>OY725330.1:19584114-20784114 GCA_963242795.1 Inga leiocalycina
CATGCTTTGGTCTTTGGCAATAATAAATACTAAATTTCAAAATCACTAAACTCAATCATTCTATCCCCAATCAATCCTATCTATCCATATACATTCCAAATATATTATTTCCATACCAATAACATGCCAAATACCCAATGGCTCTTATTTTCAAAAATGGGCAATAATTTCCAGAAATTCAAAACTAATCCTTTTGGCACAAAACTTAGATTGGTTTCACTTACCTCTTAACTTTTCCAAAAGGGCTTCTTGATCCTCTAACTTTCACAATCCATTGGAATCACAAACCAATACCAATGGACACACTACAACCATAAAAATGAAGCTCATTACTCAAGGAACAATTTTAGAGAAGGAATTTTGAGCATTTGAGACCATTTCCCTTACCATTTTGAAGCCTTCCTTCCCTTTGGATAATAATGGCATTGAACTCAGAGAAAGAGAAGAGAGAGAGAGAGGATGAGAGAGAGATGAGAGTGAATGGATGAAGAATGATGATGATGCCACTCCCTCTATACCTCTTCAGCAGAAACCAAGGGAGGAAAAGATGAGAAATGATAAAAATATTGCTGACTTTCTCTATACTCTCTCTTCTTTCCAAACTTGCCAAGTGTCCTTCTCTCATTGGCCCTCATAAAGTAAACACTCAATTAGTCACTTTAATCCCTCCATTAGCCATTTAACCACACCTCTCCTTTGCTCTTAATTGGTAATTAATTTCCCTTTTATTCACTAGCCATTTGCTCTATAATTTCATTCTCTTAATTTCTCCTCAATTATGGCATATCAGTAAAATGGACACAAAACACATAATAATCCACTCTAATCCACAATTACCTTCTCAATAATCAATGTTAGCCTTAATCAAAATTTAATGCGTTACAGAGAGAGAGAGAGAGAATAGTATTGTAGGGAAGAGAAAAGGGAGAGTGGTGGTAATTGAGGTAGAGAGTGAAAACTTTATGAAAATTTAACCTTGTAAATTGAAGTTATGAGGGAAGTGGAAGAGGTGTTGGGTATTTGAGCTTCAAGTGAACCTGGTAAATACTTCGGGGGTTACCTCTTTTATAGGGAAGATCAAAGACTGCAGCACTAGGATTTGTAAAGTAGAAAATAAAGAAGAAAATGCAGGGTTGGCGACAGAAGATGTTGACATTTTCTAGGAAGGAAGTGCTTATTAAAGTAGTTGCTAATTCAATCCCAGTGTATCCGATGTCTAGTTTTTTATTTCCTTTGAAATGTTGTAAGGAGATATATAGTATGATATCAGATTTTTGGTGGGACCAAAATGATCATGAGGGTAGGAAAATCTATTGTAGGAGCTGGGATATAATGACTCGAACTAAGAAGGAAAGGGGTATGGGTTTCCATAGCTTTCAAGATTTTAATAAAGCATTGTTGGCAAAGACAGCTTGGAGATTATTATAAAATCCTCATGAGTTATGGAGTAGGATTTTGAAAGGAATATAATTCCCAAAAACTGGATTCATGGATGCACAGAAGGGTGGTAAGCCTATATGGTGTAGGAACAACATATTAGAAGGAAGGGAATTGGTGAGGAAAGAGCTGTTTTGGAGGCTGGGAGATGGTAGAGAAATGGAGGTGTGGGGTGATAAGTGGATCCCTGGGCAAAAAAATGAAAGGCTGGTTGAAGAAGCTTAGTGAAAATGAGAAGAAATTAAAGGTGGCTGATCTTATTAAGGATAGTAGATGGGACCTTAATGGTGTTGCCAGGAAATTATCTGAGGTTGAAAAGGAGAAGATCATGTAGCTACAAATACCAAGGACAGGAATGAAGGATGAAACAATATGGTTGGCATGTAAGGATGAGAGATATACTATGAAATTTGGCTACTATGTGGCAAAAGGGTCTGTAAAGGAAATGGTAATTTTTAGACCTAGTAGCTCTTCAATGGTAGCTGGGCAACTTTGGAGTTGTATTTGGGAAGGGCATGTTCCTCCAAAGATTTGGTAATTCTTATGGCGAATGTTGAATGATGCCCTAGCCACAAGGGTAGCTTTATGTAAAAGGAAATGCAGTCAAAATGATTTGTGTCCTATTTATGGTGAAGAACCTAAAACCATATAACATATGATCTTACTTTGTCCTTGGGCAAGCAAGTGCTGGTTTGGAAGTCCACTAGTATTAAGGATTAATAGACAATAGATAACCAGTATTAGGAATTCATGTGGATAACTATTGGCAGGAAATAGGATTGATGAAGGAGGTAAGGCTTAAGTAGTTGCAATATGCTGGGGCATATGGAAAGCTAGATGTGATGGTGTGTTTAATGGGGCAAGGGTAGATGCAGAACGTGTGATAAGTAGTGCATCGATGTTGGTGAGTAAAGTTTAGATGGCAAAGCAAGGTAGTACTGCTAATGTATGTAGAAAGCAGAATGAGAGACTAGAGAGGAAAGCTCGATGGGAACCCCCTGTGGAAGGAAGAATAAAAGTTAATATGGATAGGGCATTTTTTAGACAGAGTGGGAAAGATGGCATTAGATTAGTGAGTAGAAACAGTGCAGGTAAATACCTGGGTGGTTTGGGAAAGACAATGGCTATTTCTACGGCACTTGAAGCTAAATGTTTAGCTATGAAGGAGGCATTATTGATTTGTAATAGGTTTGAGAATCAGCAAATATGTCTTGAATTAGATAGTGAGGTACTAATAAAACATATTGTAGAGAAGGCTGTGGAAGGAGCAGAATGGCAATGTGTGCCTATATTGAAGGATATCCTGGCAATCACTGAGAAGAGGCCGAATACTGAATTCTCCTTAGCTGCTCGCCAAGGTAATCTTGCTGTAGATTTTCTTGCAGCTGCTAGTAGCAGAGAGTTGGAACTCAATGGGTGGCTAGCAATAGCACTACCTCTCTTGGCTGAGATTTTGCTAGCTGACTTAGCTGATTGGAGGAAGACTGTTAGTTCTACTACTCCTAATGTTTCAGTGAGGGAAGGAGTTGGCTAAGTGACTGTAAGCTTTCTAATATGTACTAGATATTGTACTTTATTTTGTTGTTTTGTGAGATGTATGGTAGGTTGTATGTCAGTTCTTCGAGTGTTTTTTGGCTACGGCTATTAGTGATGTAATTGGTTTTTTTGTGATTAATAAAATTGATTCTTTGTTTGGCAAAAAAAAAAGAGGGGGGGGGTTATGTGAGGAGCTATTTTCCTAAAAAATGATTAAAATAATAGAGGAGGGAGAAGTGACAATTAGGATGACACATAAGATGAAATCATTTGAGTTGTCATGATTTTATTTGTCATTGCATAAATGAGGTGGTACACCGATTGCATGCAAGAATTTCCCCAATGCATATCCAAGAATTTCTCCAACCTATATCCCTTTCATACCCAACGTATGGCAGAGCTCACATGTAGGTATAATAGATAGATATGAAGTATTTGGCTATTTTAATGCTGGAATAAAAATATATTGTAGATATCATTCTCGTTACTAGAGTTCCTTTGGGAACTTCTGATACAACTTGCTTATGATTCTTCACCTGGAATCATCTTGATATTCAGAAACACTTTTAATTATTTCAGTTTGAGTTTTACTAGACCAAAGTTTTATCCCCTCTTCACAGAAGAATACTACTATACATAATGAAATATATATAATTTTAATATACTATGGCACAATACCAACGCATGTTGGGTCAAGTGGTATGGGGCTCGGCTCCCTTAACCAGAGGTCTCAATTTTGAGCCCTAGGAATGGAGAAAATGTGTGTTGGGAGGGGCTACCACCGAAAGGTCTAAGCACACACTACATCAGATTAGTCAATTGTCGAAGGCGCTGAACACTAGGGAGGCAACACTCAAAAAAAAAAACTATGCCACAACATAATCTATACATATTTTGCTAAAATCACAGTAAAAGGCCTTCCTGTAACCGTATTCATATTAGGCTAGAGCTAGTAATATGGGCTGGACCATCAGATTTGGGCTAACCCACCATGGTTTAGATCCATATGGGATCTAATTAAAAGAAACCGTATCATCATGAGTCGATATTTAGCCAACCCAATCCATTATCTTTGGATTGGTGTATTATTTTCCTTTTTGTAAAAATTTTTTTATTCTGCATTTTTCAGCCTTTTTTTTCAAAAAATATACTTAAATGTTTTTTTTCTATAAACCTAAACCATAAAAAAATTAAAAATACATTACAAAATCATAAATGGATAATAAAATATCAAATTCAAAGTTTCAAACACTACAAATTATATATTCTTCACAAGTTCACACATTAGAAAATAAACATAAATCCAAAAGCTATTATTAATAATTAATACAATAAATAATTAGTTGACATTAATGGTGTTAGATTATACAATAAACTCAGAGAAGTCACCAATTCTTTTTTAAAAAATAAAATCAATAAAAATGGTCCAACCCGCCGCGGGTTGAGCCTATATAGGTTTGGGGAAAAAAGAATTGTGTTAAAATGATCCCATTTTTGCAAAACACAAACCGCCCATTTTATCGGGCTGGGCAGGTTTGGCCCATGGTTAAAACCCATATTAATAACTCTACCTCAGGCTTTAAAGACTTCTCCATCACAAGCACACCCTTCTATTCCCTTCACTGCTAAATTCTCTACATTTTTCTTCCCCAGTACACATTTTTCTTGTAGATCAAAGTTACCCTTCTCACAACACTATGGCCAAGAGTTCTTCGCAACCATCACAATTGTAAATATTACAGTGACTCACCTTCTCAGGCCACCCTTTTGTCATCTCCTCCAATACAACCTCAAGCTCTCTCACCCTTTCCTCTGTGAAAGGATATGCTTCCGTACCATAAATCTTGATGAGATCTCTGGCTTCTTTTCTGACAGTCCTGCCATTGGGTCCATTACATGGGGACGATGTACACCTTGAACTTGCTAATCAGGGCTGCCTTCCTTGAGTCACCAAAAGGAAGAGCCAGCCATGGCATTTTAAAAAAGATGTTATCAAATGAGGCTTGGTCCCTGTCACTAGATATGAAGAGGACTTCCAGTGCATTGTCCTTAGCCTTGATCTCCCAATATGCTTTAATAAGCTTTGGCAGAAATGCACGGCATGGTAAGCACCAATGAGCTGAGAAGTATAGGAGGACATTTTTTTCCCACTAAATCTGAAGCCATAATCTGTAAAATTAAAATGACCATTATTATTGGAGAATGGAGACAGAAGAAGAGAAGGAAGAAGCAACAAGATTGTATCATTGTAGTATGGTTCAGGAAACTCAAGTGTAAAAAATATCATAGTATTTAAAGTTTTCTAGTTTGAAATGACATAGATATTCAAAAAATGGAGAACAACTGTCATTATCACAAAATGGAGAGAGAAGCGGCAGAATGATTATGATGATACCAAGGGTAAAATTTTCTTTTAGTCAAGAGTATTATGTTTGGTATGAAAAATCAAAAGTTATCATATAAAAGGAATTAAATTAATCTTTTGTTATAAAAGACTAAACTTCAGAGACATCAACTTATTTATTTTTATCTATTGCTAATACCAAAACATACGCACCTCTTGCATCTTAAATTCCTTTGGACATCCAAGATATGAGGATGAAGATGACCATCGACACATTATTGAAAATATCTAAGAAGCATAGGACAAGAGCATGAGGTTGACTTAAGAATCATACCTTGGCTCCATCTTTCCCTATTAGAAAATCTAGATCCCTAGAAACTAGAATAGACTCAAGGGTCTAGCTTGCCTCTTTGGCCTTCTCTATCTTAGCGAGCTCTGCAAATTTCTCAAGAGTAAAAGGGTAAGCAGCAATCCCATAATTTTCAATGGCCTCAGCTACATTGGAATGAAGGGCTTTTCCATTGGGCCCAATAATAACTAAAGTCAACAAAGTTGAAAGCTCAAAGTATCGAGCAATTTTCTCACAGCTTTTGTCTTTGAATGGCAATGCCAACCAAGGCAGACTTCTCACTCCTTGTTTAAATGATTCTTCACCATCACCAATAGATATCAACACAATCTCAAAGTCCTCACCCTTAGCTTTCAGCTTCTCATAAACCTCCACAAGTTTTGGGGTAAATTTGGTAGATGCATTGAATGAAAAACATGAGAATTGCAGACCCACTGTCTTCCCCTCGAGTTCAGACACAAGCACCTGTAAGTAAATGGAAGGTAAAAGTCAAACTCTATCCTTCATGTGTCTAAAAATTACTCTATTAAAATGTAAACAAGACTTGCTCAATATAATGACCCAATTTAGGATTAAGGGCTAATTATGTTAATAGTAATGTAATTATTGTTGAATTCAATGTGAATGTGTTTTAATCAATGCCTAAGCCCCATATTTGTGTTTATGTGTGGATTAATGTTAAATGGGTTGAATTATAGGGGAAGACGCATAGAGATGTTATTGGAATGATATAAATGAGTTTGGAAGTGATTTAAGTGAAATGGTCATAATCAGAGCAAAATGGTAAAATTGGAAAGTTACCGACCAATTGGTCAGTTACCGGAGAGAAAAATTCATAGGTAATTGAAATCAATGGTTAGGATTGAATGAGTAAGAGGCAGAATCCTATGTTTATAAGCCTATGTGAGCTTTTGGAAAGGGAATTAGGATGATGACACATGGCAATTTGAGGGCCATAGGCTTAGTCAACTTGTTAAACTTTTTCCCTTTCTCTTCCCTCTTCCAAAAGTCAGCCAAGAGGCCTCCTAACCCCAAAAATCTGACCTCCTTCATCATCATCCTCACCAACTCATCTCATCTCTCTTCTCTCCTCCATTGTCGACCAAGTTAAGCAAGAAAGAGAAAGGAAGAGCTTGATTTTTAGGTGAGAAATTGTCCCTAAATGCTCAACTCACCTTTATTAATATTTTTTATGGTGAAAAGAGCTTTATTCCTATGGTTTTAGATTTTTTAATAGTGGTGTTTGAGAACTTGAGAAAAACTGAAAGTTGGGGAAACAAAGAACTAGCTTTCGGAAGAAGTTGAGGTGAGTATTTGAAACATTTTGGTGTATTCATTGTGACCATTGGTTGAGTCTTGGGAATTTGTGATTTTGCCCTGATTTTTGGTAAATTTCAAAATGTATGAATAGGCTAGAGTATTAGGGTAAAATTGATGTCATAGTGTGTCTTTGTGCCATTGAAATTGATTTGGAATTTTGGTTTGGAAAGATTTGCAATGCCATGACTTGATTGTGTTTTGGTGTGACATGTTGTGGTCATTGAGTAACATGTCAATGGGAATAGAATTTGGTTGTTTTGATGGTTTCAATGAATTCCTTATACAAAATTGTATAGGAATGGTGTTTAGTTTGAAATTTGAAACCATTGGAAGCCAATTGGAAAATTGGTTAAGTCTGGAAATTTGCTAAGTTTAAAATGTTGTGCAGGGACCTAACTTTGCAAGATTTGTTGGCCTAGAAAATGGTGTCGAAATGATTTAAATTTTCTAAGATTATAGTTCACATTGCTAGCTTTCCATCTATATAAAGTATGAGTCATTCTGAGTTTTGTACACAAAGTTATGAGGGTTTGAAAATCAGCTAGGAGTCAGGGTCACAGGTTGGCCATGACCCAAAACCTTCTAACCATTTGCTGGCCGCGGCCCCAAACTTACTGACCTGCTCTTGGTCGTGGCCGACCCTTTGAAAAATGACTTTTTGAGTTTTGAAAAACGGTCTTTGAGCAATCTTTCTCTAATCTTTTAGGCATGTATCTAAGCCTCAAATAGCCACATAAGAAGTTCAAATGATAACCAACTTTAAGTGTTTAGAAGTTAGAAATTGGAATGGAGTTTTAATCCGTTGCTCTTGACATTGATTTATAGGATTTGACATTTGGTATACTCGCGAGCCCACTGTGCCGAAGAACATCAGGAAAGGACAAGGTGGTGACTCTTTCTCTTATACTATGGATAAAGCATTGTATGTATATTTGTCATGCATTGTGATACATTATGATGCTTTGAGATTACAACAAAAGTTAGCATAGTTAGCGTAAGTTGTTGTATTGAGATCGTTGCGGAAGCTGACGTATAGTGTCTATAGCCATAAGTGCTGTCGTATGTGGTGTGAGCCATATATCATTGTGGTGCTGCTTAACATGATCGTATATGTTTGTGTTTATACACTGTATGAGTGACTTGTTACTATTGGGATTCTCTTGAATCTCATTCTTTCCATTGACTAACATTTCAAACAGAGCTAGTTACTCCAAGGAAAAGCGAATGACCAGGAGCGGTTAGGATCTTGTAGGGATACTCAAACTTGGAAATGTTGGTTATCATATATATATTTTTGGGAATGTAAATAGGTTCTGGAATATGATTGTGGAATCTGCTAAATGGGAATTTGATACCTTTAATATAGATATGTGAACCCGGGAGTTGTCGGGAATTTTGCTATACACTCTGATATGTATAAATGGGATATAACTACACAGATAACTACATTCGACATTTGAACTTAAGCCTAGGATAGGGAAGAAATTTTGAAAGATTTTGTGAAGACCCTATCGTAAGGGAGGGAGTTGAAATGAGTTTTCAACTATCCGACGATCTCTAAACCAATTTATTTTGCAATATCGAATCTTAATTATGCTTGGGGATTACACTCAACTTAGTCTTAACAAGCTTATAGCCTTTTCAAGATTGGACCCAGCCATATTTGACATTTTATGAAATAAAGGTAACACTTGTTTTATTCTATATCCAGAAGAGAGTAAAGTTACAGGAACTTACTTCCTTTCCATCAGAAGATATAATGAAGTCACGTGACTTGAAGGCCAAAAGAGATCTTAAGGGCTGATTCTTTTTGGCTTCCTCTTTATGGTTGTTTAACTCTTTAAACCTTTCTAGTGTGAATAGGTATGCTTTAGCTCTATACTCACGTACAACCTCAACTCTATCATCAGTGACAAATTTCCCATTCTTATCAAGTATCACAAGGTGGGAATTCCCCGCACCTTGAACAATCCATCAAGGCAATTACGTGAGTCGCTATCAGAAAACCGAATGGCAAGCCATGGCATCTTGGGAAAAGAACCTTAGAAGGTATCTTCATCTTCATCAACCGACACAAAGATCAGCTCAAAGTCACCTTTAGGAGAAACTTTATTGTATAACTTCACCAAAATAGGGGTGAATTGTCGGTAAGGACCACACCAAGATGCTGAGAAGTATAAACCAACTTTCTTCCTACCCAAGCTCTCAATCTTAACCTAAAAATGTCTACTGCATACGCAATGGCCTTCTCAAGTATAATGATTTGAAACAATACTTATAAGCTATAAACTTCCAATGATACAGCCTATTTAATGGTAGAGTTTTCACTCAAAAATCTTTTTGCCTTCTATTTGTTTGATTTACTAGCCTATTTTAACTCAAATTATATCTTATCAAGAAGTTGTTGTATCATAATTCAAATGTGTAATTAAAAGAAATTTGGAAATCAAACATGATACAAAATACAGAGAAACAGTCATCAAATCAGATGGGCAGCTAGTACAGACAAGGAAACAGAAAATTACACACACCATTCACTTTTAGAAGACTAAAAATCTAGTACGAAGGTTGTTTGATCAAAACTTTAGATATTCTTGGAGTCGCTTATTGTCGCAGTACAATTCCACCGTCACACTATACAAGTAGTGTCGCCATATCTTTAACACAAACACTATTTCCACAAGCTCCAGATCATGAGTGAGATAGTTCATCTCATGAAACTTCAACTGTCGAGAGGCGTAGGCCACTACTCTGCCCTATTGTATAAGGACACACCCTAATCCCTACTTACTAGCATCACTGTAAATAACATAAGTCAAACTGGGACCAGGTATAATCAACACTAGTGCCGTTGTCAACCTTTCCTTCATCTCAGTGCAGCTCCTCTCAAATTGATCATCCTACTTAAAAGGTTGATCCTTTTGCATGAGATTGGTCATCAGTAAGGTGATCCGAGAGAAATACTGAATGAACCTCCGGTAGTAACCAGAAAGACCTTGAAAATTGTGTATCTCAACAAATCTTTCTAGCCTATTCAAGTCCAATACTGCTTCCACTTTACCAAGATCCACTGAGACCCCTTCTTGTGAGATGACATGGCCTAAAAAATTTACTTCCGAAAGCTAGAACTCGCACTTGCTTAGCTTGGCATAGAGTTGCTTCTCAAATAAGATTTCCAATACTGTTCTCAAATGATGCTAGTAATCGTGCTCGTGCTCAGAATATGGTCGATAAAAACCACTACAAATTGGTCTAGATACTGGCAAAAAACACGATTCATGTAGTCCATAAATATGGCAGGTGCATTAGTTAATCCAAAGGGCATTACTAAGAACTTGTAGTGCCCATATCTAGTTCTAAAAGCAGTCTTTGGTATATCTTCCACTTTCACTCATAGCTGATGATTACTCGACCTTAGATCAATCTTTAAGAATACACAAGAACCACACAAATGACCTAGAAGGTCGTCAATCCTCGGAAATGGATACTTGTTCTTAACAGTTACTTTATTCAGCTCTCTATAATCTATACATAGTCTCAGGCTCCCATCTTTCTTCTTAACAAATAGCACTGAAGCTCACCATGGCTATACACTGGGAATCCTTTTTCAAGTAACTCTTCAATTTGCTTCTTTAACTCTGCCATCTCATTTAGGGCCATTCTATATGGGGCATATGATATAGATCCAGCTCCAAGCATGATCTCGATCATAAATTCCACTTCCCTTTCTAGAGGCAATCTATTGAGATGATCCGAAAACACATCAGGGAACTCTTTTACCACGGGTGTACTTTCTAGAGTTTCTTCTATCTCTACCTGTATGGAAAAGAATACTATATATCCTTAGCACTTCCTCTTAAGGCATTTCTTAGCTTTAGCCATTGAAAGGAAACTCAGACTATCATTTGCAATGTCATCCTTCTGCGGAGTAGGATAAACTATCCTCTTGTTTCTACAATCCAACAACACATTATTCACCGTCAACCAATCAAAGACTAGTATAACTTCTAGTTGTTGAAGCTACAAACAGATTTAATCAATCATAGACTTATGTCCCTCAACATTTATCACATAATTCAAACAAGCATCAGTAGTCATGGTTTTAACACCCATCGGTATCGACACAACCAAATTAAATGGCAGTTTATGAACATGCAATCCTAGGCACTTCACATAGTCATAAGCAATAAAGGAATGACTAGTACCCGAATAAAATACAGTTTGCAGCAAACTACCATTGAGGAGGTTGTTTACCTTGAATCTGGTCGAGGGACTTCTGTACTTCTTCATGCGTCATGGTAAACACCCTACCTTTATTCCTGGGTCTTGCCTCTACTAGCTGCTACTTGCAGTCACTAGCAATATGTCCCGTCTGCTTGTAGTTATAACAAATTACTTGTCCCGTACATGCTCCACCAACATGCGTCCTGCCACATTGAGGGCATGACCGTGGTGCCGGGGATCTCTGGTTCCGCGATCTTCAGGCCGATATGGGTTCTTACTGCCGCCCTTAGATGGGAACCCTTGACCCTTCCACTTTTGAGCATAATTTCCTTTACTAGACTCAGAGGTTGCTACCACCCTTAGCTGGGTACAGATCCCTTAGGTTGTTCTCTGTAATTTAGCACTCCTCCATAGATTTATTAAATTTGGTAAATTGTCAGGAGACCAACCGTTTCTTCATTTTATGCCTTAACCATCGGATCATCATATCGGAGTTCCGCTCCTTGTCATTGTTATGTTACAAATAGGAGGAGTAGTGATCCAGTCAAATGAACCGGGACAAGTAGTCATCAAAGGTCTCTTCACTGCCTTACTACAGCTTCAAAAATTCTATTTCTTTTTCAAGACTCACAAATCTAGGAAAATACTTGTCATTAAACTTTTCTTTGAACAGCTCCCAGGTCACAGGCATATTCCGGGTTCGTAAGGACAAGGCAATGTTCCACCACCACCTGTTAGCGTCTCCCTCTAGTTTGTAAATGACTAGTCTTGCCTTTATTTTGGACGGGCATTCTAACACTTCAAAAATCTTCTCTAATCGAACTAGCTAGTCTTTAACTACTTGGGGGGGTCAAATCTTCCCCTAAACACCGGGGGTAGATTCTTATAGAACTTGGAGACCCAGAATTGTAGATCTCTTTCATTATGAGCCAGCACCTCATGAGATTCCTGGTTTGGTCCAGTATGTTGTTGTGACTCCTTAGGTCGAGTCGACCCTTCCTCTGTTTCCTTATAGTTTATCTCTTCTTATGTCGACGGTTCCTTCTCCTTATTTTGTTTTGCTTTCATCTCCCGAAACTCATACCTCAATTCAAAGATCATGGGCCATTGCTTAGTCAACATGCCAAACATCTATTGTATGGGATTAGGTGGGTTGTGCTTTATCTCTTCTGTAACCCCCTCCATAATTATATTCGAAACACGTGATTAAAAAAATGAAATAGAGACCTATAATAATCAAAATTCATTTACATTTCCATCCTTAAGATAGGATTTTCACAAATTTCTTTAACAAACACTTTAACCTGGTCTCACATTCATTTTTCGAATACAATTACTTCATGAATATAAACTACATTCATATAAATATCAGAGTGCACAATAATAATATCGGCAATCCCAGGTTCATATCTTCACTAAAGATACATAGGCACATACGCCTTTTACAATTTCTCAAATGGGGATTACATATATTTCAATCCAAATACATATCCAAATACACCTCCACAACATATCCAACCATATATCCATCCTAACATATACAACTCTAAATACATCCAAATCAACTACCATTATCCCAATTAGTAATGGTAACCAACTACCAAATCCAAATGCCTATAAGGGATTCTTGTTGCCCCTAGTCGCTTGCTCCTTCCTCGAGCCACTTGTCCTGTCTAAAATGTTGGTAAAGGAGGGTGAGATTCTAGAGAATCCCAGTAGGAAAAAAATACTAATATGCATGCAAGATAAGTGTTTAATGCATGACATGCTTGCATCACAATAACTCATGCTCACATAATGATATATCCGCATGCTCAATGTTTCAACAACATACTCATGGCCATAGCATAAATAGAAACAGAGCTTCAATCATTCATATATGTTTCACATAATCAAGCAAAGCAATAACATGCATCAATACACAAACACAAATGTCAATACATGCAGGAGAGGTAAGTTCCCTACCCTTATTCTTTCCACGTATGCTCCAGCATCGGCTACTCGCAATCTGAGAAAATATCTAACCCTATAACCAAGTCAAGGACATAGGGTCAATCTCAATTCCAAATCATTACTTTCATATCACTTAAGGTTGGTTATCATTCACACCCTTTAGGTGGCTATAATAAGGTCAATGAAAGCCTAAAGGATTGGGAAATACTAGGTTGAAAATCACATTTAAAAATCCCAAAATGCTGAAAATAGGGTTGGCTGCAATCAAGAATCCTCTAGCTGTAGCCAAAATGTGCATAGAAGGTTTTTGGCTGTAACCAAGAATTTATGGCTGCGGCCAAGACGCACACAGAAACTTTTGCACTGCAGCCAAGATTTTTTGCTGCAACCAAGGCAACTTTGAAAATTCATAATTAATTGTAGACAAATTGAAATGAGGTGATCCTAAAGCCCATTGCAAGATATTTTAGCCCTCTTCATAGGAAAAATATGACTCATTACTTCAAATCATCACACAAATACAGAATCACCCAAAACTCAACACTACTCCAAAACAAAGTTCTGTTTCCAACCCAAACTTTAGATAATCATATCTCCCAGAATACTAAACAAATGACACAAAATATATGTCCATTTTGAAGCTTGGGATATGAAATTTAAGACTGGAATGTTTCAGAATTTTCCAACACCATTTGGTCATTCAAAATGTTCGTGCAAACTGACTGCCCAGACAGAGTTCACACAAGACAGATTTTCCAACTTTTCTACCAAAGTGTCCAATGACTCCAAAATCATTAACCAAACCTATTCCCATACAATTTTACACAAGGAACACAATGGTAACCTCAAAATGACCAAAATCACAACCCATTTACATGCCATGTTTTAACCAAAGCACAAAACCAACATAAAAGGTGCCAAACTTCACATTTAAGCTTCAATACAATTCTATCAATTCAAAACACTAAACAAGGCACCATTTTCATAACAACAACATACCATACTCCCCAAGACCCTAAATCACGAAAATTAGGGCTAAAATTCCAAAAATTCAAGGCCTAACCAATGGCCACAAAACTTATATGAAAATAAAGCTTTCACTCACCTCAACAACTTTCCCAAAGGCACTTCATGATTCTCCAACTTGTAGATTTTCGTGATTCCTCAAATCACCACCAATGGAGAAACTACAACCATCAAATTGAAGCTCTCACTCCAAGGAATAACTTTATAGAAGGAAGTTTTGGCATTAGAGGTCATTTACTCACCTTACATGCAAGCTTTCACTTTCTCTTTCTTGGCCAACAATAGCTGCACAAGAGAGAGAAGAGAGAGAATGAGAGAGAGATGGAGAGAGGAGGAAGAAAATGATGAAAATACTCCCTCTATTTCAGCCGAATAAAGAGAGAAAAAGAGAGAGAGAGAGAGAGAGAGAAACTATTAAAATATTACATTAGACTTTTCTTGCTCTCATGCTTCATCTCTTCTTGCCACATGTCACAAGGTCATTGGCTCACACACAATAAATCACCAATTAGCCAATTTAATCCCTCCATTAGCCAATTAATTTCCCATCTCATACCCTCTTAATTAGTAATTAATCTCTTCCATTAATCACTAATTTAGAGCCATTCTTTCAATTTTCCCAACAATTATGGCAAATTAATTTATATTGCCACCAAAACACATAACTTATATGAACGTTACATCTTCCACTTTAATTCGATAATTATCCTCAATAATTATCATTAGCCCTTAATCAAAATTTGGGCGTTACATCTTCCACCTCTGGGTCTGCACGTCTAACTTTTGGGCAGACAATTGTCTCTTTTCACTATTACACAGAAACCATAACATCAATATCATATTAAGCATATACATATATTCCTCAAAACTCATGGACTAACAAACCACAAGAACATATATATATTTATATATCACAACCAGTCACATTGATAATAGAAGTCTTGGTATTTACATATAGATAAGCTTATACTACTTTGTCTTAACCATACAGGTTCATTCTATCACTACAACATTTACATATATTTCCACACATCATCACACAAAAGGTCCAAGAAAGAAGAAAACTCATAAGGACCCCGCTTAACTATATCATTTCCTTCGGACTCAAAAAACTGTATAAGGGAAGTAGGCCAAGGTGGTCTTTATCCATACTTCTTCAGTCATCTACAACTCATACATATCCCATTTGCTATACAATAGTTCTACAACAAACAAGAACCTATTGTATTGTGATCGAGTGGTGCTACACTCTTTAAAACTATCAAGGTACAACGCCTTCATACACCTCCATAATTTATCATCAGGATGGGGATTAAAAGCTAATTTGACCTCCAAAGCCCTAAAGTCGGCGGTATAATCGGTATCATGTACTACCCCACTGACTACTGGGTCATCCTTGTCTCCAACAGAAGGTTCTCTACTCAGGCTAGGCTCTTTCTTAACTATTATCAGGATAGGGACTCTTTTCCTGGTAGTACACAACATCTTGGCATGGTCCTTTATCCTATACACTACTATATGCGCCCTTCCAGGTTACGCTTCCCCTCTGACACCTGGTTAACTAACGAGAGGGATCGTCTACTTGGTCCGCTCTCACCATCTATGGTTCCTAACACAAAGCCACTAGTTAAGGTTAGCAATCATCAGTCAAAGCAAATAATTTTAGCAACATCCTAACATCGCTAGGAATTATGCTCTAATACAAAAAATGTAACCCACTTACTTAGAAGCCTTGAAAACAGCTTGAAAATGTGTCATAAATTTAAACTTGAGACTTGAGAATAAATCATAACCCATTCGAGGTCTTACCCTCAGCACAAGGTTCAGTCCTGTACTAAAGTGGATTTTCAAAACTTTTTGAAACATGTTTACTATGGTCTTATTTCCACTTTATGAGTGTGATACAGGAGTTTGAACGTTTGAATTAGAAAGACATAGAGGAAGTCAAACAACGGCAGACAACATCATTACGACCATCCAAGCACGTGCCTACCGCGTTCAAAGATTTCAAACGTACGCATGTCGTTCCACAGTAATATGCCCAGCTCCACAATGATTATTATTCAAACGGGCAAAAACAAATGTCTATAAATACAGAACTACGGAGACCATAAAAAACAATGAAGTATAAGAATTCACACAAGCAAATTCACAGGTCTCTGATATTCACATTTCCTTTGTATTCATATCGTTCTTCAGTAATTATCATATTTGCTCTGTAAGAGAGTTTGTATATACTTCATTCTATTTTCATTTGATCTCAAGGTACTGGAACCTTGAGAGGGGAGATTTCTTTACGAGAGAAGCAGTAAGAGAATTCCTAGTAGGATTTTATGCTCATAAGACTTACAAGATACAAGCAGTAGAGAACGTTGCTGCTTGTAAGACTTACAGTGGTGTAAGCAGGAGAGAACGTTGCTGCTCATAAGACTTGTATACGTAAGCAAGAGAGAAAGGTCATAGGTTTGTTTTTCTGCACGTAAGACTTGTCGTAAGGGGGAGAGAAATTTCTAGTATTTCTACTCGTAGTCCTTTCAAGGACGGTTGTTGTTGTAACCCCCTGCCTTAATTAACATAATTAAGATTCGATAACGTATAGTAAAAAAGGGGTTAGGAACCGTCGGATAGTTCAAAACTTATTAAAACACCCACTAAGTAGTAGGGACTTTATGAAATTTTCAAAACTTCTTTCCTGTTCCGGTCTCGAGTTCAATTATCGAATATAATCACCTGTGCAGTTAGTTTACATTCATTCATATCAGAATATCTAATAACAATCCCGACAACCCCCGGGTTCCATTCATTCACTCCAAGGTTTACAATTCCCATATAGGGGATTACACCACTATGTTCAACTACTAATTACAATCCAAAAATCATTTACAAGATCTCTGTCCAACATGATTAACCAACGTATCCCAAAAGAAAATGCCCCCATAGGGTTCTAACCACTCCTGGTGGCGCGCTTCTCCTTGGAGCCACTCGCCCTGTCTAAAAGGTTAGTTTAAGGAAAGAGTGAGATTCAAGAGAATCCCAGTAGTAACAAAACAATTATACCACACATAAGCACACAGCATGTAAGCAAATAATCATACAGCAGCATCAGCACAAATCACACTCTATACTCATCTCCTTTCTCCGCCGGGAAGGCACACTGTCCTAACCCGAACCGTTGTTAGCTACTCAGGGACTATTGGCGTGGCAGTGCATACACATAGCCTTATAGCTCATATAGCTATCCGGCTTTAACAAATGGCCCGTCGGCCTTCACAAATAGCCTTTCGGCTTTTCACATAATCACAAAGTCAGACCTCATCCTCATCCCCTTTCTCCACCGGGAAGGCACACAGCCCTTACCGAACTGTTGTTAGCTACTCAGGGACTATCAGAATGACGGTGCTTACACATATTCACAATGTTACAGCATACGAATTTATCACAAATCAATGATAATACACACATACAATGCATCACATATGGTACGAAAGAAAAGTTACTACCTCGTTCCTTCCTGACGTTTGCTGGCACAGTGGGATTACGAGGACGGCAGATATCAAATCCTATAAAAATAAAGACAATAGGTCAATCTCTTTTCCAAGTTTCCAAATCTCGTAATACTTTGTGTTGGTTATCATTTAGACTCTTTAGGTGGCTATAATAGGCCTAAACATATCCCCAAAGGGTTGAAAGAAACTACCCAGAAGATACCTTTTTCGGATGCAGAACACCACTTTTGGGCTGCCTCACTCGAGTGACAACCACCTCACTCGAGTGATGCCCTCAGTTGTGCTCGAGTCCCAGCGAGTGAAACACAGAAAGTGTTTGCCCGAGAGTAAATCCTCAAAATATCTCCCACACTCACTCGAGCACAAGAAGCTACACTCAAGCAATGACCTCTAGTGTACTCAAGCACCAAGAAGTGCAACACCAAGAGTGTTTGCCCGAGAGCACATACCACTTCCAGGCAAGACCTCACTCGAGCATGCCCATGTGCACTCGAGCAGGATCATATCTCACTGGCAAGGCAGGAAGTATGCTCGCGGTTTCTGCCTAAAGACTTAACCAAAATTTCTAGAATTTCACATCGTGCTCGAGTGAGATCTTCCCTCACTCGAGTGATGCCTATCAGATGCCAGATCGCAACAACTGATATGGTTTTTCAGAATTGACCAATTGGCTACCAATGGTCCTAAAACTTATACCACAACTCATTCTCCCTTATTTTAACACAAAGAACCTATTGGTAACTTCAAAACAACCAAATTCCCACACAAGCACACATTCCCATCTCTAAACCACAAATTCCCCAAAACCATAATTTGCCAACTTCTTCTTTTCAAATCCAAACCAAAACCATTAACTCCTATACATTGTTTGACATATATTTCACCACATTACATCACTAAATTCATATCTTCTAAAACCACAAGAAATCAGGGCAAAAATCCAGAATTTACAAAACCAAACCAAAAGTCATAACATTTATACCAAAAGGTCACCAATGCTCACCTTCTCAACTTGCCAAGATCAAACCCTTGATTCCACCAACTTTCAAATTTGTTCAACTATCAAACACCACTTTTCGAAATTCTGAAAGCATAGCAAGGAAGCCTTCAACACCATAAACAACTTTACTAAACATAATATAAGCATTTGAAGGCATTCACTTACCTAAAACCAAGCTTTTCACTTTCTCTTTCTTGGTTGTCTTCAGCGAAAATGGAGGTGAGAAGAGAGATGAGAGAGTGAGTGGATGATGATGATATTTTTCCCCTCACACACACACACAAAACCGACTTGACAAGAGAAGAGAGAGGGAAAATCATTTGACTTTTTGACTCCACATCCAATAGATCTCATTTGACCACATGTTACAATCTCATCCTTCCTTTATGAATTCATATATATTCATTCACATTGGATTCCACCCCCAAGGTTAAATCCTAGCCCTTAATTCATTTGACTTTTAATCTCAACCGTTGATCTTCAAGTTACCATTGAGTTTCCTCTTCGGTAACCAACCTGTTGATAAGTGAATTTCCAATTTCGCCCCTAGTTATCATAACCTTTGCCAAATCATCACTATACTCCAATATAAACTTAAACTTTGCTTACAACATGTTTATAACAAGATTAACAATAATTACATCATTAAGATCGTAATTAGCCCTAAATCACAAATCAGGATATTACAGTTGTCTTGCGGCGTTCCGAGAGCCCACTGAATCTTGGAAGAATAGTGAAAATCCCAGTAGGTCTTGATCAGGCCGAACCAGTATAACTCTCTGTGTGCTTATCTTCTCAACTCTACTCTACCTAGAGCTATTGCTATATCACCACATCAACCGAAAAATTTTTCACATCACCCAATTCACCCCCTCTTGGGTGAAGCTTGCCTCTTTCAGATGTAAGTAGAAGATCACAGCCTATGCAATGGCAAATAATACTCCATTCTTGCATGTGAAAACCTTTGATAATGAACAAGATCATTTAGCACAAGACAACATGCAAGTGTCTCATATAAATAGGTCAGATCTGGTGGCATCTATAACTGTTGATAATAATAGGACCAATCGAGGCAAGGCACCCAATGATATCCGTAATGACTTGTTTCATTAATTGTGCAATATTATCACAAACAAACTGAACTAATTATCTCTCTTCTTGCAATTGAGGTATGTTAAATCTACCAAATTTGATATGGATTCTTACTTCACTTTCCCTATTAGTTAACTTCAAAATATAAATGTGGAATGATTATGAAAGTCAAACACAATGCTTCTCAATAAGTCAAGAAAGGTATGATACAGTTGGTAAGAAATGTAGCTGAGTTAGATATTTTTGAATGTCCTAATATACTCATTAATTTTGGGAATCTCATCCTTGCCATTTGGATCACCATTGAATTATGCTTTAATAATCGATTCCCTTTGATAGTTAATCCGTTACAGCGACCGTCGAAATGGCAAAGACGAGTAGAAGAGGATCTATACATAACATAAGGACGATTTAGTCTTTCTATTTTAATATTTTAATTTCTGGTCCTCCAAAATAATTTTTACTTTTATGGTCTTTTTTACTACATATTATTTTTCTTAAGTCATTTATTATAATTTTCCCTATATCTTTTTAGTTTGATTGGCCCTAGTGCAAGACCATCGTTATATCTACTAATCACATGTCAGGGAAAAAATTACAATACATAGAAAACATAAAAATTTGCATTTATTTATAACATTAAAACCCAACATATTACTGCACATATTTTGAAATATGGCCCCTGCGCCTGCGCAAGGATGACACACACAAATCGAGAAATACACACCATAGGAGTCCTTGAGACAAATTGAATGCAACAAACAGGATTCACCCTCGTTCAGGCCTTAAAGCAGGCTTTTCCACCACAAACCCACCCATCTTTCTTGTCCTCTTCTTCATCATTGGAACCTGCCTCAAGTTGTTTCACCCTTTCCTCAGTGAATGGATAAGCTTCAGCACCATAAAGCGTGACAAGTTCTCTGACTTCTTTTGTGACGGTCCGGCCACCGGGTCCGATGGCCACCAGCATGGGGATGCCTGGCACCTTGAATTTGCGACTCAGGAATGACTTCCTAGAATCGCCAAAGGGAAGAGCCAGCCATGGCATTTCAGCAAAGAAGTGATTGAAGGAGGCTTGATCCCTGTCACTAGAGATGAAGACAACTTCAAGGGCATTGCCGTTGGCCTTGATCTTGTGATATGCTTCAATAAGCTTAGGTAGAAACATACGGCATGGTGGGCACCACTGAGCCGAGAAGTACAAGAGCACCGTCTTCCCCACTAAATCTGACACTGGAATCTGAAACAATGGAGATTTACTCTCATTATCACATAATGGAAACAAAAGAGTATAGGAGAGAAGCAGCAGAATGGATCAGATGATATACTCAAGTGTCAAATATCACAGTATTTTGAGAGTTTTACATGTTTGGAATAAAAAATCAAAAGCAGTTATAAAAACCACATAAATCTTCCATTATAAATGAATAAACTTAAACTTCACAGATATCATGTTCACATTATTATTTTATCGTCGTTCAGATGTATCTCATTCTCAACTATCAAATAACATAGCATTTAAGAGTAACAAATGAAAAATCAAAAGCATTCATACAGAGTCAATTGATCTTTTAATCGAAAAGAATAAACTGAACTTCAAGGATATCAAATTCCCAAATTTTATTTCGATCTCATGGCAATAACCAAACATACATGTATCATATGTATCTTAAATATTTATTGACATACAAGACATGAGGATGAAGAAGACCATTTTCAAGCTATTGAAAATCATACCTTGACTCCATCTTTGCCTAAGACAAAATCCAGATCTCCAGAAACCAGAATAGATTCAAGGGTCTGAGCTGCCTCTTTGGCCTTCTCTATCTCAGCGAGCTCTGCAAACTTCTCAGGAGTAAAAGGGTATGCTTCGGCTCCATACTCGAGCACAACCTGTGTTCCTTCTTCAACGGCAACTTTCCCATTCTCATCAAGGATTACAAGGTGGGGAATCCCCTGCACCTCGAACAATTCATCAAGGCGATCACGTGTGTCAGAATCAGAAAACGGGATGGCAAGCCATGGCATCTTGGAAAAGTATCCATTGAAGGCATTTTCATCTTCATCAGCTGAAACAAAGATTATCTCAAAATCACCTTTAGCAGAGACTTCATTGTACACCTCCACCAAAGTAGTGGTGAATCGTTTGCAGGGACCGCACCAAGATGCCGAAAAATACAAACCAACTCTCTTCCCCTTTAAGTTCTCGATTTTAACCTGCATGAAGAACAACATCTTCAATTTTTTATGAATACAAGTAGAATTATTTCAAAAACTAAATATGAGCAATAACTCCAATAAAACAGCATATCTACTGTTAGGGTCTATCAGAATTCACACCAAAAAAATCATTTGGCATTTATTTGTTTGATTCAGGGCAGCCTATTTCACCCGGATTTTATCTTATATCGAAAATTCCCAAGAATAGAAGGTGTATCATAACTCATATGTTTTGTAATTAAAAGAAATTTGTGAATCAAACCTGAAAGAAAAAAAAAATAACAGGAATCAAATCAGATGGGCAGCAAGTATAGACACTCAACTCACTCAGAAGACTAAATATTTAGTGCAAAGGCCGTTGACCAAAACATCAGACATGGTTAGAGAGAGTTTTTTTTATGAACTTTAGATGGATCCGCATGAATAAATTACAGAGCTTGATCTTTCCGAATCACAGACTAAAATCATTTTCCGGGAAAACAAAAAACATAAATCGGGTTAATCGAAAGAACCAAACAACAACGTACCTGATCGCCGTTGTTCCGAACAAGATAGTCCCTCTCCGAAGAAGAGAGGATAGATTGAACATCGTGGGCAACAACAGTTCCAGCATCAGCCATTTTCGTCAATGCGTAACTTCGGACCTAACACAGCAACGAACTCAAAGTAGCTTTGGACAAGAAAAAGATTCGCACTCCAATGGCTATATATAAGGAAAATATCTGAGCAGTCCCTGTTCTCGGGATTCGATGTCAGAGGGAAAAAAAATCTCTTAACTTCAATCTGCAAGGTAAGAATTAAGAATTAAGAAAGTGTTCATACTTCATAGTAAGTAGTACACTTTTACCTCTTCTCTGTAAAATTTCTGGAATGCTCGCGCCTTTGTTTCGTGGTGATTTCCTTGGTGGCCAAGTATCTCAAAATAAACTAAAAAAAAAAAACCTAAGCATATCTCTCTTTTCACATGGAGAAAGCAGCCTGAGTGGGTTGGACTGGAACTGTCAGTTCGTCTGCCAATGACCGTGAAACGCGCGTCGCTGGGAATATTAGTGCCCGTTTGGATTAGCGGTAGAGAAGTGACTTTTTTTTTTACCTGACTTTTAAAAAAGTAAGGTAGGATTAAAAGTGAAAATGTAAATGTGATTTGTGTTTGGATTAGCGGTGACAGAAGTGACTTTTTTTTCTAACCTTAAACCTGTTTGGATTAGAGTTTGAAAAGTCGGTTTAGATATAAAATGACTTAAAAGCGTATGAATCTTATGTAATATTACATATATATATCATTTGTATATATTGTGATAATTGAAATGAAAAAATATAAATAAAATTTGATAATAAGCTACTTAATCATATCATATATTATGTATCCTCAGATTATATGTTAGTTTATTAGTCAAACTAATTAGTTTGGAGAAAAAATAAAAATAAAAATAATCTATAGTAATTTAATTAGCTTCCTTAATTTCTCCAAAAAAAGTCAACTTTATCTTATAATTAACATCATATCTCTCTTTACTCTATTTCCAGCTTTTCTCTCTCTTGGCCATAGCCTCACCGCGCGGGATAATGAAAAAAAAGCTACCTCCATTAGCTTTTATAGAACGTGGCGTTTTTTTGAGAAGCAATGCGGAGATGAACGCTTGCACAAACACCATCTGAATTGTTGACGTGCTTTCAACGGAGATGATCGTACGTTTTCGCTGTCCAACGCTTTGGCAAACAAGCTCTTAATGGGTGAGATGGATTTTAAATACCCACCTTATAGTTACGTGGAGCAGAGCAATTTTTTTTTTTTTGGTGAAAGGAGCAGAGCAATTTTAACAATCGCACAACTAACTTGTTAAGAAAGTGCCGTCCTATTTATAAATTTTTTTAACTAAATTTTATATATTAAGGAGAGATTGTTAATTTAATGATTATGAGGTAAATTTTTAACTATATCCTCATTATGAATGAGTGTTTTTCAAATTTTTCTTCTCTACCTATTTTTAAATTATTTTTTTATTGATACAATAATAGGGATAAAATTGTCACAATCTCATTTATTATCCTGAAAATGGATTTATAAATAGGACTAATTTTTTTGTTAAAAAAGACTTATAAATAGGACCAGAGTGGTGCAATCTTTTTAAAAGGGGCAATCCCAACAATTTCATTAAATTGACACGATTTTTTTCATGGGACCGGTTTGTTTTTTCTACTTTATAAAGGGTGTTTGTGTCAATTTTATAAAATTGCGAAAATTGCACTTTTTTTTTTAAAAAAATAGATTTACACCATTCGAAAATTAATATAAATGAAAAACTTGTAGAAAAATTTCTTGTTAAAATTGTACATTTTTTTTAACGACAGGATAATTCCATTATTAATCGAGTACAGATACTAAATAGACCCAAAAATTAAAATAATGAAACAAAAGGCAGAAGGCAACAAGAACTACCAAAACAAATTAAAAGGCAAGACAGTCGATGCCTAAACCTTGCAGATTAAAGGTGAGAAGGCTAACTTTCATTCCACCATGATCAAAGGAAAGAAGCAATAGAGAGTGGTTGTTAAAGGAGGTGCTCTCCCAAGCCCACCCCCTTTGATGCCAATGCTGTGAAACTAAATGCAGCTCCCAAACACCTTCTACATTAGAAGGGTAAAGAAACAAATGGAACTTGAGAACAAATTCCACAGAACCAGTGATCATGGTAGAATACAGCCAGCATCCATCACAGATAAAATTAATCCGTAGAGAAAGGCGATAACAAAACCAAGTAGACACATAAACAAAGCACAAAGCATAACTTTAGCAACTAATAGGGGTGACCAAGACTATAAGGGCAAAATCAGAGGCCCCCTCCAGTACTGGTAGCGCCAAGAAACAACTCTCATGGAACCTTGGTGGCTATAGGCTAGCCACCAATCATCAGAGAAAAAACCATCGAAGGATTGTTTTAAGCAGCGGACTAGCCTTGTGCACCTTCCTTCTTCCTTTTGCTCAAAGCCTCTCCAAACTTCATCCCTCGCATCTACAAATTTTTAGAGTTTTGGTTGCAACCCACCTTGCAACTCCAATCAATAGCACTGAAACCTTAGCCCCCTTCACCCTCACTTACAGAAACGAAGAGTCGTAGAGTCCATTGGCAAGAGGAAATCTAGTGAGCCTTGGAATCACAGCCATTGACCCCTGTTTCAACGGATCAAGGGTGCCTGATGTGCGGCCCCCTGAAGCGCACAAAGTTTGGAGCCCTTCTCAAATGTATTTTTCATGGTTCTTTAGATCATTAGATTCTACATGAAATAGGTGACATTTTGATTTTTTATGGGCAAAAAATGGAGCTATTTTCAATTTTTTATGATTTTTCAAAGATTCAGTGCTCAAAGTGGAAAAAAAAAGCTGCACCATTTTTTTTTAAAAAAAAGCACTGAATCTTTGAAAAATCATAAAAAATTGAAAACAGCTTCATTTTTTGCCCATAAAAGATTAAATATCACTCATTTCATTTAGAATCTAATAATCCAAAGAACAACAAAAAATACATTTGGGAAGAGCCTCAAATGACCCACGCAGCAGGCGCGCATCAGGGGGCTGCACATCAGGCACCCTTAATCCTGTTTCAACCCACCAAGAAAGCCACCCCGAACCCCAATATAATATTGCTAACGTCGACCCCTTTCCTTCCCTCACCAGATGAAACCCCACGCAAAGAACCTCGAAAGCCCCTTGCCACCATCACAGATTGACTACCCATGGAGGACCCAACCGAAGAGGGAGCTTCGAAAAACCCTAGGAGAACCTCTAGACTCTCACACGCACAGAGGCGCGACTGTATTCTTGTTAAAATTGTACATTAACCCATTCAATAATAATAACAAACTATAATGGCTAAAGTATACTTTTGTCCTTTAAGTTTAGACAAAGTTTCATTTAAGGTCTGTTTGATATGAGGGATTTGAAGGGGGGAGTGGAAATTTTTATAAGTTGGATTTAAGAAAATTGGAGAAGTTAGATTAAAAAATTTTAACATAAAGAATATATAAGATAAAAGAGTAAGAAAACTTAATTAAAAACCTTATACCCTACTTCCCTTATTTGTTAAAATCCATTTCAAAAAAAATTTCCCTCCACTCATTTTCCTTTCCCTCCCTTCATACCAAACAAGCCCTTAGTCTTTTAGTTTTAAAAATTGTGTTTTTAGTCCTTTTAAATTATTATCTTAAACTTCCACAACTAAAAATGATGAGTCAACAAATTTAAAATGTCAATTTAACAAATTTAAAATGCTGACCGGTCTTTCTTAAAAATTGATTTTAAGATTAAAATATAAAATTAATTTTATTAAATAATTATAATTTAGATGTGTCAATGTTTTAAATTTGTTGACTCACTATTTTTGTTAGTAAAGTCGACGGCCTTAACTTAAAAACTGTCTAAACTTAAAAGTTACAAAAGTATACATTATCCTATTATAATTATAAGGGAAAATCCCTATAAAATATCATTTAAATACCGAAATCCTAAATCAGTGTAGCGAATTTGAAAATTCTGGTTCAGTGCTGTGTCAGTACGGATGAACAGTGCCGGGTATGTGAAAAGACGATTTTGCCCTTCAGCTCTCCCTCTCACCACTTCAAAATAACAACAAGAGACTCTTAATTAACAACTCTGGATTCTTGATTAACAACTCCGCTTTATTCTTTCACATATTCGTATCTAAAAAATATAGTGTTGTTAATGTAAAATACGATGTTGTTAATAAAGAAAGAGGTGTTGTTATTGGCCCTGAAACTTAAATTATGAAGTTGTGAAACAAGAAATAAGAGTTGTTAATGTAAAATATGATGTTGTTAACAACAAGGCCGATGTTGTTATTGTGAAAATAAAAAGAAGAAATTGAAGTTGTTAATTAAGAAAAAGGAGTTATTAATTAAGAAACAAGAGTTATTAATTAAGAGTCTCGTATTGTTATTCTGAAATGGTGAGAGGGAGAGCTGAAGGGCAAAATCATTTTTTCTCATACCCGGTACTGTTCATCCGTACTGACACAGAACTGAACCGAAATTTTCAAATTTGCTACACTGATTTGAGATTTCGGTATTTCGGTGGTATTTTTAAGGGATTTTCCCTAATTATAATTTATAAAAGGGTGAAAGACTGGAGACTATGACTATTGGCGTCAATGTGTTTAAATTTGTAATTTGATAACCGGCAACCGACATGAATAAATAATGCCATTTCAGTAGACTGTGTCCTTCAACATATTTTTATTCTTTTTGGTTATGATCTTTTTAATAGTTTTTTTTATAACAATCGAAAGTGGCACCCTATATATTACCCATTAGCTCTGGGTAAATTACAATCAGCCTCTAATATAGCCTAGGTGTCTTCCTTGAGATTAAAACCGTGCTAGAATCCTATCATGTGGCTCAAAGCCTGCTTGGCTGGAGAGTCTTCCACTCTATTGGTACTTCGGGGAGCATGCTACACCTCAATCACCCAGACTCTCTTATAATAGTGTACTGGGAAAATCCCTCATAAAAAATTTTAAAAATATTAAAAGATAAAAAGATGTTTTGAATGTTCATAATTTTAGAAAGATGGCTGAAATTAAAAAGAAAAGACCATTTTACCCTTACCATTTTTTTAAAAAAAATAATTACCCCTACCACACCTGCTGGCTGCCAAAGCTCTAATGGGAATATTCTGAGTAATATTCCCTCCCTCTTGGGAACATTCCCTCAAAATATTCCAGAGAATATTCCCTTGGAAATATCCAAGTTGGTAGGTGTGGGGTTCGAACTCTGACCAATACACATTAACATAATTTAGACAAAATAAATAAATACAGTAACCTTTGATTTTAATCAAGCCCACCAATAAGTTCAGTAAGGAATTGGCAAATTGAGATAAGACATTCATAATTTCATATAAGAAATTCGCAACTTTCATTTTTTAAGTAAAAAATTCACTTACTCTCTCAAACCATTTACAAGTTTAAATAAGATATTCCCAAGTTCAGATGATGAATTGACAAGTTGAGATAGGAATTGACAAGTTGAGATAAGGAATTTACGAGTTCATATAAAGAATTGACAAGTCAATTCCTTATCCTTATCTGAACTTGTGAATTCCGTTTTTTCAACTTGTCAATTTCTAATCTGAACTTGCGAATTCCTTATGTCAACTTTTCCATTTCTTATATGAACTTGGGAATTCCTTATCTCAACTTGTGAATTTCATTTTTTCAACTTGTCAATTCCAGAAAAAAAAATCTCTTAACGTAGGTTTTGAAACTCGGACCGACTACTGAACCAGTCAGGGTACTGGGTCAAGGGTCAATGGGTTAGATCGGAGTCAATCCAAGACTAGATCGGTAAGGAAGGGAAGATTTTAGGATTATTGATATGAAATTATAAATAAAATATTTTAAAAAAATAAAAAAACACTAGTCATATTGTGAGAAAACCAGTCGAACCGGGGTCAATTATTAAACCGGACCAGTTGGACCACCGGTTGGCCTGTTTTCAACTCAGACCGGCAGGTCTTCAAAGCCATGTGCTTTTGCCTCTTCTCTATAAAATTTCTGGAATGTTCGAGGCTTTGTTTCGTGGTGATTTCCTTGGTGGCTAAGTATTTACTCATGACTGAAAAAATAAAGGAAAAAGAAAACTAAGCATGTCTGTCTTTTAACATTGGAGAAAGTGCAACCGACTTCTCTCCTCTACCCTTATGCCCCGTTTGGTACAAAGGAATTGGAGCCAGAGAATTGGAAGTGGAAGTAGAATCCACCATTTTGTTTGTTTGGTGGGTTGGAACCCACTTCTCTCTGGAAGTCAATTCCATCAAAAATAGTGGAACTCACTTCCATACTCTGTCCCATAGAAGTGGATGAATTCTATTGGAAGTACATTTTTAGACTATTATACCTTTCACCTTTGTTCCACTCCACTCTCACCCCGCATTCGTCTCTCTCTACTCTCACCCCGCGGCCTCCCTCTCCGTCCCTTACGGTGACGGTGAGGCACCAACAACGATGTAGGAAGGCAACCCACTAGTAACGGCATAGGACGACGAGGCACCAGTGATCTCCCAATCCATCGAACTTCATCGATCCTCTTCCTCTGGCCATAACTCTTGTGCATAGGTCATCAACGGCAAGCCTTTCACCACTAGGAGCAGATATGACACGCCAAGTTGTTTGAACCTCGGTCTCCCATATTTGCTATCAACACCTGTTTCTATTTTGATATATGCAGGGCAATTAACGAACAAGTTCCACAGGCAAACAGAACACTACAATGATACTGATAATAGTATTCATTTACAAACAGGCATCAATAGTGCAAAATGCTGCAATATTTACAAATATGTACAGAATACCCAAAACTATTCCACAGATAGATTATGCGCAACCACTGCCTCCATTTTGGGAAACGTGACCATCAGCTCCCTTATCTGTGTCCTTACTTTTCATTCCACTGGCACCTGTTGAGACATTTTTATTTAGAAAAAATGGGTGAGATTCTAGGGAATCTCAGTAGCAATATACTATCAAACATATAAAATGCGAAAATTAAATATGCAATGCACTATAAAGTGTGAAATGAAAATTCATATCTTAATATGTACACAATGCTCATGGCTAAACAATAGCTTGGAACCCCTACGAATACTTCAGCTGGGCACCTAACCACAGCTAGGCAATATTCGTGTACCTCGGCTGGGCACCTAACCACAACCAGGCAATGTACCCCAGGTGTACCTCAACTAAGTACCTAACCATAGCTAGGTAACATACCTTAGGGAGTGAATTCATATCACATAATACAGAACATACAAAATATTAACCATCACATAGGGTACGAGAGATAATAATTACTACCTAAACACTTTTCAACCTTGTTTTGCTTGCCTTGTAACGCGTGCCAAGCTAAAACTCCTAATTCGGTCCTAAAATATAAAATGTACAAAAAATAGGTGAAAACCTATCCATGTATCATTTGAGACACTTCCATAGTGTTTATTGTGGTTATATTAGCCTATGGTGAAAATTTACCAAAATGCCCTGGGACCTAGGCCCGGCCTCACAGTACCCGGCCCGGCTGTACTTTTTCTGAAATTTTGACATGGGCTATTCTGACATATTTCTGCCAAGGATTCCATTTCTAGACTCGGAATTACCAAATTCACTATCAAATTATAAAATTTCCCTTACTAGTCCCTATTTCAGGGGTTCAAGGGTGTTTTCTGCTGCAGCCAAAATTTCTGCTGCAACCAAGGCAACTTCAAAAATTCATTCATAATTAATTCCATAAAAATTGAAATGAGGTGAACCCAAAGCCTATTGAAATCTCTTTAAGTCCTCTTCATAGGAAAAATATGAATCAAGGCTGAACATAACCACACAATTTCACATTTCAAACTCTAACATTGCAACTTTTCCATTTCCAATGCCAAACCAATTCCAATGACCAAATTGCACAACAAAACACTATTTTAAACGCAAAACACATGACAATTCATGCATTTCATAATTCCACCAAAATCAGGGCAAAAACCAAAATTCACAATACTCAACCAATAACCACAATAGTTAGGTCAAAAGTCATCCAATACTCACCTCTTCCTCTTTCTCAAACCAATTTCTTGATTCTCCATCTTTCCACTTTTGCTCAAGCTCTCAAACACCTCCAATCAAAAATCTAAAACCATAGAGATGAAGCTCTCATCACTATGAACAACTTTATAGAAGGTGATTACAACATTAGAGGCCAACAAACAAGCTAAAACGGGGCTTAGCAGACCACTTATTTTAGGCTTATTCTCTTGCCTCAAATCTCAAAATTCAAGGTATTCCATATAGACCCTTCCTTAAACCCTGGGTCTAGTCTCCTCCAGTTGACGTTTCTGTGGGCATTCTCAGGTAATATGCCCCGGCTTGCCGTATATAAGATGGATAAGTCATTGGTCAGGCTCCTTTATCAATAAAGTACCAGCACAAGATTTACCTAGGTGAAAAGGTTTCCGGCAATGCCAACAAGCTCTACTTCTAGAGAATCCCTAGCCCCCTCGGCCTCTGGCCTAACTTGGCCTCTTATTATCGACCCTGGAAGGTCTACCCTCTTCTTTTTGCTTTTGTGATGAACTTCCACTCCCAGAAGCACCTTTATTAACATTTTGGATCACCAAACTCGACATGCATTTCTCAATATATCAGCATTCTTCCACCACTTTACTGAACTCGGTGAAATGTTGTGTAACTAGTTTTTCTTTGAATTTTGGTCTCAATCCCTCAATCATCATGTCCGAACTCCACTCTTTATCATTATCATGAAGTTTCAGATATGCCGAATACCAAGATAGTCGGATGTACTGGGATAGATATTTGTCAAAACCCTCTCGATCAAACTGTTTAATGCTCAGAAACTCTTTCTCTTTTTCTCTTATAACTAATGGGCGAAAATATTTCTCATTGAATTTCTCTTGGAATAATTTCCAGATGACATGAACATTCCTTCCCCTCAAGGTGAGCTCTGTGCCCCTCTACCAAAGATATACATCACCTTCCAACTTGTAAATGGCTAGCAGAGCCTTCATCTTATCTGAATATCGCAACATGTTACAAATTTTATCCAAATGGTATAGCCAATCCTCAGCCAGTTGTGGGTCAAACTATCCCGAAATATAGGCTGTTGTTGCTTACTGAATCGGTTCAACCAGGTCTGTATTTTTGCATCAAAGGTACAACATCCTTGGGTTGAGGTTCCTCTAGTACTTCTTTGTCGTTACCCCTTATGTATTCATCCAAGCAATCTTGCCTTTGTTGTACCCCCTGAAGTTCATCTCTTATCTCATTTATTGTATTTTGTTGTTGTGCTAGCATGTCTAGCATTTGTTGTTATATAGGATCAAGCCTGCCTCTTCCTCAGCCTCAGCCTCTACCTCGGCCTCCTTTTGCTGGTACCATTTCCATAATTCACTCTACATGAAAATAAAGAAGAATTAAATTTCATATGAGAGTAAGTGCATTTTTGTCATTTCATAAAAGTCAGGGTACAAAGATATGTCATATATAGCATACAACAACTATTTATAGTAGCTACAAAGAAATATAAACATCAGATAACCTATAAACTCCTATACATAACATATTAATCCTTTTTACATTACACTTTTCAAAATTAATGCAACTTCCCAGGGGTCACCTATCCTAGGATTACCCTGGGTCGAGTATGATTAACTTTGTCTGTACCCTCCCAAAATACTGATTCTGGCTAAATCTTTTTTTGTCTGTCGGTTCCACCAAATTGTCCTTGTCTCATAATACGTGCTGGTTAGCTCCGGTCACCAAAATATACTGTGTGGGTCCAGCATCACCCGGTGTAAATAAACTTTCGCATTAGCTCAATGATGTGCCTCTGAAATGTCCAAAAGTTCTCCCTCAGGCCCCGTTCGACAATAAGGTCCTTCTGCCCATTCTAATATGCCGTATCCGGAAAGAAATGCATCATGGTAAAAATCCAAAAATCATCCTGAAATTCGGCATCCAATGGCACCTATATCCGATACAGGCACTCTACACCAATAAAAAATGCTAGATATCAACCTCTGGGTGTATCATGCTCTTGCAGTGCTCTCTAGTCTCTGCCTTTTACCCCTAATGTAATATACCAGCTTTAACTCCTACTGCAGATCATATAGCACCTGTACTGGCTCTGCCTGAGACTCATGATCGCTTAGTTCATCCTCTGGGATCTCCTCCAGACCATCATCGGGATCCCACTCTGGATCCTCCTCTGGATCTTGCTCAGAGTACTCTCCGATCTTTCCTACCCAAGACTGCCCTGGGGATATCGGCCTAAGTTCTAATCCATATACTGGCAGCGCCGGCACACTTTTCCATGTCATCCGTCTCATGAGCAGACCTCTAGGTTGGTAGTACTCTCCATACTACTGTTTGTCCGGAATACGCTGATCTGGTGGACTCGGGTTTATCGATGGTTTACCCGCAAATACCTCACTCGAATTGCTGCTCATGGTCTTGTCATCATGCAAACAAAACCATATCAATATACAATCCTAATAATGCTAGAACCGCTTATTAACTCTGCGAGAACCACTTAGGTTCCTCGAGAACTACTTTGGGCTCTAATACCAAAAATGTCAACACCTGTTTCCATTTTGATATGCCCAGGGCAATAATGAACAAGTTCCACAAGCAAATAGAATAGTACACTGACACTGATAATAGTATTCATTTCCATACAGGCATCAACAGTGCAAAATGTGACAATATATTCAAATATGTACAAAATACCCAAAAATATTCCATAGATAGACTATATATAACCACTGCCTCCATTTTGGGAAACATGACCATCAGTTCCCCTTATCTATGTCCTTGCTTTTCGTTCCACTGGCACCCACTGAGACATTTTTATTTAGAAAAAATGGGTGAGATTCTAGGGAATCTCAGTAGCAATATACTATCTAACATATAAAATGCGAAAATTAAATTGTAATGCACCATATAGTATAAAATAAAAATTCATATCTTAATGTGTACACAATGCTCATGGGTAAACAACAGCTTGGAACCCCTACGAATACCTCAGCTGGGGACCTAACCATAACTAGGCAATATTCGTGTGCCTCGGCTGGACACCTAACCACAACCAGGCAATGTACCCTAGGCGTACCTCAACTATGTACCTAACCATAGCTAGGTAACATACCTTAGGCATCGAATTCATATCACGTAATATAGAACATATAGCATATTAACCATCACATAGTGTACGAGAGATAATAAGTACTACTTTAACCCTTCTCAACCTTATTTTGCTTACCTTGTAACGCATGCCAAGCTAAAACTCCCAATTCGGTCCTAAAATATAAAATGTACAAGAAATAAGTTAAAAGTTATCCGTGTATCATTTTAGACACTTCTATAGTGTTTATTGTGATTATATTAGACTATGGTTAAAAATTATCAAAATGCCCCTAAGACCCCAGCCTGGCTGTACTTTTCCCCAAATTTTGACATGGGCTATTATGACATATTTCCAACCAAAGAATCCATTTCTGGACTCATAATTAATAAATTCAATGTCAAATTATAAAATTGCCCTTGGCAGTCCCTCGTTCAGGGTTTCAGGGGCATTTTTGTAATTAAGCTTTTTCTGATTTTTCCAAAAGAGTGACCAACTTTAACCCCACCTAATTTACCCTCTTGAACTCAATGGAATCATCAAATCATTGAAAATCCAACTCTAAGGCCCTCTAACATCCCTCTCCAAAACTAACAGGTCCTCTGAGAAAAATTGGGGTTTTGCGATTTCGGCTCCGTAGACGTGTTTCTTTCTACTTCTAACCACTTTATTAACTTTCTAACAAGGTCATAACAACCATTTGAACCAAAATTGAATAGCATAACCCTCAGGCAACACAAATTCCTAATTTTCAAATAAAAGACAATTTAGCAAAATTTCATCGATTAAATTGTCCACATCAGCCAGAACAGTCAATATACGAAGGTTTGGAAGTTTCCTTTCACTTCCCTACGGCTTTTCTCAATTTGGCTGAAACCCTAGCTACTCCAACAAGAGATTTTGAGCTTCACAAACCTTAAACACATAGGAGAGTAGCATAGGAACGTAGTTATACACATTAGAAATCAATTTACTAGAGAAAGTACTTACCTTTGTAAGTTTTTCCTTCCCCTTTTCTCTCTCTAGAACTTTCGCTCTTCCTCTCTCTTGGAGCTGCACTTCTCATTGGTTTATGGCTAGAGGAAGGAGATAAATTGCTTTAATATTATATCTTATGTCTTATTTCAATTATTTAATAATTACCAAAAATCAATTTTTTGTACATAAACCTATGTACATGTAACTTTGTTGATTAAGCCAAACCAATATTTTCTTCTTCATGCTACATGTAGGAGACACCTAAGGGTCCCTCCCTTTGGTTTCAATTGGCTTCATAATTTGTTCCAGTTACATATACACGTAAAGTCCCAATTTTGGTCAAATGTGCACTTTTACTCAAATTTTCCATAAATTCATATTTAATTGACCAAAATATTCCAAATATATTTTTTTCCCTTTATGTTCCTTAATTAATTGAAATTAACTTCAATTAATTGGAAAATAATTAATTTTGTGCTAATTTGGAAAAATTACAATTTTGCCATTAACTTTTTATTCCAATTTCTTTTCTTAATTTTATTTGGCCAATTTCCATCTATTTTTAGACTAAATATTTTCTCTCATATTTCTCCATTTTTAGACCTTAATATTGGGCTTTTTAAATTACCCAAATTAATTTCATAATTATTTTTGCCCAATTTCTCATGAAAATGAACATTTATAAAATCCATAAATTCCAAATTCATGAATATTCACCATTTTATTGAATTTCTCAAATAATTACAACATATTTGGTGAATATAAATTTGGGGTGTTACATTTGGGATGACCACCCGACTGCAACGAGTTCAACCTTCCTCCTTCCTATTGTGTTTCCTTCTATTTTGATTTCTCGTTGGTTCTTGTTCATTTAAGAGCAGGAGATGCCAGTTGTGGTTAATTTTTGATGAACACAGTCATTGTCATCAGCACCCAACGCCTTCATCGTCTACACCCCAACTCCACAACCTTCATATACCTCTCTCGTGGCGACGGTAAGGTAGGACGGTGGACGATGTCAGGGCAATGATGATGGTAATGGATCTCGATCCCTCTATCAACGAGTACAGTGGGATTTTGATCCTCACTTTTATATCTCCATTTTTTATCCTCTTGTTCCTTCTTGATCATGCAGTGTCCTCTCAGTCCTTCTGGATTTGTTTTGGATTTATACTCTACATCGTTAAGATTGATTTATGGTTGAGTTTGTATATGATTTCTCTGGCAATGGTGGTGGTCAATTTCCAACGAGATGCCGTTATGGATGCCTTAGACGGTGGCATTGATTTATGTTGGTTTATCTCAGAGGAGGTTTTTCTTTTGATTATGGGTATTTTGGTCCTTTCCTATTATCAATATAAATTTTAATTATAATTTATATCTCATTTCCACTGTCATACCAGACACACTTTAAAACCCACTTCCACCTCTACTTCCACTTCTATTCCCACTTCTAATTCCATCAAGAACCCTTCCATTATACCAAATGAGGCATTAGCCTTAGCGTCCGCTGCCCTCTTTGCTATGAAATTGCGCCGTTTTGGCACAAAAACTTGAAGCATAAGACCTTTTTTTTTTGAAAAACATATTCAACTTCTAAAAATATTTTTTTTAGTACCATCCAATATCCTGAAATATTTTTTAAATAGCACTCAGTATCCTACAAAAACTTTTAGTCCACTTACCACCCTAAAATATTTTTTAATACCACACAATATCTAGCATTTAGCATTCTAAAATATTTTTTCATTAACATTGACTCAGTATCCAAAACTAATTTTTATTTCATCTAGCACTCAAAATATTTTTTTCAGTAACACTCTATGTTTCAAACTAATAAACCTGGACAAGCCAAAATAGTTGTTAAATAAAGAAATAAATATTAATTTTGTCTAAAACATGCTCACATTTACTCATTAAGTTTAGCTATTTACCATACTTAATGAGCAAATGACACCACATTTTAGTAAGAATTCATGAGCTAAAGAGGTGTACCAAACAAAAACTAATTTGGGATTTTCATGCAATTTTTTGGATTGTTCCCAATTTTCTTTTGCATAAAAACACAATACATAGCTTCACAAAAAATTCATGCCATCGTGATGTTGAAAAAAAAACATAAAATTGTAGATACGATTCACATTGCTCAAGTTGCTTTTGGAGACGTTTTACATTACAACTTATTCTTCACCTTCTGCCGTTGACTGAGATATCCAATACAACAGTAAGCTATTTAAAAAACAAAAATACAACCGCTAGATCTTTTTAGTTTGACTGTCGCTCGGGCAAGACCATCGTTATATCTCCTCGTCACAGGTCAGGGAAAGAGCTACTAACCATATATATAATGCACAATAGAAAAGAGAAAATTTTGTATTTATTTATAATATTAAAACCCAACATAATATTACACGCCTTTTGAAATACACACCATAAGAGGGGCCTGGAGACAAATTAAATGCCACAAACAAGATTCACTCTTGTTCAGGCCTTAAAGCAGACTTCTCCCTCACAATCCCACCCATCTTTCTTGTCCTTTTCTTCATCATTGGGACCTGCCTCAAGTTGTTTCACCCTTTCCATAGTGAATGGATAAGCTTCAGCACCATAAAGCATGACAAGTTCTCTGACTTCTTTTATGACGGTCTGGCCACCAGCTCCGATGGCCACCAGCATGGGGATGCCTAGCAACTTGAATTTGTGACTCAGGAATGACTTCCTAGAATCACCAAAGGGAAGGGCCAGCCATGGCATTTCAGCAAAGAAGTCATTGAAGGAGGCTTGATCCCTGTCACTAGAGATGAAGACAACTTCAAGGGCATTGCCGTTGGCCTTGATCTTGTGATATGCTTCAATAAGCTTAGGTAGAAACATACGGCATGGTGGGCACCATTGAGCCGAGAAGTACAAGAGCACCGTCATCCCTACTAAATCTGACACTGGAATGTGAAACAATGGAGATTTACTGTCACTATCACATAATGGAAACAAAAGAGTATAGGAGAGAAGCAGCAGAATGGATCACATGATACACTCAAGTGTCAAATATCACAGTATTTTGAGAGCTTTACATGTTTGGAATAAAAAATAAAAAGCAGTTATAATTATAAAAAGCATATAAATCTTCAATTATAAATGAATAAACTTAACTTCACAGATATCAAGTTCACATTGTCATTTTATAGTGGTTCAGATGTATCTCAACTATCAAATAACATAGCATTTAAGAGTTACATGTTTGAAATGAAAAATCAAAAGCATTCATACAGAGTATATTAATGTATTATTGGAAAAGAAAAAACAGAACTTCAAGGATATCAAATTCCCATATTTTATTTCGATCTCAAGGCATATCCAAACATACATGTACCATATGTATCTTAAATATTTATTGACGTACAAGACATGAGAATGAAGACCACTATTTTCAAGCTATTGAAAATCATACCTTGACTCCAACTTTGCCTAAGACAAAATCCAAATCTCCAGAAACCAGAATAGATTCAAGGGTCTGAGCTGCCTCTTTGGCTTTCTCTATCTCAGCGAGCTCTGCAAACTTCTCAGGAGTAAAAGGGTATGCAATAACGCCATGCTCTTCAATGGCCTTGGCCACATTGGAATGAAGGGTTTTTCCATCTGACCCAATAATAACCAAAGTAGGCAAGGCTGATAGTTCAAAGTAGCGAGCAAGCTTCTTGCACCTCTTGTCATTAAAGGGCAATGCCAACAAGGGCAGACTTTTCAGTCCCTCCTGGAATGATTCTTAATCATCACCCACGGATATCAACACAATCTCAAAGTCCTCACCCTTTGCTTTCAACTTCTCATAAACCTCCACAAGCATTGGGGTAAACTCGGCAGATTCTCTGTCTGAAAAGGATAAGAAATACAAACCCACAGTCTTCCCCTCAAGTTGAGACACAGGTACCTGTATATAAATGAAAGGTTAAATTCAAATCCTCTCCTACATGTGTTTAAAAAATGATTGATTTATTAAAGTGTGAATAAGATTTTCCCAACTCAACCCAAAAAAGTTTGAAGCTTTTTGAAGCAAAGGAAATACTTTTTCAGGTCTATCTTGTAGGGAAGAAAAACTTACTTTCCTTCCATCAGAAGATGTAACGAAGTCAAGTGACTTATAGATCAAAAGAGATCTCACGGATTGGTTCCTCCTGGCTTCCTCTTCTTGGTCTTTTAACTCTTGGATCCTCTCAGGTGTAAAAGGGTATGCAATAACACCATGCTCTTCAATGGCCTTGGCCACATTGGAATGAAGGGTTTTTCCATCTGGCCTAATAATAACCAAAGTAGGCAAGGTTTATAGTTCAAAGTAGCGAGCAAGCTTCTTGCACCTCTTGTCATTGAAGGGCAATGCTAACAAGGGCAGACTTTTCAATCCCTCTAGGAATGATTCTTCATCATCATCCACGGATATCAACACAATCTCAAAGTCCTCACCCTTTGCTTTCAGCTTCTCATAAACCTCCACAAGCATTGGGGTAAACTCAGTAGATTCTCTGTCTGAAAAAGATGAGAAATACAGACCCACAGTCTTCCCCTCAAGTTGAGAAACAGGTACCTGTAAATAAATGAAAGGATAAATTCAAATCCTCTCCTGCACGTGTTTAAAAAATTATTGATTCATTAAAGTGCAAATGAGATTTTCCCAACTCAGCCTAACAAAGTTTGAAGCTCTTTGAAGCAAAGAAAATACTTCTTCAGGTCTATCTTGCAGGGAAGAAAAACTTACTTGCTTTCCATCAGAAGATGTAACAAAGTCAAGTGACTTGTAGATCAAAAGAGATCTCACGGATTGATTTCTCCTAGCTTCCTCTTCTTGGTCTTTTAACTCTTTGATCCTTTCAAGTGTAAAAGGGTATGTGTCGGCTCCATAATCAAGCACAACTTGTCTTCCTTCTTCAACGGAAACTTTCCCATTCTTATCAAGGATTACAAGGTGGGGAATCCCCTGCACCTCAAACAATTCATCAAGGCGGTCACGTGTGTCAGAATCAGAAAATGGAATGGCAAGCCATGGCATCTTGGAAAAGTATCCTTTGAAGGCATTTTCATCTTCATCAGCTGAAACAAAGATTATCTCAAAATCACCTTTAGCAGAGACTTCATTGTACACCTCCACCAAGTTAGGGGTGAATCGTTTGCAGGGCCCGCACCCAGATGCCGAAAAATACAAACCAACTTTCTTCCCCTTTAAGTTCTCGATTTTAACCTGCAAAAATAACAACCTCCAATTTTTAATGAATACAAGTATCATTATTCCAAAAACTCAGAGAGCGCTTAAAGAAGATAGTTATGAATTTATTCTCTCCTAGAGCTCTGATACCATGAAGAGAATTTGAAGACTGAATTCATACTCATACTCATATGCCAATTACATATTTATACAGAATCGGGTTTGAATTAGGTCCCGACAAGTTACCATACAATTAAAGGAAAAATTAAGCTTAATTGTTCTAATCACTACCTGTAATATCGGATCTGAAAATCGCTCCCTCTTTCTCTGACTTTTCTCTTTAAGCTTTGGGATTCTACAGAATCGCACTCCAATGGCTATTTATAAGGAAACCATCTGAGCAGGCCCTTTTCACTTTTGCCTCTTCTCTGTAAAATTTCTGGAATGTTTGAGCCTTTGTTTGGTGGTGATTTCCTTAGTGGCCAAGTATCTCTTCATGACCGAAAAAGAAAACTAAAGCATATCCTTTTTTTCATATTGCAGAAAGCAGCCTGAGTAGGTCGGACTAGAAATGTCAGTTCGGCGGCCAATGACCACGAAACGCGTGTCGCTGGGAATATTAATGGGTGAGATGAATTTTTTTTTAATATAGAAGGCCAAGACAAAAGCTTGGAATTAAAGATAACCTAATATACTGTACGTCCCACCTACTATGCCATATCATCCCGCATGTATGCTGTATAATCAGGATGCGCCAGTGGCAACACCACTAGGCCATCAACTATGTGGTGCACGTCCCTGGCCAAAAAATCGGCGCATCTATTCGTCTCTCTGGATGCATAATGAAGCTGTATCTCCTAATCAGAAAGAAGCAGTTCCCGAGCTTCCCGAACCTGCCCGTTAAGGGGATGATAAGAATGACTGCTGCTATCCCTCAAAATCAACTGACAGGCCTCTAACGAATCTGTGTAGTCATGGATGTTCTGAAGATTGAGTTGCTTACAGAGATTCAAACCAATCACTATTCCCAATAATTTTAGCTCCTGTGGATGAACCAACAACTAATTGACGTTGGAAACCAACCACCCAGTTGCCATGGTCATCCCGAACCACCCCACCACCCGTAGTCAATCCTATTAAATCGACAGAGGCATCTATATCCAAACGAACATACCCAAGCGGTGGTGGATGCCAACTAGTATTCATGTCTCGGTCATTCCGGAACAGCATGTTTCAAAAAGTATCAAGTATACTGCTATCTATCAAAGAAAAAAAATCCCCTAATGAACAACATCTTGTGCTTGTATGCGACTTCCTTCCATAACTCCCTTGCATCGATTCTTTTATAGGAGCCAGCATATAAAACTGGAGATTTTGTACCAAGGCCATCTCCTGAAGTGCTCAAAGCCTATGTTGCGGGATATATTCATCGTAAGTCAACCTTGCAAATCAGTTCGAAAAAAACAAAAATGAGAGTTAGGGTGAACAAAATATAACCACACATTCCTTGAGAGCTCACAGTCAAGAAGGATATGAAGTGCATCTTCCATTCTTTGACATTGAAAAGGACACTCCTCACTCTGTATTAATCCTCTCTTAGCTTTGAGATAGTTTGTAGGAAGCCGCTCATGAATCACTTGACAAAGAAAAAACTTCACTTTTTCAGGTATTGGGAGTTTCCACACCTTCTGCCACTTGAAATGAACAGAGTTAACTTTGGGCAAAAAAAAACAAAGCAATTTTAACAACCACCCAATTAACTTTTTAAGGGTGTAAAAGATTTCGGGCAAAAAAAAAGTAAAAGAAAATACAATCTTTTTAAAAGAGTACAATTCCAACAATTTTATTAAATTGACGCAATTTTTTACATAGAACCTGTTTGTTTCTTGTAGTTTTATAAGGGAAATTAGGGGATGATTTTTGTCAATTTCATAGAATTGTTAAAATTGTTCCTTTTTAAAATGTTGGATCTATTTTTATACCATTTAAAACTTAATATAAATAGAAAATTTGTTGTTAAAATTGTATATTAACTTATTAACCCATTCAATAATAATAACATACTATAATGGCTAAAGTATATTTTTGTCCTTTAAGATTAGACGAGGTTTTGTTTAGTCTTTTAATTTTACAAAGTGTGTTTTTAGTCCTTTTAAATTATTATCGTAAACTTCCCCAAAAGAAAATGTTGAGTCAACAAATTTTAAATACTGACATACCCTTTTAGAAAATTGATTTTAAGATTAAAATATAAAATTAATTTTATTAAATAACTAAAATTTGGATGTATCAATATTTTAAATTTGTTAACTCATCATTTTATTTTTTTAGTAAAGTTGACAACTTTAACTTAAAAAGATTAAAAATATATTTTTTAAAGTTAAAGGGTGTCTAAACTTAAAAGCTCCAAAAGTATATATTAACATATTATAATTATAATTTAAAAATGAAGGCAAAAATTATAATTTAAAAAAGGGTGGAAGACTGAAGACCATGACTATTTTTTTTTTGGTCAAATAAGATCATGACTATTGGTGTCAATGTGTTTAAATTTTGTAATCTGATAACGAACAACCGGCATGAATAAATAACACCGTTTTAGTAGACGGTGTCCATCACCGTATTTTTTATTTTTTTTGGTTATGATCTTTTTAATAGTTTTTTTTTGTTTTTTATAGCAATAGAAAAAATCACCCTACATATTACCCATTACCTCTAGGTAAATTACAATGAGCCTCCATGATAGCTTGAATCTCTTCCCTGAGATTAGAAACATGTTGGAATCCTATCATCTGATTCAACGCCTACTTAGCTATAGAGTCTGCTACTCTGTTAGTAGATCATGAAGCATGCTGCACCTCAATGGCCCAGTGTAAAACCTCGAATTTTGAGATTTGAGGCTAGAGAATAAGCCTAAGATATGTGGACTGCTAAGCCTGGTTTAGCAGGATCCCTAATTTCGATTAAAGGCTAAGGAGTCCAAAAGTAGAGATGATTATAAGGACTCCAAAAGTAGAGATGATTATTGATAAATAAACCCTTTTGAAAATTATGATATGGATTATGATTCGTATGTGTTACGCACAGTGCCGAAACCCTGTATTTAAGTTCAATTATGGATTAACATCTAAATTGACTTAAAATAGATGGAGGGCGCATAATGTGGTGATATGGAAAGATATGATGTGTTTGGTGGTGATTCAATGAGAATTACCATAATCAGGGGCAAAACGGTAAAGTTATCGACCAATTGGTCAGTTACTGAAGAAGAAACTCATTGGTAACTTAATGATCAATGGTTGTGATTGATTTGTGTAAGAGATCAAGGGATGGAATCCCATGTGTGTGAGTTTATGTGAGCTCATGAAGATGGAACAAGAGTACGACAAATGGCAATTTGTGGACCCTTGGATTGGGTCAACATTTTCAACTCACTCTCCCTCTTTCCTCTCTTTTCTAGATGGTCAAGTGTATTTGGCTCCCCAAAATGCTGATTTCTTTATCATCTTCATCCTCCATGGCGTCCCCAAGCTAAGAAGAAAGAAAAAGGAACAAGGTGAGATTTGGCCTGTTAAATGTCCTCTAATGCTCAAATACCCTTCTTTAATATTGTTAATAGTGATGAGAACTTCATTGCTATGGTTTTATATTTGTGAAAGAAGGTGTTTGGGAGCTTGAGGAAAATTGGAAAGATGAGGAATCAAGGAATTGGTTTGGGAAAGAGGAAGAGGCGAGTATTTGAAGCCTTTTGATTTAAGTTTTGTGATTTGTGGATGAGTTTTGTGAATTGTGAATTTTGCCATGATTTTGTGGTAATTTTGAAATGCATGAATTGTCATGTGTTTTGAGGTGCAATTTGTATTTTATTATGTTATATGTTCATTGGAATTGGTTGAATTGGTTTGGAACTTTGGAAAGTAAAGAATTACAATGTAAGTTTGAATTGCGACTTGTGTTGACATATTGTGATTATTGGTGAAACATGTCAATGGAATGTGAATTTGGTTGATTTGGTATTTCGAATAGATTCCTTGTGAAATTTTGTGTGAGAATGATGTTTAATGTGAACATTGGACTATTGGAAGCAATTGAGAAAAAACTGTAAATCTGTCCATTGAAACTCTGTTCTGGGCAGTCTGTTTTTGTTGACTTTTTTAATAGGCAAATGGTGTCTAAAAATTCTGAAACTTTCCAGTCTTAAATTTCTCATTCTAAGCTTTAAATTGTGTCATTTCATTTTTTGAACTGGAAGTTATGGTTTTTTAAAGTTTGACGTTAAAACCGAGTGCAAATCTGGAACAACAAGGGAATTTCATGTGATTCTGGAATTGTGCGGTGATTTCTGGTAATGTCTCATTATTTTCCTATGAAGAAGACTTAAATATCTTTCAATGGGCTTTGGGATCACCTCATTTTGATATTTTTGGAATTAGTTATGAATTTTCTAAGTTTCCTTGGCTGCAGCGCAAAACTTTCTATGTGCATTTTGGCCGTAGCCAGAAAATTTTGGCTGCAGCCAAAAACCTTATGTACTGTTTTTGACTGCAACCAAAGGATTCTTGGCTGCATCCAAAACCCTGTTTCATCACTTTGTGATTTTGAAAGGTGATTTCCAACCTAGTACTTCCCAATCCTTTGGGCTTTCGTTGAGCTTATTATAGCCATCTAAAGGTTGAGAATATTAACAAACTTTAAGTGATATAAAAGTAAGGATTTGGATTACAGATTAACCCTATGTCCTTAATTTGGTTATAGGGTTTGATGTTCGTCCTGATCGTGAGCAGCCGGAGCTGGAGCTTACATGGAAAGTTCAAGTGTAGGGAACTTACCTCTCCTGCATGTATTTGATATTTGTATTAGTGTGTTGATGCATGTTATTACTTTACTTGATTATGTGAAACATGTATGAATGATTTGAAGCTATGTTTCAATTTATGCTATGGCCGTATGTATGTTGTTCAAAGCATTGAGCTTACAGATTTGTCATTGTGTGCAAGCATGAGTTATGCAAGCATGTCATGCATTAAACATTTATCTTGCATGCATATTGGTAATGTTTTCCTACTGAGATTCTCTCGAATCTAACCCTCCCCTACCAACATTTTAGACAGGGTAAGTGGATCGAGGATGGAGCAAGCAATCAAGGGCAACGAGGACTCCTTCGGGTTGTCATTTTGATAGTTGGTTATCATTTCTAGTTGGAATAACTATATATGGTTTGGGATGTATATTCAGATATGTATTTGGAGATGAGATTGTGTAATCCCCTAAATCAGATTTTGTATACCCTTTTAATAAAGGTATGAACCCGGGGTTGCCGGGAATTATGTTGTGCACTTTGATATTTGTAATGAATGTGATTTATCCGCGTAAAGTAATTATATACGAAATATAAATATGAGACCAGGTGAATTAGCTTTTGAAAGTCATTTGTGAAAACCCTATTTTAAAGATGGGATATTAAATGATTTTTGTTTATCTGTTGGTCTCTATTTCATTTTAATCGCGTATTTCGGATATAATTACGGAGGGTGTTACACCCAGCTTCTCTTTTAATAGTAAATATTTGCCAACGTGATTTTTAAAATAAACTTTGTACTCTTTTTATTTTCTTCCATTGATCCACTTGTTTTATTTTCAAATCCAACTCATGGTGGGGGCAACTTGGAATATGGCACAGGTGGTTAAAAAAAAGTTAATACCATATTTAATCATTGTAGTTTACAACTATTTTAGTTTTGGTTGCTGAAGTTTCAAATAAGTGGTTTTTGTCTCTCAAGTTTACTCCGTTTTAAACTGTTAGTTTCTGAAGTTTCAGAATAACTTGGAGTCAAAATTAACACCATTAATTAAGCTTACGTGGCTTTGCCAATTGGATCAAAAAATTAGATGGTTGGGAGTAAAACCACCACTACAGTTCTCATCATCCTGTTCATCCTCCTTATCCTCGTCCTCATCCTTATACTCATAATCGGAGGAGAGAGATAAAGTTAAAAATTAGTAATTCACAGTTATTAATTAAGAACCATAAAGTATTTTTACCAACATACTTAATGATTCTAAGTCAATATTATGGTTGATTATGCAATTAACAATTGACACCAATAAATAAAAAAATTGTCAAATACATAATAGTTATTAAGAATTAACCATCCATTTATAAAATATAATTATCTTTAGTACTAAAATAAGTGACAGCTTGATAATCCACGAAACCATCTCTATATAAACCTTGGAATACTGAACTCCACTTCTCTATTTCCATTTTAACTTCTTAAAGCCAACTTCTAATTCTACAAAATACATTGGACAAATGCAAAAGAACTTCTAATTTATCATCTAGAAAAAAACCGAAAGATAAACTCCCTTCGCCAACAAGCATTGAAGGTCTTGTCCACGTAACCTACGACCTTTATCATATGGTCCATGTTTACATGTGAGAGTAAGGACGCATGGACTAGTGCTTGAAATAACTTATCTCTCTCGTTTGCTCTTTAAACGAGAAGGTGAACAAGTTACTGAAGAATGAAGAATCTAATGATGCATCAGATTCTTAAAACATCTTTGCAACATTTTTATTTTTAGTATTTTTATTTGCTTTATATTTTTTTGTTGTAAAATGAGTTTGCATAATCAACCACCAAAATTTAAGGAAAAATGAAGGTATATAAATACAGTTATTAAGGAACAACCATCACTTATTAGAATACCATACAAATACATAACAGTTGTACTTTGTAAACGTCTTATATTGTCTCACAAGAATTACGGGGTCTTACGATAAAATGGTCATGAAACGTTGGATGAACAAACAAACGATTTGTCTTTTAATTTCATATCAGAAAAACAACATAATAGTTTCTCTTAAATAACCGTCAACTAAATGGTCCAAATGTTTCCCCTTCCCCATGCTTATGATGAGAATATTATGTGCTTCTTTGTTCTTCGATGATCAGCATGAGAACCAAGTACCATTTTATTATCCACCAATGTGTGCGTTAGTTCCTCTTCAACTTCCAACGTATGCAATGATGGTTCAAACTCGTCACTTCCAATCTATATAAACTCCTAATTTCTTTATGTTTATCATTTTCTTTTGTTATTTCAATTGTTAAAATGAAACGCCATACTGATAAGTTGCTAGAAAATCCATGACATCATCCTCCTCCTACACCTTATATAAAACCTCTGCCTCTGAAGTGGAGGCAATGATGCAACATGCAGAACGCATTGACTATATAGTGAGGAGGCTAGTTGAGTATTTGTTGAGTATGAACAAGAAGGTCAATCTCATTCTTGATGAGTATGAGATTGGCCACCATGATCTTGACATACTTCCAGATGATTCAGGCTACTACTTTGGTGATGAGTAGCATGATGATGTGTGATTTTTTTCAGCAGACCTCTAATCATCTATTAGATAACTAGTCACCAGAGGGTGATATTATTATTTTTTATTTCTATAAAATGTGAAAATGTAATTATCTGGGCACTAGCTGTCCAAATTATGTTTTTTTTAAAAAAATAACACCTCACAATTATTAATTAATAACCATGATATATGTATATGTTAAAACAATAGCATAACTTATGGTTATTAACAAAGAATCATAATAAATATAAACAAATAAATAATTGTTTTATTGATACAACTGTTATGCAAAGTCTTTGGTATGACAACCCAAAAAACCTGCCCTTCCTCTTCTATTTAAGCGTTTAAAACAAAACACACTTAACACTTAGTATATTTGAATGAAACCCGCCAACATTATAACCTTAGTACTTCTATTGTCTTTTCCGGTTGTCAAGAGCCGTTTTCAGTTGAGCCCTACCATAAAAAGCCTTTTCTTACTTCTCAATGACAACTACGCTAGTTAATACCATCACACTTGTCTCAGCGACTGTCGAGTGAGTTGCTTTCGCATACCCTAACTAGCATTTTTCATATTTTGGTGAGCCCTAGTTAGGTTGCATTCTTTTGGTGCATTGTTCTCCTTGTTTGATTGAGGTGCTTTTGTGAAGTCACGACGTGATAAAACATTCAAGGTGACATTAACTTGCTTTTGTAGAGTTATGCTTTTTTGGAAATCTTATTATTGCTCTGATCGAAGGTTTATTTCCTATTACAGAAAGTTATCAACCCATTGATTTAACTAAAGGTTCTTACTTTATTGATTTTATTTTATGTAACTTCTAGAGATATGTCCCTAAGTAAATACATCACCTTTTTTAGAAGTATCCATGTGTCCAGAAAGTGGGACTATTATCTTCCGTTGGTTGAGTTTGCGTACAACAACAGTTACCATGCGAGCATTCAGATGGCTCCGTATGAGGCGCTATATGGGAGAAAGTGCCAATCACCGTTGTGCTGGAATGAGTTGTCTGAGAGGAAGTTGTATGGGCCAGATCTTGTTGAGCAAACTTCTGAGCAGATTAGAACTATCAAGAAGAGACTCCTTACAGCTTAGAGTCACCAGAAGAGCTATGCTGACAAGAGAAGAAAACCTCTTGAGTTTGAAGTGGGGGATCATGTTTTCTTGAAAGTGTCTCCGGTCACGGGCATCGAGAGAGCAATCAAGCAAAAGAAGATGAGTTTGAGATATATTAGTCCATTTGAGATTCTACCAAGAATCAGGCCGGTGGCATATCAGATAGCACTACCCCCGAGTTTGAGTCGATTGCATGATGTGTTTCATGTCTCGCAGCTCAAGAAGTACCAACCAGACCCTGAGCATATCATTGAGTATAAAGAAGTGGAATTGCAAGATAACTTCACTTATGCGGTAGAGCTAGAGAGAATCATTGATAGAGAAAAACGAAGGCTTAGGCATCGAAGCTTACCATTTGTGAAGGTGGTCTAGAAGGGAATGTCTCCAAGGGAAGCCACTTGGGAGGCGGAAGCGGACATGAAGAAGCGATTTCCTAATTTTGTGCCTCATGATATGTAACAAATTTCGAGGGCGAAATTTATTGAACAGGGGGAGAATTGTAATATCCAATTCAGGATTAAGGGCTAATGACTTTGAAGTTAATTGTAAGTATGTAATTAAGCACTTTTGGAATTAATGTAATATGAATTTGGTGTATATGTGTGTGGTATTTAAGATCAAGGGTTGAGATTCATTGCACATGGGTCGGAATCCAGTGTATTAAGCTTGTGTGAGCTCATTATGGGAATGAATGAGATGCTGACAAGTGGCATTGTGGGAGTTGTTGGATGAAGTCACAAGAGGACAAAAGTCCACTTTTTCCTCTCTCCTCTCTCTCCTATTCGGTGGAAGTGTGTATGGGAGGGAAGGGGAGGGTTGCTCATCACAATCATTTCATCTCATCATTTTCTCTCTCTTCTCTCTCTCTATTTCGCTGAATCAAGCAAGAAAGGAAGAAGGAAAAGCTGAATTTTAAGGTAAGTAAATGGCCTCCATTGCTCAAACACCATTCATAAATGTTGATTCTTGAGTGATGAGCTTCATTTTGGTGTGTATAGTGTGCCCATTAGTGGTGATTTCAAGAATCACAAAAATCTGGTTGTTGGAGAATCAAATAGTGTTTTTGAGAAAGTTGATAAGGTGTGTGACACCAATCTTTCTATTTATGTTTCATGACATTTAAATTAGTTTGTAATTTCTGGAAATTTTGGCTTGAATCCGAAAATGAGTGACACTGTTCATTTGGTATGTTTTTGGCATGAGAATGGTATCTTGGAATGAGTTTAGGATTGATAGATTGATTGGTAATTGAAATGTGATGTTTGGATGAAATTGGTATTTTGATGATTTTGTTGCCAAAACCCAAAGCATGATAATGGAGTAGGATTTCGATGATTCTGATGATTCCATTGAGTTATTGGGTGTTTTTTTGTGGGAATGGCTTTGGGGGTAAGTTTTGAGTCCATTAGGATTAATTGGGCAAGTGTTAGGGAAAATGCCTCTGTTTTCTGCGTTTTCTGGTATTTGATAGATTCACTCCAGTAGTCTGGGGTCTGCTCGAGTGCTGGATGAATATCACTCGGGTGGGGGAGATCCTGCTCGAGTGCAGTTGTGCAACTTTCTATTTCTGCTTCTAGTTCATGTTGCACTTCCGAGGGTGAGGCAAGAGTGTTACCTTACTTGCGAGTGAGTGAAGAACATTGCTCAAGTGAGCCCCCTTGTGCTCGAGTACAGTGAGCCATTTGGGCTATTGCCATTTCTCTTATGCTCTCGGGTTCTCACTTCCTGGACTTCACTCGTAGGTGCTCGAGTGAGGCATTTGGCCTTCACTCGGGTGAGGTCCAATGTGCTCGAGTGATCCTGTCTCTGAAAAGTTTTGTTGTGCTCTCGGGTATGCACTCGCTGTCTCTCACTCTCTTGTGCCCGAGTTCCGTCCATACCATCACTCGAGTGAGGCTATCGAAAATCAGTGTTTTGCCTTCCGAAAAGGGGATCTTTGGGATAGTTCTTCCAACCCTTTAGGAGTTTTGTTAGGGGTATTTAATGACTCTAAAAGAGCAATAATGATAACCAATTAAGTATTATGAAGTGAATTAAGTCTTGGAATAGAGAATAACTATTCATCCCTAAATGTGAATATAGGATTTGACATTAGCCCTACTCGGGAGAGACCGGCGCTAGGACACGCACGGAAGGATCAAGGTAGCGACTCTTCTCTCACATTGTGTATGATGTTTTGGTATGCATAACTTATCATTAAATTTGTGAAATGTGTGCCATGATACATTATGGCATGAGCACTTCAGCGTGAGCCATATAGGGATAGACGTTAGTCATCTCTAGGTCGGCCGTTGAACTGCCGTCGTAATCGACATGGATCTTTGTGAATCCGACCCGTGGGGCGGCGTTTGTGAAACTAGCCGTGGGCTGTGTGTATCTTGCCTATATGGCTTGCGTTATGAAATGCTTTATATGGATCCCAGCTGTGGTGAATTATATTGTGTGGATTGTTGTGATGCAATACAACGTGAGCAATCGTCAGGGATGACATGTGCCATACTAACCATTGCTGTTGAACTACCGTTGTAGTTGCTTGTATGGATAATGATTTGATTCCATGCCTTATTATTGTACATTATATGATTGATTTGACACTACGGGGATTCTTTAGAATCTCACTCTCCCAAAATTAAATATTTTAGACAGGACCGAAGGATCAAAGGCAAATGGGTGACGAAGAGCGGGTAGAGCTCCGTGTTAAGAGTTCCTTTTTGGTTATTGGTTATCATTGTATATTATTGGATATTTTGTGGGAAGTATATGTATATTTTGGGATTTGTGATGTAGTTTTGTGTAATCCCCAAGTAAAGGGTATGAATTATGGGCTTTATGCCTTTGTATAAACCCTTATTAAATGAATGGAATCCAAGTGAGTCGGGAATTTACTTTGCACTCTGATATTTGTAAATGGAATCAACTTGTACAGGCCATTTTGTATTGAAATGTGAATGTGAGACCATTATTGAACAAGTTTTGTAAAATTTTTGTGAACCCTAATTTTGGGAAGCTTGACTTTGTTTAAGTCCCAAATCAATTACGGTCTCTAATTCCACATTAATTATGTTTTTATGAACTAATCTCGGCCTTAATCATGAAGGGGGTTACAAATAACAACACCTCTTTCTTTATTAACAACATTATATTTTACATTAACAACACTATATTTTTTAGATATGAATATGTGAAAGAATAAAGCGGAGTTGTTAATCAAGAATCCAAAGTTGTTAATTAAGAGTCTCTTGTTGTTATTCTGAAGTAGTGAGAGGGAAAGTTGAAGGAAAAAATTGTCTTTTCGCATACCTGGCACTGTTCATCCGTACTGACACAGCACTGAACCAGAATTTTCAAATTCGCTATACTGATTTAGGATTTCGGTATTTCAGTGGTATTTTATAGGGATTTTCCCTTATAATTATAATAGGATAATGTATACTTTTGTAACTTTTAAGTTTAGACAGTTTTTAAGTTAAAGCCGTCGACTTTACCAACAAAAATAATGAGTCAACAAATTTAAAACATTGACACATCTAAATTTTAATTATTTAATAAAATTAATTTTATATTTTAATCTTAAAATCAATTTTTAAGAAAGACCGGTCAGCATTTTAAATTTGTTAAATTGATATTTTAAATTTGTTGACTCATCATTTTTAGTTCTGGAAGTTTAAGATAATAATTTAAAAGTACTAAAAACACAATTTTTAAAACTAAAAGACTAAGGGCTTGTTTGGTATGAGGGGAGGGGAGGGAAAATGAGCGGAGGGCAATTTTTTTTGAGATGGATTTTAACAAATGAGGGAAGTAGGGTATAAAGTTTTTAATTAAGTTTTCTTATTCTTTTATCTTATATATTCTTTATATTAAATTTTTTTTAATCTAACTTCTCCAATTTTCTTAAATCCAACTTATAAAAATTTCCACTCCCTCCTTCAAATCCCTCATATCAAACAAACCTTAAATGAAACTTTGTCTAAACTTAAAGGACAAAAGTATACTTTAGCCATTATAGTTTGTTATTATTATTGAATGGGTTAATGTACAATTTTAACAAGAATATAGTCGCGCCTCTGTGCGTGTGAGAGTCTAGAGGTTCTCCTAGGGTTTTTCGAAGCTCCGTCTCCGGTTGGGTCCTCCATGGGTAGTCAATCTGTGATGGTGGCAAGGGGCTTTCGAGGTTCTTTGCGTGGGGTTTCATCTGGTAAGGGAAGGAAAGGGGTCGACGTTAGCAATATTATATTGGGGTTCGGGGTGGCTTTCTTGGTGGGTTGAAATAGGATTAAGGGTGCCTGATATGTGGCCCCCTGATGCACGCCTGCTGTGTGGGTCGTTTGAGGCCCTTCCCCAATGTATTTTTTGTTGTTCTTTGGATTATTAGATTCTACATGAAATGAGTGATATTTAATCTTTTATGGGCAAAAAATGAAGCTGTTTTCAATTTTTTATGATTTTTCAAAGATTCAGTGCTTTTTTTTAAAAAAATGGTGTAGTTTTTTTTCCCACTTTGAGCACTGAATCTTTGAAAAATCATAAAAAATTGAAAATAGCTCCAGTTTTTGCCCATAAAAAATCAAAATGTCACCTATTTCATGTAGAATCTAATGATCTAAAGAACCATGAAAATACATTTGAGAAGGGCTCCAAACTTTGTGTGCTTTAGGGGGCCGCACATCAGGCACCCTTGATCCGTTGAAACAGGGGTCGATGGCTGTGATTCCAAGGCTCACTAGATTTCCTCTTGCCAATGGACTCTACAACTCTTCGTTTCTGTAAGTGAGGGTGAAAGGGGCTGAGGTTTCAGTGCTAGTGATTGGAGTTGCAAGGTGGGTTGCAGCCAAAACTCTAAAAATTTGTAGATGTGAGGGATGAAGTTTGGAGAGGCTTTGAGCAAAAGGAAGAAGGAAGGTGCACAAGGCTGGTCCGCTGCTCAGAACAATCCTTCGATGGTTTTTTCTCTGATGATTGGTGGCTAGCCTGCAGCCACCAAGGTTCCATGAGAGTTGTTTCTTGGCGCTACCAGTGCTGGAGGTGGCCTCTGGTTTTACCCTTAGAGTCTTGGTCACCCCTATTAGTTGCTAAAGTTATGCTTTGTGCTTTGTTTATGTGTCTACTATGGATGTCTACTTGGTTTTGTTATCGCCTTTCTCTATGGATTAATTTTGTCTGTGATGAATGCTGGTTGTATTCTACCATGATCACTGGTTCTGTGGAATTTGTTCTCAAGTTCCATTTGTTTCTTTACCCTTCTAATGTAGAAGGTATTTGGGAGCAACATTTAGTTTCGCAGCATTGGCATCAAAGGGGGTGGGCTTGGGAGAGCACCTCCTTAGACAACCACTCTCTATTGCTTCTTTCCTTTGATCATGGTGGAATGAAAGTTAGCCTTCTCACCTTTAATCTGCAAGGTTTAGGCATCGGCTATCTTGCCTTTTAATTTGTTTTGGTAGTTCTTGTTGCCTTCTGCCTTTTGTTTCAGTATTTTAATTTTTGGGTCTATTTAGTATATGTACTCGATTAATAATGGAATTATCCTGTCGGTAAAAAAAATGTACAATTTTAACAAGAAGTTTTTCTACAAGTTTTTCATTTATATTAAGTTTGGAATGGTGTAAATCTATTTTTTTAAAAAAAAAAAAGTTCAATTTTCGCAATTTTATAAAATTGACACAAACACCCTTTATAAAGTAGAAAAAACAAACCGGTCCCATGAAAAAAATTGTGTCAATTTAATGAAATTGTTGGGATTGCCTCTTTTAAAAAGATTGCACCACTCTGATTTTATTTATAAGTTTTTTTTGATAAAAAATTAGTCATATTTATAAGTCCATTTTTAGGATAATAAATGAGATTGTGATAATTTTGTCCTTATTATTGTATCAATAAAAAAATAATTTAAAGATAGATATAGAAAAAAAATTGAAAAATACTCATTCATAATGAGAGTATAATTAAAAATTTATCTCATAATCATTAAATTAACAATCTCTCCTTAATATATAAAATTCAGTTTAAAAATTTATATAGGACCAGAACGACACTTTCTTAACAAGTTAGTTGTGCGGTTGTTAAAATTGCTCTGCTCCACGTAACTATAAGGTGGGTATTTAAAATCCATCTCACCCATTAATATTCCCAGCGACGCGCGTTTCATGGTCATTGGCCGACGAACTGACAGTTCCAGTCCTACCCACTCAGGCTGCTTTCTCCATGTGAAAAGAGAGATATGCTTAGTTTTTTTTTTCGTTTATTTTGAGATACTTGGCCACCAAGGAAATCACCACGAAATAAAGGCGCGAACATTCCAGAAATTTTACAGAGAAGAGGCAAAAGTGTACTACTTACTATGAAGTATGGACACTTTCTTAATTCTTAATTCTTACCTTGCAGATTGAAGTTAAGAGATTTTTTTTCCCTCTGACATCGAATCCCGAGAACAGGGACTGCTCAGATATTTTCCTTATATATAGCCATTGGAGTGCGAATCCTTTTCTTGTGCAAAGCTACTTTGAGTTCGTTGCTGTGTTAGGTCCGAAGTTACGCATTGACGAAAATGGCTGATGCTGGAACTGTTGTTGCCCACGATGTTCAATCTATCCTCTCTTCTTCGGAGAGGGACTATCTTGTTCGGAACAACGGCGATCAGGTACGTTGTTGTTTGGTTCTTTCGATTAACCCGATTTATGTTTTTTATTTTCCCGGAAAATGATTTTAGTCTGTGATTCGGAAAGATCAAGCTCTGTAATTTATTCATGCGGATCCATCTAAAGTTCATAAAAAAAACTCTCTCTAACCATGTCTGATGTTTTGGTCAACGGCCTTTGCACTAAATATTTAGTCTTCTAAGTGAGTTGAGTGTCTATGCTTGCTGCCCATCTGATTTGATTCCTGTTATTTTTTTTTTGTTTCAGGTTTGATTCACAAATTTCTTTTAATTACAAAACATATGAGTTATGATACACCTTCTATTCTTGGGAATTTTCGATATAAGATAAAATCCGGGTGAAATAGGCTGCCCTGAATCAAACAAATAAATGCCAAATGATTTTTTTGGTGTGAATTCTGATAGACCCTAACAGTAGATATGCTGTTTTATTGGAGTTATTGCTCATATTTAGTTTTTGAAATAATTCTACTTGTATTCATAAAAAATTGAAGATGTTGTTCTTCATGCAGGTTAAAATCGAGAACTTAAAGGGGAAGAGAGTTGGTTTGTATTTTTCGGCATCTTGGTGCGGTCCCTGCAAACGATTCACCCCTACTTTGGTGGAGGTGTACAATGAAGTCTCTGCTAAAGGTGATTTTGAGATAATCTTTGTTTCAGCTGATGAAGATGAAAATGCCTTCAATGGATACTTTTCCAAGATGCCATGGCTTGCCATCCCGTTTTCTGATTCTGACACACGTGATCGCCTTGATGAATTGTTCGAGGTGCAGGGGATTCCCCACCTTGTAATCCTTGATGAGAATGGGAAAGTTGCCGTTGAAGAAGGAACACAGGTTGTGCTCGAGTATGGAGCCGAAGCATACCCTTTTACTCCTGAGAAGTTTGCAGAGCTCTCTGAGATAGAGAAGGCCAAAGAGGCAGCTCAGACCCTTGAATCTATTCTGGTTTCTGGAGATCTGGATTTTGTCTTAGGCAAAGATGGAGTCAAGGTATGATTTTCAATAGCTTGAAAATGGTATTCTTCATCCTCATGTCTTGTATGTCAATAAATATTTAAGATACATATGGTACATGTATGTTTGGATATTGCCATGAGATCGAAATAAAATTTGGGAATTTGATATCCTTGAAGTTCAGTTTATTCTTTTCGATTAAAAGATCAATATACTCTGTATGAATGCTTTTGATTTTTCATTTGTTACTCTTAAATGCTATGTTATTTGATAGTTGAGAATGAGATACATCTGAACGACGATAAAATAACAATGTGAACATGATATCTGTGAAGCTTAAATTTATTCATTTATAATGGAAGATTTTTGTGGTTTTTATAACTGCTTTTGATTTTTTATTCCAAACATGCAAAACTCTCAAAATACTGTGATATTTGACACTTGAGTATATCATCTGATCCATTCTGCTGCTTCTCTCCTATACTCTTTTGTTTCCATTATGTGATAATGAGAGTAAATCTCCATTGTTTCAGATTCCAGTGTCAGATTTAGTGGGGAAGACTGTGCTCTTGTACTTCTCGGCTCAGTGGTGCCCACCATGCCGTATGTTTCTACCTAAGCTTATTGAAGCATATCACAAGATCAAGGCCAACGGCAATGCCCTTGAAGTTGTCTTCATCTCTAGTGACAGGGATCAAGCCTCCTTCAATGACTTCTTTGCTGAAATGCCATGGCTGGCTCTTCCCTTTGGTGATTCTAGGAAGTCATTCCTGAGTCGCAAATTCAAGGTGCCAGGCATCCCCATGCTGGTGGCCATCGGACCCGGTGGCCGGACCGTCACAAAAGAAGTCAGAGAACTTGTCACGCTTTATGGTGCTGAAGCTTATCCATTCACTGAGGAAAGGGTGAAACAACTTGAGGCAGGTTCCAATGATGAAGAAGAGGACAAGAAAGATGGGTGGGTTTGTGGTGGAAAAGCCTGCTTTAAGGCCTGAACGGGGGTGAATCCTGTTTGTTGCATGCAATTTGTCTCAAGGACTCCTATGGTGTGTATTTCTCGATTTGTGTGTCATCCTTGCGCAGGTGCAGGGGCCATATTTCAAAATATGTGCAGTAATATGTTGGGTTTTAATGTTATAAATAAATGCAAATTTGTATGTTTTCTATGTATTGTAATTTTTTCCATTATAATTGGGTAAGAACGGATTGGAACCGTAATGTATCTACATGGAGTTTTTATAACACCCGTACATATGATGGTTCGGAATCGTTATATATAGTAGTTAATAACCGTCATATATAGCAATTTCTGTAATAATGTTAGGCTACTTTTTAATGTTAATGGGTACTTTTACACCTAAAAAACTTTTATTGTGCCTATAGCTCTTTCAAAAAATGTTTATGGTAGAATTACATCTTTATCCTTATTAATTACTGGTCTTAATTTAGTTAAAAAAGACTTACCAACAAGGTTCAAATTCAATATAATTATGTGAGTCTTTATGAGAAATTGACAAGTTTAATTAAAGTTTTAGTAATTAAGACCCGTAGGTGAATGATGGATTTTTTTAATTCAATATAAGGCATTTTAGTAATTGACCATGAAAACATAACGTTAGTCATGAACAAATACAAAAAAAATGCCTATGTATAGTTTTTCAGAAAATCAATGATTTTTTTTTTTTTTTTGCTAGAATGATCAAAATTGAGTTATGATATTTTTGGATATGAAATCCTCCAAAATACATTTGGCCAAAAAAAAATACAAAGTAGTGCTGGTACTTTCCAAATATAAAAACACATCAAATCATTCTAATCAATAAAAGTTTTTTTTTAAAAAGTTAAACGATTTTTTCATATTATTGGTTTCATGCGGTTTTTACAAGGAGAAAACTTATGTCCAGTGCCATAGAACCAGTTCCTCTAGTTCACCAATGACTTAATGACACCTAGATTTCTTTATGCATCATCACTAACTCCAACTCTCTTCGTCTTTGCTTGTCATTCACCTGGATTTCCCGTTAAGACTTAATACAATGTTGATCAGGGACGACCGATATGGCGGCGATCATAGAGGAGAGGATAATGGTGCACCTTCGGCTGGCCACTCCAGCCGAATAAAAAACCTGAACTCTATTTGCTATTAACAGTAGATACAACAACGATCAAGGACGGTGGATACGATAATGATTTTGTGGAGGAGTGGATAACAGCGGCCAAGGCCAACTGTAGTGATCATCAATACATAGGACTACAAAGAGAATTGGTGGTCTAGAATAGTGGCTCGAACTAACTGTAATAAGGTATATTTTGGGTTCAATCTCTAAGTGCTTGTATTTGCGTCCCCTTTTGATCAGTTGGCTCTCTTACTTGTTGGAAAATTTAATCCCTTTTGATCAGGTGCCATTTCTATGGTACTAGACATAAGTTTTCTCCTTTTTAAAATTACGTAGAAGAACTATTATATCAACTAGCACAAAACCCGTGTAATGTGCGGGCTCTTATTGTATAAATTGTATAAGTTTTCATTGTTTACATTTGTAATATATAAATATAAGACAATATATTATTTTTTATCAGGTATGAAGAAGAATGATATATTTAAACATTTTCTTTTATATTAATAAATACAAAAGGTAGAAGATCTATAAATATATTTGCTAGCCTATTTTCACTATTCACAAGCACATATATGTAATGCCCTCTTTTCTCTACAAGGAAATAAATATAGTAATGATTTGAAAAGAATGAAGAAAAGCTTAAAGATCAACTGCATTATGTATGTGTAATGAACAATCAGTTCTATATTCGGAAATTTTGAGAGGGAAATGTCCCAAAATGGATTTAATGTTTAATCCCATTAATTGAAACTTGCTATTTAAGCATAAGGGAGTTGATATTAATCAGGAAAGTAGCGATACACGGCACAATATTAATCAGAAAAGCTTAAAGATCAACTGCATTATGTATGTGTAATTGAAACTTGCTATTTAAGAACAAGGTAGTGACGCTTTCCCTTATACTATATCTAAGGAAAAAAGGTCGTTGATATTAATCAGGAAAGTCATTCAATGAATGATCTACTTGAGACTCCTTCTTTTTCTAGGGGTTTACCAGAATTGAACGAAGAAGATGAAGCAGACAATGAACATGGCACAATAAACAATCATCATGAAGGGATATGGGAGGATATCCCTTTATAAAACTATATTGAAGGTTAGTTAGCTAAAATAATTATCATGAACTATATTTGAATTATGTATATTGTTATTGGTGTATATATATAACTACTTTTTTTGTTGTTGTCACAGGAAAATGAAGGATATGAGGTGTATGTCTTAGTGTAGATTCTCCGAAGCCAGGCCAGCTAGTGATCATCAGCCTGAGAAGAGTGTGTATAAAGTATTTTGGCCCTAATGAATAACAGCATTGTCATTAATGTAATTTAATCTTTGATGTATGTATGTAAGTAAAAAGATAAGGAACTTGGTCAAAACAGCATTGTTATGGTTGTATGATTTCCTTGCATTATGATTTTGTCTATGATTGTGAGTTTATTATTCATGGTTATTTTCCTTGCTTCTATTTCGGCCAGCACTATTTAAGCATAAGGGAGTTGAGTTTTAATATGTTCCAATGAGTTTTGAGTCTCTCACATGTCATTAAGATGTTAGTTATATAATCTGTAAGAGAATATTTATTTGAATGTCGTTGAACTGGCTGCTGCTTGCTGAGTGAAATGTTTTAACAGAGGAAATGGCTTGCTGGGTATATCTTTTAAACAGAAATTTTATAAAAAAAAATCAACTTTTAAGACCGGTTCTCTCCAAAACCGGTATGAAAAGTACACTTAAGACAGGTTTTGGAGAAAACCGGTCTAAAAATTTGAATTTTTAGACCGGTTTTCTTCAAAACTGATCTAAAAGTAGTACTTTTAAGACCCGTTTTCTAGAAAATCGGTCTTAATATTTCAACTTTTTAGACCCATTTTTCAGAAAACTGGTCTAAAATTTTAACCCTTTAGACTGGTTCCTCTGATAACCAGTCTAAAAATATTTATTTTTAGACCGGTTTTACAATAACTAGTCTTAAAAATTTTTTTTAAGACCGGTTCCATAACCGGTCTAAAAAGTAGTAGACTTTTTAGATTGGCTATATCAAGACCGGATCCAGAACCGGTCTAAAATGTCTTTTTTAACCGGTCTTAAAAGTGATTTTTCCAGTAGTGACCAGTCCACAATCACCCAAATCGCATCATAATTCTTGATCCTGGGAAATCCCACCACAAGGTCCATAGTCTCTATAACCCCCTTCAAGATCAAGGCTGAGATTAGTTCGTAAAAACATAATTTAGTTTGAATTAGAGACCATGTATGATGATTTGGGACTTATTCGAAATTAAACTTCCCAAAATCAGGGTTTACAAAAACCTTTCTAAAACATGTTCATCGCGGTCTCATATCCATATATCAATTTCACAAACGGCCTGTACAATACGATTTCATTTATAAATATGAAAGTACAAGTAAATTCCCGACACACTCGGGTTACATTAATCAATAAAGGGTTCTATAAGGCATAATACCCATAATCTCTTCCCTTTACCAAGGTATTACACAAAAATATCCAATATAATCATTATATACATGTAATTCCCAAGAAAATATCCAACGGTTTATACATGATAACCAATAACCAAAATAAAACTCCCAATTCGGAGCTCTACCCGCTCTTCGTCACCCGCTTTCGTTTAAATCCTTCGACCTTGTCTAAAAATTTGTTTTTGGGAGAGTGAGATTCTAAGGAATCCCTGTAGTGTCAAATCACTCATAATATACATGACAACAAATCATAGAAGCAAATCATCACACAACACATAGCAACTACAACGGTAGTTACACCGGTAAGGGCAGGTATGACTTATGTCACCCTTACGTTTGCTCACACTGAAGTGCTCACGCTGTATTGCACAATCGCATGATCATATCACATATATCACCATAACTGTGATCTATATAAAATATTTCACATAAATACACAGCCACACTAACTGGATACTCAAATAGGAATCCACTATTCCACAACGCACCCCTGGCAATACAACATCAGGGGTAGGAATGATAACCATCACCCCCTATAACTGCTCATGTTGTAATGCACTACGGGAGATAACAAAATGGCCACATGCCAAAGAGTTTCACACAAAACAATGATAAGTCATGAATACCAAGCATCATACACAACATGAGAGAAAAGTCACTACATGGTTCATCTAGTGCGTGCTCTGTCGCAGGTCTCTCCCGAGTAGGGCAAATATCGTATCCTATAATTCACAATTAGGGACGAAGAGTCATTCTCCATTCTGATACTTAATTTACTTCACAATACTTAGATTGGTTATCATTTTTTCTCTTTTAGAAGCCACAATTGCTTCTAACAAAAGCCCTAAAGGGTTGGAAGAACTATCCCAAATATCCCCTTTTGGAATTTTTCACTGAGATACTCGAGTGAAAATGACTTCACTCGAGTGATAATGTAACAACACTTGAGTCATGAAAGCAACACTCAAGTGATAGCCAAATGCTCACTCGATTCCTAGGAAGTGTAGTGTAGAAAGTGCTCACCCGAGAGCAGAAAGGAATGACAACATCCAGAATTGCTCACTACACTCGAGCATGCATGACCTCTATTACTCGAGTGGAAGCTTAATGCTCACCCGAGTACCCTAAAGTGAGGTTCAGAAAGTGCTCACCTGAGAGCATAAGAAACTTTCAGAAGGGAACATCACTCGAGCATGAACCCTGGAACTTGAGTGATGGCTCAACACCCACGAGTGCCAAGACACACTTTTGAAAAAAGGATGTGAGTGACAAATCGAGATGCGAGTTCACGGTGTCAAATACACCTATACTCGAGTGAGAAGCCACCACACTCGTAAGTGAGGCAATACTTTTGCCTCAACACACAGAAGTGCGACATGAAATTAGAAGTATAAAGGGAAAATACACTACAACACTCGAGTGGAATCCATCCTCACTTGAGTGATGTTCATCCTGTACTCAAGTGAACCCTAGATAACTTGAGTGATACTTATTAGAAATCAGCAAACACAGAAAAACTGAGAGCACTTCCAGATTTTTACCGAAGTGATTCCAATATCCCAAACTCTCAACCAAGGTTACTCCCACATAACAACACCTAAGGAATCCAATGGAACCATCAAAAGTACCAAATTTCTATTCCGTTATCATGCTTTGGTTTTAGGTAATACTAAACACCAAAATTCTAAAATCTCCAAACATACCATTTCATTCTCAAATCAATCTATCTATCCAAAACATATACCAAAACACCATTTCCATACCAACAACATGACCAATACCCAATGACTCTTATTTTTTGAATTTAAGGCCAAATATTCCAGAAATTCCAAAGTAAATCATTTGGCATAAAACATAGATAGAATGGTTTGTTACACCTACCTCTTCAACTTTCCCAAAGAAATTTCTTGATTCTCAAAACTTCAAAATTCCTTGAGAGCTCAAATTAACACCAATGGGCAATCTATAACCATAGAAATAAAGTTCTTAACTCAAGGAGGTGTTTGAGCATTAGAGATCATCTACTCACCTTGAATCAAGCTTTTCTTCTTCCTTCTTTGGTCTCCAATGGCGCCGGAATGAGTGAGAGAAGGAGAGATGAGAGTGTGTGAGGAAGAAGAAGAAATCATGATCCTACTCCCCTCCTATACCATTTCAGCGCAAACCAAGGAAGAAGAAGAGAGAGAAAAACATAAAAAATTGCTATTTGACTTTTCTCACTCTCTTGCTTCATCTCCTTTTGCGACATGTCACCATTTTATTGGTTCTCATAAAGTAATTATCCAATTAATCACTTTAATCCCTCCATTAGACATTTAATTACACTTCTCATTTTTCTCTTAGTTAGTAATTAATTTCTCCCTTAATCACTAACTATTTGCCCGACAATTTTCCTGATTTTGGCATATTAATTAAAATTGCCACAAAACACATAATAATTCAGATTTAAATTCATAAATATCCATAATAATCCTTATTAGCCCTTAATAAAAAATTAGGGCATTACAGTCACACTTTCCCATTTCCATTCCAGAATCTCAGGACTTTGCAACAAACCTGGCGGTCTTTGTTGCTTGATCTTTACCCTCTGGCAAGTAAGACACCGCGCCACATATTTCATCACATTACTCTTTAATCCTAGCCACCAATGCATAGACTTCAAATTGTGGTACATTTTGGTCATATCGGGGTGAAGAATATATGGGCTCTTATGTGCCTCATCAGGAATCTTTTGCCTCAATTCCGCTTTAAGTGGAACACAAATTCTTTTCTAGTAATGAACCAATCCACTAGGCGATAAATCATAGTCTTGAGCTCTTCCTCTTTCGATTCTTGCTCGAATTCGCTGTACTCGATCATCTTGCATTTAAGCTTCTTCAATTTCAGCTCTCAAATCACTTTCCCCTTAGGAAATAGTAAAATTGGCACAAATGATCTGGTTCAATAGATTTAAATCTCAAAAATCTTCTATCAACTTCCTATCTTGTATCTTCATTACTGCCACAAGCACCGTCTTTCAACTAAGAGCATCCGTGACTATGTTTGCCTTACCAGGATGATATTTGATTTCCAGGCTGTAGTCCTTAAACAACTCCATCCAACGATGCTGTCTCATATTCAATTCTTTCTAGTCGTACAAATACTTAATACTCTTGTGGTCATAGTACAGTTCTACCATCACACCATACAAATAATGCCGCCAAATTTTCAAAGAAGACATAATTGCTGCAGGCTCCATATCATGAGTGGGATAATTCATTTCATGGGGTTTGAGCTATCGAGAGGCATAGGCCACCACATGGCCCTACTGCATAAGGACACACCCTAATCCCTGCTTACTCACATCACTATACATAACATAAGTCAAGCTGGGCTCAGGTATAATCAACACAGGTGCCGTAGTCAACCTCTCCTTCAGCTCCATAAAGCAATTTTCACAACATTCATCCCAGACAAATGGCTTATCCTTTCTAGTGAGCTTGGTCATCGGCAAGGCAATACGAGAGAAATTTTGGATGAATCTCTGGTAGTAACCAGCAAGACCCAGAAAATTGCTTATCTCAGTAACAGTTTCTGGCCTCTTCCAGCTTAGTACTGCTTCTACCTTACTGGGGTCCATAGAGACCCCTTCTTACGAGATAACATGGCATAGGAATTTTACTTCTGTAAACCAAAACTCACATTTACTCAACTTGGCATAGAGTTGCTTCTCACGCAATATATTTAACACAATTCTTAAATGATGCTCATGTTCCTCCCTACTCTTAGAGTATATCAAAATATCATCAATAAACACAATGACGAACTAATCCAAATACTGTTGAAAGACACGGTTCATGTAATTCATGAATACAGCAGGTGCATTGGTTAGCCCAAAAGGCATCACCAGAAACTCATAATACCCATATCTCGTCCTGAAAGCAATCTTTAGTACATCCTCTTCTTTCACATGCAGCTGATGATATCCCGACCTTAAATCAATCTTCAAAAACACACGCGAACCAGATAATTGATCTAAAAGGTCATCTATTCTTGGGAGAGGGTACTTGTTCTTGACGGTAATCTTGTTCAACTCTCTATAGTCAACACACAAGTGTAGACTTCGGTCTTTCTTTTTGACAAATAACAATGGAGCTCCCAACGGCAACACACTGGGTCTAATAAACCCTTTCTCAAGCAAGTCTTTAATCTGCTTCTTTAACTCTGCCATTTTATTTGGGCCCATATGGTATGGGGCCTTTGATATTAAACCAGCTCCAGGTATAATCTCGATTGGGAACTGAACTTCCCTTTCAGGAGGCAATCCGCTAAGATCATCCGAAAATACCTCAGGGAATTCATTTACCACGGGTATACTACTCAAAGTTTCTCTGGTCTCTCCTTGAACAGAAAAGAAGACCATATACCCCTGGTAACCCATTTCTAAATATTTCTTAGCTTTAGCCGTTGAAAGGAAATCCAACCCAGCATTCACATCCTCAACACTTTGAGAAGCAAGATACACTATCCTTTTGTTTTCACAATCAAGTAACACATTGTTTACCAATCAAAGCCTAAAATGACTTCTAACTGATAGAGCGGCAAACAGATCAAATCAATAATAGATTCATGCCCCTCCACAGTTACAACACAATTTAAACAGGCTTTCATAGTCACAGTCTTGACACCCATCGGCATCGACACCACCAAATCAAATGGCAATCTATATACATGCAATCCCAGGTGCTTCATACAATCATAGGCAATGAAATGACTTGCACTCGAGTCAAATAACGCTTGCAACAAATAACCATGAAGATGGACTTTACCTTGTATCAAATAAAGGGACTTCTGGGCTTTCTCATGAGTCATGGTGAATACTCGGCCCTGAGTCCTCGGCCTCTGCTCTACCTGATGTAACACCCCAAATTTCAATTAAGGGCTAATGATAGTTATTGAGGATAAGCATGGAGTTAAAGTGGATTAATTATGTGTTGTATGGCAATTTCAATTAATATGCCATAATTGTTGGGAAAATTGAAAGAATGGCTCTAAATTAGTGATTAATGGAAGAGATTAATTACTAATTAAGAGCGTATGAGATGTGAAATTAAAATGGCTAATGAAGGGATTAGAGTAACTAATTTGGTTACTTACTTTATGAGAGCCAATAGATTTGAGACACTTGGCAAGCTTATATGATGATGGGAGTTGTTGGAAAAGTCAAATGGCCATTGTTTATTATTTTCTCTCCCTCTCCCTCTCTTTTATATGTATAGAATGGGCTAGGGGGCTGAATTTTCTGTGCTTCATCATCATCACTCTCATCTCTCTTCATTTTCGCCATTGTTGAAGGAAAAGGAGGAAGGAAAGCTTGTGAAAAAGGTATAATCTTGACCTCTAATGCCAAAACTTCCTTCTATAAAGTTGTTCCTTGGAGTGAGAGCTTCAATTTGATGGTTGTAGTTTCTCCATTGGTGGTGATTTGAGGAATCACAAAAATCTACAAGTTAGAGAATCATGAAGTGCTTTTAGGAAAGTTGTTGAGGTGAGTGAGAGCTTCATTTTCATATAAGTTTTGTGGCCATTGGTTGGGCCTTGAATTTCTGGAATTTTTGCCTAATTTTTGTGATTTAGGATCATGGGGGATTATGGTATGTTATTGTTATGGAAATGGTGCCTTGTTTAGTGTTTTGAATTGATAGAATTGCATTGAAGCTTAAATGTGAAGTTTGGCACCTTTCGTGTTGGTTTTGTGCTTTGGTCAAAACAGGGCATGTTGATAGGTTGTGATTTTGGTCATTTTGAGGTTACCATTGTGTTCCTTGTGAAAATTTATGTGGGAATAGGCTTGATTGTTAAGTTTGGAACCATGGGACACTTTGTTAGAAAAGTTGGAAAATCTGTCTTGTGTGAACTCTGTCTGGGCAGTCAGTTTGCATGAACATTTTGAATGACCAAATGGTGTTGGTAAATTCTAAAACTTTCTAGTCTTAACTTTCACATGCCAATCTTCAAAATGGACATATATTTTGTATCATTTCGTTTTGTGAACTGAGAGTTATGCTTTGCCAAAGTTTGGGATCAAAACTGAACTCTGTTTTGGGGCAGTGTTGAGTTTTGTGTAATTCTGGAATTGTGTGGTGATTTCATGTAATGGTCCATATTTTTCCTATATAGAGGACTTAAATACCTTTCATTTGGCTTTAGAATCACCTCATTTTGATTTTTCTAGAATTAGTTATGAATTTTGGAATTTCAGCCAAGAATCAGGGAATTTCTTAGCCTCGGCCCAAGGTGGCTGGCCGCGACCCAAACCTTTCTGACCTAATTCTGGCAGCGGCCCATGGGTGGCTGGCTACGGCCAGTGACCTTCTAACCATATTTTAGCCGCGGCCCAAGGAAGGGCTGGCCACGGCCAACCCCTGTGTTCTAGCACTTTGAGTTTTCGAAAGGAGATCTCTAACCTATTGTTTCCCAACCTTTTAGGGCTTTTATTAGAGGCATTTGTGGCCTCTTAAGGGTCAATTATGATAACCAAATTTAAGTGTTATGAAAATGAGAATTTGAAAAAGAGAATGATCCTATGTCCTTGATTTGGTTATAGGGTTGGGTATTCGCCTTGATCATGGTTTGATATCTACTTGGATCATGAGTAGTCGATGCTGGAGCATACGTGGAAAGAATAAGAGTAGGGAACTTACCTCTCCTGCATGTATTAATATTTGTGTTTGTGTATTGATGCATGTTATTGCTTTGCTTGATTATGTGAAACATATATGAATGATTGAAGCTCTGTTTCTATTTATGCTATGGCCATGAGTATGTTGTTGAAACATTGAGCATGCAGATATATCATTTTGTGAGCACAAGTTATTGTGATACAAGCATGTCATGCATTAAACACTTATCTTGCATGCATATTGGTTTTTGTTTCCTACTGGGATTCTCTAGAATCTCACCCTCCCCTACAAACATTTTAGACAGGACAAGTGGCTCGAGGAAAGAGCAAGCGACTAGGGGCGGCAAGAATCTCTTATGGGCATTTGGATTTGGTAGTTGGTTATCATTATATGCTGGGATAATTGTATATGTTCGGATGATAGATTAGAATGTGTATTTGGATTAAGTATTGTGTAATCCCCATTTGAGAAATTGTAAAAGGCATATGTGCCTACGTATCTTTAGTGAAGATATGAACCTGGGATTGTCGGTATTATTATTGTGCACTCTGATATTTATATGAATGTAGTTTATCTTCACGAAGTAATTGTATTTGAAATATGAATGTGAGACCAGGATAAAGTGTTAAAGAAATTTGTAAAAATCCTATCTTAAGAATGGGAATGTAAATGAATTTTGATTATTATTGGTCTCTATTTCATTTTAATCGTGTATTTCAGATCTAATTACGGAGGGGGTTATACCTGTAGCCATCGACAATGTCTAGAAATGTGCCCCAATTGTTTACAATTGAAACAAATTACTTGGCCCTTACATTTCTGCCATAATGCGGTTTATCACAATAGGGACATACCTACTCTATCACAAATCTCTTAGGCTCACGATCTCTGGACTGGTAGGGCTTCTTACCACTACCCTTAGATGAAGAGGATCCCTGACCCTTCCGCTTCTGCTAAGTATTACCCTTGCTGGGTTCACTGCGGCTACTAGTACAATTGGCCGGATACAAATCTCTCAAATTGTTCTCGATGATTCTGCATTCTTCCACCACTTTGTTGAACTTGGTGAACTGGTGGGTGGCTAACCTCTTTCTCAATTCCTGACTTAGACCACGAATAAGCATGTCTGAACTCCATTCCTCGTCATCCATTTTCCGTAGATAAGATGAATATCTGGATAACCGGATGAAATGAGACAGATAATCATCAAAAGTCTCCATGTCATCTTGTTTGATGGAGAGAAATTCAGTCTCCTTCTCGATCTGCACCGACTTGGGAAACTTTTTTTCATTAAACTACTGCTGGAACAACTCCCATATCAGTAGCACATTTCTATTCTGCAATGTTAGTGTGATATTCCACCACCAACAATCCGCATCCCCCTTTAACTTGTATATTGCCAGGTGTGCCTTCACCTCAGACGGGCACTCAATGACTTTGAAGATTTTCTCCAGCCTATTCAACCAGTCTTCAGCTGCTTGGGGATCGAATCCTCCTCTGAATACCAAAGGTAGATACTTGTAGAACATGGAGACCCAATATTGCAGATCTCTCTCTTCTCTAACTGGAACCCATGTGATTCCTAATTTGGTTCAATCTGAAGAGGTGACTCTGGTGGTCGTGCTGACCCTTCTGCAGTTTCTTCATGTCTAGTTTCTTCTTGGGTCCCTTCCCGAGTCTCCTCCTGGGTGGACTGACTCTAACCCTCATTCCGTCTTGCCTTTTCTATTCTGAGCTCTTCTCTCAGCTAGTAATCATATCCCTCTGATCTCGAATTAGACCCATCCTCTCCTGAATAGGATCCGGTGGATTGTCATTGACCATCTCCACCTCGGGGTCTACTTGCTATACTCTAGGGGCGACCTTTTGTTTTCTTCATCTACAAATAACTCACCCTATCAATATCAAAAATAAGGTATACACATATATTCACAAATCTCATATATATCCACATACCAAACATACATGTGTATACATAACAATTATCACAGATCATCTTCTACCACTAAGGCCAATTAAGGGAACTATCCTAACAATTTCTACCCTTGCTAGCAACTACAGTTCTGATATCACAAATGCAACCCCCTGCCTTATAAACAGTAATTATGTTTGAAAAATACATAATTAAGAGGAATTAAAGACCAACGAATGATAAAATTTTGCTTTTAATCTCATCCTTGAGATAGGGTTTTATAAATTTATTTCAAAATTGGTTTAGCCTGGTCTCCTATTCATATTTTGAATATAACTACCCTGTGTAGTTAAATCACATTCATACATATCAGAGTGTACAGCAAAAATCCCGACAACCCCCAGGTTTCATTTATCTATATACTAAGGGTTTACAGTTTCTCTTATAGGGGATTACACAAAATCATACCAACATTTACATCCCAAATATATATACAATAATCCTATCCAAAATTGATAACCAACAACTCAAAATCAAATGGCCCTATAGGAGATTTAGCCGCCCTTGGTCATCTCTTTTTCCTTGGAGCCACTTGCCCTATCTGAAGGTTAGTCAATGGAAAAAATGAGATTCAAAGAATCCCAATAGTAACAAATCACTCATACCATATATAATCACAAAGCATGCATGACATCATCAAGTAGCATGGTAGCACGAAACACAACATATAAGTTGTCATATATACATATAGTCACATAGTCTTATCCCCTGTATCGCTACTGCCTCAAAGGCACGGTCCTTCTACCGAAACCACTGATGGGCCGTAGGTAAAGGGTTCACAAATAGCCTTTCGGCTTTCACATATAGCCTTTTGGCTTCCACATAGTCTCACCCCCCAAAACTACAGCCATGAAGGCACGGTCCTCCTACCGAAAACACCAATGGGCCATAGATGATAGACACACAAATAATGATAAATCAAACATACCATCTATAACAAATAGTATAAGGGAAAGGGTCACTACCTTGTTCTTTCTGAGCGTGCTTTGGCACAGATAGCTCATGAGCAGGGCAAATATTAAATCCTAAAAACCAAAATCTAGGACGACGGATTAATCTCTATTCCAACTTTTTGATTCCATAACACTTAAAGTTGGTTATCATTTGAGCTCTTTAGGTGGCTACTAGAAGCCTAAATACATGCCTAAAAGGTTAAGAAGAACTTGACCAAAACCCCTTCTCGGAAGTGAAAACACTGACTTTAACTCATGCACTCGAGTGATAGATAGCGCACTCGAGTGAAGAGACAACTTGCACTCGAGTGAGGATGGCTTACTAGTGAGAGTGCTTAGCCGAGAGCAACTACTGAGACAGAACATAATCACAACACTCGAGTCCAAACCACAACACTCGAGTGGTAGCCTCATGCTCACCCAAGTCCTACTAAGTGAGACACAAGAAGTGACTACCCGAGAGCAAAGAAAACCCTATAATGAGAAGTGCACTCGAGCACTAGCTCAAGAACTCGAGTGATGACACAACACTGATGGGTGTTAAGACACACTCTTGAAAAATGGGCTGCGAGTGAGAACCCGAGACGCAGCCTCATAGTACAAAATACTCTTGCACTTGAGTGAGACAAGATGCCCTCGAGTGATAACCTATATCACTCGCAAGTGAGATGACTTACCCTTACATTATGGCATGGAAGTGCGACCGAAAAGCTGAAGGAAAAGGGAAAATATAATACTACACTCGAGTGAAACCCCTGATCACTCGAGTGAGGCTTATCAGAAGCCAAAACGTAGTAGATGGCATAATTTTTTCAGATTTTACCCAATATGCTTCCAATGGTCCCAAAGTTAACAAATAACTTATTCCCATATAAATTTTCATAAGGAGTCCATTGGAAACACCAAAACAACCAAATTCCCATCACAATAACATATTTCACACTTCCCAAACATATTGAAGTCCAAAACCACTAAATGACTAACTTGGCTTCCAAGATTTCAAACCATTTCCAATGACACAAAGACACAATATGACGCCAAATCCACCACAGCACACTAGGAAATTCATGCATATCAAAATTATACCAAAATCAGGGCATAGATCACAAATTTCAAAACTTTTCCAATGGTCACAATAAATATATCAATAGAGAGCTCTTTCTTACCTCTTCCTCCTTCCACAAGTAGATTCTTGATTCTTCAACTTCCAAATTTCTTCAAGTACTCAAACATCACCTTTCAAAAATCTAAAACCAAAGTAATAAAGCTCTCATCACCATGAATAAAATTAATAAAGAGTATTTGAGCATTAGAAGTCAACAATAATGCCAAAATCTCACCTTTTCTTTCTCTTTCTTCCTTCACCTTACAGGAAAATAGAGTCTTGAGAGAAAGAGAGAAGATGAGATGATGATGAAGGTGAAGATTTTTTGCCTTCCCCATGCATGATATCTAACCTTGAGGGGGAGAGGAGAGAGGAAAAATGTTGAAACTTTGACCTTAATCCAATGCTCTCCTCTTGACACTTGTCAAGATCTTGTTCCCTCACCCATGATCACACTTGACTCTAAAGTACATGATTCCACTCTCTTATTCACTTGACTAATGAATCTCAACCATTGATCTTTGAGTTACCAATGAGTTTCCTCTTCAGTAACTGACCAATTGGTCGGTAACTTTCCGTTTTCCTATTTTGCCCCTGATTATGGCAATTCCTACTGAATCACTACCAAACACATTTTATCATTCCATTTCACTCAATCATGCGCCCTCCTTACTATTAGGATTCATTTTAAGCTTTGTCACATAATTAAGCTCAAATATAGGGTTTATGCACTGATTGCAACACATTCAAATTGTAATTCACGTCTTATTCTTCAAAAGTGTTTATTCAACACTAATTACATTCTCTTTTGAAGTCATTAGCCCTTAATCAAATTTTGGGGCATTACAATGGAGGCCAAGTGGGATCTAACTGAGGTAGTAAGGCAAGGGTGGGAAGACAGTGCAGGCTTACCTATATTGTATTTAACAATGTGAAGCATCAGAGTAGGCAGTGGAAGTGTGGTGAATCTAGGTATAATTTTTGAGACTTATAGGAAAGGTTGATATTCGAACCAGTGTTGATCATCCCAAAACATATTATGACCTTAATGGTTAACAGTGTTACAGTATGTGTGATGTACAGTATTACACCTTGTATGGTGTGCAATGCAATGACTTGTATGGTCTACAGTCAAACTACCCTTGTGATTTGTGTTGACACATGTGAACTAGAATTGGGATGAGGCCTAACGTAGTAGGGATAATGGTGGCTAATACTTCTCGACAGCTATAGTCTCACAAAATGAATCACCTACTTGTGATACAGTGCATATAATGGATAGTACACATAGTTCATAGTGTTTATAGTGACCAGTGCACATAGTATGATTAGTAAAGAGGCAAATAGTCATTTGATCCTGAGTAAAATACAAAGTTGGATCAGAAAATATATAGTATGGCTAGTAAGGTTCAAATGGTTATTTGATCCTGACCACCAAACAGGCAGGCACGATTACAGATAATGAACACATTTATAGACAGTCATGTCTACAGATAGGCCTCTTGGTGGTAAGTTATAGTGTACATGTTTGTATAAGGCAATAAGACCAGAATATTCAGTGTTACAAGAATGGAATGAGATATGCAATAAGGCTAAGTATATTAGGGTAGTGTTCCGACAAGGCAATGAGCCTACAGTATTAGTGGACCAGTGGGTCCTCAGATCATAAGAATTGTCGGATTAATGCATCCTCAGGCTAGCTGATTGTTATGTCATCATAGTTATGACACATAGAGAATAAAGAATAGAGGCAGTAAGACTTGATATGCATGTTTGCATGGGGCAATATCCCTGGGTGGTTACAAGGTCTGAGGAAACAAAAAGGTCAAAGGAAAAAAAGATGATGTCAAAAGGTAAAAAATTGCAACTCTAATTAAAGCTGTGTGGTGGAGGATAATTAGGCTGATGAGAAAGCAAATATTACTCCTACCCAATGTGTACTTTCGGCCAAGGCTTTGTGGTCAAATGAAAGATGATGATCAAAAGCAAATAGCATATGTTTTATAGCAATTAAATAACATATTGTGAGGAGGTAATGGAAGATATTTTATAAGGTCTCTTTATCTCTTTCTTAAGGCCATTTTCGTGCCAACAACATCAACCAAGAGAGAAAGAGAGAGAGAAGTTGAACAAATATGAAGAACAAGGGAGCTCCAGTATTCAAGAGGCAAACAAGGTGAGCTCAAGGTGATTTACCACTTGTTCTTGTCTCCTTCTTCATGATAACTCTCTATAAGCTCTATCCCTTCTTGAAATATTCATGAAACAAGCTCAAATTCAAGAGGATGAGAGAGAGATGCCCACGGTTTGAAGGGGCCAGAGAGAGAGAATCAAAGGTAATCTCAGAGAACCTTGATTATCTTGTTGATTCTTGATGATTGTTGATGTTGTTGTTGGTTTGGTGGCTTGTATTTACTTGGTTTTGATTTTGGGAAGACCAAACCCTAAGGGGAGGTGCTGCCCAAATTCACTCTAATCATGTGCAATTAGTATTTAAATGGTTAAACATGGGATTGAGAGTGAAAAAAGGAGGTTTATGGATTAGAATCAAGAAACTCCATTTTTCCCTTTTCTTTGGAATTTCGTCCAACCACTGTTCATAGAGGGTTAGGACTAGATTTTGGTGTTTTTTATGGTTCCAATGTGTTTAGAAGGGAAAAAATGGTAACCCTGTTAGGGGTGGAAATCGGCTAGATGGGGCATATGGTGAGCTATCGTGATCGTTATATTTTTAGGTGGCACTTGTTAAAAGTGACATTAGTTAATCATGATTTCTATTTGAATATATTTTTACAAGTGACTTTGAGAATTTTGATTATGTTTGGATTTCATTTATTAAAATAACTTATACATATGTAATTACTTAAAAATGTATGAATTTAATAAAACTGTTTACATTTTCATGATTATATTTAATAATAATGATCATTACATATTTAATAATAATTTTTAATATTTAATGATTACTATTAAATATGATTTAATAAATTATATGAATATTTAAATATTATTTTTACTTTACAATTGTTATTATTTAAAATAATTTAAAATTTCATGTTAAATAATGGGCAAAATAATATTATTTTGAACTCATTATCAGGAAAAAAAGAATCATTATTGAAAAAAATATTATTTGAAATACTTTAGTTCAAAAATAATAGCCAAAACATGTGGAGGGAATATTTGGAGAGAGAATTTTGGAGAAGAGTGCATAGGGTAAATTGGAGAAATTTTTGTTGCGAAAGTTTCATCAAGATTTGCTAATCGCAAAAGCAACTCCTTGTCATTTATGCCAAAAGTGCAGTGCAAGGGTTAAATCAAGGCTTATTGAGATTTTATAAAACTTACCCAAACAGATGAACAGGTATATAACCACTTTTATGGGCTCAATCGGGCTTATTTGAGCTCCCACTATTAAACCACTCAGTAAATAGGTCAAGCTCAGGCTCAAGCTTATTAGATAAACAGGCTAAACCTATTTTCATAAGGCATAGCCTATAAGCCTACAAGTATGACCTATTTAATTTTTTATAATTTATATTTTTACATAATTATATAAAATATAATCTAAATTATTTTATAAATTATTTTTAAAATTACCAACTTAACCTTAATTCAATGTTTCACATCCCATCATCATTCACATACTCAACCTTTGCATTTATCAATCATTCACCCTATCTTTTTTCTCTTCAATCGCTGGAGATGGCAACACTAGATCACTCCCTGTTCCTTAATTTATGTTGTTTGCTAAAGCATAATAATTACTTTAAGTTTGTTTTAGTGCGAAACGAAAGTAGGAGGAGTTTATCCAAGTTTACATGGGAAAAGCAAAAGAGTAAAAATCTTGTTTTACATGCAGCTTATTATGCTTGGTCAATTTTAGAAAATATATCTCAGTAGTTAACGGATGATTGATTTTTCTTATTTCTACTTGTTGGGATAATTATTGTCACTAGACATTCTTTTATTTTCCTTACTCATCTCTTATATTACGATAAGAATCGAACCTAGGCATTATGTATGATTTTAACAGGCTTGAAGGGTTATATATGAATTTGGACACATAGGCTTTTAAGCCTACTTAAATACCTAAATTTTAAATAGACCTTTAAAAAGGCTTCAAAACTTTTGAAGGCTCAGGCCTAAGCCTTAAAAAAAGGCCTATGCATAGACACATGCTTTAAATCTTTGTTGTATGCCTATGCCTATTTAAGTAAAGTATAACCTAACCTAACCTATTTTCACCCTTAAATCCTCTACCTCTCTTAAAACTTACTGCTCCATCTCAATCTCTTGTCTGTCTTGCCTCTACTACTTATAGAGAAATTCTTGCATGCAACCAGTGTACCACCTCATTTATGTATTGACAAATACAATCATGACATCTCAAATGTTTTCATCTTATGTGTCATCCTGCTTATAACTTCTCCCTCCTCTATTATTTTAATAATTTTTAGGAAAACATGTAGATTTTCAGAAAGAGTCCACACCCCCAACCCATATATGCTAGCCTCAAGTTATGAGCGAAGCTCTGCAAATCTCACTAGATCTTAGATATTTTTAATAGAAAAATATGATGAAGTTCAGTTTATGAGTGAGGGAGTGTAGCCAACATCTGAGTTCAAAGGCTCCACCTTTTGCCACTATCCTCTTCAAATTCTCTGTCATGGTTGTTTTCCAACACTCTACGTCTTCTCAAAATTATTTGATTCCTATTCTTACTTCAATAAATGAAACCCCTTTTAAACAAAGTTTATTGCTTTCACTAAGTAACCTTACAAGAAACCCCTTAAGTTTCAGAATTCATTTGCACTTGCAGAGAAGACGACACTCCGTTCTCGCTTTGCCCATATGATTCTGACTTCACTGAAGTTCTCATCCTCCGTGCTTGCTTCCAACTCCCTTGCCGGAGATGCTTGTCACAGAGCCCACAAAACCCTTAGGGCTTGTTTGGTTGGAGGGGAGGGACGGAAAGGGACAAAAGCTCCCCTTATTTAGTTTGAAATTTTGGAGGGGAGCGGAACCTAAAGTTTTCGTCTCCTCCCCTCCTTTCTAACACCTCTATTTTGACCCCCTTTCAAATTGGGAGATTTGGAGGGGGTCCAAAATTTTGGATCACCTTACCCTTATAACTTATGTATTTTTCCAATAATGCCCCTCATAAAAAATATTATAATAAATAAAAATATTATCATTTAAAATATTATTATGAAATAAAATTTAAAAAATTATATTTTTACAAATAAAAAATATTATTATAAAATTGATTTAAAATAAAAAATAAATTTACATAAATAAAAAATATAATAATTATAAAATATGTTAATATAATTTTAAATAAAAATATTATTATAATGAAAAATATATTATTTTTTATTTAAAATATATTATTATGAATTAATTTAAAATTAAAATATGTTATTATAAATAAAAAATACTATTATAGTTAAAATTATTATTATACAATAAATTTAAAACAAAATATATATTATTATATTAATTATAAATAAAAATATTATTATATTAATTAGATAAAATGTAAATTAACTTTTATAACATTTAAATAAAAAATATAACCAAGTTAGGATATAATGATAAATTGTTATCATCCTTCTCTCCTATCCCATCTTAAGTCAAATAACAGATCATTAAAAACCACTCACCTCTTCTTCCCATCAATTAAACCAAACAAGATAACTCTTTACCCTTTCCTTCCATCCCTTCCCCTTCCAGCTCTCCCCTTCCATCCTCTCCCTTCAAACCAAACATGCCCTTAATATGTTCATGGAAGTAAGGCTCTCATTCATAGGGCCTCTTGCTAAGACAGGGACATCAGATAGAGAAAGAGAGGGGTGGAGGGGGAGGGGAAGAGAAAGAGAGAGAGAGAGTAGTGTGGTGGGGAAGAGAAAAGGGAGAGTGGTGGTAATTGAGGGAGAGAGTGAAAACTATATGAAAATTTAACCTTGCAAATGGAAGTTAGGAGGGAAGTAGAAGAGGTGTTGGGTATTAGAGCTTTAAGTGAACCTGGTCAATACTTGGGGTTACCTCTTATGTGGGGAAGATCAAAGACTGCAGCACTAAGATTTGTAAAGCAGAAAATAAAGAAGAAACTACAGGGTTGGTGACAGAAGATGTTTACATTTACTGGGAAGGAAGTGCTTATTAAAGCAGTTGCTAATTCAATCCCAGTGTATCCGATGTCTAGTTTTTTATTTCCTTTGAAATGTTGTAAGGAGATTGACAGTATGATATCAGATTTTTGGTGGGGCTAAAATGATCAGGAGGGTAGGAAAATCCATTGGACGAGTTGGAATGTGATGACATGAACTAAGAAGGAAGGGGGTATAGGTTTTCGTAGCTTTCAAGCTTTTAATAAAGCATTGTTGGCAAAGACAGCTTGGAGATTATTACAAAATCCTAATGAGTTATGGAGTAGGATTTTAAAAGGAATTTATTTCACAAAAACTGGATTCATGGATACACAGAAGGGTGGTAAGCCTATATGGTGTTGGAACAGCATATTGGAAGGAAGGGAATTGCTAAGGAAAGAGCTATTTTAGAGGCTGGGATATGGTAGAGAAATTAAGGTGTGGGGTGATAGGTGGATCCCTGGGCTAAAAAATGAAAGGCTGGTTGAAGAAGACTTAAGTGAAAATAAGAAGAAATTAAAGGTGGCTGTTCTTATTAAGGATGGTAGATGGGACCTTAATGGTGTTGCCAAGAAATTATCTAAGGTTGAAAAGGAGAAGATCGTGCAGCTACAAATACCAAGGATAGGAATGAAGGATGAAGCAATATTGTTGGCATGTAAGGATGGGAGATATACTATGAAATCTGGCTACTGTGTGGCAAAAGGGTCTATAGAGGAAATGGTGATTTTTAGACCTAGTGGCTCTTCAATGGTAGCTGGGCAACTTTGGAGTTGTGTTTAGAAACTGCATGTTCCTCCAAAGATTTGGTAATTCTTGTAGCGAATGTTGAATGATGCCTTAGCCATAAGGGTAGCTTTATGTAAAAGGAAATGCAGTCAAAATGATTTGTGTCCTATTTGTGGTGAAGAACCTGAGACTATAGAACATGTGATCTTACTTTGTCCTTGGGCAAGCAAGTGCCGATTTGGAAGCCTACTTGTATTAAGCATTAAAAAATAATAGATAACTAGCATTAGCAATTGGTGTGGAGAACTATTGGCAAGAAATAGGATTGATGGAGGTAAGGCTTTAGTGGCTGTAATATGTTGGGGTATATGGAAAGCTAGAAGTGATAGTGTGTTTAATGGAGCAAGGGTAGATGCAGAACGGGTGAAAAGTAGTACATCGATGTTGGTGAGTGAAGTTTGGATGGCGAAGCAAGGTAGTACTACTAATGTATGCAGAAAGCATAATGTGAGACTAGAGAGGAAAGCTCGATAGGAACCCCTTATGGAAGGAAGAATAAAAGTTAATATGGATAGGGCATTTTTAAGATAGAGTAGGAAAGCTAGCATTGGCTTAGTGAGTAGAAACAGTGTAGGGGAATACCTTGGTGGTTTGGGAAAGACAGTACCTGTTTCTACAGCACTTGAAGCTAAATATTTAGCTATGAAGGAGGCATTGCTGATTTGTAACAGGTTTGACAATTAGCAAATATGTCTTGAATCAGACAGTGAGGTACTAATAAAACATATTGTAGAGAAGTCTGTGGAAGGAGCAGAATGGCAAAGTATGCCTATATTGAAGGATGGATTTTCTTTCCTTTTGCTGTGTTTCGCTCAAAGGGTTGAAGGGAGATAGTGCATCAAGCTGTTCGCAAGGGCCAACTTGATCCTATTCCCCAGGGATCCAAGATGAGGAAACCCTAGGGGAGCCACCGACTCCAACTACCATCAATGTACGATCCATACTAGATCTGACCAACTGCCCATCCTACCTCCTCTATGTTCTTGACAGCCCATCTTTGTCTTAGTAGAGTCTTTCAATGGCATGTTCCGATCCTCTTCCCCATTACTTAGAAAAAGTGAGCCGGCTCACTTTTTCTAAGTAATGCATTGAAATAGGATCTCACCATTGGGAGCTTTCATAAAGTGTTGTTTCTAGGTCAGTCTCATAGCCTGTGCTATAGACAGAGCCCAACCCAAAATAGCCCAGCTCTCTGGCAATCGCTGAGAAGAGGCCGAATACTGAATTCTCCTTGGTTGCTAGCCAAGGTAATCGTGCTGCAGATTTTCTTGCAGTTGCTAGTAGCAGAGAGTTGGAACCTAATGGGTGGCTAGCAATAGCACCATCTCTCCTGGCTGAGATTTTGCTGGCTGACTTAGTAGATTGGAGGAAGACTGTTAGTTCTACTGCTCCTAATGTTTCAGTGCAGGAAGGAGTTGGCTAAGTGACTGTAAGTATACTACCCTAAATTTTGATTAAGGGCTAATGATATTATTGTGAATGATTTTGTAAATCAAAATGGATTTGAGATCCGAATAATTATTGGAAATGCCCAACACTCTATTTTAGCATGATTATGTGACAAAGTAATTTAAAGGCTAAAATTAGAGGGAATGGCATATGGATGAAGAAGAAAGGAACTTAATTATGTGTTATATTGTGATTTAAGTGAATGTGCCAAAATCAGAAAGAAATTGAAAGAATGGGAACTATTGGATAATTAGTTAGTGATTAATGGAGAAATTAATTACTAACTAAAGAGAAATGAGGAGTGTAACTAAATAGCTAATGGGCTAGTTAGTGTAACTATATGGTTGCTTATTTGGTGACAAATGAGGAGATTTGGACATGTGGCATTGAGTGATCATGCATGAAGGGAGTGGTTGGAGAAGAAAAGTCAACAATCAATTTTTTTAGCATTTTGCTTTCTCTCTCTCGCCCTCTCTCTTATGCTTATGGACAAAGGAATGGGGGCAGAAATTCTGCCTCCTCCTTCATCATCTTCATCATCACACATTCTCTCTCTCCAAGCTCTCTCTTGTGTGTCATTTTTGAAGAAGAAAGAGGAAGGAAAAGCTTGAGATTAAGGTAAGATTTTGACTTCAAATGCCAAAATCTCCTTCTTTAAAGTTGTTCCTTGGGTTAAGAGCATTATTTTCATGGGTTTAGATTTACCATTGGTGGTGATTTGAACTCTCAAGGAGATATAGAGTTTGGAGAATCAAAGAAATCCTTTGGAGAAAGTTGAAGAGGTGAGTGACTTGAGTATTTTGATATAAGTTTTGTGGTCATTTGGTTAAGTTGGAATTTCTGGGAATTTAGCCCTATTTTTGAAAATTAGGGTCTTGTGGTGTTTGAGTTGTTGTTGTCATGGATATGATGCTTTGAGATGTATCTTGGATAGATAGAATTTGATTGAAGCTTAAAAGCCAAGTTTGACAATTTTGGGATTTTTGTTGAACATAGGCAAAAAACAGAACATATAGATGGAAAGATAATTTGGTTATTTTGATATTTCCATTGTGTTCCTTGTGGAAAATTGTGTGGGAGTAGTGTTGGATATGAATTTTGAACCATTGGAGACTTAGTTGTAAAAGTGGCAAGTCTTGGTTAGTGAAAAACTCTGTTCTAGCAATAGCTTTGCATGGACGTTTTAAAATAGCAAATAATGTTGAACAATTCTGAAACTTTCTAGTCTTAAAGTTCGCTTTCCAAGCTTCAAAACGGACATATATTTCATGTCATTTCGATTTTTGAGCTAGGAGTTATGACTATCCAAAGTTTGATGTTAAATCTGGGAACAATTCTGGAGCAGTGTGGACATTTCTTAAATTCTGTATTTGTGTGGTGACTTCTGGTAATGGTCCATATTTTTCTAGTAAAGAGGACTTAAATATCTTTCAATGGGCTTTGGGATCACCTCATTTCGATTTTTCTAAAATTAGTTATGAGTTTTCGAAGTTCGGCCAAGAAATAGAATTTTCCTGGCCGCAGCCAGAAACTTTCTGTACTATTTCTGGCCACAGCCAGAGGTTTCTTGGCTATAGCCAACCCCTATTTTCAGCACCGTGTGATTTTGAAAAGTGGTTTCTAACCTAGTACTTCTCAATCCTTATAGGTTATTGTTAGAGACTTTCATAGCTACTTAAGGGACTTTAATGATAACCAAAACTAAGTGTTTTGAAGTCAATTGAGTATTAGAATAAGTGATAACGCGTCATCCTTAATTATGGCTATAGGGTTTGATATTTTCCCGGAACGTAGAAGGCCTATGCCTGAACAAGGACGGAAAGAACAAGGTAGTGGCACTTTATCCTATATCATGTTTAATGCATTGCTCGTACGTATTTATCATTGAATGATACTGATTGGGTCCGTGGCGAGTAGCCCGGCCTTGAATGAATGATTAAGTTGTGGCAGGTAGCCTGGCTTTGAATGCTGTGTAGCTGAATTGTGATATATACTTACATGCTTTGTTTAATTATACATCATATATGTAAACTGTTGCTACTAGGATTCTTTTGAATCTCACTCTTTCCAAATAACATTTTTAGCTAAGGCTAGTGAATTTTGGGACAAGCAAGTGAGCAAGGACGACTAGGATTGCCGGTAGTCGTCTTAGTTTCTTTTTTTGGTTTTTGGTTATCATTTGGACAACTGTATGTATATATTGGATTGACCATAGATTTGTAATTGTTGTGTAATCCCCGATTTGGGAAACTAAGATGGGCAATGATGCCTTGTAAAACTCTTGGATTAATGATATTATCCTGGGTGAATGTCGGGAATTTTATTAGTACTCTGATATTATATATGTGACAAACTGATCAGGCCAATTGTTTTTGTGAATGAAAGGATGGAGATCTTATCGTACAGGTTTTTGGAAAAAGATTTTTAATTACTCTCGATCTCTTATCCAATTATAAAACGTGTTTATACACCTAATCCCGGGCTTGATGACGGCAGGGGTTACAGTAAGCTTTCTAATATGTACTAGATATTTTACTTTGTTTTGTTGTTTTGTGAGATGTGTGGTAGGTTGTATATAGGGTTTTTCGAGTGTTTTTTGGCTGCATCTATTAGTGATTGTAATTGGTTTTTTTGGTATTAATAAAATTGACTATTTTTTGGTGAAAAAAAGGAGAGAGGGTTATGTGAGGAGTTGTTTTCCTAAAAAATGATTCAAATAATAGAGGAGGGAGAAGTGACAAGTAGGATGATACATAAGATGAAAACATTTGAGCTATCATGATTTTATTTGTCTCAGTGCATAAATGAGGTGCTACACCGAGTACATGCAAGAATTTCTCTAACCCATAACCAAGAATTTCTCCAACCTATATCCCTTTTATACCCAACGTATGGCATAGCTCATATGTAGGTACTCCCTCCGGTTCTAATTATAGGATAATATTTGGAAGTTGATCTTGGTCCTAATTATAGGACAAAATTTTAATTTTTGTCAATTTGTTCCCAAAATACCCCCATTGTTTTAGATAATGGTTTGATTGCCTCATGGTAGACTCATGGAATATTCTTAAATCACCCCTATTAAATAAGGGCATTTTTGAAAAATCAATAAAATTAACTAATTTAACTACTATCCTTAATTTCTCCAAAGTTAGGTAAATATGTCCTATAATTAGGACCGGAGAGAGTATAATAGATAGATATGAAGTATTTGGCTATTTTAATGCTGGAATAAAAACATATTGTAGATATCATTCTCGTTACTAGAGTTCCTTTGGGAACTTCTTATATAACTTGCTAATGATTCTTCACCTAGAATCATCTTGATATTCAGTAACACATTTAATTATTTCAGTTCGGGTTTTACTAGACCAAAGTTTTATCCCCTATTCACAGAAGAATACTACTATACATAATGAAATATATATAATTTTAATATACTATGGCACAATACCAATGCACGTTGGGTCGATTGGTATGGGGCTTGGCTCCCTTAACTAGATGTCTCGGTTTCAAGTCCTAGGAATGGAGAAAATGTGTGTTGGGAGGGGCTGCCGCCGGAATTAGATAGTTGCCGAAGGTGCTAGACACTGGGGAGGCAACACTCAAAAAAAATACTAGAGCTATTAATACATATTTTGCAAAAATCACAGTAAATGGCCTTCCTGTAACCGTATTCACATCAGGATAGAGCTATTAATATGGGCCAGACCATTAGATTAAGGCTAACCTACCACGGTTTGGGTCCATATAGGATCGAGCCGAAAATAACCGTATCAATATGAGTAGATATTTTGCCAACCCAACCCATTACCTTTGGGTTGGCGTATTATTTTCCTTTTTTTTAAAAAACTTTTTTATTCTACACTTTTCAAACTTTTTTTTTTCAAACAATATACTAAAATATTTTTTTCTACAAACCTAAATCATAAAACAATTAAAAATACATTACAAAATCATAAAGTGATAATAAAATATTAAATTCAAAGTTTCAAATATTACAAATTATGTATTCATCACAAGTTCACACATTACAAAATGAACATAAATCCAAAAGCTATCATTAACATTTAATACAATCAATAATTAATTGACATTAATAAACAACCCATTTTATCAGGCTAGGCGGATTCGGCCCACAATTAAAACCCATATTATTAGCTCTACCTCATGCTTTAAAGCAGACTTCTCCATCACAAGCGCATCCTTCTATTCCCTCCGCTGCTAACTTCTCTACATTTTTCTTCCCCAGTACACATTTTGGGTGTAGATCAAAGTTCCACTTCTCACAACAGTATGACCATGAGTGACCCTCCTCGTCACAACCATCATAGTTGTAAATATTACAGCGACTCAACACAAGCTCATCCTCATGAGACTTGAGAGTCACTTCTCAGGCCACCCTTTTGTCATCTCCTCCGATGGAGCCTCAAGCTCTCTCACCCTTTCCTCTGTGAAAGGATATGCTTTAGTGCCATAAATCTTGATGAGATCTCTGGCTTCTTTTCTAACAGTCCTGACGTTGTGTCCAATGACCACCAACATGGGGATGCTGTACACCTTGAACTTGCGACTCGGGACTGCCTTCCTTCAGTCACCAAAAGGAAGAGCCAGCCATGGCATTTTACAAAAGAAGTTATCAAACGAGGCTTGGTCCCTGCCACTAGAGATGAAGATGACTTCCAGTGCATGGTCCTTAGCCTTGATCTCCCAATATGCTTTAACAAGCTTTGGCAGGAATGCACGGCATGGTAGGCACCACTGAGCTGAGAAGTATAGGAGGACATTTTTTCCCACTAAATCTGAAGCCAGAATCTGAAAAAGGCAAATGACCATTATTATCGGAGAATGGAGACAGAAGAGGATAAGGAAGAAGCAGCAGGATTGTATCGTTGTAATGTGGTTCAGGAAACTCGAGTGTCAAATATATCATAGTATTTAAGGTTTTCTAGTCTGAAATGACATAGGAATCCGAAAAATGGAGAACAATTGTCATTATCACAAAATGGAGAGAGAAGAGGCAGAATGGTTATGAGGATACCAAGGCTAAAATTTTCTTTTATTCAAGAATTTTGTGTTTGGCATGACAAATCAAAAGCTATCATACAAAACAAATTAAATTAATCTTTTGTTATAAAAGACTAAACTTCAGAGACATCAACTCATTTATTTTTATCTATTGCTAATACCAAAACATATGCACCTCTTGCATCTTAAATTCCTTTGGACATCCAAGATATGAGGATGAAGATGACCATGTACACATTATTGAAAATATCTAAGAAGCAGAGGACAAGAGCATGAGGTTGACTTAAAAATCATACCTTGGCTCCATCTTTCCCTATTAGAAAATCTAGATCCCCAGAAACCATAATAGACTCAAGGGTCGGGCTTGCCTTTTTGGCCTTCTCTATCTCAGCGAGCTCTGCAAATTTCTCAGGAGTAAAAGGGTAAGCAGCAATCCCATAATTTTCAATGGCCTCAGCTACATTGGAATGAAGGGTTTTTCCCTCGGGCCCAATGATAACTAAAGTTGGCAAAGTTGAAAGCTCAAAGTATCGAGCAAGTTTCTCACAGCTTTTGTCTTTGAATGACAATGCCAACCAAGGTAGACTTCTCACTCCTTATTTGAATGATTTTTCACCATCACCAATGGATATCAACACAATCTCAAAGTCCTCACCCTTAGCTTTCAGCTTCTCATAAACCTCCACAAGTTTTGGGGTAAATTTGGCAGATGCATTGAATGAAAAACAAGAGAAATACAGACACACTATCTTCCCCTCAAGTTCAGACACAAGCACCTGTAAGTAAACGGAAGGTTAAAGTCAGACTCTATCCTTCATGTGTCTAAAAAATTACTCTATTAAAATGTAAATAAGACTTGCTCAACTTAGTCTCAACAAGCTTACAGCCTTTTCAAGATTGGACCTAGCCATATTTGACATTTTATGAAATAAAGGTAACACTTGTTTTATTCTATATCAAGAAGAGAGTAAAATTACAGGAACTTACTTCCTTTCCATCAGAAGATATAACGAAGTCACGTGACTTGAAGGCCAAAAGAGATCTCAAGGACTGATTCTTTTTTGCTTCCTCTTTATGGTTTTTTAACTCTTTGAACCTTTCTAGTGTGAATGGGTATGCTTCAGCTCCATACTCACGTACAACCTCAGCTCCATCATCAGTGACAAATTTCCCATTCTCATCAAGTATCAAAAGGTGGGGGATACCCTGCACCTTGAACAATCCATCAAGGCAATTACGTGAGTCGCTAACAGAAAAAGGAATGGCAAGCCATAGCATCTTGGGAAAAGTAACCTTTAAAGGTATCTTCATCTTCATCAACTGACACAAAGATCAGTTCAAAGTTACCTTTAGGAGAAACTTCATTGTATAACTCTACCAAAATAGGGGTGAATTGTCGACAAGGACCACACCAAGATACTGAGAAGTATAAACCAACTTTCTTCCCACCTAAGCTCTTAATCTTAACCTAAAAATGTCTACCGCATAAGCAATGGCCTTCTCAACTATCCATGCATACAAGTACAATGATTTGAAACAATACCTATAAGCTATAAACTTCCAATGATACAACCTATCTAATGGTAGAGTTTGCACTCAAAATTTTTTTAGAAGACTAAAAATCTAGTGCGAAGGTCGTCTGATCAAAAATTCAGATAATCTTGGAGTCTATGAACCTATGATAAGTTAGTGAAGAAATACAGTTTTTCACCCAAATCGCCAGACTTGAATCATTTTCAGAAAAATTTAAAACCAGATAGCAAGCAGGTCAACTGATTAAATGTAAGAACTATATAAGCACACCTGATTGCCATTGTTCTGAACCAGATAGTCCCTCTCCGAAGAAGAGAGGATAGATTAAATATCATGGGAGGCATTATCAGCACCACCCATTCTTACAGCACCGAACTGAATGTAGCTTCAACCAAGAAGGTAGTTGGCACTCCAATGGCTATTTATAATGGGAAATAATAAAGTTAATAGAAAAAGCTTCTTAGATCCTCAAATCATGATCCAAGCCACTTCCATATCTCAATAAAGCTTCACAAGACTGTCTCATTCTCAGGTTTATTAATCAAATGAAAACCGCTAATTTATTAACATGATTCAGCTCAGAAAGATAAGGGAACTATGACTTCAACTAATCATACAGTCAAAACTAGAAAAAAAAATTAAAACAAAATACCTATTAAATTAAATACATTTCTTTCAACCTTTAGTGAACCTTCCACCGAAACTCCTTCCTTGTTCAAATGTCCATAAGCAGAAATGGAAGCAGAAACACACGCACACTACGGTGCACAACAAAACAGATAAAGACGGAGAAGCGTCTCGGAGAGATTGGAAAGGAAGGGGAAGTGACGCTCTTTTTCCCTCCTTGCTTCCTTTTTACCTCACTGCTTTTGGGATTGTGATTGCCTATTGAAGTAGGGCAAGAAGGGTTTTATTTTTACGTGAAAACTGGAGCCAAAAAAAACACCAATTTTGGTTAGCTTCATAGGAGTTAACAGCAAGTTATTAAAAACCAGACTGACCAATGAACATGTTAATGCATAAGTGGATTTGATAGGGGTTAGAACGGAATCAAACTGATAATAATCAAAATAATGTAATTTTATGAAAAAATTCTTTTTAAATACCATTTGAAATTGTTTAATCCTAAAAAGTCTATTAACACTTTAAAAAGACATAAAGGTGACAAGTTGATTGGGATTTTAAATTGTTGCCCTTTTTACCATTTTACCCTTTAACTTTTTTTAAAAAAATGAATTGTGCCCCTGCCAGAGCACCACTACCACCCGCCAACAGCTGGCCGACACTCTTCGCCGCCTGACCCCCTTCCCCCACCAAAAAAAAGCCCTACAAGCCGAAGCTCCTGCCACCACCAGTCGGAGGTCAGGTAATGACGGGTGTCGGCTGGCTGCCAACAGAGGTGCTCCCGCGGGGACACAATTCTTTTTTTAAAAAACAAAAGTTGAAGGATAAAATGGTAAAAAGGGAAACACTTTAAAATTCCAATTTGATACTTGTCACCTTTATGTCTTTTTGAAGTGTTAACAGATTTTTTGAGGTTAAACAATTTCAAATGGTATTTAAATGAGATTTTCCCTCATTTTATTGTGTACATATGCATATTAGTTACAAATATATTTTAATAAAAGTAATGTTACAACAAAAACTATATATAAATATATATTAATAAGTAATAAATTAAAATTTCATATATATGTATATATATATGTAATTAATTATATTAATATGCCCGTTAATATTTAGAAAGTGTCAAATCAGCTCATAAGTTATTATATTTTAATTAGTTAGGCTATAAATAACATGACAAACTAAGTTCATACAATAATTTTTCCAATACTCACTCTTAATAAGACCATCTTGTTAACTAATTCAGGCCCGTCAAGCAATGTTATTCAAGTTATTTAATGTATTTTAAATTAATAAAATTTACTTATTTTATCATAATTATAGAATATGATTTTGAAATATGTATTTATTATCCGTCACATTTCTATCTTACAATGGGTAATATCGGAAAACAATAATTAATTACTCTGTCAAACCTCTTATATTTTGAACCAAAACTTCCATCTAGAATATTTCTTATATTTAGGATTGGAGAGAGTATTAGTCTATTAGGGGTATTCTTTTTTAGACTAGATTTACATCAAGTTTCTTACATCCATTACATTAAGTTCTCCAATCACATATAACCATGTGTTCTATTTTTTGCATTTGGTTTTAAAGTTAATTGATAATAATGCAGAAATATGACATGTGGTTACATGTGATTGGAGAATTTGACAAAATGGATAGAAGGAACTTGACCTAAGTATTTTCCTTCTTTTTTCCCCCCTTTATACTAGTAAAATTAAATATTTCAACTAAGCTACAATACTAGGGAAATTAAAATTGACAAGAAGAAAAGTGAAGTCCTGGAGCTGGCTTCGCTAAGCTATCTACCAAACAAAAAGCTTTTCATCTTCTACCATACATTGTCATTTCTTAGGTCAAGGGTACTATATCATAATTAAACCACAAAAACATAAACATTCATGCTTGAAAAAAAAACCCACATAAACAAATAAAGCACAAATAAATAACAAAAGAATCATGATATTATCGAGTAAGAAATTACATCCACACAATTATAAGAAGTATGCTTCGTAAAACAGGAGTCATTTCCAAAAAAAAAAGGTAAAGGTAGAAAGAAGGGAAATATATTTATATGTATTTCTCTATTCTCTAAGTAATAAATTTATAGCTAATTATTCTATCTCTTCACAATTTAATCTACAGTTGGACATTCGGTAATTCCAAACCTGTGCTCTTGATGCACAGGGAGATTGTTCTTTTTGATATCTTCTTCATTTGTTTGAAACTTTTAATGTCATCAAAGCTCGTGTTTATTCATGTAACTGATCTAAATAAGAGCCTGCCATTATGATAGTTGTATAATATATAAAGATCATGCAACAAAAGGTTCCATCGTAACATGAGTGACAATTGAAAGGTAATCCTAATGAATATATCTGCTCAACTTTTGCCTCAAAAGAAACTCTGACACATTGTTATGTGGTCTCCAAAGCTATTTGCCACCTCGTCTGTCGCTTCTTCAACACATAGAACACATGAACGGGTTGAAAAACTCTAGGTTGCTTCGAAATGAAGTGCTTTTTTTCTTTTGGTATGTGCATTTTGAACTAAACGCCTATAACCACTTCACTTCAGTTTGAACAGGGCAGCGGAAAAAACCTAGACAGAGCCCTTTCATGTGATAATGTGAAAGAAGGAAGGTTTGCAAAAGGATTGCAGCCCCTGTTCATGATGCGACAAATGAGCAACATTGGGGTAATGGAGCTACATCTTAAAATGATTGAAACACATGAGTGAAGCACTACAAACGCTAACCTATTTGTTTTGGCCGAATGAACCTGCTTTTGTAAATCTGGTCTCTCTGAATGAATAAGAACATGGCAGCCTACCATGGAAATATGCATGATGTGTTGGGCGTGCAGGGGTTATGAGGGCAGACGGCTAAAATTGGCAGGGCAATGGCAATGAAAATGTGGTATTGGGATTGATATTAGGGTAGATGTAGAAAAAGGCAGGAGGTATGTTTTGGATTTAAAATTCAAACGAAACTTTCAGTTAAGAGGTAAAATTTTTTACAATCAGCAAAAAATATCTAGATTTTTCTGAAGCAGCTGATTCATTATCCGAGGCAATGAATAAAATATATATATCCTATATGCATCATAAATCCTTCCAGAAGCTCTTATGAATATGACATCCTTCCTCTAGCCCCTCTGCATTATTGTAGTTTGTCGCCTACTAAGTACTAACTTTTTGTTTGATGCTTGTCTACAAGAATTTTTCACATATATTAGTTATAAAATAAATTATTTGAAATAACCGCCCAATAAACCTGGACAAACCAAAATAGTTGTTAAATAAAGAAATAAATATTAATTTTTCCATGCTCACATTTGCTCATTAAGTTTAGCTATTTCCTATACTTAATGAGAAAAAGGCACCACATTTTAGTAATGAAATTAGAAAAACCGGAGCAGAAAACTGGTGAACCAGTCTTAAGTCTAGTTCGGTTAGCTATCAGTGAGGGGACGAGGGTCAACTCAGTCAAAACCGAGTCAACTTGACTCGACGGTTTGGCTGAGTCACATAAAAAATTAAAATTTTGTCCCAAAACGGCGACATTTTGGGACATTTAAAAAAATTCTCAGATATCAAAACTGAATCGAAGCAGAGGACGAGAGTCAGGTGAAAGTTTCAGAATCAGAACTCCTTCACTCCCAACCCTGTGCCCTAGCTCTGAATAGCAGTGGATGCTTGAACGATGAGTGATGACAGTGAAGACGGCAAGCGGCGAGGAGCAAGCGGCAAGGGTGAGCTACGGTGATGACAAGCGACGGTGACTGCTTGAAGCCTTAAAGGTATTTTCATTTTCATATTTTTTTTATTAGAGTATTAGACTGATTAAGTGATTAGCGATTACTGACTAGTTTTCTGATTAGATTTCACCTTGTATTACTGGCTAGCTTTCTGAATTTCTGATTAGTGATTACTTGAGATTTGGCCATTTGGTTTATGTTGGTTTACTGGCTAGCTTTCTTAAATGGCTTGATGATCACTGTTGTTGCAATCTTAGATTATTGTTTACGTTCTTCATGCTTTTGATTCTCAGTAACTGAAAAAAATCAGTTTTTTGAATGGAAAATCACAAAATGTTTGCATAATAGTTTCTCCAATGAAATATAAAATTTGTGATTTTAATTATTCTACGGCCCAGACTCAAGCCAAGTTTATTTTTTAATGTTTTTAGGTGACTTTTTCAAATCTTAAGATTTAAGAATCATTCTCTTAGATCTTGTGAGTGAGTTGTGAAAGTTTTCTCCTCATTTGGTTTGTCAAGAAAATGAGATAAGTTTCTGCCTTCTTTTATTTCATTCTTCAATATGGATTGAGAGAAGCCTTTCTTGTATTTAGCATGGACATTTGATAAACTTAGAGAGCAGAAGTTGCATAAATTAGTTCTGTTGTGTTGAGTATGGATGTTGACTTCATTTAATTGATTGCATAAATTTTTTTGCCACTACCTTTATTCCGTATATACATGCACAAGCATGACTTGCAAGTTGTTGTTGATAAACACTTTGTGGACCATAAGCTATCTAGGACTACTGTAACCCCCTTCCACCATAGGCCGAGATTAAGTTCATAAATACGTAATTAAGTGTGAAATTAGAGACCATAAATGATTTAGGGCTTATTGAAATAATCTTTTACCCAAAACTGGATTTGCAAAAACTTTTCTAAACTTGTTCATCAATGGTCTCATATTCACAATACAAATATATAAATGGCCTACACAGATTGATTCCATTCACAAATATTAGAGTATAATGCAAATTCCCGACACACTCAGGTTCCATTCATTAATAAGGGTTTTATGAAGGCATAAAGCCCACAATTCATTACCCTTAACTTGGAGATTACACATAACTATACCACCAATCCCAATATATAAAATTGTTTCCCAAAAACATCCAAATAATTTACATGATAACCAATAACCAAAAAGGAACTCCTAACATGGAACTCTACTCGCTCTTCGTCACCCGTTTGCCTTTCGATCCTTCAGCCTTGTCTAAAATGTTTAGATTTGGGAGAGTGAGATTCTAAAGAATCCCCGTAGAGTCAAATCAATCATAGTATGTACAACAACAAGGCATGAAATCAAATCATCATCCATACTAAGCAACTACAACGGCAATGGTTAGTATAACACATGTCATCCCTTACGATTGCTCACGCTGCATTGCATCACAGCAATCCACACAATATATTTCACCACAGCTGGGATTCATATAAAGCATTTCATAACGCAAGCCACATTGGCAAGATACACACAGCCCACGGCTGGATTCACAAACACTGCCCCACGGGTCAGATTCACAAAGATCCATGTTGATTACGACGGCAGTTCAACAGCCGACCTAGAGATTACCAGCGTCAATCCTTATACGCCTCATGCTGAAGTACTAACGCCGTAATGGACCATGGCATATGCAGTTCAATGATAAGTTATGCATACCAAAACATCATACACAATATGAGAGAAAAGTCACTACCTTGATCCTTCCGGGCATTCCCTAGTACCAGTCTCTCCCGCGTCGGGCAAATATCGTATCCTATAATCATAATTAGGGACGAAGAGTTATTTCTCTATTCTAATTCTCAATAGCTTCTTAAAATTTAATTGGTTACCATTATTTCTCTTTTAGTACTCAAGAACACCTCTAACAATAGCCCTAAGCGGTTGGAAGAACTATCCCAAAGATCCCCTTTTGGAAGCACAAAAACTGATTTTTCACTGCTGCACCTCAAGTGAAAATGGTCTCACTTGAGTGTTGGTACAGACACTCAAGTGAAGAAGGCCTTACCCAAGTGATGGTACGGATAGCACCTCAAGTGCTAGAAAGTGAAGACAAAAAGTGTTTTACCGAGAGCACAAGAATTTTCAAAGAAGAGGAGCACTCGAGTGAAGAAGACCTCACTCGAGTGACAACTTAACACTCGCAATTGTTAAAGTGCACCCTTGAATTTTGGACGCGAGTGACAACCCGAGATGATAGATCAGCTGACAAATACACCCGCACTCAAGTGAGAGGAGGCACACTCAAGTGAGAACCCACAACACTTGTAAGTGAGGCAATACTCTTGCCTCTCAAGCGGAAGTGCAACATGAAAACTGAAGGCCAGAGGGGAAAATACACTAATACACTCAAGTGATCCCACCCTCACTCGAGTGATGTTCTTCCCTCACTCGAGTGATTTTATCAGAAACCAAAAAACGCAGAAGGTATAACAGCACTTCCAGAATTTTCTACCAAGTAATCCAAATGAATCCAAATACCAAACCAAAGCTACTCCTACACAAAAACACTGAAGGAATTCATTAGAATCATCAAAATCCTACTCCATTATCATGCTTTGGGTTTTGGGAAACAAAATCAACAAAATACTAATCTCATCCAAACATCACATTTCAATCACCAATCAATCTATCTATCTATCCTAAACTCATTCCAAGATACCATTCTCATGCCAAAAACATACCAAATGAACAGTGGCACTCATTTTTGGATTCAAGCCAACATTTCCAGAAATTGCAAAATACTTCAAATGGCATGAAACATAGATAGAAATATTGGTCTTACTTACCTCTTTCACTTTGCCAAAGAGACTTCTTGATTCAAAAATCTCCAAAATTTCGTGTGGGCACAAATCAACACCAATAGGCATACTATAAACATCAAAATGAAGCTCTCACTCCATAGAACAACATTAATGAATGAGGTTTAAGCAATGGAGTCCAATTTCTCACCTTAATCACCATCTTTTCTTCCTCTCTCTTGCCCACAAGGTTGCCAGAAATATAGAAGAGAAGAGAGAGAGAGAACGAGAGGGAGGTTGAGTGAGGATTAAGAAGGGAAATGATTCACTCTACTCCTCCCCATACCTCTCATGTCAGCTGAAACTAGGAGGGAGGAGAGAGAAATATTTTTAAAATTCCTTTGACTTTTCTCTATCTCTCCCTTCTTCTCACTTTGACACATGCCTTACTCCCATTGGTTCTCATACAATAAGCAACCAATTAGTTACTCTAATCCCTCCATTAGCCATTTTATCACACTTCTCATTTTTCTCTTAGTTAGTAATTAATTTCCTAATTAATTACCAACTTATGGCCAATATTTCCATTCTTCCAATTTTTCACTAATTATGACATATTAATTAATATTGCCACAAAATACATAATAATCCCAATTAAATGTATAATTATCCACACTAATCATGATTAGCCCACAATCAAAAATTGGGATATTACAACTACTCTAGGAAAAATTTTTAATGCGATCATATTAGATAGCCGGTTTTGGAATAAATGCTATCAAATTGTGAAGATTGTAACTCCTCTAATAAAATTGTTGACTCAAATGAGAAGCCTTCACTTCCATATGTTTATGAATGCATGCAAAGGGCAAGAAATGGAATTAACGAGATGTTCAAGAGGAATAAAGATCACTACACGGCCTATACAAGTATCATTTAAGCGAGATGGGATAAACATTTGAAGACCAATCTCTATATAGCTACCTATTTATTGAACACAGCATTCGTATATAGTCCAAACTTTGTTTACAAGGGAGGGTTAGTGCAAGCTTTGATTGACGTGGTGGAGCTAACTCAGATGAAAATGTTGATTGCTACAAGATAATGAAGCAAGTGACGTTATATCTTGATGGCAGTGAATCTTTCAGTAGAGAGACATGTAAAAAGGGAGCTAAAAAACTAGATCCTTGTAAGTAACTAAGTATCCATCTTTATTGTTTTAATGGTTAATTAACAACATATTAATTGATTGCAACTAATATTATGTACATGTTTTATTTTGTAGATGAATGGTGGATGTACTATGGCTATTCAGTTCTAGAATTGCAATGTGTTGCAACATGTAATCTTAGGAAAACATCTGCTTCTTCTGGTTGCGAGAGAAACTGGAGCTTATTTGAGTACATCTATATAGAAAGGAGAAATAGATTGCAGCATCAAAGATTGAATGATGTGGTTTACACTAACTATAGCTTGCAATTAAAGCATAGGTAACTTTAGATATTATGAAAAATACTTTTAATTAATATGGATTAAGTTTTAAATTTTAATTGAAATCATTTGTCATTGGAAAATTGAAGGAATGCATTGAATAAAAAGAAGACAAGTTATGATCTCATTGACTATGAGTCTATTGATGAGGTGGATTTTTGGATGATGGAAGAAGATCCCATTCCATATTTTAATGATGAAGATGCAAAAAATCTTGAAAGTGTTCTTAATAATGAAGGCGTCGCACTTTCATCAACTCTGGATAGGATTAATGAAGGTTTATATAATTATATGTCATATTAATATCCTGTTACTAATTTATTATCCATCCATATAATTATTTGTTATACATAACCATTGATATTAATTATTGTTGGCATATGCATAGGTGGCAAAAGGGACATTCCTGATCCCCCGGCTTTGAATGATGATGTTACTACCATTTACCCTTTCTCTAATCCAGCACCTATTGACTCATCTCCAATAGATCGACTTGAAGAGTTGAAGAGTTTGTTGTCAATTATTATAAGTGGGAAGGACTAGCTATGTTATGTTTTAACTATATTGTGATGTTAGTTATGTTTGATGAATGATGATTGACATTGTTATGTTTTAACTATATTTTGATGTTAGTTATGTTTTAAATATTTTGATGTTATTGGTTATGAATGATGATTATTTTGTTATTGTCAATTAAATTATAATATTTTAATATGGTCGGTTCGACCACCGGTCTGACCCTAGTTGACCTACTGACCCTTGAACCTATGCTACAACCAGTTCATTTACTGGTCTGGTTTTTCGTTCCTTACATTTTAGTAAGAATTCATGAGCTAAAGAAGTGTGCAAACAAAAGCTAATTTGGGTTTTTCATGTAATTTTCTGGATTGTTCCCAATTTTCTTTTGCATAAAAACACAATACATGGCTTCACAAAAAAATTCTTCATCGTAATATTTTTAAAAAATAAAATTGTAGATGTGATTCACATTACTCAAGTTGCTTTTGGAGACATTTTATACCAGTTAGAGTATGTTTTAATTAACTTTTGGAGAATAGTTTCTAAAGAAAAAGTGATAAAAATAATTTTAGATAATAGATTTAAACATAATAGATTATGTAAAAAAAGTAATTTTGATAAAATGATATTGTTTTGATAATTATTAACAGAATCGCTTTTGTTCATGTTCAAATTACCAAAAAGCGACATCAGATGATATAATAATTTCATATAAAAGTATAAAATTCCATTTCAAATATATTTAACATCAAATTTCATAATAAAATAAAAAATAAATCATTTTCAAAATTAAAAATTATAACATTAGTCAATTTTAATAATGATAAAATAGTTCAAAAGTATATGTAATATAAATTGATGATGTCACAAGAAACCGAAAATTGGTGTCACTGGGAGTATAATATATAAAGGGCTTAAAGTCTTGAACAAAGGCATGCTTGGGAATATCAAGCTCTGAGGAGAAAAGTTTTGTATTCTTATAACAAATTACAACAGAAGAATTAAACAGGTTTTACGGTAACTAAATTATGTCATTAACCTCTTTGTTTGATGAATGTAATTCAATTTATTCAACTTTTCCTTGTTGCTACGCTGAATCTCATGGTCTATAACCATACCCATGTTCTTGCTTTTTGTTGACCAGTATATACCCATGTTCTTGCTAATTAAACATTTTGGGGCTACTTGTATTTATTTTACAAATACGTCATCACTTCAAACTGCCCAAAAAAAAAGGCATGGCAATAAAGAAATGGGTAAAGAAAGAGAAAGAGGAAAAAGAAGAAGGAGAAAATGGGGAAAGAGAGGGAAACTAGAAAGAGTAAAAGAGGAAAATGGGGAAAGAGGGAAGAGATAAGGGAGAAAAATTTTGATTTTTCAAAACTATGATTTTGAGCCCCAAAACCATGGTTTGGGATAAAAAAATGCTTCTCCCATTTTTTCAGTTGTTTGACTATTTCTCATCAAGCCATGGTTTCAAGCTGAACAGTGTTTTTTTTTTAGTTTACCCAAACACACACTTATGCTTCACCTTTTATAGCAGAGATATCCTATACAACAATTAGCTATTAAAAAAAAACTGTTAGATCTTTGGGAAAAATATAATAAAGGACTTAAGAAAAATAATATTTATTAAGAAGAACCATAAAAATGATAATTATTTTGAAAGACCAAAAATTAAAATATTAAAATAAAAACACTAAATTGCCCTTAGCCCGATTTCCTATCTTCTCTCTAACTGAATTTAGAATTATTTTTTTTACCTAAGACTCTGGAGTGATTGATAGATAATGACAAATAGAGACCAATTCAAACAACCTCATTCTTTTTTGATTGTATAAACAAGAAAGCATTAAACTTCAACTCTACATCAATCACTCCAAATTATGTGATCATAAAATCAGTCATAAATGACGGAACAGCGGAGAACAGTTAAAGACCATCTACGAGACCCTATTCTTCCTTGGCCAAATGATCATCTACTAATTTATCACCTGTACTGCACCAAACTCTCCTCCCAATCAAGATCAAGGTGACTTCACCTTTGATAGTCTAGTGATTTTGCTTAAAAAATTTGAAAAACTATATCATAAATTCACGTCCTAGTAACATTGTAATTCATAAAACTCCTCTCCCAGCATTTGTTGATCTTAATTTTTTTCTGTCTCTCTTCTAAAGTTCTACAGACATATTTTTATGTTTATTAATGTTCCCCAACGAGTAACTGTAACCCCCTGCCTTGAAAAATGTAATTATGATTTGAAATACGTAATTAAAATGAAATAGAGACCAATAATACTCAAATTCATTTACCATCCCTTCCTTACGGTAGGGTTTTCACAAATTCTTTCAAAATTTCTGCCTTACCCTGGTCTCAAATTTCATAATTCGAATATAATTACCCTGCACAGTTAAATCACATTAACATACTAGAGTATACAACGAAAATCCCGGCAACCCTCGGGTTTCATACAAATACTAAGGGTTTATAATTTCTCAATTAGGGGATTACACAAAATCATTTCAATGTTTAAATCCCAAATATGTATAGTAATCCCAATACCAAAAATGATTACCAACAACCAAAATATAAATCTCCCGAATGAGTTTTATCCACCCTTGGTCGTCTCCTTCCCCTTGGAGCCACTTGCAATGTCTGAAGATTAGTCAATGGAAAGATTGAGATTCAAAAGAGTCCCAGTAGTAACAGATCACTCATACCATACATAATCACAAAGCATGTAATGATATCATCAAGCAACATCACAACATAAAACATAGCAATCAGACTACCACATATGCACATAATCACATAATCTCATCCCCTGTATTCCACCGCCCTGAATGTACGATCCTCCTACCGTCAACACCAATGGGCCGCGAGTGAAGATTTCACAAATAGCCTTTCGGCTTTCACATAGTCTCATCCCCCGAATTCCACTACCCCGAAGGCACGGTTCTTCCACCATCAATACTGATGGGTCGTAGGTGATAAACCCACAAACAATGATAAATCAAACATACAATGCATCACATATAGTATAAGGGAAAGCATCACTACCTTGTTCCTTCCGAGCTTGCTCCGGCACAGATGGCTCACAAGCAGGGCAAGTATCAAACCCTATAACCAAAATCAAGGATGATAGGTTATTCTCTATTCCAAATTCTTATCTTCATAACACTTAAGGTTGGTTATGATTTGAACTCTTTCGGTGGCTACTAGAGGCCTAGACACATGTCTAAAGGGTTGAGAAGAACTTAACCAAACACCCCTTTTTCAAATGTATAACACTGATTTTTGACACATTCACTTGAGTGATGAAGGCCTCACTCGAGTGACGAAGGCCTCACTCTAGTGATAGCAAGATTTGTACTCGAGCATGGAAGCTCACTCATGTGAGTATTTACCCAAGAGCACAAACTAAGACAGAAAGTGATCACAACACTCGAGTCTTGGACCCAACACTCGAGAGGTAACCTTATACTCACCCGAGTCCTAGAAAGTGAGGTACAGGAAGTGACTACCTGAGAGCAACATAAACCCTAGAATGAGAAGTGCACTCGAGCATTGGCTCTGGCACTCGAGTGATGTCACAATATTTGCGGGTGTTAAGACAAACTCTTGAAAAATGGCCTACGAGTGACAACCCAAGAAGCGGCCTCTTAGTGCAAAGTACTCTTGCACTAGAGTAGGACATGGTTCACTCGAGTGACGACCCATATTACTCACAAGTGAGAACGTGCACTCTTACATTTTGGCATGGAAGTACGAATGAAAGCTGAAGGAAAAGGAAAAATATGATGTTGTACTAGAGTGACACTCCTGTGCACTCGAGTGAGGCTTATCAGAAGCCAAAACGCAGTAACTGACAAAATTATCCAAACTTTCTAGCAAAGTATCTAATGGTTCCTCAAATCCACAAACAACTCTATCCCTACAAATTTTCAGAAGGAACACATTGAAAACACCAAAACAACCAAATTCTCATTTTAACAAAAATTTTTGGGTTTTGGTCATCACATTCCCATACATTAACCAATGACACCACTTTTCCTTCCAAGATTCCAAACTAACTCCAAGGGCACAAAAATACAATTTCACATTAAACCTAACACCATACACTATCCAAATTGTCCATTCCAAAATTATACTAAAATCAAGGTAAATTCAATAAATTCCATAAATCATTCAATGACCACAACAAATATACCAAAAGGAGGTTATCACTCACCTCAACAACTTCCTCAAGTTTATTGCTTGATCCTCTAACTTCCAAACTTGCTTAAGCTCTAAAAACACCCTCTTTCAAAAATCTAAAACCATAGAAAGAAAGTCTCATCACCATGGACAAGATTAATGAAGAGGCTTAGAGCATTTTAGATCAAGCACAAAGTCAAAACATTACCTTTCACTTTCTCTTTCCTTTCTTTCTTGGCCAAAAATGGAGACTAAGGAAAGCGAAATAAGATGAAGATGATAATAAAAAATTTTCCATATTCCCACGCTCCTAGCCGACTTGACAAGTGAGAGGGAAGACAAAATGAGTTTGAAATGTTGACTTAATCCATGGTTCATAATTAGACACTTGTCAAAATCTTCTTCTCCCAACTCTTTCTTTGCACATGCACACATGGAATAACTCTATCATAATTTCTTAAGCAACTACACACTTACCATAATTCAACCAAATTAGTAAACCCCCTCTTCAGAAGCTGGCTAATTGGTCAGCAAGTTTCCCATTTTGCCCTTGATTATCACAATACTACTAAATCATCACCAAACACATTTATATCAAAATTCACATCACATTCTCTACAAGTGTTTGTTTAACATTAATTACATCCACTTTGGAGGTCATTAGCCCTTAATCATAAATTGGGTCATTACAATAACCCCCTTACTTAAAAGCCTTGAAAACAGTTTGAAAATGTGTCATAAAGTTAAACTCGAGACTCGAGAATAATTCACAACCCATTCGAGGCCCCGCCCTCAGCACAGGGTTCGTTCTAGTACTAAAGTGGGTTTTCAAAAACTTTTTGAAACATGTTTACTGTGGTCTCATTTCCACTTTTCAAAATTATTCAGCTTGTTTGGTTTTATTCTATTCAATAATATCAGAGTATTTAACAAAATTTCCCGATGAACTCTCGGGTTACATTAATTAACTAATATGGTATATAGGTCATAATCGCCCAACTTTAGTTCCCTCACCTGGGTTACATATGAATATTCAGGTCTATACTTGGTGCGACCACCTTTACTACATGTACTTACATTTACATCTAATACAACATATACAAATTCTTCAAAAGTTTGATAACCAACAAACAAAAACCCTAATCTTCTATCGGCATGCCCTATCAGCCCTTGGTTACCTGCTTGTCCTTTGATTTACTTTCCCTGGCTGTAGATTAGTCATTGGAAAGAGTGAGATTCATATGAATCTTAGTAGTAACATTTCACTTATATGATATAGAATTTCACAAAGCATGTAAGCAATCATCACATAATAGCATTCACAATAGCAATACATTTTGACATTCTTGATATTCGTAACAATTTATGACATTCATAACATTCTTGACATTCGTAACATTCTTGACATTCATAAGATGTGTAACAATTCTTGACATTCATAACAATTGATGATATGAACATACATACAAAGCATTATACATGATATAAGGGAAAAAGTCACTACCTTGTTCTTTCCGATCTCATTCTAGTACGGATTTCTTACGCTCAGGGAAGATATCAAATCCTGTAAATAGAATTAAGGATGAGTTATTAACTATTTCAATTCTTTAATAACTCCATAATACTTAGGGTTGGTTATTATTTAAGTCCTTTAAGTAGCTATGAGAAGCTCAAACAAAAGCCTAAGAGGGTTAGGGAAAGCTAGACTGATCACCCCCTTTCAAACAAAACAAGTGTTGAAATTAGGGGTTGGTTGCGACCAAAAGATGGTCAAAAACTTTTGGGCCACAGTCAAGAACAAGTCAAAAGCTTTTGGTCCGCGGCCAGGAAATTGCCTGTTTCTGGGCTAAACTTCCAATGACCATAACTGCCAGTACACAAATCCAAATGACACCCATTTTGTATCATTTTAAAGCTTGACACATCCTCTATTCAACTGGAATGTTTTAGAATTTTTAAACATCATTTGCTTATTTCAAAACACCATGCAAACTAGCTACCTTGCACAGAATTTTCATTGACAAAACTTTTAACTTTTCAACCTATGTTTCCAGTTGTCCAAAATTCACAACAAAGGCTACCCTCCACACAGTTTTTCATGTAGAACACAATGAAAACCTTAAAACAATCCAATTCCCACTTCTTTAAAATGTCCTCTTTGGGGCAAAAATTAAACGCAAATCTCAAAATTTCCAAACTTTCCATTCAATTCCTAAACTAGTTTCATATGTCCATACTACAACACAAGACACCATTAATACCATCAAAAAATCATGAACTCTCTGAACCATAATTTACACGAAAATAGGGTAAAATTACATAAGCCAAATTTCTCAACCAATGCTCATAATATACATATCAAAGGATTGCTCTTACTCACCTTCAGCACTTCCTCTAGTTTGTTCTTTGATTTTCAGCTTCCACCTCTTCTTGGAACACCAAAAACACCTCCTCTTGAAAAAATAAAACCACAAAAATGAAGCTCTCATCAAGTGGAACAAGATTAGGGAACATATTTTTAGCATTAGAGATGATCTACATAGTCAAAACCCAAGGAAAAGAGCTCACCTTCAACCTTAGCTTCCTTGTCTTTCTTCTTCCTTACTAGCCGACCTTGAGAGAGATTTGGAGAGAGAGTGAAGTATAATAAATGTCAACACTTCAGCTCTTACTATCCCTTTAGCCGACTTTGAGAGGGGAGAGGGAGAGTTTGAAATGTTGACTTAATACAATGGTGCCAAATGTCACAATCTTGTGACTTCTCCAAAAGCATGTAACCATATAGTTACGTTAACTAGTTTTATTAGCCATTTAGTTACTTCTCTAGTTCTTTTAGTTAATAGTTAATTTCTTCTTCGAAGAGGAGAGGAAATTCCTGAATAATTGGCCTATAAATTTCTTCGCGTTTTGCCCCTAACTATGGTAATTTCAATTAGATTTCCACTTAGTGCAGTATCTAATTCCATTTTCCTCTTTCCATGCACCTTTCCCTTCTCTTTTAGTCCAATTTAGACTTTGTCACCTTAATTAAACTTAAATCCTAGATTTGGACACTTTCTACTGCTAATTTGGGTAATATTTCACACTTTATTCCCCCGAAGGTGTTCATCTAGCATTCATTACATTCTCTTTTGGAATCGTTTAGCCCTTATACTTATTTTAGGGCAGTACAATTCTCCCCCCATACAATAAATTTTATCCCCAAAATTTGTTACACATCTTGAGACATATACTCTGGATAACGCCTCTTCATGTCTGCTTCTGCTTCCCAGATTGCTTCCCTCAGAGATAGTCCCTTTCAGACCACCTTTACAAATGGTATACTTCGATGTCTAAGCCGTCTTTCTTATCAATCAATGATTCATTCCGGCTCCACCGTGTAAGTGAAATCATCTTGTATGTCGACATCTTCATACTCGATAATATGCGTAAGGTCTGGTTGGTACTTCTTCCATTGCGAGACATGAAACAAGTCATGGAGTCTGTCAAGTTTGGGGGTACAACTATTCTATATGCCATAGGTCTAATTCTTGCAAGAATCTCAAAAGGACCAATGTACCATGGGCTTAGCTTCTTCCTCTTGATCACTCTACTAATTCTTGTGACCGAAGACACCCTCAGGAACACATAATCTCCAACTTCAAACTCTAGAGGTCCTTTTCTTTTATCAATGTAGCTTTTCTACTGACTTTACGCTGCTAGGAGCCTCTTTTTGATAATCTTAATATGTCTGTTGTCTGATCAACATGATCCGGCCCATATAATCTTCTTTTAGACAACTCTGTCCAGCACAAAGGTAATTGGCACTTTTTTCCATATAGCGCTTCATATGGAGCCATTTGAATGCTCACATGATAGCTATTGTTGTATGCAAACTCAGCAAGTGGAAGAAAGTAATCCCAATTCCCTTTAAATTCTAGGACACACGCTCTTAACATATCTTTTAATGTCTAGATGGTTCTTTCTGACTGTCCATCTGTCTGTGGATGATAAGTCGCACTAAACCTTAACTTCGTACCCAAAGCTTCATGTAGAGCCCTCCAAAACCTCGAAGTAAAGTGAGGATCTCTGTAAAAAAAAATGCTTCTCGGTGTACAGTGGAGTCTTACTATCTCTCTGGTATAAATCTCTGCCAGTTTATTAGGAGAGTTGCTGGCATTGATCGGTATAAAATGTGTCAACTTAGTGAATCGATCAATAATCACCCAAATCGCATCATATTTTCTAATTCCAAGTAACCATACCACCATATCTATGGTCACACTCTCCCACTTCCATTCTAGAATCTCAGGGCTTTAAAGTAATCCTATTGGCCTTTGGTGTTCAATCTTTACCTTCTGACAGGTAAGACATTGTGCCACATATTTAGTCACATCCTCTTCAATCCCGACCACCAATACATAAACTTCAATCGTGGTATATCTTGGTCATTCCGAGGTGAAGAGTATACAACTCTTATATGCCTTATCCAGGATTTTCTATCTCAGGTTAGCCTTTAGTGGAACGTAGATTTTCTTCTTGTATCAAACTAATCTACTAGGCGACAAATCATAATCTCGAGTTCCTCCTCATTCATTCAGGGTTCAAATGGACCACACTCATTTATCTTGCATCTGAGCTTTTTCAATCTCAGACAGCATATCACTTTCCCCTTGGGTGAAACCATAATTAGCACATAGGATTTGGTTTGATAAGTAAATATCCCAAAAATCTTCTATTAACTTTCCTTCTTGTGTCATCATTGCTGCTACTAGCACCGTCTTTCAACTAAGCACATCTGTGACAATATTAGCCTTCCCCGGATGATACTTGATCTCCAGGGTGTAATCTTTTAGCAACTCCATCCAACTGCGCTGTCTCATATTCAATTCCTTCTGATCGTACAAATACTTAAGACTCTTATGGTCGCAGTACAATTCCACCGTCACACTATACAAGTTGTGTTGCCATATCTTTAATGCAAACACGATTGCCGTAAGCTCCAGATCATAAGTGGGATAGTTCATCTCATAAGACTTCAGTTGTTGAGAGGCGTAGGCCACCACTCTACCTTGCTGCATAAGGACACACCCTAATCCCTACTTACTAGCATTACTATAAATAAAATAAGTCAAACTGGGATTGAGTATAATCAATACTGGTGCTGTTGTCAACCTTTCCTTCACCTCAGTGAAGCTGTTCTCACATTGATAATCCCACTTAAAAGGTTGATCCTTTCGCATGAGCTTGGTTATTGGCAAGGCAATCTAGGAGAATTACTTAATGAACCTCCGGTAGTAGCTAGCAAGACCCAAAAAACTGTGTATCTCAACAACAGTTTCTAGCCTCTTCTAGTCCAATACTGCTTCCACTTTACTGGGATCCATTGAGACCCCTTTTCACTACATGACATGGCCCAGAAACTTTACTTCTAAAAGGGAAAACTCGCACTTGCTTAGTTTGGCATAGAGTTACTTCTAACGTAAGATTTCTAGCACTACTCTCAAATGATGCTCGTGTTCTTCGTTTCTCTTAGAGTATATCAGAATGTTGTCGATAAAAACCACCACAAATTGGTCTAGATACTGGCAAAAAATATGATTCATGTAATCCATAAATATGGCAGGTGCATTAGTTAATCCGAAAGGCATTACTAAGAACTCATAGTGCCCATATCTAGTTCTAAAAGCAGTCTTTGGTACATCTTCTGCTTTCACTCAGAGCTAATGATTACCCGACCTTAGATCAATGTTTGAGAATGCACATGAACTAAACAATTGATCTAGAAGGTCGTCAATCCTTGGAAGTGGATACTTGTTTAACAGTTACTTTATTCAGCTTTCTATAATCTATAAATAGTCTCGGCTCCCATCTCTCTTCTTAACAAATAGCACTGGAGCTCCCTAAGGCTAGACACTAGATCGAATGAACCCTTTTTCAAGAAACTCTTCAATTTGCTTCTTTAACTCTGCCATCTCATTTGGGGCCATTCTATATAAGGCATATGATATAGATCCAGCTCCAGGCATGATCTTGATCATAAATTCCACTTCCCTTTCTGGAGGTAATCCACTAAAATCGTCAGGAAACACATCAAGGAACTCCTTTACCATGGGTATACTTTCCAGAGTTTCTCTTGTCTTTGCCTGAACGAAAAAGAATACTATATATCCTTGCACTCCCTATTAAGGCATTTCTCAGCTTTATTTATTAAAAGGAAACTCATACTAGCATTTGCAATATCATCCTTCTATAGAGCAGGATAAATTATCCTCTTGTTTCCACAATCCAACAACACATTATTCACCGTCAACCAATCAAAGATCAGTATAACTTCTAGTTGTTGAAGTGGCAAACAGATTAAATCAACCGTAGACTCATATCCCTCAACATTTATCACATAACTCAAACAAGCATCAGTAGTCACGGTTTTCACACCCATTGGCATTGACACAACCAAATTAAATGGCAGTTTATGAACATGCAATCCTAGGCGCTTCACACAGTCATAAGCAATGAAGGAATGACTAGCACCCAAATCAAATAAAGTTTGCAGCAAACTACTGTTGAGGAAGATGTTTAGCTTGAATCAGGTCGGGGGACTTTTGTACCTCTTCATGCGTCATGGTAAACACACTGCCTTGATTCCTGGGTCTTGGCTCTACTGGCTGCTACTTACAGTCACTAGTAATATGTCCTATCTGTTGGCAGTTATAACAAATTACTTGTCCCATACATGTTCTGCCAATATGCGTCCTGATATATCAAGGGCATGACCGTGGCTCCAAGGGTCTCTGGTTCCGTGATCTTTAGGCCGATATGGTTTCTTACTGCCGCCCTTAGATGGGAACCCTTGAACTTTCCTCTTTTGAGCATAATTTACCTTACTAGGCTCATTGTGACTGCTACCACCCTTAGTTGGGTACAGATCCCTCAAGTTGTTCTCCGTAATTTGGCACTCCTCCACAACTTTATTAAATTCAATAAACTGTCGAGAACCAACCGTTTCTTCATTTCATCCCTCAACCATTGGATCAGCATATCGGAGCTCCACTCCTCATCATCTTTGTGTTACAAATAAGAGGAGTAGCGATCCGTTGGATGAACCGGGACAAGTAGTCATCAAAGGTCTCTCCACTGCCTTGCTGTAGCTTCAAAAATTTTGTTCCTTTTTCAAGCCTTACAGATTTTAGAAAATACTTGTCATTAAACTTTTCTTTGAACAACTCCTAGGTCACAGGCACATTCCAGGTTCGCAAGGACAAGGCAATGTTCCGCTACTACCTGTCAGCGTCTCCCTCTAGTTTGTAAATGGCTAGTATTACCTTTACCTCGGACGGGCATTCTAACATTTCAAAAATCTTCTCTAATCAAACCAGCCAATCTTCAACTGCTTGGGGGTCAAATCTTCCCCTAAACACCCAGGGGAGATTCTTAAAGAACTTAGAGACCCAGAATTATATATCTCTTTCATTACCAGCTGGCACCCCATAAGATTCCTGGTTCAGTTCAATATATTGTTGTGACTCCTTAGGTCGACTCAACCCTTCCTCTATTTCCTTATAGTTTATCTCTTCGTGTGTCGACAGTTCCTTCTCATTTTGTTTTGCTTTCATCTCCCAAAACCCATACCGTAATTCAAAGATCATGGCCCATTGATTAGTCAACATGCCAAACATCTTTTGTATGGGATCAGGTGGGTTGTGATTTATCTCTTCCACCTCTAGGTCCGTATGTCTAACTTTCGGTCTGACCATTGTCTCTTTTCACTATTACACAAAAACCATAACATCAATATCATATTAAACATATACATATATTCCTCAAAACTCATGGATAATAAACCACAGGAGCATATATATATATCACAACCAGTCACATTGATAATAGAAGGCTTGGTATTTACACCTAGAGAAGTCTATACTACTTTATCATAACCATACATGTTCATTCTATCACTACAACATTTACATATATTTCCACACATCATCACACAGAAAGTCCAAGAAAGAAGAAAACTCATAAGGACCCCCTTAACTATATCATTTCCTTCAAACCCAGAAAACTATATAAAGGAAGTAGGCCAAGGTGGTCTTGATCTATACTTCTTCATTCATCTACAATTCATACATATCTTGTTTGCTATACAATAGTTCTACATCAAACAGGAGCCTATTGTATTGTGATTGGGTGGTGCTACACTCTTTAAAACTATCAAGGTACAACGCCTTCATGCACCTCCACAATTCATCATTAGGATGGGGATCAAAAGCTAATTTGACCTTCGAAGCCCTAGAGTCGACAGTATAATCGATATCCTTGTACTACCCCTTTGACTACTGGGTCGTCCTTGTCTCCAATGGAAGGTTCTCCACTTGGGCTAGGCTCTTTCTTAACTATTATTGAGATAAGGACTCTTTTCCTAGCAGTACGCGACATCTTGGCACCACCCTTTATCCTATATACTACTATATGCCACCCTTTCTGGGATATGCTTATCCTCCGACACCTGGTTAACTGACGAGAGGGATTGTCTACTAGTCAGGGTTAGCAATCATCAGTCAAAGCAAAGAATTTTAGCAACATCCTAACATCGCCAGGAATTATGCTCTGATATAAAAAATGTAATCCCCTTACTTAGAAGCCTTAAAAACAGTTTGAAAATGTGTCATAAAGTTAAACTTAAGACCCGAGAATAATTCACAACCCATTTGAGGTCTTACCCTCAGCACAGGGTTCAGTCCTATACTAAAGTGGGTTTTCAAAAACTTTTTGAAATATTTTTACTGTGGCCTCATTTCCGCTTTTCAAAATTGTTCGGCTTGTTTGGTTTTGTTCCATTCAATAATATCAGAGTACTTAACAAAATTTTCCGACGAACTCTCAGGATACATTCATTAACTAATAGGGTCTATAGGGCCTGATCGCTCGACTTTAGTTCCCTCACTACGGTTACATACGAATATTTAGGTCTATACTCGGTGGGACCAATTTACTACATTGTACTTACATTTACATCCAGTACAACATATACAAATTCTTTAAAAGTTTGATAACCAACAAAAAAAACCCTAATCTTCTATCAAAGTACCTTAGCCGCCCCTGGTTACCTTCTTGTCTTTTGATCTGCTTGCCCTAGCTATAGATTAGTCATTGGAAAGAGTGAGATTCATATAAATCTCAGTCATAACATTTCACTTATATGACATAGAATTTCACAGAGCATATAAGCAATCATCACATAACAGCATTCAAACAGCAGCACATTCTTAATATTCTTAACAGTTGTAACATTTATAACAATTCATGACCTTAGTAACATTCTTGACATTCATCACAATTGATGATATGAACACAGGTACAAAGCATTATATATGATATAAGAGAAAAAGTCACTACCTTGTTATTTTTTATCTAGTTCTGGTAAGAATTTCTTACGCTCAGGGAAGATATCAAATCTTATAAATAGAATTAAGGAGGACAAGTTATTAACTATTTCAATTCTTTAATAACTCCATAATATTTAAGGTTGGTTATCATTTGAGTCTTTTAAGTAGCTATGAGAAGTTCAAACAAAAGCTTAAGAGGGTTAGGGAAAGCTAGACCAATCACCCCCTTTTAAACAAAACAAGTGCTGAAATTGGGGGTTGGCAATGGCCAAGGAATTCTTTGGCCACGGCCAAGGAATTCTCTCGCCGTGACCAAAATATGGTCAGAAACTTTTGGCCCGTGGCCAAGAATAGGCCAAACACTTTTTGGCCGAGGCCAAGAACAGGTCAGAAGCTTTTGGGCTGCGGCCAAAAAATTGTCTGTTTCTTGGCTAAACTTCTAAAGTTCATAACTTCCAGTATGCAAATCCAAATGACACCCAGTTTGTATCATTTTAAAGCTTGACACATCCTCTATTCAACTGGAATGTTTTAGAATTTTTAGACATCATTTTCTTATTTCAAAACACCATGCAAACTGGTTGCCTTGCAAAGAATTTTCATTGACAACACTTCCAACTTTTCAACCTATGTTTCCAATGGTCCAGAATTCACTACTAGGGCTACTCCCCACATAGTTTTTCATGCAAAACATAATGGAAATCTTAAAACAACCAAATTCCCACTTCTTTAAAATGTCCCGTTTTGGGTAGAAATTAAACACAAATCCCAAAAATTCCAAAATTTCCATTCAATTCCTAAACTAGTTTCATATATCCAAACCACAACACAAGACACCATTAATACCATCAAAACATCATGAACTCTCTGAACCCTAATTTACTCAAAAATAGGGAAAATTAAACAAGCCAAAGTTCTCAAGCAATCCTTATAATATACACATCAAAGAATTGCTCTTACTCACCTCTAGCACTTCCTCTAGTTTGTTCTTTGATTTTCAGCTTCCACCTCTTCTTGAAACACACAAAACACCTCCTCTTGAAAAGCTAAAATCATAGAAATGACGCTCTCATCAAGAGTAACAAGATTAAGGAAGAGGTTTTTAGAATTAGAGATTATCTACAAAGTCAAAACCCAAGGAAAAGAGCTCACCTTCAACCTTAGCTTCCTTCTCTTTCTTCTTCCTAGCTAGCCAACCTTTAGAGAGCTTGGGAGAGAGGGTGAAGTGTCATAAATGCCAGCACTTCAGCTCTTCCTATCCCATTAGCCTACTTTGAGAGGGGAGAGGGAAAGTTTGAAATGTTGACTTTATCCAATAGTGCCAAGTGTCACAATCTTGTGACTTCTCCAAAAGCATGTAATCATGTAGTTACTTTAATTAGATTTATTAGCTATTTAGTTACACATCTAGGTCTTTTAGTTTATCATCAAATTCTTCTTCCAAGAGGAGAGGAAATTGCTGACTAATTGGCTGATAAATTTCTTTCTTCCCATTTTGCCCTTAACTATAGCAATTTTAAGGTGCATTATCTAATTCCATTTTTCTCTTGCCATGCACCTTTCCGATCTCTTTTAGTTCAATTTAGACTTTGTCACTTTTATGAATCTTAAATATTTGGTTTGAGCACTTTCTACTGCTAATTCGGGTCATAATTCATACTTTATTCCCCGAAGGTGTTCATCTAGCATTCATTACATTCTCTTTTAGAATCGTTTAGCCCTTATACATATTTTCGGGCATTACACACCATGAAGAACTCAATATATTGTTTCTGCTTGATAAGAAAAAAGCAATAAGCGTTATGTGTTCCTCTCTTATTCTATAATTTCAATTTATGTGTATCACTGTGGTTAATTTTGATAGTATGACAGTAAGAAAATGGCATATGGAGATTGCTTATCTATGGTTTAGTGTCTTATCACTTGAGTTTACGTTACTCACCCGCTGCCATTGTTCTATGATAATTTTCTCATAAGTTTTTTTTGGGTTAATTAGATATTTCATTTGATATGTGCTTTTTCTTTTTGGAACTTATTTAATATTATTGCTTGTGGAATTTTTCCATCAAGAAATTGGTTCAACAATAATAGAGCCTAGAAAATAATGGATTGTTAGCATTCGTTGGAGATTTTTTGTTACTTTCATATAGGTGGACAAATCATTAATGAATCAAGAGGAATGCTACACTATGAAGTAGGGAGAGCAATTGGTAAAATGATTGAACATGGGCTATCATTGACAGAACTAATAACCATGGTATCATCTTGTTTTGGGAAGAAATAAGTGGGAAGAAGCTTAAATATAGTTTCAAGTTTGATCCTTCTCATCTTGTAGACCTTATTGATGATGATGGAGTGAAGCAATTGATAAAATACAATGAAGGTTTTGCTCATTTGTACATTACCAAAGATCAAAATAGAACAACAATAAGCTAATCAACACAATGGTAAGAGATTACTTTAATATTTTGTGTATAAAAGTTTGACATACTTTCATATTAGTGCATTCAATAAATAATGCTGGGTTAAATGTAAATGCAATGCGTACACATCACAAGGACAGCCACAATTTGCTACTCCCACAAGTGAGAATATTATTGCTACACCTTATGCATAGTGTCCTTTCAAAAATACTTGAGTTAAATTCAACAAAGCGGCGTGAATTAATTGTGGAAAGTAGACAGATTTTTTATGATGTAGCTGATTTTAGGGAAGCACTATAAAAATATAGCATTGCACACAAGTTCATGTACAAATTTTGAAAGAACAACCCTTATAAGATGATTGCAAAGGGTGATGTTGATGGATGTAAGTGGAAGATCATAACCTATTCAATGGCAAATAATACTCCATTCTTGCATGTGAAAACCTTTGATAATGAACAAGATCATTCAGCACAAGACAACATGCAAGTGTCTCATATAAAGAGGTCAGATCTGGTGGCATCTATAACTCTCGATAATATTAGGACCAATCGAGGCAAGGCACACACTGATATCCGCAATTACTTGTTTCATTAATTGTGCAGTATCATCATAAACAAACTGAACTAATTATCTCTCTTCTTACAAATAAGGTATGTTAAATCTACCAGATTTGATATGGATTCTTACTTCATTTTCCCTATTAGTTAACTTCAAAATATAAATGTGGAATGATTATGAAAGTCAAACACAATGCTTCTCAGTAAGTCAAGACAGGTACAATACAGTCAATAAGAAATGTAGCCGAGTTTGATATTTTTGAATGTCTTGATCTTGACCCTTATACTCATTAATTTTGGGAATCTCATCCTTACCGCTTGGATCACCATTGAATTATGCTTTAATAATTGATTACCTTTGATGGTTAATCTGTTACAATGACCGTCAAAATGGCAAAGATGGGAAGAAGAGGATCTAGACATAACATAAGGACGATTTAGCCTTTCTATTTGGATATTTTAATTTTTGGTCCTTCAAAATAATTACTACTTTAATAGTCCTTCTTAATAAATATTATTTTTCTTAAGTCATTTATTATAATTTTCCCTATATCCTTTTAGTTTGACTGGCGCTAGTGCAAGACCATCGCTACTCATCACATGTCAGGGAAAAAATTACTATACTAAGAAAACATAAAAATTTGTATTTATTTATAACAATAAAACCCAACATAGTACTACACATATTTTGAAATACACACCATAGGAGTCCTAGAGACAAATTGCATGCAACAAACAGGATTCACTCTCGTTCAGGCCATAAAGCACACTTTTCCCACAAACCCACCCATCTTTCTAGTCCTCTTCTTCTTTATCATTGGAAACTGCCTTAAGTTGTTTCACCCTTTCCTCAGTGAATGGATAAGCTTCAGCACCATAAAGCGTGACAAGTCCTCTGACTTCTTTTGTGACGGTCCGGCCACCGGGTCCGATGGCCACCAGCATGGGGATGCCTGGCACCTTGAATTTGCGACTCAGGAATGACTTCCTAGAATCACCAAAGGGAAGAGCCAGCCATGGCATTTCAGCAAAGAAGTGATTGAAGGAGGCTTGATCCCTGTCACTAGAGATGAAGACAACTTCAAGGGCATTGCCGTTGGCCTTGATCTTGTGATATGCTTCAATAAGCTTAGGTAGAAACATACGGCATGGTGGGCACCACTGAGCCGAGAAGTACAAGAGCACCGTCTTCCCCACTAAATCTGACACTGGAATCTGAAACAATGGAGATTTACTCTCATTATCACATAATGGAAACAAAAGAGTATAGGAGAGAAGCAGCAGAATGGATCAGATGATATTCAAGTGTCAAATATCATGGTATTTTGGGAGTTTTACATGTTTGGAATGAAAAATCAAAAGCAGTTATAAAAAGCACATAAATCTTCCATTATAAATGAATAAACTTAACTTCACAGATATCAAGTTCACATTGTCATTTTGTCGTGGTTCAGATGTATCTCAACTATCAAATAACATAGCATTTAAGAGTTACAAATGAAAAATCAAAAGCATTCATACAGAGTATATTAATCTTTTAATGGAAAAGAATAAACTGAACTTCAAGGATATCAAATTCCCAAATTTTATTTCGATCTCATGGCAATATCCAAACATACATGTATCATATGTATCTTAAATATTTATTGACATACAAGACATGAGGATGAAGAAGACCATTTTCAAGCTATTGAAAATCATACCTTGACTCCATCTTTGCCTAAGACAAAATCCAGATCTCCAGAAACCAGAATAGATTCAAGGGTCTGAGCTGCCTCTTTGGCCTTCTCTATCTCAGCGAGCTCTGCAAACTTCTCAGGAGTAAACGGGTATGCTTCGGCTCCATACTCAAGCACAACTTCTGTTCCTTCTTCAACGGCAACTTTCCCATTCTCATCAAGGATTACAAGGTGGGGTATCCCCTGCACCTCGAACAATTCATCAAGGCGATCACGTGTGTCAGAATCAGAAAATGGGATGGCAAGCCATGGCATCTTGGAAAAGTATCCTTTGAAGGCATCTTCATCTTCATCAGCTGAAACAAAGATTATCTCAAAATCACCTTTAGCAGAGACTTCATTGTACACCTCCACCAAATTGGGGGTGAATTGTTTGCAGGGACCGCACCAAGATGCTGAAAAATACAAACCAACTCTCTTCCCCTTCAAGTTCTCGATTTTAACCTGCATGAAGAACTACATCTTTAATTTTTTATGAATACAAGTAGAATTATTTCAAAAACTAAATATGAGCAATAGCTCCCAATAAAACAGCATATATAATGACAGGGTCTATCAGAATTCACACCAAAAAAATCAATTGGCATTTATTTGTTTGATTCAGGGCAGCTTATTTCACCCGGATTTCATTTTATATCGAAAATTCCTAAGAACAGAAGGTGTATCATAACTCATATGTTTTGTAACTAAAAGAAATTTGTGAATCAAACCTGAAATAAAAAAAAAATAACAGGAATCAAATCAGATGGGCAGCAAGTATAGACACTCAACTCACTCAGAAGACTAAATATTTAGTCCAAAGGCCGTTGACCAAAACTTCAGACATGGTTAGAGAGAGTTTTTATGAACCTAAGATGGATCCGTATGAATAAATTACAGAACTCGAGCTTTCCGAATCACAGACTAAAATCATTTTCCGGGAAAATAAAAAACATAAATCGTGTTAATCGAAAAAACCAAACAACAACGTACTTGATCGCCGTTGTTCCGAACAAGATAGTCCCTCTCCGAAGAAGAGAGGATAGATTGAACATCGTGGGCAACAACGGTTTCAGCATCAGCCATTTTCGTCAATGCGTAACTTCGGACCTAACACAGCGACGAACTCAAGGTAGCTTTGGACCAGACAAAGATTCGCACTCCAATGGCTATTTATAGGGAAAATATCTGAGCCGGCCCTTTTCTCGGGATTCGATGTCAGAGGGAAAAAAATCTCTTAACTTCAATCTGAATGGGAAGAATCTTATGAATTAAGAAAGTGTTCACAGTAAGTAGTACACTTTTGCCTCTTCTCTGTAAAATTTCTGGAATGTTCGAGCCTTTGTTTCGTGGTGATTTCATTTCCTTGGTGGCCAAGTATCTCTTCCTGACCGAAAGCATAAACGAAACAGAAAACTAAGCATATATCTCTTTTCACATTGGACATGAGAAGCGATTTTTTGATTTTATGTCCCAAATTTTGAGGGCGAAATTTATTGAACAAGGGGAGAATTCTAATTCCTCAAATTTTGATTAAAAGTTAATGATGATTATTGAGAATAAATTGTGAATTAAAGTTGATTTGATATCTGAATTAATTATTAGAAATATCCAACACCCTGTATTTTAGTATAATTATGTGAAAAATAATTATTTAGGCTAAATATGAGTAAAATGGAGCATGAAGAGGAGGAAAAGAATTTTAATATGCGTTATGTGGCAATTTTGGTAAATGTGCCAAAATCAGTGGAAAATTAAAAAAAATGGAAAATTGTCGGTTAATTAGTCAGTGATTAATGGATAAATTAATTATTAACTAAGAAGAAATGAGATATGTAACCAAATAGCTAATGGAGTGGTTAGAATAACTAATTGGTTACTTACTTTATGAGAGCCAATGAAATGAAGGCATGTGGCAAGTGGTATAAGGAGAGAGTGTAGAGAAAGCCAAAGGGAATATTTTAACATTTTCCTTCTGTCTCTCTCTTCCCTCCTTTTCGCTGAACAAGCATGGGCAAAAGGGAGTATCATCTCTTCATCTTCTTCCTAACTCTTCCCTCTCATTTCCTCTCTTGTTTGGCAGCAATGGGAGCTTAGGAGAGAGAAAGGAAAAGCTTGATTTTAAAGTAAGCTAATGACCTCAAATGCAAAAATTCACTTCTTTAATCTTGTTCCTTAGATTGAGGGCTTCATTTTGATAGTTTTAGATTTTTCGTTTGATGGTGTTTGAGCACACAAGGAAATCTAAGGATTGGTGAATCGAGGAACCTCTTTGAGAAAGTTATTAAGGTGAGAAAGAGTAGCCTTTCTATCTATGTTTTGTGCCAAATGATTAAACTTTGAATTTCTGGGATTCTTGGCCTTATTTTAAAAAATTATGGTCATGGAGAGTTTGGTATGCTATGGTTGTGGAAATGATGTTTTGGTATGTGTTTGGATAGATAGAATTGGTTTGAATTAGAAATATTGAGTTTGGCAAATTTAGGGATTTTGTGTTGAATGTGGCTTAAAAATAAAGCATGATAATGGAATATGAATTTGGTAGTTTTAATGTTTCCATTGGATTCCTTGTGCAAATTTTATGTGGGAGTAGCCTTGGTTAAAGATTTGGGATCATTGGAAACACTTGGGTAAAAGTTGGAAAGTGCTATCAACTTTGCTGTGTTTTTGGCTTCTGATATGAATCACTCGAATGATATGAGGTCTCACTCAAGTGAAGTGTTGCATATTTGTTTTTCCCTTCAGTTTTTTGATGCACTTCCGTGCAAAAAAGCAAGAGTGTAATGTCTCACTTGCGAGTATTGTGGGTTCTTACTCGAGTGAACCTTGTTTCACTCGAGTGAAGGTGTATTTGACACCATGAACTTACGTCTCAGGTTGTCACTCACAGCCCATTTTCAAGAGTGTGTCTTAACATTCACGAGTGTTAAGCCATCACTCGAGTGCCAAGGTCCCTGCTCGAGTGATGTTCTCCTTTGAAAGTTCCTTGTGCTCTCGGGTGAGCACTTTCTGCACCTCACTTTGTAGGACTCGAGTGAGCATTTGGCTATCACTCGAGTGTTGAAAGATATGCTCGAGTACTGCGAGCATTTCTTGTTTTTGTCTATGCTTTCTATCAAGCACTCGCATGAGTGAGCTTTTATGCTCGAGTGCAAGTCCATCATCACTCGAGTGAAATAGTGAAAAATCTATTCTTTCACTTCTAAAAGGGGATCTTTGGGATAGTTATTCCAACCCTTTAGGGCTTTTATTAGAGGCATTTTTAGCTTCCTAAAGGACATTAATGATAACCAATTTAAGTGTTGTGAAGTCATTTATGTATTGGAATAGGGAATAACACTTCGTCCCTAATCATGAATTATAGGATTGCCCTATTCTGAAGAGACCAATGCCAGAGCATGCACAGAAGGACCAAGGTAGTGACTTTTCTCTCATGTTGTGTATGATGCTTGGTATGCTTAACTTATCATTGTATTGTTGTGAAAAATGTGTGTGTTATCTGCCGTAGGGCATTACAGCGTGAGCAATTGTAGGGGGTGATTATTATCACACCTACCCCTGCCATTGTATATGTCGTCGTAATTACTGAGGCTGCGTTGTGGGATCGTAGATTCCTATTTTGAGAATTGGCCAGTGTGGCTTTGATGTGTTGTTAAATGCTTTATATGAAACCTAGCTGTAGTGAAGTATATGATGTTGTGCAATACAGCGTGAGCAAATATAAGGGTAATGCACGTCATACCTGCCCTTGCTGCTGTAACTGCCATTGTAGTTGCTATGTATTGTGTGATGATTTGCTTTCATGCTTTGTAGTTATACATACTATGAGTGATTTGACACTACGATGATTCCTTAAAATTTCACTCTCCTAAAATAAATTTTAGATAGGGTTGGAGGTTTAAAAGAAAAGCAGGTGACGAAGGGTGGATAGAGCTCCGGGCAAGGAGTTTATTTTGGATATTGGTTATCATAGTTTTATGTAAATTGGTTATTTTGTTGGGAATCAATTGTATATATTGGAATTGTGGTATAGTTTTGTGTAATCCCCTAACTAAGGAAAATGGATTATGGGCATTGGTGCCTTGTAAAACCCTTAGTTGCTTAATGGAACCCGAGTGTGTCGGGAATTTACATTGTACTCTTATATTTATAAATGGAATAGAATTGTACAGGTCATTTGAATATTTGAAATGTGAATATGAGACCGTGTTGAACAGGTTGTTGAAATTTTTTTGAAAACCCTGGTTTTGGGAAGTTTAATTTTAAATAAGTCCCAAATTATCTTATGGTCTCTAATTTGACATAATTATGAATTTATGAACTTAAACTTGGCCTTGATGATGAAGGGGGTTACATTGGGTCTCTTCCCTAAGATTTAAACCGTGCTGGAATCCTATCATGTGGCTCAACACCTACTTAGCTGGAGGTCTACCACTTTGTTGGTACTTCGGGGAGCATGCTGCACCTCCATGACCCATACTCTCTTTTAATAGTGTACTGGGAAAATCCCTCATAAAAAATTTTAAAATACAAAAAGGTAAAAAGGTGTTTTGAATATTCATAATTTTAGAAAGATGTTAGATCCAAATTGTCTTTACTGAAATTAAAATGAAAAGTCCATTTTACCCTTAATTTTTTTTAAAAAAAAATAATTACCCCCACCACGCCCGCTAGCGACCAGAGCTCTAGTGGGAATATTTCGAGTAATATTCCCTCCCTCTTGGGAACATTCCCTCACAATATTTCAAAGAATATTCCCTTAGGAATATCCAAGGTGGTGGGTGTGGGGTTCGAACTCAGACCAATACACATTAACATAATTTAGGCAAAAAAAAAAAAACACAGTAACCTTTGATTTTAATCAAGCCTACCAATAAGTTTAGATAAGGAATTGACAAATTAAGATAAAACATTCATAAGTTCATATAACAAATTTGCAACTTTCTTTTTTAAGTAAAAAATTCACTTACCCTCTCAAACCATTCACAAGTTTAAATAAGATATTCCTAAGTTCAGATAAGGAATTGACAAGTTGAGATACGAAATTTCCAAGTTCAGATGAAGTAGTTGAGATAAGGAATTCACAAGTTCAGATAAGGAGTACATAAGTCAATTCCTTATCTGAACTTGTGAATTCCGTTTTTTTAACTTGTCAGTTCCTTATCTGTACTTGTGAATTCCTTATGTCAACTTTTCAATTCCTCATATGAACTTGGGAATTCCTTATCTGAAATTGTCAATTCCTGTGGAACTTTTTCGGTATTGCCCTACGCATATCAAAATGGAAATGGGTGTTGACAGTAAATATGGGAATACCCATCACCTTTGTCCCTCTCCACTCTCACCCCGCATTCTTCTCTCTCCACTCTCACTGAGGCACCAACAATGTCATAGGACGACGAGGCACCGTGATCTCCCAATCCTCTGAACTTCGTCAATCCTTTTCCTCTGGCCATAGCTCATGCATGCAGGTCATTAATGGCATTTGCTTTGCCACTACGGTGCAAATCTTCAATGCCAAGTTGTTTGAACCTCGGTCTCCCATATTTACTGTCAACACCCATTTCCATTTTGATATGCGTAGGGCAATACCGAAAAAGTTCCACAGGAAAACAGAACAGTACAGTGATACTACTAATTGTATTCATTTATAGACAGGCATCAACAATGTAAAATGCGACAATATTTACAAATATGTACATAATACACAAAAATATTCCATAGATAGACTACATATAACCACTGCCTCCATTTTGGGAAATGTGACCATTAGTTCACCTTATCTATGTCCTTGCTTTTTGTTTTGCTGGCACCACTGAGACATTTTTATTTAGAAAAGAGGGGTAAGATTTCAGGAAATCTCAATAGCAATATACTATCAAACATATAAAATTTGAAAATTAAATATGCAATGTACCATATGGTGTAAAATGAAAATTCATATCTTAATGTGTACACAATGCTCATGGCTAAACAACAACTTGGAACCCTTACGAATACCTCAGTTAGGCACCTAACCACAACCAGGCAATGTACCCCAAACGTGCTTCGACTGGGTACCTAACCATAGCTAGGTAACATACCTTACGCACCAAATTCATATCACGTAATACAAAACATACAGCATATTAACCATCACATAGCGTATGAGAGATAATAATTACTACTTGAACCCTCCTCAGACTTGTTTTGCTTGCCTTGTAACGCGTGCCAAGCTAAAACTCCCAATTCAGTTCTAAAAAATAAAATGTACAAGAAATAGGTTAAAACCTATCCATGTATCATTTTAGAAACTTTCATAGTATTTATTGTGGTTATATTAGCCTATAGTGAAAATTTATCAAAATGCCCTTAGGACCCCAGCCCGCACCGCTGTACTTGTCTTGAAATTTGGACATAGGTTATTCTAACATATTTCCACCCAATGAATCTATTTTTGAACTTGGAATTATCAAATTCACTATTAAATTACAAAATTTCCCTTGCCAGTCCCTATTTTAGGGGTTCAGGGGCGTTTTCTTAATTATGCTTTTTCACACTTTTCTAAAAAATTGACCAATTGTAATCGCACCTAATGTTTCCTCCTCAACTCAATGGAGTTATCAAATCATTGAAAATCCAACTCTAAGGCCCTCTAACATCCCTGGCCAAAACTAGCAGGTCCTCTAGGGAAAACTGTGGTTTTGTGATTTTGGCTTCGTAGATGTGTTTCTTTATACTCCTAACCACTTTATTAACTATTTAATAAGGTTATAACAAGCATTTGAACCAAAATTGGATAGCATAACCCTTAGGCAACAAAAATTTCAAATTTTTAAATCAAAGACAATCCGACGAAATTTCACTGATTAAATTGTCCACAACAGCCAGAATAGTCAATATACGAAGGTTTGAAAGTTATCTTTCACCTCCTTCTTGCTTTTCTCAATTTGGCTGAAACCCTAGCTACTCCAACAAGAGATTTTGAGCTTCACAAACCTTAAACACATAGAAGAGTAGCTTAGGAATGAAGTTATACGCATTAGAAACCAATTTACCGAAGAAAGTACTTACCTTTGTAAATTTTTCCTTCCCCTTTTCTCTCTCTACAACTTTTGCTCTTCCTCTCTCTTAGAGTTGCACTTCACGTTGGTTTATGTCAGAGGAAGGAGATAAAATGCTTTAACATTATATCTTATGTCTTATTTCAATTATTTAATAATTTCCAAAAATTTCCAAAAATCAATTTTTTGTACATAAACCTATGTATATGTAACTTTGCTCATTAAGCCAAACCAATATTTCCTTCTTTATGCTACATGTAGGAGACACCTAAGGGTCCCTCCCTTTGTTCTCAGTTGGCTTCACAGCTTGTTCCAGTTATATATACACGTAAAGTCCCAATTTTGATCAAATTTGCACTTTTGTTCAAATTTTCTATATATTCATATTTAATTGACCAAAATATTCTAAATATATTTTTCCCTTTATGTTCCTTAATTAATTGAAATTAACTTCAATTCATCAGAAAATAATTAATTTTGTGCTAGTTTGGCAAAATTACAATTTTGCCCTTACTTTTTTATTCCAATTTCTTTTCTTAATTTCATTTGGCCAATTTCCATCTATTTTTTGACCAAATATTTTCTCTAATAGTTCTCTATTTTGAGATCTTAATATTGGTCTTTGTAAATTACCCAAATTAATTTTATAATTATTTTTGTCCAATTTCTCATGAAAATGGACATTTATACACTAGTGGAAAAATTAGTTTAAGACTGGTTAAAAACGATATTTTAGACTGGTTCCGAATTCTATCTTGATACGGCCGGTCTTAAAAGTCATTTACTTTTAAGACTGCTTATAGAACTGATCTTAAAAAAAAATTTCAAGGCCGGTTATTTATGAAACCGGTCTTAAAATAATTATTTTCAGACTAATTATTGAAGAAACCAGTCTAAAAATATTTTTAGACCGGTTTTAGATATAAACGGTCTAAAAAGTTCTAATTTTTAAGACTGGTTCTATTAAAAACCGTCTTAAAAGTAACTTTTAAGACCGGTTTTTTACTTTTAAGGCCGGTTTTTAATAGAACCGGTCTTAAAAGTTTTTTTTTAAAAAAAATTGTTCTTTTTAAAAGATATACCCAGCAAGCCATTTTCCCTGTTTTACATTTCACTCAATAAGCAGTCATTTCAACGATATCCAAATAAATTCTTCTCTTACACATTTTAACAAACATCGTATACAAATCACATACATGACAATCCAAAACGCAAGTAGACATAGATTCACCCATATCTATTGATATACATGTAGTAGCATAGATGGAAATTAAAAATCAGAACCACCTGAATCAGATGAATTAGCATCAACAATAGGCCTTAGAAAAAAAAAAGCATCAACAATAAGCAAGAGACCCTTTAACTCAGACTCAGACAAATTAAGCTCGCTCTTTGCATTTAAGTAGGCCCTTATGTGCCTTCATCCTATATGAATTTAAATATACATGCAAAAAATAGTTATTCTTCTAGTTTCTAAATAATAAAATAGTACAAGTTTGTAACAACAGTAATTCACAGCATACCAGTTCACGTTGCCTCTAAGAGTGTTTATTTCTCCATTGTGTCCTAATATGCGCATAGGTTGAGCTCGGTCCCAGCTAAGACACCTCATTTGCTTCATTTTCCTGTGACGACAACAAAAAAATTATTTTTATATATATACCAACAACAATATACATGATAATTATTTTAGTTAACTAACCTTCAAAGTAGTGTTATAAAGGGTTATCCTCCCATATCCCTTCATGATGATCGTTTCTTGTGCTATGTTCATTGTTTGCTTCATTTTCTTCATTCAATTATGGTTGACCCCTAGAAAAAAGAGTCTCAAGAAGATCATTCATTGAACTACTTTCTTGATTAATGTCAACGACCTTTTTTCCTTGGAGAGCTACAGACCACATTTTATTTGCTTGATCGATAACATAGAACACTTGTTTCGCTTGATATGCAATAATAAAAGGTTTATTTCCAAAACTTCTACAAATCAGATCAACCAATGTAAATCCCAACTAGTCAATCATCATACCATTGTTGACATCAACCCACTTGCATTTGAAAATGAGAAATTTAATTTTAACATAATCAACCACCCAAATCTCTTCAATAACCCCATAATAAGGTATGGCTGCCAATCTAGGGTTCTTATCTTTCAAACTAGAGAAGTGCATAGATTCAACCAATAACATAACCCCACTGTTTTGGAGGGTGCTCCTATCATCAAGGGACTTCGTGTAAAACGTATAACCATTTATCACAAATGAAGTCTAAGTTATGACATCAACCTCAGGACTATATGCTAACCATTTAATTGTATTAGAAACACATTCTTCTCCGTCAACCTCTTGTTTGAACTAATGTGCAAAAGTTTTGTTATGCTACCTAATTAACCTTTGTTTGGTCATTCGGCTATTTTCTTTCCGGACAATTTCTTTATGAGCATTAATGTAATCTTAAACTTTATCAACATTATTCAAGATGTACAAGTGGACTTGTTGCAATTAATCAGAATCAACACTTTTTACTGTTGCCCCGCGTCTACCCCTTTCTTCATTATGACGTTCAGGAAGCCCAATATGTCTTACATTTGACAGGTAATCTTGACAAAACTCCATGACTTCTTCAGAAACATATTTTTGAACAATAGATGCTTCAAGCCGATTTGCATTATTCACATACCCTTTTAGGATTTTTGTAGTTCTTTCAATTGGGTACATCCACCATAAATAAATAAGGCCACACAACTTTATCTCCCTTACTAGATGAACAATTAGATGTACCATAATGTCAAAAAAAGAAGGAAGAAAAAGCTTCTCAAGCTTGTACAAGATTAGATATCCTTCATTTTCCAGTTTATCCAATCTTTTTGTCTCAATGACTTTACTACAAATAACATTGAAGAAGAAACAAAGTCTAGTCAAAATATATTGAAGATCATATTCGACAATGCCACGAATAGCTATTGGGAGTAGTTGTTGCATTAAGACATGACAATCATGAAACTTTAGCCCTACTAACTTCAAATCTTTCATCGACACAAGCTTTCTTAAATTTGAAAAATACCCTAAAAGAACTTTCATGCCATGTAAACACTCACAAAAGCTTCTTTTCTCATCCTTAGACAAAGTATGACTAGCTGGAGGACAAAAAGTTCTCTTACCATATGGCTTTGGATGCAAGTCTTCTCTTATCCCTATTTCTTGCAAATCTAATCTTGCATTCACGCCATCTTTAGAACTACCTTGTATGTTAAGCAGTGTCCCAACAATACTATCACATACATTTTTCTCCATATGTATGAAATCAATACAGTGTCTGACATCAAGATTGGGCCAATATGGAAAATTGAAGAAGACAGGTCTCTTTTTCCATTTATTTTTTTCATTACTATTCTTTGTAGTCTTACCAAAGATAACTTTGATATTTTTCACCTTTTCATAAACTTGCTCCCCAGTCAATGCCTTCGGAGCATCTTCAAACTCTTGTCTACCAAAAAAAGCTTCTCTTGTCTACCAAAAAAAACTTTCTTTAATCCACGATATGGGAGCCGGCCAAGATAAACTATCTTTCTTCCATGTTGAAATTGATGGTAGCATGTTCCTTCTTCACAAATGGGACATGCTTTATGGCCTTTAACACTATATCCTAACAAGTTTCCATATACAGGGAAGTCATTTATAGTACAAAAGATAATGGCTCGCATTTTAAAAACCTCCTTCTTATTCGTGTAAAAAACATCAACACCTTCATCCTACAAGTCTTTCAAGTCTTCGATCAAGGGTTTTAAGTAAACATCTATGTAATTTCCAGGTTATTTTGGTCCTGAAATCAATATAGACAACATGATGTACTTTCATTTCATGCATAACAGAGGAGATAAGTTGTAAATTACCAAAAGAATAGGTCATGAACTATGTATACTGCTCATGCTACCAAAAGGATTCATGCCATCCGTGTTAAGCCCAAGCCTAAGGTTCCTAGGTTCTTCACCAAAGGTAGGAAATAATTGATCAATTTTCTTCTATTGAGAATAATCAGCTGGATGTCGAAGCTTTCCATCAGATATCCTCTTATCCACATGCCATCTTAATTCTTTGCATTTTTTTCATTAGCAAACAAGCGCTTGAACCTTAGTATGACTGGAAGATACCACAACACTTTTACAGGGGGCGTTATTTGATTTGTACCTCGAGGTTTCACATATCGGACACTGTTGTTCTTCTTCATACTCTTTTCTATACAATATACAATCATTAGGGCATGCATGGATCTTTTTATATTTTATCCCTAGTGGACACAGTATTTTCTTAGCATCATAGTATTGAGAAGGCAACACATTATCATCTGAAAGCATGTCCTTAAAAGCCTCAAGCATTTCTGAAAAACTCTTGTCGCTCCATCCATGTCATGCTTTCAAGCTTACCAATTTCAATACTGCTTTCAACAATTGGTATTTTTGACACCCCAGGTACAGCGATGTCTCAGCATCACTGCATATATTACCATATGCATGTGATTGCTTAAAAGCCTCTTCTCCTATATCACGAATAATATCCTATATTCGATCATCTGTATCCGTGTCATTATCATCAAAGCTTACTCCCCCTGTTCAGATGAACTTGGCATTTCTAATTCTTCACCATGCCATACCCATATTGTATAACTCTTACAAAATCCTTCTCAAATTAAATGTGTATATATATCTGCAGCACTTAGTCGCTTATCATTCAAGCATACTACACAAGGGCAATAAAACTTCACACTACCATCATTGACATTTCTTCAAGCGAAGTCTTAAAAAATCCCTCACCCTATTATCATATTCAACACTCGTTCGTTTAGCTTTTATCCAACTATGATTCATATATATCTCAACACTTGTAGCACCCTATATCCAACAGCAAAAGATAGACAAAAAAACAACCACCATAGAGTTTTAGAGATTTCAACGAATTTTAACATGCACCATTTGAAAGTAGTTAAAAAACAAAACTTTGAATCAAACAATCACACTAAACACTGACAATCAAACAATCATACTATATTAAAACAAAATTAAACTTAGAATGGTATTACTCTAAGCCAATTATCACAAGTTAGAGAGCACCTTATTTACTTTTGGTCCAAAACAAGAAAACTGTATATAGTAATAAAGTCATCGATCACACAATTTTCCCTTTAACCTTAATTACATTTTTCTGCAATTATTTCGTGTCTAACCACTATATAATGTCAGAGTTAATATTGTTGAGAATAGCTAATACAAGCTGAAAGTTGAGGGCTTTAATTAACAGAACACTAGCTTGATTGAGGACCAAAGAGTGAGCTTCTACCCTAAAGTCAAGATGGTAAAGGGAAGTCATGGCAGAGGAGAATGGTCACTACGGAGAATATAGGTGGCGGTGGAAGATAGTGACAATGATCAATGAATAGTGACGAGGAACACAACAACGACAACGTTAATGATAGAGGAGAGTGGAGCAAAAGAGGAACAAGGAGAGATGGAGGAGTTCAGAACAAGCAGCGACAAAGCTTACACAGAAATGGTGACAAGAGAAGAAAGGGTTCAGAGCACGAGATCTAGGGGGTAGGAGTGAAAATAAGTTGAAATATCTCACCTTTTAGACTGGTTTTCCATTAAAATTGGTCTTAAAATGGGGGGAAAATAATTTTAAAAATTTTTAACTTTTAAGATTGGTTTCTATGAAAACCGGTCTTAAAAATAATTTTAAAATTTTTATATTTAAGACCGGTTTTCATAGAAACATGTCTTAAAAGTTAAAAAATTTTAAATTTTAAAATATTTACATATTTTAAGACTGATTTATTTATAACCAGTCTAGATAAGTTTTTATTTAAGACCGGTTTACTTAATAATCGGTCTTAAAAGTTAAAATTTTTTTTACATTTTAAAATATTTTTATATTTTAATACCGGTGTTTTTAGAATCGGTCTAGATACATTTTTTAAGACTGGTTATTTTTAGAACTGATCTTAGAAGTTCTATATATTTACAAAACTGCTACCGGTCAAATTTTTAAGACCTTATCCGCTAGAACTGGTTTAAATGTGACAGTCTAAAAATGAAATTTTGTACCATTGATAAAATCCATAAACCCCAAATTCATGTTTATTCACATTTTATTGAATTTCTCAAATAATTACAATATATTTGGTGAATATAAATTTAGGGTACTACAATTCTCCTACACTTAAAGAAATTCCATCCCCAAAATTTGCTACACCTATACAGTCATAAATTCCGGGTAACGTTTCTTCATACTTTCTTCCATTTCCTATGTAGCCTCTCTTAGCGTTAACCCTTTCCTGACAATCATAACGAATGGAATGCTCTTGTTCCTGAGTTACTTTTCTTGCCGATCGATGATCCGTTCAGGTGTGACTTTGTAGGTCAAATCATTACGCATTTCCACGTCTTCATACTCAATCACATGTTCTGGATCAAGTTGATACTTTTTAAGTTGGGAAACATGGAGAACATCATGTAATCTACTCAGATTCAGTGGCAAAGCGATGCGGTACGCCACTGGCCCAATCTTCACCAAGATCTCTAACAGACCAATATACCTTGGATGCATCTTTCATACTTTCAATACTCTGCCAATACTCGTAACTGGTGATACTTTCATAAACACATGGTCGCCAACTTTAAATTCTAAAGGTTTCCTCCTCTTATTTGTATAACTTTTCTATCGGCACTAAGCATTTAACAACCTCTACTTAATCAACTTTATTTGCTCAAATGTCTGGTCAACAATATCTAGCCCTAGCAGATGCCTCTCAGACAACTCTGCTAGTATAAGGGCAGTTGACACTTCTTCCCATACAGTGCCTCATATGGAGCCATCTGGATGCTCGAATGGTAACTATTGTTGTAGGAAAACTCTTCCAAATGAAGGAATTTGTCCCAACTGCCTTTGAAATCAAGTGCACATGCCCTCAGCATATTTTTAAGGGTTTGTATAGTTCACTTGGTCTGCCCATCCGTCTGAGGATTATATGCCATACTGAATCGGAGCTTGGTACCCAAAACATCATGAACCGCCTTCCAAAACTTGGAAGTAAACCGTGGATCTCTATCTGAAATAATGTTCTTCAAAATACCATGTAGTCACACAATCTCCTTAATGTAAATTTTTGCCAACCTGTCAGGAGAATAGTAGACATTGATAGGCAAAAAGTGGGTTGTCTTTGTAAATCTGTCAATTATCACTCATATAGCATCGTGGTTCTGACCTTGGGTAACCCTATCACAAAATCCATAGTAACACTCTCCCACTTCCATTCAGGAATCTCAGGGTTTTGTAGAAGCCCCGATGGTCACTGATGTTCAGCTTTCACTTTTTGACATGTTATACAATAAGCTACGAACTTAGTCACCTCTCTTTTCTTCCCTGGCTATTAAGCCTTCAAGTCATGGTACATCTTTGTAGCCCTTGGATGCAGAGTATACTTACTCTTATGTGCCTCCTCCAAGATTTGCCATTTCAGTTCTAGTTACGGTGGAATATAAATCCACTTCTTGTACTTGACTAGTCCACTGGGTGACAAGTCATATTCCTGAGTTTCACCTCAAACAATCACATCTCTGATAGATAAAGCTCATCAATCTGGAAGTTGTACCTCTTTGATCACTGCCCTTCAATCAATGTATGCTTTACTGACTCCACTACTCAATAAAATTTGATTTGACAGATTGCAATCTCGAAAATCCTCGATCAGTTTTTGCTCATGGATCATCATGGCGGCCACCTATACTAATTTCTGGCTCAATGTTTCTGTGAGAACATTAGCCTTTTCGGGATGATATTTGATTACTAAATTATAGTCTTTCAGCAACTCTATCTACCTATACTATCTAATATTAAGCTCTTTCTGATTATACAAGTACTCAAGCTCTTGTAGTCAAAGTACAACTCTACAGTCTCACCATAGAGATAATGTCTCCAGATTTTCAGAGCAAACACAATTGCCGCCAATTCAAGATTGTAAGTGGGATAGTTCAATTGATGAGGTTTCAACTGACAAGATGCATATGCCACCACTTAGGCATGCTGCATTAACACACATCCCAATCCATGCCTACTGGCATATGTATAAACAACATATGTAAACTGTGGTTCTGGGATCATCAATACTAGTGATATAATTAACCTCTACTTTAACTCAAGGAAGCTCTGTTAACAATTCTCGTCCCACACAAAATGTTGAGCTTTCCTCATCAATTTTGTCAATGGTAATGCAATTCTGGAGAAATTATGTATAAATTTTCTGTAACAGCTAGCTAGACCCAGAAAACTGAGTACTTTAAATATAGTCTCTGGCCTCTTCCAGCTCAATACTACTTTCACCTTGCTAGGATCAACATAGACCAGTTGCTGTAAGACAACATGGCCATAAACTTTACCTCTGAAAGCCAAAATTCACACTTACACAGCTTGGCATAAAATCACTTATCTGCAATATGTTCAACACAATTCTTAGATGCTGCTTGTGTTCAGCCTTACTCTGAGAGTACACTAATATATCATCAATGAAAAGTACTACGAACTGGTCCAGATATGAATGAAATATTTGATTCATGTAGTCTATGAACATAGCAGGTATATTGGTTAGCCCGAATGGCATCAAACTTGTAATGACCATATCTAGTTCTGAAAGTAGTTTTCGATACATTTTCTGCTTTTACCTTTAACTGGTGGTATCCCGATCATAAGTCAATCTTTGAGAATACACAGGAATCAGATAACTGATCTAGTAGATTGTCAATTCTAGGGAGTGGATACTTGTTCTTGACTATCACCTTATTCAGTTCTCGATAATCAATACAGAGACGTAAGGTTCCGTCTTTCTTTCAGACAATAAGTGCTGGAGCACCCCATGGTGAAACGCTGGGTCGTATAAACCCTTTCTTGAGTAGCTCTTCAATTTGTTTCTTTAGTTCTTCCATTTCACTCGAAGCCATTCGATATGGGGTTTTAGAGATTAGACCTGCTCCAGGCCTCAGATCAATTGAGAACTCCCCTTCCCTATCTAAAGGTAATCACTGACATCCTCTGGAAACACATGAAAACTCATTCGCTATAGGGATACTTTCCAAGGCTATACCAGCCTCTGATTGCATAGAGCAAAATATCATGTACCCCTAACAACCCTTTTGTAAACATCTCTAGACCTTAGTTGCAGAAAGTAGGTTGAGAGTGATTTCTGGGTCAGCTCACGGTTGTGGATTAGGATATATAGCTATCTTCCGTTTACAATCTAGTAACACACCGTTCACTGTCAACCAGTCAATCCCTAAAATTAACTCTAACCCTTGCAATGGCAAACATATTAGATTTACAGTTGACTCGTGCCCCTCAATATTTATCCCGCAATTCAAACATATGTCAGCCGTCATAATTTGAGTGCCCATAGGTGTAGATACAACTAGATAATATGGGGATTTATGCATATGCAAATTCAATCGTCTCATACAATCATATGCAATGTGAATGACTAGCACTAGAATCATACACAACATGCACTAGACTGCCTTTGAGAAAAATTATACCTTGAATTAACTGTGGAGACTTTTTGGCTTCCTCTTGTGTTAGCATGTTGACCCTTCCTAGAACCCTGGGTTTAGTCTCCTCCAGTTGATTTTTCTATGGGCATTCTTGGGTAATATGCCCCGGCTTACTGCATATAAAATAGATAGGTCGTCTATCAAGATCCTTGATTAATGGAGTACCAACACAAGATTTGCTTGGGTGGAAAGGTTTGCGGCAATTCCAACACGTTCTGTTTCCAGAGAATCCCTAGCCCCTTTGGCCTTTTATTATTGCCCCTGGAAGGTCCACTCTGTTCTTTTCACTTTTGTGATAAACTTCCACTCCCAGAAGCACCTTTATTATTAGTTTGGGTCACCAAACTCGACATGCGTTTCTCAATATATCGGCATTTTGCCACTGCTTTACTGAACTCAATGAAATATTGTGTAACTAGTTTTTCTTTGAATTCTGGTCTGAATCCCTCAATCATCATGTCAGAACTCTACTCCTTATCATTATCATGAAGTTTTAGATATGCTAAATACCCAGATAGTTGGATGTACCGGGGTAGATAATCGTCGAAACTCTCTCGATCAAACTGTCTGATGCTCAGAAACTCTTTATCTTTTTCTCTTATAACTGATTAGGGAAAATATTCTTCATTGAATTTCTCTTGGAAAAATTCCCAGGTGACAAGAACATTCCTGAAAGAGGTAAGCTTCACCCAAGAGGGGGGTGAATTGGGTGACGTGATAAATTTTTGCTTGATGTGGTGTTATGAAAAATAGAGTAGACAGAGTAGAGTTGAGAAGATTAGAACACAGAGAGTTATACTGGTTCGCCCTAACAACCAGGCCTACGTCCAGTCCTCAGAGATCAAGATCTACTGAGATTTTCACTATTCTTCCAAGATTCAATGGGCTCTCAGAATGCCACAAAACAACAATTGTCCTCGAACGGACTATGAGTAGAAATATTCTCTCACTAAGAAATTTCTCTCCCCCTTACGACAAGTTTTATGTGCAGAAAAACAACCTATGGTCTTCCCACTTGCTTACGTATACAAGTCTTATGAGCAGTAACGTTCTCTCCTGCTACACCGCTGTAAGTCTTACGAGCAGCAACGTTCTCTACTGCTTGTATCTTATAAGTCTTATGAGTGGAAGGTTTAATAAGGAATTCTCTCAACTGCTTCTCTCGTAAGGATATCTACCCTCTCAAGGTCCAAATACCTTGAGATCAAATGAAAATAGAATTTGAATTGTATAAAGACTCTCTTACAGAGTAATTAGATGAACACTGAAGATCAATATGTATACAAAGAAAATATGAATAACAGAGATTCGTGTATATGCTTGTGAATTCTTGTGCTTCGTGGTGTTGATGATCTCTGGATCTTTGTATTTATAGATTTTCAGTTTTTGCCCGTTTGAGTAATGATCATTGAGGAACGGGGCTTGTTACTGTGGAATGACACGTGCATGTTTGAATACTTTGAATGCGGTAGGTACGTGTGTGCTTGTAAAGTTGTTGCCTGCTGTTGTTTGACTTTCTTCGTGTTTGTTTATTTCAAACGTTTATCCTCCTGTATCACACTTATAATACATTCAAAATGATGTTAAATAATGATAATAAGTGATGATAAGATAAATAAATAACATTAAATCATATTCGGATTGAATGCTGTGAGACTTGGTGTATTTAGTCTTCTGGTAGAGTATCACTCGAGCATGGATGGGCTTACTCGAGTGATATTGCTATTTTTCTCCTTGTTCTTCAGTTTTGAACTTGCACTCGCATAGGATTTCAAAGAGATAATTTTCTCACTCAAGCACAACTCCTTCTGCTAGAGTAGCCTTGCATTTTATACTGAAAGACTCTTCTCTGGACAGCACTCGCATACCATTTCAGTAAGAGTGAGATTCTACACTCGCAAGTGATGTGGGCCCTCACTCGAGCACACATACTCCTGCTCGAGTGAGGAGAATATTCTCAAGTAATATACCCTTGTTATCAGCACTTGCATCAGAATTAGAGAGAATTAGATTTCTCACTCGCTAGTGCTAATGTGTCACTCGGGCATATGAAACCTCACTCGAGCATACTTGTACTTCTCTGACCTTCATGACTCTTGGCCAAGCACTCACAGTCTCTCACTCGCTAATGCTCGAGTACAAGGCAGCTTCATGCTCGAGTATTGATCTTACTGCTCAAGTGCACCAAGGAAGAATGGCAAGACTTGCTCTCAGCCAAGCACTCGCAGTCTTTCACTCGCATGTGCTCGAGTGAGAAAGACTATTATGCTCGAGTGCTATCTTCAATGCTCGAGTGAATTAGTAAAAAATAACAGTAGCATGCTCTCGGGCAAACACTTTCTGGCTATCACTCGTACCTGCTCGAGCATAAAATAATTCCATGCTCGAGTGCTTGACTCATGCTTGAGTGCACCAGTTAATTTTGATAGCAAGCACCACAGAACTTTGCTATATGCATTTGGTCACTTTGAAAACATTCCTTAAACTTAAAAAACTATGATTTGCACATAATTTTCTTTTGTTATCATCAAAACTTGGGATCTAACAATTCCTTCCCCTCAAGGTAAGCTCTGTGCCATTCCACCAATGATCTGTATCACCTTCCAACTTGTAAATGGCTCGCAGAGCGTTCATCTCATCTAGACATCGCAACATGTTGACAATTTTATCCAAACAGGATAACCAATTCCCAGCCAGTTGTGGGTCAAACTTTCCCCAAAATATAGGCTGCTGTTGCTTATTGAATCTGCTCAACCAAGTCTGGATTTCTACATCAAAGTCTCATACAACATCCTTGGGTTGAGGTTCCTTTGGTGCTTCTTCGTCGTTACCCCTTTATGTATTCATCCAGGCGGTCTTCCAGGTGATGTTACCTTTGTTGTATCCCCTGAAGTTCACCTCTTATCTCATTTGTTGTATTTTGTTGTTGTGCTAGCATATCTAGTATTTGCTGTTGTATAAGATCAGGCCTGCCTCGGCCTCTACCTCAGCCTCCTTCTACTGGTACTATTTCCATAATTCGCTCTACATGAAAATAGAGAAGAATTACATTTCATATAAAAGCATGGGCATTTTTATCATTTCATAAAAGTCAGGGTACAAAGATATGTCATACATAGCATACAACAACTATTTACAGTACCTACAAAGAAACAGAAACATCAGATAACCTATAAACTACTATACATAACATATTAATCCTTTTTACAGTACATTTTTCAAAAATCATGCAACTTCCTAGGGGCCACCCATCCTAGGATTACCTTAAGTTAAGCATGATTAACTTTGTTTGTACCTTCCTAAAATACTGATTATGGCTAAATATTTCTCTGTCCGACGTTCCACCTGACTGCCCTTGTCTCATAATACGTGCTGGTTAGCTCCGGTCACCAAAATATATTATATGGATCCCATATCACCTGATGTACATAAACTTCCGTACTAGGTCAGTAATGTGCCTCCAAAATGTCCAAAAGTTTGCCCTTAGGCCCTTTTTGACAATAAGGTTCTTCTACCAATTCCAATATGTCCTATCCGAAAAGAAATGCATCGTGGTAAAAGCTCATCCAGAAATTCAGCATCCAACGGCACCTGCATCTGATACAGGGACTTTGCACACCTAAAAAAATGCCAGAAATCAACCTTTAGGTGTATCATACTCCTGTAGTGCTCTCTGATATCTACCCTCTACCCCTGATGTAATATCCCAGCTCTAAGTCTGGCTGTAAATCATATGGCACCTGTACTGTCTCAACCTGAGACTCAAGATTGCTCAGTTCATCCTCTGGGATCTCCTCTGGACCATCATCAGGATCCCACACTGGATCCTCCTTTGGATCTTCCCCAGCGTCCTTCTCAGAGTATTTTCCAGTCTTTCCTACCCTAAACAACCCTAGGGATGCCAGCCTGGGTTCCAGTCCATATACTGGCAGCGTTAGCATACTCTTCTGTGCCATCCGTCGCATGATCAAACCTCTAGGTAGGTAGTACTCTCCATACTGCTGTTCGTCTGAGATATGCTGCTCCGGTAAACTCTGGTTTATCGATGGTTCACCCGCAAATACCTCGCTCGAACTGCTGCTCATGATCCTATCATCATGCAAACAAAACCATATCAGTATACAATTCTGATAATGCCAGAACCACTTATTAACTTGCCAAAACCACTTGGGTTCCTCCAGAACCGCTTTGGACTCTAATACCAAAAATGTCAACACCCGTTTCCATTTTGATATGTGCAGGGCAATAACAAACAAGTTCCACAAGCAAACAGAACAGTACAGTGATACTAATAGTAGTATTCATTTAAAGACAAGCATCAACAATGCAGAATGCAACAATATTTATAAATATGTACAAAATACCCAAAAATATTACACAGATAGACTATGTATAACCATTGCCTCTATTTTGGGAAATATGACTATCAGTTCCCCTTATCCGTGTCCTTGCTTTTTGTTTCGCTTAGACATTTTTATTTAGAAAAAAGGGGTGGGATTCCAGGGAATCTTAGTAGCAATATACTATCAAACATATAAAATGCGAAAATTAAATATGCAATGGACCATATAATGTAAAATAAAAATTTATATCTTAATGTCTACATAATGCTCATGGCTAAACAATAGCTTAGAACCCCTACGAATGCTTCAGCTGAGCACCTAACCATAGCTAGGAAATATTCATGTACCTTGGCTGGGCACCTAACCACAACCAGGCAATGTACCCCAGGCGTACCTCAACTGGGTACCTAACTACAGCTAGGTAACATGCCTTAGGCACCAAATTCATATCACGTAATACAAAACATACAGCATATTAGCCATCACACAGGGTATGAGAGATAATAATTACTACCTGAACCTTTCTCAACCTTTGTTTTGCTTGCCTCATAACGCGTGCCAAGCTAAAACTCCCAATTCGGTCCTAAAATATAAAATGTACAAGAAATAGGTTAAAACCTATCCATGTATCATTTTAGACACTTTCATAGTGTGTTATTGTGGTTGTATTAGCCTATGGTGAAAATTTACCAAAATGCTCCTAGGACCTCGGCCCAGCTGTACTTTTCCCTAAATTTGGTCATAGGCTATTCTAACGTATTCTACCTAAGGAGTCCATTTCTGGACTCAGAATTACCAAATTCATTATCAAATTATAAAATTTCCCTTGGCAGTCCCTATTTCAGGGTTTCAGGGGTATTTTTGTAAATATGCTTTTTCGGGCTTTTCCTAAAAAGTGACCAACTGTAACCCCACCTAATTTTCCCTCCTAAACTTAAGAATCATCAAATCATTCAAAATCCAACTATAAGGCCCTCTAATATCCCTAACCAAAACTGACAGGTCCTCTGATGAAATTTAGGGTTTTGCGATTTCGGCTCCACAGATGTGTTTCATTCTACTTCTAACAACTTTATTAACTATTTAATAAGGTTAGAACAACCATTTGAACCAAATTTGGATAGCATAATCCTTAGGCAACACAAATTCAAAATTTTCAAATCAAAGACAAATAAGCAAAATTTCACCAATTAAATTGTCCACATCAGCCAAAACAGTCAATATACAAAGGTTTGGAAGTTACCTTTCGCTTCCCTCTGTATTTTCTCAATTTTTCCGAAACCCTAGCTACTCCAACAAGAGATTTTGAGCTTCACAAACCTTAGACACATAGGAGAGTAGCTTAGAAATGAAGTTATACGCATTAGGAACCAATTTACAGAAGAAAGTACTTACCTTTGCAAGTTTTTCCTTCCCCTTTTCTCTCTCTAGAACTTTTTCTCTTCCTCTCTCTTCGAGCTGCATTTCATGATGGTTTATGGCTAGAGGAAGGAGATAAAGTGCTTTAATATTATATCTTATGTCTTATTTCAATTATTTAATAATTTCCAAAATTTACCAAAAATCAATTTTGTGTACATAAACCTATGTACATGTAACTTTGCTCATTAAGCCAAACCAATATTTCCTTCTTCATGTTACTTGTAGGAGACACCTAAGGGTTCCTACCTTTGGTCTCAATTGGCTTCACAACTTGTTCCAGTTACGTATACACGTAAAGTCCCAATTTTGGTCAAATTTGCACTTTTACTCAAATTTTTCATAAATTCATATTTAATTGACCAAAATATTCCAAACTTATTTTTCCCCATTATTTTCCTTAATTAATTGAAAATAACTTCAATTAATCAAAAAATAATTAATTTTGTGCTAATTTGGCAAAATTACCTTTTTATTCCAATTTCTTTTCTTAATTTTGTTTGGCCAATTTCCATCTATTTTTGGACCAAATATTTTCTCTAATATTTCTCCATTTTTGGACCTTAATATTGGGCTTTTTAAATTACCCAAATTAATTATTTAATTATTTTTGCCCAATTTCTCATGAAAATGAACATTTATAAAATCCATAAATTCCAAATTCATGAATATTCACCATTTTATTGAATTTCTCAAATAATTACAATATATTTGGTGAATATAAATTTGGGGTGTTACAGCTGCAACGACCACCCGACTGCAACGAGTTCACCTTCCTCCTTCCTATTGTGTTTCCTTCGATTTTGATTTCTCTCTAGTTCTTGTTCATCTAAGAGTAGGGGACGCCACCTGTGGTCATTTTTTGATGAACGCAGTCATTGTCATCGGAACCTAACGCCATCATCGTCTACATCCCAACTCCACAACCTTCATATCCCTCTCTCACAGCAACGGTGAGGTAGGACGGCAGACGACGTGAGGGTAATGATGACAGCAATGGACCTCACTCCCTCTGTCAACGAGCTTACAAGCATAGTGGAATTTTGATCCTCACTTTTAGATCTCCATTTTTTATCCTCTTGATCCTTCTTGATCGTGCAGTGTCCTCTCACTCCTTATGGATTTTTTTTATTTATACTCTGCATTGTTAAGATTGATTTATGGTTGAGTTTGTATATGATTTCTTTGGCAATGGTGGAGGTCAATTTCCGATGAGATGCCGTCATAGATGCCTTAGGCCATGGCATTGATTTATGTTGGTTTATGGCAAGGGAGATTTTTTTTATTAAGGGTATTTTGGTACTTTCCTATTATCAATATAAATTTTAATTATAATTTATATCCCACTTCCACTGTCATACTATACACACTTTAAAACCCGCTTCTATCTCTACTTCCACTTCTATTCCCACTTCTAATTTCATCAAGAACTCTTCCATCATATCAAACGAGGCATTAGCCTTAGTGTCCACTGCCCCCTTTACTATGAAATTGGGCCGTTTTGGCGCAAAAACTTGAAGCATAAGACTTTTTTTGTTGGAAAAATAGTATTCAACATCCTAAAGTACTTTTTTTAGTACCATTCAATATCCTAAAATATTTTTTAAATAGCACTTAGTATCCTAGAAAAATCTTTAGTCCACTTACCACCCTAAAATATTTTTTAACACCACACAATATTTAGCATTCAGCACTCTAAAATATTTTTTCATTAACATTGACACAGTATCCAAAACTAATATTTATTTCATCTAGCACTCAATATTTTTTCAGTAACACTATGTTTCAAACTAATAAACCTAGACAAACCAAAATAGTTGTTAAATAAAGAAATAAATATTAATTTTGGCTAAAACATGCTCACATTTATTTGCTCATTAAGGTTAGCTATTTACTGTACTTAATGAGCAAATGACACCACATTTTAGTAAGAATTCATGAGCTAAAGAAGTGTCCCAAACAAAAACTAATTTGGGATTTTCATGTAATTTTCTGGAATGTCACTACGAAAAACATTGAATATGCGACGGAATTGAATTCCGTCGAAAATTCCGTTGGATATTCTATCGGAAAATTTTTTGACGCAATATTTTCCATGGCAAAATTTGCCACAGAAAATATTCCGTTGGAAATTGTGAAGGAATTTCCGACGGAATTGATTGAATTCCGTTGGAAATTCCCTCGTAATTTCCAACAGAATTCACTTTCGTTGTAAATTTTATCGCAATTTCCAACGGAATTCAATTCCGTGGGAATTTTCGTGAAAAAATTTAAAAATTATTTTTAATATTTTAAAATTTAATTTAATTTTAAAAAATTATTTTTATAAAATTTATTATTTTTAATTAATATTTTTAATTTAATTTTTATTATAATTTTCTAGTTTCTAAAATATTTTTAATTTTCAACCATAGGTTTTGGTCCTTGTAGGGGCAAAATAGTCATATAAAAAATAAAATTTATTAGTTATTAATTAATATTAGTAAATAAAATATTAGTCAATAATTATTTATTAGTTATTAATTAATGTTAATAAAAATTTAATTTTAGAAATTAAAAAAAATATACTCATATGATTATATATATAATTGTGTGTAATAATAGAACACTAAAGCAATCGAGCTCATCCGGTAAGGCATCGTGTACGTACGGACGAGGTCGTGGGTTCGAACCAAAGAAGGGCTAAGTTAAGTTGCATTTCCAAGAAATGAGGTTGCGACATGTAACCCCCTTCCACCATAAGCTGAGATTAAGTTCATAAATTAAGTGTGAAATTAGAGAACATAAATGATTTGTGGCTTATTGAAATAATCTTTTACCCAAAATTGGATTTGCAAAACCTTTTCTAAACTTGTTCATCAATGGTCTCATATTCACAATACAAATACATAAATGGCCTGCACAGATTGATTCCATTCACAAATATCATAGTATAATGCAAATTCTCGACACACTCGGGTTTCATTCATTAATAAGGGTTTTACAAAGGCACAAAGTGCACAATTCATTACCCTTAACTTGGGGATTACACATAACTATACCACCAATCCCAATATATACAATTGTTTCCCAAAAATATCAAAATAATTTACATGATAACCAATAACCAAAAAGGAATTCCTAACACGGAACTCTACTCGCTCTTCGTCACCAGTTTTCTTTTCGATCCTTCAACCCTGTTTAAAATGTTTAGATTTGAGAGAGTGAGATTCTAATGAATCCTCGTAGTATTAAATCAATCATAGTATATACAACAATAAAGCATAATCAAATCATCATCCACACTAAGCAATTACAACGACAATGGTTAGTATGACACATGTCATCCCTTACGATTGCTCACGCTGCATTGCATCACAACAATCCACATAATATATTTCACCACATTTGGGATTCATATAAAGCATTTCATAACTCAAGCCACATTGGCAGGATACACATAGCCCACGGCTGGATTCACAAATGCCGCCCCACGAGTCAGATTCACAAAGATCTATGTCGATTACGACGGTAGTTCAACGGCCGACCTAGAGATGACTAGTGTCAATCCCTATACGGCTCACGTTGAAGTGCTCACGCCATAATGGACCATGGCACATGCAGTTCAATGATAAGTTATGCATACCAAAACATCATACACAATATGAGAGAAAAGTCACTACCTTGATCCTTCCGGGGGTTCCTTAGCACCAGTCTCTCCCATGTCGGGCAAATATCGTATCCTATAATCATAATTAGGGACAAAGAGTTATTTCTCTATTCCAATTCTCAATAGCTTTTTAAAACTTAATTGGTTACCATTATTGCTCTTTTAGCACTCAAGAACACCTCTAACAATAGCCTTAAGGGGTTGGAAGAACTATCCCACATATCCCCTTTTGGAAGCACAAAAATTGATTTTTCACTGCTGCACCTCGAGTGAAAATGGTCTCACTTGAGTGTTGGTATAGACACTCGAGTGAAGAAGGCCTCACTTGAGTGATGATACGGACAGCACCTCAAGTGCTAGCAAGTGAGGACATAAAGTGTTTGCCCGAGAACACAAGAATTTTCAAAGAAGAGGAGCACTCGAGTGAAGAAGACCTCACTCGAGTGACAACTTAGCACTCGCAAGTGGTAAAGTGCACCCTTGAATTTTTGACGCGAGTGACAACCCGAGATGATATTTCAGCTGACAAATACACCTGCACTCAAGTGAGAGGTGGCTCACTCGAGTGAGAACCCACAACACTTGCAAGTGAGGCAACACTCTTGCCTCTCACGTGAAAGTGCAACATGAAAACCGAAGGCCAGAAGGGAAAATACACTAATGCACTCGAGTGATCCGACCCTCACTCGAGTGATGTTCTTCCCTCACTGGAGTGAACTCACTCTCACTCGAGTGATTTTATTAGAAACCAGAAAACATAGAAGGTATAACAGCACTTCCAGAATTTTCTACCAAGTAATCCAAATGAACCCAAATACCAAACCAAAGCTACTCCCACACATAAACACCCAAGGAATTCAATGGAAACATCAGAATCATCAAAATCCTACTCCATTATCATGCTTTTGGTTTTGGGCAACAAAATCAACAAAATACCAATCTCATCCAAACATCACATTTCAATCACCAATCAATCTATCTATCTATCCTAAACTTATTCCAAGATACCATTCTCATGCCAAAAACATACCAAATGAACAATGGCACTCATTTTCGGATTCAAGCCAACATTTCTAGAAATTGCAAACTACTTCAAATGGCATGAAACATAGATAGAAATATTGGTCTCACTTACCTCTTTCACTTTGCCAAAGAGACTTCTTGATTCACAAATCTCCAAAATTTTGTGTGGGCACAAATCAATACCAATGGGCACACTATAAACATCAAAACGAAGCTCTCACTCCATGGAACAACATTAATGAATGAGGTTTAAGCAATTGAGTTCAATTTCTATCCTTAATCACCAGCTTTTCTTCCTCTCTCTTGCCCACAAGGTCGCTGGAAATGCAGAAGAGAAGAGAGAGAGAACGAGAGGGAGGTTGAGTGAGGATGAAGAAGGGAAATGATTCACTCTACTCCTCCCCATACCTCTCATGTCAGCTGAAAATAGGAGGGAGGAGAGAGAAATATTTTTAAAATTCCTTTGACTTTTCTCTATCTCTCCCTTCCTCTCACTTTGACACATGCCTTACTCCCATTGGTTCTCATACAATAAGCAACCAATTTGTTACTCTAATATCTCCATTAGCCATTTTATAACACTTCTTATTTTTCTCTTAGTTAGTAATAATTTCCTCATTAATTACCAACTTATGGCCAATATTTCCATTCTTCCAATTTTTCATTAATTATGACATATTAATTAATATTGCCACAAAATACATAATAATCCCAATTAAATGTATAATTATCTACACTAATCATGATTAGCCCAAAATCAAAAATTCGGATATTACACGACTTGTGGCGGAGGGAGGTTGCAACATGTGGCGGATCTGGGGGCCGACGACAAGGTGGACACCGCCTGAGCTACCACACGCCACCGTCGGCGATGAGGGGGCGGTTGCCGGAGTAGCCACGTGGAGTTTTAAAATTCAAAAAAAAAATTCGAGATGGAATTTCCGATGAAAATGAATTCCGTCGAAAGTTGCGAGGGAATTTCAGACGAAATATTCCATCGGAAATTGCGATGGAATTTCTGACAGAATTCAGCTGAGAGGGAATATTCCGTCAGAAATTGAGAGGGACTTTGCGATGGAAATAAATTCTGTTAGAAATTTCTGACAGAATCTGAATTCCGTCAAAAATTTGTTTGTGACGCTATTTTTGCCGATGGAATCCATTTCGTCGAAAATTAATTCCGTCACAAATTCCGTCGGAAACTCTAATTCCATCACAAATTTCATCGGAAATTCAATATTTTTTTGTAGTGTGTTCCTAATTTTCTTTTGCATAAAAACACAATACATGGCCTCACAAAAAATTCCTGCCATCGTGATGTTGAAAAACAAAACATAAAATTGTAGACACGGTTCACATTACTCAAGTTGCTTTTGGAGACGTTTTACAGTACAACTTATTCTTCACCTTCTGTTGTTGACTGAGATATCCAATACAACAGTAAGCTGTTTAAAAATAAAAAATACAACCGTTAGATCTTTTTAGTTTGACTGGCGCTGGTGCAAGACCATCGTTATATCTCGTCGTCACAGGTCAGGGAAAGAACTACTAGCCATATCCATAATGCACAATAGAAAAGATAAAAATTTGTATTTATTTATAATATTACACACCATAAGAGGCCTTGAGACAAATTAAATGCAACAAACAAGATTCACTCTCGTTCAGGCCTTAAAGCAGACTTCTCCATCACAAACCCACCCATCACCAGAGTAGGGGTGAATCGTTTGCAGGGACCGCACCAAGATGCCAAAAAATACAAACCAACTCTCTTCCCCTTCAAGTTCTCGATTTTAACCTGCATGAAGAACACCATCTTCAATTTTTTTATGAATACAAGTAGAATTATTTCAAAAACTAAATATGAGCAATAGCTCCCAATAAAACAGCATATCTACTAATAGGGTCTATCAGAATTCACACAAAAAAAATCATTTGGCATTTATTTGTTTGATTCAGGGCAGCCTATTTCACCCAGATTTCATCTTATATCCAAAATTCCTAAGAACAGAATGTGTATCATAACTCATGTTTTGTAATTAAAAGAAATTTGTGAATCAAACCTGAAAGGAAAAAAAAAATAATAGGAATCAAAACAGATGGGCAGCAAGTATAGACACTCAACTCACTCAGAAGACTAAGGGTGTGTTTGTTTTGGCGATTGGATAAGTAACTTATTTTTACTTAAACTTATGAAATCTTAAGATTGGAAAAAAGTTAGATTGGGTAAAATGATGAGTGTTTGGATTAGCGATTGGATAAGTAACTTAAAGTAACTTATATAAAAGTAAATGATATTTGGTTTGACTTTTGCATAAGTAACTTTTATATTAATTAAGAGAAAAAATTGTAAAAATTATGAAAAATAAAAAAATGAAGGGATAATTGTGAAAAAAGTCCTCATTAGCAACTTAATTGCCAATGGGACATGGGAAGATATCTACACACGGAGGGAATTTTTCACAATTTTCTCAAAAATTAATTTTGAAAATTTGGTAATGGTATAATTGTAATAAAATTATATCAAACTCTAATTTAAATCGGTACACTCCAAAAGTCTTTTCTATTGTGCACCTCAAGCCTAAATCTTTAAAATTATATCAAACTCTAATTTAAATATTAAATCCTAACTCATATTTTCACATAGCTCAAAATCTAACAAAATAAACTGATTAAAACCTCAAAAATACCTCCTTTAGTTTAAATAAATTATTTAAACTAAATTTAATGGGTAAAAACACTATATAGAAACTAATTTATGATATGTTTATAAAAAAAAATTGATTATAAAATTATAAAACAACTAAATACTAAATCTAAACTGATTAAAATTAATTATTAATTATTCTCTACATTTCTACAGTCATATATTAACAAAACTCAAAACTTGACTTGCCTAAACTCTTATCCCAAAGTATTATCTAATTAGCAGAAGATTACTATATAAAGAAAGAGAAAATTATTTAGAACATTTTTCATACAAGAATTTTTGTGATTAGAAGTGATTTTGAGTATTTCATTGATCCCCAAAAATATAAAAATACTTCTATCAATATTATTTTACACACACATGCATGTAAACTCCAATAAACTCCATTTTAAGGTTTATGGCTTTTTTTCAACTTATGATTTTTTTTACTTTAAATCCAATGGTCGAAATAAATATTCATTATAACTTTTTTACTATTCAGATCCGTTTGTGACACTGTGTATATCCGATTTGACGCTGAAACGCTGAAACAAAGGAGCACTGAATATTTAGTGCAAAGGCCGCTGACCAAAACTTCAGACATGGTTAGAGAGAGTTTTTATGAACCTAAGATGGATCCGTATGAATAAATTACAGAGCTCGAGCTTTGCGAATCACAGACTAAAATCATTTTCCGGGAAAATAAAAAACATGAATTGTGTTAATCGAAACAACCAAACAACAACGTACCTGATCGCCGTTGTTCCGAACAAGATAGTGCCTCTCCGAAGAAGAGAGGATAGATTGAACATCGTGGGCAACAACAGTTTCAGCGTCAGCCATTTTAGTCAATGCGTAACTTCGGACCTAACACAGCAACGAACTCAAAGTAGCTTTGGACAAGAAAAAGATTCGCACTCCAATGGCCATTTATAAGGAAAATATCTGAGCAGGCCCTTTTCTCGGGATTCGATGTCAGAAGAAAAAAATTCTCTTAACTTCAATCTGAATGGTAAGAATCTTAAGAATTAAGAAAGTTTTCACATTAAGTAGTACACTTTTGCCTCTTCTCTGTAAAATTTCTGGAATGTTTGAGCCTTTGTTTCGTGGTGATTTCATTTCCTCGGTGGCCAAGTATCTCTTCATGACCGAAAACATAAACGAAAAAGAAAACTATGCATATCTCTCTTTTCACATTGGAGAAAGCAGCCTGAGTGGGTCGGACTGGAAATGTCAGTTCGTCCGCCAATGACCATGAAACGCGCGTCGCTGGGAATATTAATGGGTGAGATGGATTTTGAATACCCGCCTTATGGTTACGTGGAGCAGAGCAATTTTAACAGCCGCACAATTAACTTGTTAAGAAAATATTATTTTAGTTCTATTTATAAATTTTTTTAAATTAAATCTCACGTATTAAGGAGAGATAATTAACTTAATATTTATAGGATAAATTTTTAATTATGTCCTTATTTTTGAATGAGTATTTTTCAATTCTTTCAATTCTATCTATCTTTAAATTATTTCTTTATTGATATAATAAATAGAGACAAAATTATCACAATCTCATTTATTACCCTGAAACTGAATTTATAAATATGACTAAATTTTTTTATTAAAAAAACTTATAAATATAACCAAAGTGGTATAATCTTTTTAAAAGGGGCAATCCCAACAACTTCATTAAATTGACACGATTTTTTCCATGGGACCCGTTTGTTTTTTCTAGCTTTATAAAGGATGTTTGTACCAATTTTATAAAATTGCTAAAATTGTACTTTTTAAAAAAATTAGATCTATTTTTACATCATTCCAAACTTAATATAAATGAAAAACATGTAGAAAAACTTTCTTGTTAAAATTGTACATTTTTTTTACCGAAAGGATAATTCCATTATATAATAAAGGGTTAAGGAGTAAATTTACCAACAAAGTTTTGTCGGAGGAGCATCTAGCATAAATATGTTTTAGAAGGGGCAAAAATACTAATGAACAATTAAAAAGGGGCATCTAGCACAAAAACCATTAAATCCGTACTAACGCCGTTAGGGTTTTCTTTTCTTATAATTTAACGCTGTTAGTATGGATTTAAAGGTTTTTGTGCTGGATGGCTCTTTTTAATTGTTTATTGGTATTTTTGCTCCTTCTAAAACATATTTATGCCAAATGCTCCTCGGACAAAACTTTATTGGTAAATTTGCTCCTTATAATAAAACCGAGCATAGATACTAAACAAACCCAGAAATTAAAATACTAAAACAAAAGCCAGAAGGCAACAAGAACTATCAAAACAAATTAAAAGCAAAGACAGCCGATGCCTAAACCTTACAGATTGAAGGTGAGAACACTATTAGAAAAAATGGTTTTAACGTCCCCTTTTTTTGGCCTTTTAACGTCTGAAAACAGAGGGACGTCTATCTGAGGGTCGTGGAAAAAAACATCAATAACGTCTGTAAAATAGGGGACGTTAAATAGGCAGGACTTTAGACATCCCCAGTTCAGACTTGGGACGTCTAAAGTGTCGCCCCACCCTTTCCCACGTCCCTTTTTATTTTAAGGACATTGAAAGTATTCATTTAAATGGCCTTTTTATATATATTTCACTGTCTAGAAAGTGTAAACTGCAGAAATAGGATGGAAACAACAGAATAAAACAATAGCAATTCAGCAGAATGGAAACAACAACTTGAAATACAGTGATCAACCTAAGGCTCTACTACATGCAATAACTTTAAGGAGTAGCAAACTAAATAACTAACAAGCCACACAAACTACACAACAATCTATATCCAAGTCTGTTATTGCTCTAAAAAGACTATATCCAAGTCTCCAGTTTGTACAATAACCAAGACTAAATCCAATCTATATCCAACAACAACAACGCTAATCATATGTACAATATATAGAACTACCACAAAAGTATTTCATACACAAACTACTAAAGACTTTACTCTGGTATACGTTGAAGAAGATGTCCAGCCAAAAAGTCTCTGATCATATTTACGTCTTCATATGAGTAGGCATCTTCATTGTCAAAAATCTGTAAATTAGAAAATAAGCTTAGATGAAATAATGAATCACCATTGAATTACAACACCAAGAATATTATCCTCTGAGAATGAAGAAGCGATTACTTGTTCAAAATCTGTCATAATGCCACTCTTAATGATGTTAAACATATAAAGTAAGATATAGTATCCACATTCCCAGCCGCCAAGTTGTTGAGGGCACTATAAATCAAAAGCAAAAGGTTAAAATTAATAAAGGCATATCTAAAACGACCATCAATCAAAAGAACTTGATTTGAAACTACATACCTTTGGAAACAACCATCTCAGGTATTTGACACCTTTACAATCGCGTGGCCTGCCAAGCACTCGATACGTCGTACATGCCCTATCATTAAAATGAAAATCAACATAAATTAGAAAAATTCATTTACGTCAAGAATCAAGAAGCAATGAAATACAAAAAAATAACTTACTTGTTGAAGACGCTTTTAGTTTCTTTGTCTGGTATTTTACTTAAAGAATGAAACCAGTAAACAACGTGGGACCGAGGACAGAGAACACACAAACTCTAGTGGTAACTATCACAACATATACATATTAAAAAGAAGTTAGATGTCAAGGCAATTATTTATTAAAAATGTCAAATACATAAAATTTAAATGCGTACCCTTGAACAATCGGTGCTAGATAACAACGATAGTCATTCTCTTCCACTGTGAAGCCCACATAGTGCATCCTTCTTTTCAATGTATTCCTATTCCTTGTCGTATGTGCAGGAGACAATAATCCATATAAATCAACTCTTTGCAAGTCAATGCATATACGACGGAAGGAGCTATAATAGAATTAAAATGATGAATGTATTAGCTAGTTAAAATCAACTTAACTAAATGAAGGTAAAGATGGGAAATAAAAAACTTAGAGGATTGCAAATTTGCCCCATCCAATATCTAGCTCCTCCAACTTAATGAACTGTTTAAGATCTTCTTTATTAATTGTGAAGGGATACTCTAATTCCTGGCCCACAGTCCCTGTAGGCATACGCAAATCAATCTGGTGAATGCCTTTATAGATCTGCTACAGTCGTGCTAAGAAGGGCCATTTTCCTGCTTCCTGCTCGTTCGTTTAGAACATAAAAAAACATACTGTTAGTAGGATGTCAACACATCTTAAGTAAAACTGAGGTAGTTCCATACCATTGGAGGTGTTGCTGCTAAGCCAAAAAGATGTATAGGCTAAAGGATGAAAGATCCTCTCGCCTGAGCTATCGTGGCAACCTCATCATTAGGAATAGGGATAGTTGTACCTTCTTCCCCCTCTCGAACACACGTCACAGTCACCCTACATAAATGATGTGGAATTCGCTGATGATGGTGGGTGGTAACTTGTGTGTGAACGAGAGCCTCTACAACTACACGCAGCATTGGGGCATCCAAAGAGAGGATGGCAGGTTCTCCCAGCGTTGGAGTGAGAGAAGGGTCGTCAAGTGGTTCCTCTACCTAGTTGTAACTTCCTTTGGTGCTGTGGAAGGCCGGGGATGAATGGGTTCTACGCTCAGTAGTTGCCATATGCGATTCAAACATCTTCATCCTTTCAGCTTGTAGCTCAGGCATCAGCTCAAGACATAGCTCTAGCAATAGCTCTTGTCAGAGCTTATTGCGAAGGTTGGCCTCGAGCTCTTGTGAGACTTCCTGGTGAATCTTGGCCACAAGCTCCCTACTGGGTTCAGCTTGTGACGAATAAGGATGTGACGCTTGGCTAAAATACTTCATGACACGAACTCCCCCTGCCTCCCCTCAAACATGACCAGGGTGATCTACCTTCCCAATCACCAATGACAAGATGTCCATCCATCCACTTGGAGTGAATGAACCTTGGCTACTATGATCTTCCAGTTCATCCTGTAGTATAAAAGTTATCATAAATGAAAATTAAGCACTCCCAATATAAAGAAAAAATTTGTACTTATGGTCTAACTACTTACAATCCTCGCAGCAACCTTAGCAACAGTTGGATTTACATACTTCCCACCCTTAATCCTCCCCGCTTTCCATTTTTTGTGATGTAGAGGAGGTGGCGGGGCCTCGACCACAACGGTAGGATCTGATGTGGCTGCTTCCTTCAATTTCTCCAACTCTTCTACTATCATCTTTCGCTCAAGCTTCCGATAACCACCATGAGACATGTAATGTTGATACTTATTAGCTACTTGCCTCTTTGCATTTGCTGCACTCAATGCCTTTAAAAGGAAAACAACGAACACTGAATCAATAATGTCAACTATATTCAAATAAAACAATATGATGACAGAAATCTTACCAAAAAGTTTGGATCTTCTCGTGATGCCATAAACAACCTCTAGTCCTCTAGAGACAAATACGTATACTCTTGACATGGATCCTGACCCCTCAGGTCCCCTCGAATGTAATCTCGTGTAAGCCTATTTTTAAAATATTTCCATCGTAGACGAATCTCCCTTATCCACTCCTTGTACATCACCGCGGTGTCAGGGACATCATAGGTTTGCTATAAGGTAAAAACATAAGTTAATTATATTTGAAGCAATATGAATAAAGATATATATGCAGATGTATCGAAACTTATATACCAAAAGTTGTTGCCAAATCAACTCTTTGGTTTTTGGTGGAACCAACTTCCAATTATCATATATAATGTGAACTTTGCTCCAACCTAATAAACCTAAGTAGCTAATGAAATGGTCTTCCTCCGGACCACTTGGTTTCATATCGTCATCAAAGTCAATATGCAACCTCTCCTGTTGATGGTGATGACGTGCTACCAATGCAGGCATTTTTGTACTGCCTCTAACCCTTCTTCTCGCAACGGGTTCAGGTATCACAGCAGGTTCAGGCCTATTCATTTCATTGTCCCTATCACTTTGTGAGTTACTAGAATTGTCCATATTCCTGTAAGCACAAAAATCATTGTCAGATAGGTGAATAAATTGTAAGTAAATGAATAAACTAGCTAGTTATAAAACAAATAGCACACATTACTATTTTCTAAGTTAAGCTCTTACTCTAGATTGTTTCCCATATTCCTTCACAATGATCATTTCTTACAGCATATTCTTCATCATTTATCAATTTTACTTCACTTGTTGTAGGTGGATTAGTTGTTAAAGGTGGTGTGTCGTCAAGGTTGAAGGTCAGAACACCATACTTCTGTTTTTTACTTTGAAGTACAATGTAAATTTTTTTATTTGCAAGATCTGTGACAAAAAACACTTGTTTCGCCTGGCTTACTAGAATAAAGGGCTCATCCCTCTAACCTACTCTTTCAAGATCAACTGAGACAAATCCAAATTATTGATCTATTACCACAGCATTATTGCTAACCTATTTACATTTGAATAAAGCAACTTTGAACTTGTTGTAAGTGATTTCCCATATTTCTTCTATCACTCCATAATAGACCATGGATGCTAATATGGGGTTTTTGTCTTTCGAATTGGAAAAGTGCATGGTTCAGCTTCTACCATCACCCCACTATTTTGCATGGTACTTCTGTTATCTTGGTCTTTTATGTAGAAAGAATACCCGTTTATGTTATAACCGCTCCAAGTAATGATCTGAAATAAAGGCCCTTAGGCTAGCCACTCTATTGTCTCAGACACACCAGTCTCATGCAAAACCTTTTCCTGAAACCACTCTATGAATGTCTTGTTTTGCTCAATAGCAATATGCATGTCATTCTTCCTCGGATTCATGTTCTTCAATATCTTTTTGTGTTCGTCTATGAACGGTTGAACTTCTGCCATGTTATTCAGGATATAGAGGTGTGCTTGCAACACCTCTTCATGAGGCATAGTCTTCACTTTCAGTCCTCGTGTTCCCTTACTCCTTGTAACACCCCAAATTTTGATTAAGAGCTAATGGGGATTATTGAGAATGTAATTGTGGATTAAAGTTGAATTAATGTGTATTTGTGACAATATTATCTCATATGTCATAATTGATGAAAAATTGATAAAATGGGATTATTGGCTTTAAGTTGGTGATTAATGGGGAAATTAATTATTAAGAGGAAATGAAATGTGTGATTAAATGACTAATGGATGGATTAGAGAAGCTAATTAGAGACTTAGTGTGTGTAAGCCCACGAGGAGTGGACACTTGGCAAGATCACATGTGAAGGGATTGGGAGAAAAGTCAAAATGTATTTTTTTAAATAAGTTTCTCTCTCCTCTCTTTCCTTCTTTCTCGTTGAAAACTGAAATGGGAAGGGAGTATAATCATTTCCCTTCTTCATCACTCTTCTCATCACTCATCACTCTCCTTCTCTCTTCCATTTTCGGTATTCTTTCTGCAGAAAAAAAGAGGAAGTGCCAAGGGAAGTTCTTGCCATTTTGACCCTCTTAATGACCTCTAATGGAAAAACTTGCTTCTTCAATCTCGCTCCTTGCACTGAGAGCTTCGATTCTATGGTTGTAGATTTACCATTGGTGGTGATTTGAACTCTTAAGGAGATATAGAGTTTGGATAATCAAAGAACTCCTTTGGAGATTGTTGATGAGGTGAGTGAGTTGAATATTTTGATATAAGTTTTGTGGTCATTTAGTTAAGTTGGAATTTCTAGGAATTTAGCCCTATTTTCAAAAATTAGGGTCTTGTGGTGTTTGAGTTTTTGTTGTCATGGATATGATGATTTGAGATGTATCTTGGATAGATAGAATTTGATTGAAGCTTAAACGCCAAGTTTGACAATTTTGGGATTTTTGTTGAACATAGGCCAAAAACAGAACATATAGATGGAATGAGAATTTGGTTATTTTGATGTTTCCATTGTGTTCCTTGTGTAAAATTGTGTGGGAGTAGTGTTGGATATGAATTTTGAACCATTGGGAACTTAGTTTTAAAAATGGCAAGTATTGGTTAGTGAAAAACTCTGTTCTGGCAGTGGATTTGCATGGATGTTTTAAAATAGAAAATGGTGTTGAAAAATTTTGAAACGTTCCAGTCTTAAATTTTATTTGCCAAGCTTCAAAATGGACATATATTTCATGTCATTTCGATTTTTGAGCTAGGAGTTATGACTGTCCAACATTTGATGTTAAATCTGGGAACAATTCTGGAGCAGTGTGGACATTTCTTAAATTTTGTATTTGTGTGGTGATTTCTGGTAATGGTCCATATTTTTTTGATAAAGAGCACTTAAATAGCTTTCAATGGGATTTGGGATCACCTCATTTTGATTTTTCTAGAATTCGTTATGATTTTTCGAAGTTCAGCCAAGAAACAGAATTTTCCTGGCTGCAGCCAGAAAATTCTTGGCTGCAGCTAGAAACTTTCTGTGTTGTTTCTGGCTACAGCCAGAGGTTTCTTGGCTGCAACCAACCCCTGTTTTTAGTACCTTGTGATTTTGAAAAGTGATTTCCAATCTAGTACTTCCCAATCCTTTTAGACGATTGTTAGAGACTTTCATAGCTACTTAAGGGACTTTAATGTTAACCAAAACTAAGTGTTTTGAAGTCATTTGAGTATTGGAATAAGTGATAACCTGTCATCCTTAATGATTATAGGATTTGATATTTGCCCAGAACATAGAAGGCATACGCCTGAACAAGAACGGAAAGAACAAGGTAGTAACACTTTATCCTATATCATGTATATTGCATTGTTTGTTTGCATTAGTCATAGAATACAGATACAGTAAGGGGACGTGGTGAAAGTTCGGCCTTGAATACAGATACAATAAAGGGATGTGGCGAAATCCCGGTCTTGAATACAGATACAGTGAGGGGACGTGGCGAAAGCCCGACCTTGTATACAGTGAAGGGGACGTGGCATTGTGCCCGGCCTCGGATATTGATTGCTGCATTGTGATATATGTTTACTTGCTTTGTTTAATATACATCATATAAGTAAACTGTTGTTACTGGGATTCTCTAGAATCTCATTCTTTCCAAATAACATTTTTAGACAGGGCAAGTGGATTGAAGAACAAGCAAGTAAGCAAGGATGATTAGGACTGCTGGCGGTAGTCTTAGTTAGATATTTTGGTTTATACTGAACTGGTTATCATTTTGGGATAAATGTACCTATTAAATAGATCATAGCAAGATAGTTTTGTGTAATTCCCGGTATGGATACTGAGATAGCAATGATGCCTTGTATAAACCTTTGGATTAATGTTATTATCCCGGGTGTATGTCGAGAATTGTATTGATGCTCTGATATTGTGTATGTGACTTACCGAACAGGCCTATTGCTTTTTACTTTGAAATGAATGGAGATCTATTTGTACAAGTGTTGGAAAAAAAATTAATTACCCCAGATATCTCATTTGATTACGAAACGTGTTTAAACGCTAATTGTGGTCTTTATCGAGGTGGGGGTTACACTCCTCCCCTCTTCAAGTCGAGATTGTTCCTTCTTCCCTGATAGATAATTGCTGCAGAAGTCCATAACCTCTTCAACTACATACCTTTCAACTATTGAGGCTTCTGGTCTATAGGGATTTTTAGAGTACCCTTTTAAGATCTTTATGTATCGCTCGAAAGGGTACATCTATCTTAGGTAAACTGGACCGCAGAGCCTTAACTCCCTTACCAAATGAACTATCAAATGCACCATTATATCAAAAAATGAAGGAGGAAAGTGCATCTCTAATTGGGACAATATAATATAACCCTTAACTTCCAGTTCATCTAGCTTTTCAGTGTCAATGTCTTTGTTATAGATAGCATTAAAGAAAACACACAATCTTGTCATAGTGCTTCGAATTTCATCTTTCATAATACCTCTAATAGCTACTGGTAATAGTTGTTGCATCAGCACATGATAATCATGGGACTTCATTCCCACTAACTTCAAATCCTCCATTGACACACACCTTCTCACATTTGAAGAATATCCTTATGGTACCTTAATTTCATTCAAACACCCACACAAACTCTTTTCTCTACTTTTGATAGTGTATACGCTGCTGGCTCCATGTATGCCCTCCTACCATCATCTCTTACTTGTGGATGTAATCGTTCTCTTATTCCCATATCAACAAGGTCTAGTCTCACACTAATCCCATCCTTGGTCTTCTCTGGAATGTGCAAAAGCGTACTGACAAGGCTATCACAAATGTTTTTCTCCACGTGTATCACATCAATACTGTGTCTCACGTCAAGCCTACGCCAATATGGAAGATCAAAGAAAATTGATCTCTTCTTCCATATGTTCTTCTCACCTACAGTCTTCTGATTCTTACCGAGTAAGACATTGATATATTCAACCCGACTATAAACTTCCTCTCTGGTTAATGCCTTTGGAGCCAGTCCATGCTCCGGTAAGCTGTTAAAATGCTTTCTTAACCTACGATATGGGTGGAACCCAAGAAGTAACCTCCTGTGACCAAGGTAGACCGTCTTTCTTCCATGTTTAAGTTGGTGGAAGTGAGTGTCTGCTTCATAGATTGGACATGCTTTATGCCCTTTCATACTGTACCCTGAGAGGTTTCCGTAAGCAGGGAAGTCATTTATCGTGGTGAAAATCATTGCACGTAGCTTGAAGGACTCATTCTTATATGCATCAAACACATCTACGCCTTCCTCCCACAACTTCTTCAAGTCCTCAGTCAAAGGCATCAAGTAGACATCGATATCATTTCCTGGCTGTTTTGGTCTAGAAATCATCATAGAAAGCATCACATACTTGTGTTTCATACAAAGCCAGGGAGGCAAGTTGTATATTACAAGGAGTACTGGCCACGCACTATGTGTGCTATTAAGAGTTCCATACGGATTGATGCCATTTGTACAAAGCCCAAGACAAAGGGTTCTCGGTTCGCTACCAAATTCAGGGAACATTTCATCTATTTTCTTCCACTATGGAGAGTTAGTTGGGTGCCGAAGATATTTTCCATCAGATATTCTTTCATCCGAATGCCATCTCAACTTCTTCGCTTTTTTTTGTAGTGCCAAACAAACGTTTAAAGCACGGTATTATTGGAAGATACCACAAAAATTTTACAGGTTGCCTTTTAGTTGTCCCATCGCCACAACCACCATCTTTCTTCACTTTGTATCGTGTAGTTTGACACTTGGGGCACTTACTCAGACCTTCATACTCCTTTCTATATAGTACGCAGTCATTAAGGCAAGCGTGTATCTTTTTATACTCTATACCCGTTGTAGAGAGGATTTTCTTGGCCTCATACATATGATTTGGAAGTACATTATTGTTTGGAAACATATCACACAATAGTTTAAGCAGCATTGTGAAACTACTATCGGTCCACCCACAAGTTGCTTTTAAGTTAACCAAATGTAATGTTCTTGTCAGCCGTGTGTATTTACTCCCTAGGTACAACGGTGTCTCTGCATCACTCCACAGGCTGTCATATTCATGCGACTGTGCAAAGGATTCTACCTCAACATCGTGAATCATTCTCTCCATTCTATCTTCATCTATGACATCCACAGCTTCCTTCTTGTGCGACGGACAATCAGTTACTTCCTTATCATGCCATATCCACCTTGTGTATTGAAGATTTATTCCATCACAAAGTAGGTGATCCCTTATAACTTCAACATCCCATCTTCTCTCATTTAAATAATTGACACAAGGACAAAAATACATCCCATTTTTGGCTGGAGCGTTCCTTCTAGCATATTCAATAAACTCTTCAACCCCATTCTCATATTGTTCACTTGTTCTCAAAGCATTCATCCAACTATGATTCATTTTATTACCACCTACACCATCCCAATAACACTCAAGTTTAGAATAATTGTCAACACATGGAATTGCCTTTTACTATTTTGTTTTTCAAAATATTGGCAGCATTTCCCCTTAAAAGTGAGACATCCCAAAATCAAAATAACAAACCATCTCAGCTTAATTTAAACAAAATTAAACTAATTAAGAAGAGCAAAATAAAATTTCATAGCACTGAAACAAGTGTAAAAAGAAGGAAGCTAGCATTAATTCTTCTAACCCAAATAAAAATTCATAGCTTCATTTTCTCTACTTCGGAGCATTAGGTAAAATCAAACTATTATATTGAATTGAACTAGATAGACGAGAGTTGGATGTGTGTGTGTGTGTGTGTGTGTGTGTGTGTATGTGTTTCTCTTTCTCTAAAATACCTCTCTTTTATTGAGGGCATCAAAAGTGGTGAAAGAAAACAAAGTGAGAAAAATTAGAAAATTAATAAGAAAAATGTAAAAAAAAAATATAATAAATGAGACAAAATGATGCATCAAGGTCCTATATTTAGGATCAAGTTGTAATACCCCGAATTTCGAGACTCGAGGCTAGAGAATAAGCCTGAGATTAGTGGATTGCTAAGCCCTAGTTTAGCAAGATCCCAAATTATGATTAGGGGTTAATGACTACAAAAGTGGACGTGGTTGGTGATTAATGAACCCTTTTAGAGAATATAAAGTGGATTGTAGTCACTTGTGTTATGAGCAACGCCAAAACCCTGTATTTGAGTTCAATTGTGGATCAACATCCAAATTGAATTAGAATAGAGGGAAGAATTGAATGGGGTATTGTGATGGAAATGGTGTCATGTTGTGGTATTTGATCATTGGAATTGATTTAAATTGAATTGGACACATTGGTTGCAAAACTGGAAATGCTGTCCAGTGTGAATTCTGTATGGCCAGTCTTCTCGTGTGGATGTTTTAACTAGGCAAATAATGTCATAAAATTATGAAAATTTCCAGTTTTAAATTTCATATCCCAAGTTTCAAAATGGACATATAATTTGTGCCATTTCGTTTTGGGAACTGGGAGATATGACTGTCCAAAGTTTGAGGTCGAAAATGGACTCTACTTTGGGGCAGTGATGAAATTTATGTAATTCTGGAATTGTGTGGTGATTTTTAGTAATGGCCAATATTTTTCCTATGAAGAGGACTTAAATATCTTTCATTTGGCTTTGGAATCACCTCATTTTGAGTTTTCTAGAATTAGTTATGATTTTTCAAAGTTTGGACAGAAAATCTGCCAGAAAATCCGAAAATGGGAATTATGACATCATCTCAATAAAAGATGACATCATCATGAAATTAAATATCTTCTCATCTTCTTCAGCTCTCATTTTCTGTCGTGAGTTTCAGCTGAAATAGAGAGAGAGCATATGGGATCTTTAGAGAAAGAAAGAGGAAGAAATCTCGTAAGGTAAGCCGATTTCTCCGACGATCTAGCTCCTAACGCGTATATCTCCGATCCTAAGCTACTCCTTTATGTTCTTTAAGGTTTGAAAGCTCTTCCTTTGGTGTTAAAACAGCTAGGGTTTCAGCCAAGACAAAGAAAACCTAGTGGGAGCTTGAGGTAACTTCCAAACTCTTGTGTATTGACTATTCTGGCTGCTGTGGACAATTTAATCGGTGAAATTTCGCCGGATTGTCATTGGTTTCAAAAGTGAAAAATGAGTGTGTGGGGCTGTTATGCTGCCCAAATAGGTACTAAATGGTAGTTGTAACCTAATGGAATAGTCAATAAAGTGGTTAGGAGTAGAAAAGAACGCGTCTACGGAGCCGAAACCGAAAAACCCCAATTTTTCCCGGAGTACATGTATATTTCGGCCAAGGCTATAAATGGGTCTTAGAGTTGGATTTTCAATGATTTGATGATTCCATTGAGTTCAGGAGCAAAAATTAGGTGGGGTTACAGTTGGGCACTTTTTCGGAAAAGGCCGAAAAAGCATAATTACGAAAACGCCCTTGAAACCCTTAAAGTGAGGCTGCCAAGGGTAAATTTGTAAATTGACATTGAATTTGATAATTCCAAGTCTGGAAATGGATTCCTTGGGTGAAAATATGTCAGAATAGCCCATGTCAAAATTTCAAAAAAAGTACAGCCGGACCGGGTACGGCGGGGCCAGGCCGGGTCCCCGGGGGTGTTTTAGTAAATTTTCAATATAGCCTCATATAACCCCCAGAAACACTATGGAAGTGTCTGAATGGTATATTTGACATTGTAGGATCGAATGTAAAGACCCGAGTTGCTGGCACGCAAATCGAGGAGAAAAGACTGGAGGTAGGGGACTTACCTTACTTGCATGTATTCGATATCTTTGCTTGTGTAGTGATGTATGTGATTGCTTTACTTGATTATGTAGAGCATATTTGAATAAATGAAGCCTTGTTTCTGTTTTCGCTGTGACCATAGTCTTGTTGTATGAAACATTGAGTATGCAGAAATATCATTATGGGGTATGCATCTAGATAAAGCTAACATGTCATACACCTAGCATCTATCATGCATGCATTATGGTATCTGTTTCCTACTGAGATTCTCTTGAATCTCACTCTCCCCTACCAACAATTTAGACAGGGCAAGTGGCTCGTGGAGGGAGCGGCTTGGACTCCTTCGAGATGAGATTGTGTAATCCCCATTTGAAGAACTGTAATGGGCAATTGTACCCTGTGTATCTTTAGCGAAGGTATGTACCCGGGATTGCCGGGAAGATTAAGTTGTGCACTTTGATATTTATATGAATGTGATTTATCTTCGCGTAGTAATTGTATTCAAAATGTGAATATAAGACCAAGTTTATAAATGATTTCAAAACGTATTCGTGAAAACCCCGCCATATGATGGGTTAGTAAATGTTATTTGATTATTATTGGTCTCTATTTCATTTTAATCGCGTATTTCGGATATAATTACGGAGGGGGTTACACAAGTCATATTCATCAACTAAGCACTTTCTAAATAGAAGGGAAAACTGACCAATTAAGTTCAAAGGATACATGTCTATTCAAAAAATAGCCCAGAATATACATTTGGAATTAAAAATACAATCACCACCATAGTTTCAACTCTAGCTAGGGGTGGAAACACACAATCAATTCAATGCTTCCACATTTAAATCAGCAAAATAATTAGAAATTCCAAGACAATTGCTAGAAGAACAACATTCCATGAACAACTAAGTTCAAAAACTAAAATGAAAACATGTAGAAGGCACCAATTCATACGGTTTGTTTTGGTCCATAGAAAAGGGCATTAGAAACCAATGTCATTTTCATTATTTCAGTTTAGAATCCAACGGCTTTGGTGAACCAACCATATGATTTTGGGCAGAATATAAACATATTATATTGGTTTTCATTCTTCCCAGGAACCTACAAAATCAAACAGAACTAGCCACTACAAAGTTCACTTGGAAAAGATATTTAACCTTCAGAGCACCAAATTGTGGCTCTGCAACATTTCCTTTGCCAACCCAAACAAACAAAACCAATCTCAACAGATTCTACGACTTAAAATAAAAAAAATATTCAGAGAATGTTTAGAACTCACAAGTATTCCTTCAAGATCCTTTATGCGAATATTCAGAGACAAGCTTCCACCTCTCTCTTCTCTAGTATCTAAAAATAAGGTAGTGCGAAAATAATTTAATATCAGTTATCAGTTAATGGTTAACAAGAAGAGAACAAACTAATATAAATTTTACAAGTTTAAAGGGAAATACAAAAATTGAGAACACAACTGCAGCAGCAAATAGCAACACCTAGGGCCACGGGAATGGGAGAAGAGGGAAGAAAAATGTAGGGGAGGTGCGCCTTTGTTCAGGGAAGGAGTTATGACAGTGCGCTTACAAGTATGGGAGAAGACAGTGTGCTCACGGGTATAGGAGAAGAATGAAAACAAATGTAGCAGGGAAATAGGCATGGAACACAGCAGCAATCACGGGTATGAGCCAAGAGAATGCAGAGAAGGTAAAGCTGCAACTCTACAATTGCATGAGGTGATGGTTCTACGTCCCCAATCAAAATGGGGACGCCTAAAGTGAGCTTTAGACGTCCCTAGTCAAAATGGGGATGTCTAAAGCCACTTTAGACGTCCCTATTTATGCAGGGGACGTTTAAAGTCCACTTTAGACGTCCCCAGTTTTTTTGGGGACGTCTAAAGTAGTTGAAAAGTTTTTTTTGTTAAATTCATCCAGCGCCAAAGCCTCCCGCCAAATATTAAACTTTGGGCATTCCTAACTTAAAAAGGGACGTCCTTTTGGGTAGTAAAAAGTCTAGTTTGTAGTAGTGGAAGGCTAACTTTCATTCCACCATGATCAAAGGAAAGAAGCAATCGAGAGTGGTTGTCCAATGATGTGCTCTCCTGAGCCCACCCCCTTTGATGCTAATGCTGCAAAACTAAATGCAGCTCCCAAACACCTACATTAGAAGGGTAAAGAAACAAATGGAACTTGAGAACAAATTCCATAGAACCAGTAATCATGGTAGAATAAAGCCAACATCCATCACAGACAAAATTAATCCATAGAGAAAGGCAGTAGAAAAACTAAGTAGACACCCATAGTACACACATAAACAAAGCACAAATCATAACTCTAACAACTAATAGGGGTGACCAAGACTCTAAGTGCAAAACTAGAGGCCCCCTCCACCACTGGTAGCACCAAGAAACAACTCTCATAGAACCTTGGTGTTGTAGGCCAGCCACCAAACATCAGAGAAACAACCATCACAAGATCGTCTTGAGCAGTAGACCAGCCTTGCACACCTTCCTTCTTCCTTTTGCTTAGAGCCTCTCCAAGCTTCATCCCTCGTATATGCAAATTCTTTAAAGTTTTAGCCACAACCCACCTTACAAATCCAATCACTAGCATTGAAACCTCAACCCCTTTCACCCTCGCTTGCAGAAATGAAGAGTCGTAGAGTCCATTGGCAAGAGGAAACTAGTAAGCCTTGGAATCACAACCACCGATCCCTGTTTCAACTCACCAAGAAAGCCGCCTTGAACCCCAATATCGCTAACGCCGACCATCTTCCTTCCCTCACTTGATGAAACCCCACGCAAATAACCTTGAAAGCCCCTTGCCACTATCGCAGATTGACTACCCATAGAGGACCTGACCGAAGATGAAGCTTCGAAAAACCCTAGTAGAACTCCTCGACTCTTACACGTACAGAGGCGTGACTCTATTCTTGTTAAAAGTGTACATTAACCCATTCAATAATAAAAACAAAAATTAATGGTTAAAGTATGCTTTTGTTCTTTAAGTTTATGTGAGGTTTCATTTAAGGTCTGTTTGATACGAGGGATTTGGAGGGGAGGGGAAATTTTTATAAGTTGGATTTAAGAAAATTGGAGAAGTGAGATTACAAAATTTTAATATAGAGAATATATAAGATAAAAGAGTAAGAAAACTTAATTAAAAACTTTATATCCCACTTCTCTCATTTGTTAAAATCCAACTCAAAAAAAAAATTCCCTCCATTCATTTTTCCTCCCCTCCCCTTATACCAAACAAGCCCTTAGTCTTTTAGTTTCAAAAATTGTGTTTTTAGTCATTTTAAATTATTATCGTTAACTTCCATAACGAAAAATGATGAGTCAGCAAATTTAAAATGTCAATTGAAAAAATCTAAAATGTTGACTGGTCTTTCTTGAAAATTGATTTTAAGATTAAAATATAAAATTAATGTTATTAAATAATTAAAATTTAGATTTGTCAATATTTTAAATTTGTTGAATCATTTTTTTGTTAGTAAAGTTGACGGCCTTAACTTAGAAACTGTCTAAACTTAAAAGTTACAAAAGTATACATTACCCTATTATAATTCTAATTTATAAAAGGGTGCAAGACGGAAGACCATGACTAGTGGCGTCAACGTGTTTAAATTTGTAATATGATAACGGGCAACCGACATAAATCAATAACGCCATTTTAGTAGATTATGTCCTTCACTGTATTTTTTATTCTTTTTGGTTATGATCTCTTTGATAATTTTTTTATAACAATCAAAAGTAGCACTCGACATATTACCCATTTCCTCTAGGTAAATTACAATTAGCCTCCAGTATAGCCTGGGTCTCTTCCCTGAGATTAAAACCATGCTGGAATCCTATCATGTGGCTCAACGCATGCTTAGTTAGAGAGTATACCACTCTGTTGGTACTTCGGGGAGCATGTTGCACATCAATGACTCAGACTCTCTTTTAATAGTATAGTGTGAGAATCCCTCATAAAGAATTTTAAAATGTTAAAATGTAAAAAATTATTTCGAATATTTATAATTTTATAAAGATGTTAGATCAAAATTGTTTTTACTGAAATTAAAAAGAAAAGATCATTTTGCCCTTACCGTTTTTGTTAAAAAAATTAATTACCCCATTATGCACCCTGCTGGCGGTCGGAACTCTGGTGGGAATATTTCGAGTAATATTCCCTCCCTCTTGGGAACATTCCCTCAAAATATTCCAGGGAATATTCTGTTAAGAATATCCAAGCTGGTGGGTGTGGGGTTCGAACTCCGACCACTTTAGTTGCACAAAAAGTGTATGACTATCAAGCCACCAACACACATTAACATTATTTACGCAAATATATATATATATATATATATATATATATATATATATAGTAACCTTTGATTTTAACCAAATCCACCAATAAGTTCATATAAGGAATTGGCAAATTGAGATAAGACATTCACAAGTCATATAAGAAATTCATAATTTTCGTTTTTTAAGTAAAAAATTCACTTACTCTTTTAGACCATTCACAAGTTTAAATAAGATATTCCCAAGTTCAGATAAGGAATTTACAAGTTGAGATAAGGAATTCACAAGTTCAGATGAGGAATTGACAAATTGAGATAAGGAACTCCGAAGATCAGGTGATGAATTGACAAGTTGAAATAAGGAATTCACAAGTTCAGATAAGGAATTCTTAAGTCAATTCTTTATCTGAACTTGTGAATTCTGTTTTTTCAACTTGTCAATTCATTATTTGTACTTACGAATTTCGTTTTTTCAACTTGTCAATTCCTTATCTGTACTTGCAAATTCCTTATGTCAACTTTTCAATTCCTCATCTAAACTTGGGAATTCCTTATCTGAAATTGTCAATTCCTCATCTGAACTTGGGAATTTCTTATGTCAATTTGTCAATGCCTTATATGAACTTGGGAATTCCTTAACTCAACTTTTGATTTTTCAACTTGTCAATTCTTCATCTGAACTTGTGAATTCCTTATCTCAGCTTGTCAATTCCTTATCTGAACTTGGGAATTCCTTATCTAAACTTGTGAATGTTTTAAAAGAGTAAGTGAACTTTTTACTTAAAAAATGAAAGTTGCGAATTCCTTATCTGAACTTATGAATTTCTTATCTTAATTTGTCAATTCCTTATCTGAACTTATTGGTGGGCTTGGTTAAAGATTAAAATTTATTGTGTGTGTGTGTGTTTATTGCATTGCCTATGTTAAAGTGTATTGGTGGCCCAATGGTCATGTACTTTTTATGCAACTAAAGTGCACGGGGGTTCGAACCCTAGCATCACCACAAGGGAATATTTTGAGGGAATGCTCCTAAGAGGGAGGGAATATTCTGAGGAATATTCCCACTAGAGCTCTGGCCGACAGCGGGTAGGCCGCTAGAGCTCCGGTGGCCAGCTGATAGGGGTAATTATTTTTTTTAAAAAAAAGGAAAAGGTAAAATGGTCTTTTCTTTTTAATTTCAATAAAGACAATTTAGACTTAACATATTTCTGGGATTATAAATATTCCAAACACCTTTTTATCTTTTAGCATTTTTAAAGTTCTTTATGAGGGATTTTCCCTAGTATATTTTTGTCAACGTGATTTTTAAAATAAACTTTGTACTCTTTTTATTTTATTCTGCTGATCCACTTGTTTTATTTTCAAATCCAACTCACAGTGGGGGTAAGGTCTCATTTGGCAAATAAATTTCCAATGAGGTATTTATGGACAATTTAAAGAAAATAGAACAAGAAGGTTAATACCATCTTTGGTCATTGTAGTTTACAACCATTTTTTTATCGCTGAAGTTTCAAACAAGTGGTTTTGATCTCTCAAGTTTACTACATTTTAAAACACTAGTCCCTGAAGTTTTAAAAGAACTTGGAGTTAGAATTAACACTGTTAAGTAAGCTTACTTGGCCCTGCCAATTGGGTCTAAAAATTAGATGGTTGGGAGTAAAACCACCACTGCTATTCTCATCGTCTTGTTCATCATCCTCATCCTTATACTCATAGTCGGATGAGGGAGATGAAGTTAAAAATTAATAATTCACTGTTATTAATTAAGAACCGTAAAGTATTTTTGCCAACATACTTAACGATTCTAAGTTAGTATTGTGGTTGATTATGCAATAAACAGTAGGCACCAATAAATAAAAAAATTGTCAAATACATAACGGTTATTAAGAATTAACCATCGTCATTTATAAAATATAATGATCTTTAATACTAAAAAAAGTGACAACTCAATAATCCACGAAACTCTCTCTATAAAAACGTTCGAAAACTGAACTCATCTTCTCTACTTCCATTTCAACTTCTCAAAGCCAACTTCTGATTCAACAAAACATCATGTGCAAATGCAAGAAAACTTCTAATTCATCATCTGGAAAAAAAAATTGAAGGATGAACTCCCTCCACCCACAAGCATTGAAGGTCTCATCCACATAACCTACGAGCTCTATCATATGTTCCATGTTTATATGCAAGAACAATGATGCATAGACCAGTGCTTGAAGTAACTTAGCTCTCTCGTTCCCTCTTTAAATGAGAAGGTGGATAAGTTACTGAAGAATCTGATGATACATCAGGTTCTTAAAACATCTTTGTAACTTTTTATTTTGAGTTTGATTATTTACTTTATTTTTTTGTTGTAAAATGAGTTTGCATAATCAACCACCAAAATTTTTTTAAAAAATGAAGGTATATACATTACGGTTATTAAGTAACAACCATCACTTATTAGAATACCATACAAATACATAACAGTTGTACTTTGTAACCATATTATATTGTCTCACAAGAATTACTGTTTTTACGATAAAACTTTCATGAAATGTTAGATGAACAAACAAATGATTTTTCTTTTAACCCCATATCAAAAAAACAACATAATGGTTTCATTTAAATGACCATAAACTAAACGGTCCAAACCTTTCTCCTTCCCCATTGTAAATCCCTTCATATCAAGGCCGAGATTTACGTTAAAAAATATATAATTATGTTGAATTAGGAACCATAGGATAAATTGAGACTTATTAAAAATTTCATTTCCCAAAACAGGGTTTGCAAAAAAATTTCTAAAACCTGTTCAACACGGTCTCATATTCACATTTCAAATATACATTTGCTTGTACAGTTCGATTCCATTCATAAATATCAGAGTACAACATAAATTCCCGACACACTTGGGTTTTATTAATCAACTAAGGATTTATAGGGCACAAATGCCCATACTTAGTTTCCCATTCTACGGAATTACACAAAAAAATTCAATATCTACAACATATACAATTAATTCTCAACAAAATATGCAAATAATTAATAGCATGATAACTAACTATCCAAAATGTAAACTCCTAGCTTGGAGTTCTATCCGCCCTTCATCACTTACTTCTCTTTAGAACCACTGGCTGTAACCCCCTTCCAACCATAGGCTGAGATTAGTTCGTAAAAATGTAATTATGTGGAATTAGATACCGTAAGATGATTTGGGACTTAAACAAAATCGAACTTCCCAAAATCAGGGTCTACAAAAATTTTCTAAAACTTGTTCATAAAGGTCTCATATTCACATTACAAATACACAATTAGCCTGTATAGGTTGATTCCATTTACAAGTATCAGAGTATGGCATAAATTCCTGACACACTTGGGTTCCTTTAATTAGTCAAGGGTCTAACAAGACAACAATGCCCATAATCTCTTTCCCTTTATGAGGGGTTTACACAAAACTATTCAAATATCACCAATACATATACAGGAAAATCCTAACACAATATCCATATGATATACATGATAACCAAATAATCAAAACATCTCCCACTTAGGAGCTTTACCCGCTCTTCATCACTCGCTTTCCTTTTGATCCTTCGGCCCTGTCTAATAGTTATTTTGGGAAAGTGAGATTCTAAAGAATCCCTGTAGTAACAAATCACTCAGAGTATGCATAATAATAAGGCATGAAAGCAAATCATCACACACACATTGCAACTACAACGGCAGTTACAGTGGCAAGGGCAGGTATGACTCATGTCACCCTTATGTTTGCTCACACTGAAGTGCTCACGCTGTATTGCACCACAACACAATTCACAACAATATATTTCACCACAGTTGGGATTCATACTAAGCATTTTACAATACACAACCACACTGGCCAGATTCACAAAGTAGTTTCTCAAAGATCCATGTCTATTACAACAGCAGTTCAACGGCCGAGGTAGGTGTGATAAGTATCAACCCCCTACGACGGCTCCCGCTGAAGTGCTCATGCTGCAATGGACTATGGCATATTTTCATTCACATTTCACAATCATACAATGATCAATCATGCATACCAAACATCATACACAACATGAGAGGAAAGTCACTACCTGCTCATTCCTTCCGTGCACGCTCTGGCACTAGTCTCTCCTGAGTAGGGCAAATATCGTATCCTATAATTATAATCAGTGACGAAAAGTCAATTCTCTATTCCAACTCTCAATGACTTCTTTACACTTAGTTTGTTTATCATTATTGATCTTTTAGTACTCATAAATAACCCTATCAATAATTCTAAAGGGTTGGAAGACTATCCCTAAAAGATCCTCTTTTTGAAAGCTCGAACCTGATATTTCACTGAGACACTCGAGTGCTATTATATAGATACTTGAGTGAAGGAGACCTCACTTGAGTGATGGTACAGTCTACTCTTGGGTACTAGAGAGTGAATAACAGTGAGTGAATACCTGAGAGCACAAAGGAACAACATAACTAGAGTTGCTTGTTGCACTCAAGCACAAACACAATCACTCGAGTGGAAGCCTAATGCTCACTCGAGTCCCCTAAAGTGATGTCCAGGAAGAGCTCACCCGAGAGCACAATAAACTTTCAGAAGGAAACATCACTCGAGTAGGGACAAGAGTACTCGAGTGATGGCTTGACACCCGCGAGTGTCAAGACACACTTTTAGATTTTGATCACGGAAGCACAACAGAAAGCTGAAGAGAAACAAAATATACACACAGCACTCGAGTGATACTCAACCTCACTCGAGTGATATTCATCCCTCACTCGAGTGAACTCACTCTCACTCGAGTAATTTTATCAGAAACTAGAAAACGCAGCAAAATTAACCACATTTCCTAATACTTGCCGAATTGATTATAATGGTGCCAAACTCTTACTTAAGGCTACACCTACACACAAACGCCTAAGGAATCACGTAGAACCATCAGAATTACCAAAATCCTATTCCATTATCATGCTTTGGATTTTAGGCAACATAATATCCAAATTCCAAAATCATCCAAACATACCATTCCAATCCCAACTCAATATATCTATCCAAAACTCATACCAAAACATCCATTTCTATACCAATAACATGCCAAACTATCAATGACCCTATTCCAATAAAAATGGGCCAAAAATTCCAAAAATTCAAATCTTAATCATTTGGCATAAAACATAGATAGAAGGATTATTTCACTTACCTTATCAACTTTCTCAAAGGCATATCTTGATTCACTAACCTCCAAAATTTCGTGTAGGCACAAATTAACACCAATAGGCACATTATAACCATCAAAATGAAGCTCTTTATTCAAGGAACAACTTTAGAGAAGGAAGCTTGAGCAATTTAAGGCCATTTCCCTTACCTTTTTGAAGCTTTTCTTCCTTCCCTTTCCTTCAACAATGGCTGACGGTTTTTGGAGAGAGATGAGAGAGATGAGGGCTTGAGGAAGAAGAGAAAATGATTACACTCCCTCCTCCCATACCCATTCCAGCTCGCAAAGAGGGAAGAGAGGAGAGAAAAATTATTTTTAATTGCATTTGACTTTTCTCCATGCCTCTCACTTCCTCCATACTTGACACATGTCCAAACCTTATTGGTTCTCATTCAATAAGCCACCAATTAGCTACTCTAATTCCTCTATTAGCCATTCAATCACATATCTCATTTTTCTCTTAGCTAGTAATTAATTCCTCTATTAATCACTAACTAATGGCCCAACAATTACATTCTTTCAATTTCCACTAATCATGGCATATTAATTAATATTGCCACCAACACATAATTATTCCACTTTAATTCAATAATTATCCTCAATAATCATTATTAGCCCTTAATTGAAATTTAGGGCGTTACACCGGCCCTGTCTGAAAATTGTTTTATAGAAAGAATGAGATTCTAAAGAATCACAGTAGTAACAATTCACTCATAGTATGCACAACCACAAAGCATGTAAGCAAAACACAACATAGCAACAAAACAACATCATTTACAACGGCAGGGGTAGGTGTGACATGTATCACCCCCTACGACTGCTCACGTTGCAATGTACAACGACCTATTTCATAATAGCAGGGTTCCATATGACAAATTTCACAACAACATAGCCACACCAACATGTTTCTTAAAAGTGGGAAATTCACAATACCACAACACAACAATGGCAATTACAACGGTAGGGGTAGGTGAAATGTGCATCACCCCTTATGACTGCTCACGTTGCAATTTACAACGACATATTTCACATCCATATATTTCATCACAGTAAGGTTTTTTACAACATATTTCACAACGACAACACAATGATAAGTCATGTATACAATGTATCATACATAACACAAGAGAAAGGTCATTATCTTGTTCTTTCCGTGCTTGCTCTGGCACTGGTTTATCGCAGGCAGGGAAAGTATCAAATCCTAGAATCATAATTACGGATGAAGAGTTATCACTTAACCCAATACACAAATGACTTCAAAACACTTAGATTTGGTTATCATTAAAGTCCCTTATGTAGCTATGAAAATTTCTAACAATAGCCTACACGAATTGGGAAGTATTAGGTTATAAATCACTTTTTAAAATCACAAAGTGTTGAAAACAGGGGTTGACTATGGCTAAGAAATCTCTAGCTACGGCTAAAAATAGCACAGAGAGTTTTTGGCTGCGGTCAAATACTGCCAAAAAAGTTTTGGGCTGCTGCCAAAGAAGTTTTTTGTTTCTTGGCTGAACTTTGAAAAATCATAAGTAATTATAGAAAAATTGAAATGGGGTGATTCCAAAGCCAATGGAAATCTATTTAAGTTCTCTTTATAGGAAAAATATGAATAACTACTGAACATAACCACAAAAGTATAGAATTGCTCAAATCTCCTTGCTGTTCCAGATTTGCTCCCAGATTTAACATCAAACTTTGGAAATCTATAACTCCTATCACACACATCAAAATGACAGCCATAATATATCAATTTAAAGCTTGGCATGTCTACTATAAAGTTGGAAATTTCAAAGTTCTTTGACACCCTTTGCTATTTCAAAACATCCCTGCAAGACAACTACCAGCACAGACTTTACCTTGACAGAATTTTCCAATTTTCAACATGTGTTTCCAATGTTTCCAAAATTCTCATCCAAGACTACTCCCACATAATTTTTCACAAGGAATCCAATAGAAACATCAAAACATCCAAAATCACAACCTATCAACATGTTCTGTTTTGACCAACACACAACAACCAACCACAAAGTTGCCAAACTCAACATTCAATGCTCCAAACCAATTCTATTGTCCAAAAGGCACCACAATATACCATTTCCAAAATAAAACAACATGCAATTCATGCAATCCAAGATAACACAAAAATCAAGGCAAAATCTCAAAAATTCAAAACTCAACCAATAGTCACAACTCATATACTAAAAGATAGCAATCACTCACCTCTTGCACTTTCCCAAACTTGGTTCTTGTTTCACTTTAATGTCCCAAATTTTCATTAAGGGCTAATGACCTTTTAAGAGGTTGTGATGAATATTTTGAGAATGATTTTATGAATTAAAGTTGATTTGAGATCCGGATTAATTATTGGAAATACCCAACACCTTGTATTTTAGCATAATTATGTGACAAAGTAATTTTTGCGGCTAAAATGAGGGAAGGGCAAATGAAATAGAGAAAGAAATGAGAAAATGTATTATGTGATAATTTAATAAGAATTTCCAAAATCAAGGGAAAAATTGAAGAATGGAAAATTAATGGGCCAAGTAGTCAGTGATTAATAAAGAAATTAATTACTAACTAAAAGAAATGAGATGTATGACTAAATGACTAATGGACTAGTTAGTATAACCATGTGGTTACTTATTTGGTGAGAAACAAGAGGATTTTGACAAGTGGCAAATTTGGATGAAGTAAGAGAGAAGTTGGTGAAAGAAAAGTCAAATAAGAAATTTTTTTTTATCAATTTCTCTTCCCTCTCTCCTCTCATTTTTGTCCAAAAGGGTATGGGGGTTGAAGTTGATCATCATCTCACCATATTCATCTCTCTCACTTGCTCTCTTTTGTGCGCCATTGTTGAAGGAAGAAAGAGAAAAGGAAAGCTTAAGATTTAGGTAAGATCTTGACCTTGAATGCCAAAATCTCCATCTTTAAAGTTGTTTATCTTGTTAAGAGCTTTCATCCTATGGTTTTAGATTCTCAAGAGGAGGTGTTTTTGTGCTTGAGAAAAGTTAGAAGTTGGTGAAACAAGAACCAAGTTTGAGAAAGTTGTTGAAGTGAGTAAGATCAACACTTTGATAAGAGCATTTTGGCCATTTGATTTAGTCTTGAAATTCTGGAAATTTTTCCCTATTTTTGAAAATTAGGTTCATTGTGTGTTTGGTATGTTGTGATCATGGAATTGGTGTCTTGTGATGTATCTTGGTAGATAGAATTTAATTGAAGCTTAAATGTCAAGTTTGAGAATTTTGGGATTTTTGTTGAATATATGCCAAAAATAGAACATGATAATGGAATGATAGTTTGGTTGTTTTGAGGTTTCCATTGGATTCCTTGTAAAAAATTGTGTAGGAGTAGTGTTGGATGTGAATTTTGAACCATTGGAAACTTAGGTTTAAAAGTTGCAAGAATTGCTTAGTAAAAACCCTATGCTGACAGTTGTTTTGCATGGATGTTTTGAATAGGTAAATGGTGTCAAAAAATTCTAAAACTTTCCATTCTAATAGTTCACATTCCAAGCTTCAAAATGGATGTATAATGGATGTCATTTTGATGTGTGTGCTAGAGGTTATGATTGTCCAAATTTTGATATTGAAACTGGGAATAATTCTGGAGCAGTGTGGATATTTGTTGAATTCTGTATTTTTGTGGTTATGGACAGCAATGATTCATATTGTTTCTGTAAAGAGGACTTAAATAGCTTTCCATAGGCTTTGGAATCATCCCATTTCGATTTTTCTAGAATTGATTATGATTTTTCGAAATTCAGCCAAGAAACAGGATTTTCTTAGCCGCGGCCAGGGGATTTTTGGGCCACGACCAACCCCCAAAAATCAGCATTTTCCAGCCCTTTAAGGCTATTGTTAGAACTTTTCATAGCTACTTAAGGGACTTTAATGATCAAATCTAAGTATTTTGAGGTCATTTGAGTATTGAGATAAGTGGTAACTTGTCATCCTTAATTATGATTATAGGATTCGATATTTGTTTGGAATGGAGAAGGCCTGTGCCTGAATAAGAACGGAAAGAGCAAGGTAGTGACACTTTATCCTATATCATTTCTAATGCATTACTTGTATGTATTTATCATTGAATGAGCGAGGGACGTGGCGGTTAGCCCGGCCTTGAATATTGTTGAGGGGAGATAGTGGTAAGCTCGGCCTTGAATAGGGGAGTGGCGGTTAGCCCGGCCTTGAATATTGATATGTTGTATTGTGATATATGCTTACTTGCTATGTTTAATTATGCATCATATACGTAAACTGCTGCTATTAGGATTCTTTTGAATCTCACTCTTTCCAAATAACATTTTTAGATAGGGTAAGTGGATCGAGAGGCAAGCAAGTGAACAAGGGCGACTAGGATTGCCAATGTTAGTTCTAGTTATTTTTAGTTTTTGGTTATCATTTGGACAACTGTATGTATATATTGGATTGACTATAGATTTATAGTTATTGTGTAATCCTCGGTATGGGAAATTGAGATGGGCGATGATGCCCAGTAAAACTCTTGGATTAATGATATTATCTAGAGTGAATGTTGGGAATTTTGCTAGCACTCTGATATTGTATATGTGACAAACTAAATAGGCCAATTGTTGTTACTTCTAAATGAATGAAAGTTTTATAAAAAGGTTTTAATACTCTTACTCTCTTATTCAATTATAAAACATGTTTAAACACTAATTATGGCCTTGATGATGACGAGGGTTACATTCACCAACTTCCAACTTTTCCTAAGCACAAAAATACCTCCTCTGGAGAATCTAAAACCATAAGATGAAAGCTCTTAACAAGATGAACAACTTTAAAGAAGGAGATTTTGGCTTAGGAGTTCATTTAGAGGGTTAAATTACATACCTTAGACCAAACTTTCTTCCTCTTTCTTCACCTTCAATGGCGCACAAATGAGAGAGAAAGAGAAAGAGAGATGTTTGAGATGATGATGATGAAGAAGGAGGCAGAATGTTTTCCCCAAGCCCATGCCCATAAGCATAAGAGAGAGGGGAGAGAGAGAGAAAATGATTTTTAAATTGTTCTTTGAGGTTTGTTCTACCAATTTTCACCATACATGATCACTAATGGCCACATGTCTTCATCTCATGAAATCTCACACATTTAATCTTCCACTTATCCTTACTCACCAATTTCATTAGCTAGTGATTAAGTACCTCTTCAGAGTCTGACTAATTGATCGGTATATTTTCCATTCTTCTAATTTTGCCCTTGATTATGGAAATTCTTATTGAATTACCATCTAACATATTTTCTCATTCCATTCTCTAATTCATGCGCCCTTCCCCCTCTTGAAATTCATTTTAAGCTTTAAAAACACAATTATGCTTAAATACAGGGTTTGAGCACTGATTACTGCACATTTGGATCACAATCCTCATCATATTCTCCAAAAGTGTTTGCTTATCATTAATTACAGTCACTTTTGAAGTCATTAGTCCTTAATCATATTTTGGAGCATTACAATTCTCCCCTCCTACAATAAATTTCATCCTCGAAATTTGATACACCACTAGGGACATAAACAACGAATGCCCGATCATGACGGTTTCCATTTCTCAAATTATTTCTCGTTGGGAACAATCCTTTCTAGACCACTTGCACAAATGGTACGCTACAGGTCTGATTCTCGTAAGAATCTCGACGGACCAATGCATTGTTGCTCAACTTCTTTCTCTTACTCACTTTACTAATTCCCATGACCAGAGACACTCTCATGAGTATGTGATCTCCATTTTTGAAGGTCTTCACCTCATTCGATCATGGTTCGGATGGACTCCACTCGCCCATTCTGGCTTTGAGCTCCTTGAATCTCGGACATCAAGTCACTTTCCCCTTAGGGTATAATATACTCAACATGTAGAATTTAATTTGAGAAATTTAGATTTTGACAATCCTCAATCATCACTACAACAATCCAAATTACCTTCTGACTCAACACATCCATGATGACATTAACTTTACCCAGATAATACTTGATCTCCAGGATACTTGGGACACTAACGGTCTTTATACTATTCTACTGTTACCCTAAAAGGGCAATGGGACCATAACTTTGACACACATATCAACACAACACAATTGTCCCAAAGCCGTAATCACCAATATACACAACAGCCACTAAACACAATCACTGCACGAACACAACCGTCACAGAAACACAATCACCACATGAACACAATCGTCGTAAGTCCCAGATTATGAGCCATTTCATAAGACCTCAGCAGTTAGAAGGAATATGCTACCACTCTGCTAGATCTAGTCACCCCTTCCGAGAATAACTCAAAGCACCACAGATTCACTATACACAAACGACAGCTTCTGCTGTATTCACATATAATTCAGCTTTCATCGTTTCTAACAACTCCTGAGCTTTTGTTATATCCACTTTCACAGTATTACCCTTACTCATACACCCACCAATGACCCCGCTAGTGGTAATCGGGACTTTTAGGCATTAACAACATTCACAGTAGCTTCCACATAAATGTGTGCCTCGTAAGTCATAAAACAATAGATTTTTGCCGTATCCACTTTCACGGCTAGTAGTAACCGGGACTTTTGGGCATGAACAATAATATCACATCACCGTATCAACTTCCACGGCGTTACCCTCACCCATACACCCACCAATGACTCCGCTAGTGGTAACCAGGACTTTTGGGCATGAACAAGAATATCACATCACCGTATCAACTTCCACGGTGTTACTTTCACCCGTATACCCACTAGTAACTCTGCTAGTAGTAACGGGGACTTTGGCCATCAACAACAACATCAGGCTACTCTGGAATCTCAATCTTTACTATCCGAAGCACCCTACTATAACGGCCCACTTGGAGTCTCAATCTGTTCTATCCAGACGGGCAGCCGGGAGTCTCAATCTCCACACTCCAACCTCATCTTCTTTCACCCACCTTCACCACGGCTGTTGTTAGCTACTGGAGGACTCTTGGCATAGTCACATGTAATACCCCGAATTTTGAGATTTAAGGCTAGAAAATAAGCTTGAAATAAGTGAATTGCTAAGCCCCGGTTTAGCAGGAGCCCAAATTTATTCCCTAATGATTTGTATATCTTTGGGGTATTAAAGAAAGTAAAATGGTGAATTTTGGAGAATACGATATGAATTGGGATTCGAATGTGTTCTGAGAAGTGCTGAAACCCTATATTTAAGTTCAAATATGGATTTTAAATAAGGATTTTGGCACTGCTTAGAACACATTCGAATCCCAATTCACATCGTATTCTCCAAAATTCATCATTTTAATTTCTTTAATACCCTAAATATATACGAATCATTAGGGAATAAATTTGGGCTCCTGCTAAACCGGGGCTTAGTAGTCCACTTATTTCAGGCTTATTCTCTAGCCTCAAATCTCAAAATTCAGGGTATTACATTTCTCCCCCTTCAATAAATTTCATCCTCAAAATTTGTCACACCACTTAATCAATAACCTCGGATGCCTCTTCATGACAGCTTCTATTTCACAAATTATTTCACCTTGGGAGAGCCCCTTCCAAACCACCCACACAATGGTACGTCACAAATATGATTCTCATAAAATCTTAAATGAACTAATATGTCGTGCTCGGTTTCTTTCCAACCACACAACACTCAGGATTCTCGTAAGCACCGTATAATTTTACTATCATCCCATACAGGTGATAACGCCATATCTTTAGCATAAGCACGAATGCAACACAATTGCCATGAAACCGCAATCGGCACAGGACACGACTGCCACATGAACACAATCACCACACAATTACTAAACAAATGCAATTGCCACCAAAACCATCATCACATAGCCACAATCATCGCAAGCCCTTAAATCATAAGTAGGCTAACGTGTTTCACAAGACCCCAACAAACTTAAAATACCACAAACTTACTACTTAAAATGATAGCCTCTGCTATAAACACAAGCACCTTAGCTCTCACTATATCCACTTTCACAGCATTACCCTTACCCGTACACCCACTAGTGACTCCGTTAGTAGTAATTGAGGCTTTTGGGCATCCACAACAATATCACATCATCGTATCAATAATAACCGGGACTTTTGGATATTCACAGCAAATTCCACATTGATGTATGACTCATAAGTCACAAACAAAAGCTTTCGATGTTTGTAAGAATACCAGTACCTCGGCTTTCCACCGCTAGCACAAATATGACAGCTTTCATTGTTTGCAAGAATACCTCAGCTTTTACTGCTTGCGCAAATACAACAACTTTCCACTGTTTGTAAGAATACCTCAACTTTCACCGCTTGCATAAATACCTTAGCTTACGCTATTTTCAAGAATACCTCGGCTTTCACCGCTTGCATAAATTATCAGCTTTCCTCTGTTTGTAAGAATACCTCGACATTTGCCACTTGTACAATACACATTGCCTTCCTAGCATTCACATCGTCACATATACACATTGCAGACTCTAATTTAACGCACCACCTTTCGACCTAAGGTCAACACCGGTGCAACCAGCTTGGTGGCTAGCCATGCCGACGTAAGTGCCCTCACAAGTGAGAACCTCCGATCATGTAGTCAAATTCACCATTAGCTAAACTAGCTCTACTCTACTACATAACCATACCCTAATCCCAGCTTATTCATATAGTCTTTTTGGCTTTCACATAGTCACATCCCCCATATTCTATTGCTCCAAAGGCACGATCCTCCCACCGTCAACATGATGGGCCGTAGGTGAAGAAATCACAAACGTTCCTCACACCTCAGACCTATGCCATTACAGCTCAGCCTACCGAACCAATCTAATCCGGGCCAACCGGGGAGGCGGGCTCATAATACACAATTACATCAATCTGGAACCGGGTATATTCATCACCAATACCTTTTCACATCACAATTCACACTATCCATCAGCTGAGTAGGGTATACCCAAACCCTTGCTTGTTCACAACACATCACAAAATCAAACTGGGATCCACCAAGACCCCCTTCTCACACAATAACATGGCCCCGAAGTTCTACTTCTAGAAGCCATAACCAACACATCATTGAGAGCCCATATTGTAATGACCCAATTTGGGGATTAAGTGCTAATTGTGCTAGAAGTGGTGTAATTAATGTGAATTCAATGTAAATGTGTTTTAATCAATACCTAAGCCATATACTTATGCTTAAGTATGGATTAATGTTTAAATGGGTTGGAATATAAGGGACGGTGACTAGTGATGTTAATGGAATGAAATGAATTAGTTCGGAAGCGATTTGAGAAGAATGGCCATAATCAGGGGCAAAATGGTAAAATTGGAAAGTTACCGACCGATTGGTCAGTTACCGAAGAGGAAACTCATAGGTAACTTGAGATCAATGGTTAGGATTCATGAGTATGAGAGGAGGTGTGTGTGTGTGTGTGCATATGTTATGTGTGGTTATAGATGAGAGAACAAGATCTTGACACTTAGCATTATATGGACTGTTGGATCAAGTCAAAGTATCAAAATATGTTTTTCTCTTTCCTCTCTTATTTAGGACGCTGGGCAAGTTAAAGTGGGCAGAAATTTCAGATCATCATCTTTATCTCATCTCATCTCATCTCTCCTCTCCTTCATTTTCGTTCAGCTACAGAAGGAAAGAGAAAGAGAAAAACCTAAGGTTAGTGCTCCAAATGACCATGAATGCTTGAATACTCTTTATTAACATTATTCCAAGTATTGAGAGCATTATTCCTAGGGTTTCATATTTTTGATTAGTGGTGATTGGAAGCTTGAGAAAATTTGGAAGTGGTGGAAATCAAGAATTAGTCTTGGGAAGAAGTTAAGGTAAGCCTTTGGAACCTTTTGACATATTTATTGTGATAATTGGTTTAGCTTTGAGGATTTTGGATTTTTTCCCTGATTTTGGCTTAATTTCAAAATGTGTGAATTGGTTAGTGTTTAGTGTGAAATTGGTGTCATAGTGTGTCTTTGAGCAATTGAAATTGATTTGGAATGTTGGTTTGGATTGGTTTGCAATATAGTGGTTTAATTGAGTTCTTGGTAAGACATGTGGTGGTCATTGTGTAAAATGTCAATGGAGGTTGAATTGGGTTGTTTTGATGATTTCAATGGATTCCTTGTGCAAATTTATGTGGGAATGTATTTGATATGAATTTGGGAACCATTGGAAGCATTGGTGCAAAACTGAAATGTTGTCTATTGAAAGTCTATTCTGGGAAATCTGTTTGCATTGGCATTTTGAGTGACCTAATAATGTCAAAAAATTTGGAACTTTCCATTCTTAAACATCACATTCCAAGGTTCAAAATGGACATATAATTTGTGTCATTTCGTTTTGTGAGCTAGGGGTTCTGGTTGCCTAAAGTTTGATGTCGAAACTGGACTCAATTCTAGAGCAGCTTGGAATTTTGTGTAAATCTAGATTTGTGTGGTGATTTCTGGTAATAAGCCATATTTTTCCTATGAAGAGGACTTAAAAATATTTCATTTAGCTTTCGGATCACCTTATTTCAATTTTTCTAGAATTAATTATGATTTTTTGAAGTTGCCTTGGCTGCAGCAGAAAATCTTGGCTACAGCGCAAAAGTTTCTGTGCGCGTTTTGGCCGCAGCCAGAAATTCTTGGCTATAGCCAAAAACCTTCTGTGCATGTTTTGGCTACAGCCAGAGGATTATTGGCTACAGCCAACCCCCATTTTTAGCATTTTGAGATTTTGAAAAGTGTTTTCCAACCTAGTACTTCCCAATTCCTCTAGGTTTTCATTGAGCCTATTACAGTCACTTAAGGAACTTAGGTGGTAACCTATTTTAAGTGTTTGAAAGTGAGAATTGAGAGTAGAGAATTAATTCGCCATCTTGATTTTGGTGTTTAGGATTTGACATTTGCTATTCTCGTGAGCCAACGGTGCCAAAGGACGTCAGGAAAGAACAAGGTAGTGACTCTTCTCTTATACTTTGTGTAAATGTGTAGTATGTATGTTTGTCATGCATTGTGAATACTTTGTGATACATTGTGATGCTTTGAGCCTGCAGCGAAAGCTGACGCATAGTGATACTTTGTGAATACTTTGTGAATACATGAGATCACAACGGAAGCTGACGCATAGTATTTACTGCCATGAGTGTTGTCGCATGTGGTGTGAGCCATGAAACATTGTGATGCTGCTGAACATGATCATACATGCTATGTGCTTATACACTGTGTGAGTGATTTGTTACTACTGGGATTCTTTTGAATCCCATTCTTTCCTATGACTAACATTTCAGTCAAGGCAAGTAGCTCTAAGGAGAAGCGATCAACCCGGAGTGGTTAGGGCCTTCAGGGATATTTTGGTTTTGATAGTTAGCTATTAATCTGGGTTTGGGATTACTATAAATTATTTTTGGGATGTATATAATATTTTGATTATGGTATGTAATCCCCTAGTTGGGAATTATAAACCTGACAGTTAGTATATACATGACCCGGGGGTTACTGTGATTTTTGTCTCACACTCTGATATGTATAAATGTGATTTAACTGCACAAGTAATTATATGCGATACATGTAATACCTCGAATTCTAATACTTGAGGCTAGAGAATAAGGCTGAGATAAGTGGACTGCTAAGCCCTAGTTTAGCAAGATCCTAAATTGTGATTAAGAGATAATGACTCCAAAAGTGGATGTGGTTAGTGATAAATAACTCTTTTGGAGAATATGATGTGATTTGGCTCTCGAATGTGATTTGTGTGTGTTGTGAGCAACGCCGAAACCCTGTATTTGAGTTCAATTGTGGATTAACATCCAAATTGACTTAGAATAGAGGGAAGAATTGAATGTGAATTGTGTTGACATGTTGAGATTGTTGTGAAAACATGTCAATGTGATGTGAATTTGATTGATTTGGTGTTTCCAATGGATTCCTTGTGACAATTTATGTGGGAATGATGTTTGGTATGAAAATGGAACCAATGGAAGCAAAGATGCAAAATCTGAAATTCTGTTCAGTGAAACTCTATTCTGGGCAGTCAGTTTGTGTGAACGTTTTTAATGACCAAGTGGTGTCTAAAAATTCTGAAACTTTCCAGTATTATAGTTTGCATCTCAAGCTTCAAAATGGACATATAATTTGTGCCATTTCGTTTTGTGAACTAGGAGATATTACTGTCCAAAGTTTGGGATGGAAACTGAACTCTATTTTGGGGCAGTGATGAGTTTTATATAATTCTGGAATTATGTGGTGATTTTTAGTAATGGCCAATATTTTTCCTATGAATAGGACTTAAATATATTTTATTTGGCTTTGGAATCACCTCATTTCAATTTTTCTAGAATTAGTTATGATTTAGCAAAGTTTAGGCAGAAAATCCGAAAATGGGAATTATGACATCATCAAAATAAAAGATGACATCAGCATGGAAATTAAAACATTTTCTCATCATCTTCAGCTCTCATTTTCGTGCTGAACCGTGCAGCACCATGGAGAAAGAGAGAGAGGTAGTGTTAGAGAGAGAAGAGGATGAAAACTCGCGAGGTAGGTCGATTTTTTCGTTGAGTTCGTACCTAACGCGTATAATCCTTCTCCTAAGCTTCTCTTCTACATGGATTAAGGTACTTGAAGCTTAATTTTGCTGTTTAAAAGGGGCTAGGGTTCAGCCATATTGAGTAAAAGCCAGAGGGAGCTTGAGGTAACTTCTGAAACTTCAATCTTTGATTGTTCTGGCTGCTGTGGTTGATTTAATCGGTGAAATTTCATCGGATTGTCTTTGTTTGTAAAGTTTGGAAATGACATGGCCTAGGGGTTATGCTACCCAAATTGGGTCTTAATGTTAGTTGTAACCTAATGTAATGGTTAATAAAGTGGTTAGGAGTAGAAAGAAACACGTTTATGGAGCCAAAACAAAAAAACCCCAATTTTCCCCGGAGTACTTGTATATTTCAGTTATGGCTATAAATGGGTCTTAGAGTTGGATTTTCAATGATTTGATGGTTCCATTGAGTTCAGGAGTGAAAATTAGATGGGGTTACAGTTGGTCACTTTTTCGGAAAAGGCCGAAAAAGCATAATTACGAAAACGCCCCTGAAACCCTTAAAGTGGGGCTGCCAAGGGTAAATTTGTAAATTGACATTGAATTTGATAATTCCGAGTCCGGAAATGGATTCCTTGGGAGAAAATATGTAAGAATAGCCCATGTCAAAATTTCAAGAAAAGTACAGCCGGACCGGGTATGACCGGGCCGGGCCGAGTCCCCGGGGGTATTATAGTAATTTTTCAATATAGCTTCATATAACCCCCAGAAACACTATGGAAATATCTAAATAGTACATTTGACATTGTAGGATCGAATGTGAAGCCCTGAATTGTTGGCACGTAAATTGAGAAGAAAAGACTGGAGGTAGGGAACTTATCTCTCCTGCATGCTCTGATAATTGTATTAATGTGTTGATGCATGTTATTGCTTTGCTTGATTATGTGGAACATGTATGAATGATTTAAAGCTATGTTTCAATATATGCTATGGTCATATGTGTATCGTTCGAATCATTGAGCTTATAGATTTGTCATTGTATGTGTGCATGAGTTATGTGATGCAAGCATGTCATGCATTAAACACTTATCTTGCCTGCATATTGATAATGTTTCCCTACTGAGATTCTCTCGAATCTCACCCTCCCCTACCAACAATTTAGACAGGGCAAGTGGCTCGTGGAGGGAGCGGCTAGGACTCCTTCGAGATGAGATTGAGTAATCCCCATTTGAAGAATTGTAATGGGCAATTGTACCCTATGTATCTTTAGCGAAGGTATGTACCTGGGATTGCCGGGATGATTATGTTGTGCACTCTGATATTTATATGGATGTGATTTATCTTCGCGTAGTGATTGTATTCGAAATGTGAATATGAGACCAAGTTTATAAATGATTTCGAAAGGTATTTTTGAAAACCCCATCATGTGATAGGTTAGTAAATGTTATTTGATTATTATTTGTCTCCATTTCATTTTAATCGCGTATTTCAGATATAATTACGGAGGGGGTTACAATACATGCAATTGAGACCAGAACAGGGAAAGAATTTTGAAAGTTTTGTTAAAAACCCTTCCGCAAGAAGGGATTGGAAATGACTTTTGATGATTATTAGTCTCTATTTCATTTAAAATTCTGAATTTTGAATTATAATTATGTGTTAAAAGTTAGGAGGTTACACATACTCCCAATATTTCCATAGCTCTATTCTATGATTCAACGTGACAGCGACTGCACTCCACTGTTTTTTGTCACGGTAGCTACACACTAGGGTTTGTCGTCATGGTGGGTTTCATAAAATCACATAGTCAATCCCCTGTAAACTACCGCCCCATCGGGACGGTCCTCTCACCGGAACCTCTGATGGGCTGCTGGTGAAGGACTCACAAATAGCCTTTCGTCTCACATAATCACATAGTCAATCCCCATAAACTACTCCCCCAGCGGAACGGGCCTCCTACCGGAACCTCCAATGGGCCACAGGTGAAAGACTTATAAATAGCCTCTCTGATCAGATGCCACCATAGGTAGCCTTCTCTGATCAGAACTCTCCATAAGTAACCATCTCCGATTTGAATCCTCCGTAGATAACTCTTTCTTATGCTAGATTAACAACTAGAAACCTCAGGGTACCTGATACACATTTCAATTCAATCTAGAACCATACTCAGGTACCTCAGGCCATCAGGGTCAACTCAAATTCCTAAGGATCAGCTTAACTATTGAGTCTGATCCTTGGGTCACAATTCAATCATCAAAACCTCAACCTTAGTTAAGCCAGGAAATCACTTTTCTCATTTCCACGGAGCATAATTCACTCCAACAGAAATTTCAAATAACTCTGCCAGTCTAAGGCACATCGGTCCCCTAGGTTTTAAAACCTTTAAACACACAAGACCAGTATGACATTACTAGCATGCAACATCATACCGCCTAGGGTTTGTCACCCTACATCTAGGTTCATCATGATACCTAGAACCTTACTATCACATACCTTAAAAATCATTTTCCTCAATACTCTAATCAGACCCATCTTTCCCTCACACAGGATCTGGTGGATTGTCATTCATTACCTCCACCTCTAGGTCTACACATCAAATTCTTGGGCAAACCATACTAATTCACGACATCCACATCACAAATAATGTATACACACAGCCCTTAAACTCATATATCCACAATAGCAGGGACATTAATGTGTATACCTAAACCAATCACAAATAATCGCCTATTCCTAGGCCAAACTAGGGGAACTATTCTAGCAAAATCCATCTTTACCAGGAACTACAGCTCTGATACTTCAAATGTAACCCCTCCGTAATTATATCTGAAATACGTGATTAAACTAAATTAGAGACCATCGAATAAACAAAACTCATTTCAATTCCCCATCCTTAAGATAGGGTTTTCACAAATATCTTTCAAAATACAATTCACCTGGTCTCATATTCACATTTTGAATATAATTACTTCACGAAGATAAATCACATTCATAACATATTAGAATGCACAATATAATAATCCCAGCAATCCCGGGTTCATACCTTTATTAAAAGGGTATACACATTCTCATTCAGGGGATTACACAATATCCTTTCAAACACATATCCAAATACACATTCTAACCCATACAACCATGTATACATCCAAATCATATACAGTTATCCTAACCAAAGTCTGATAACCAACTACTAAAACTACAACCCGAGGAAGCCCCGCGCCCTTGGTTGCTTGCTCTATCCTTGATTCTACCTACCCTGTCTAAAATGTTGGTAGGGAAGGGTGAGATTTGAGAGAATCTCAGTAAGAAATAAATGCCAATATACATGCAAGATAAGTGTTTAATGCATTGTTTAATGCATGACATGCTTGCATTACATAAACACATGCTAACACAATGACATATCTACATGCTCAATGTTTCAAACAACATACTTATGGCTACAGCATAAACAGAAACAGAGCTTTAATCAATCATATATATTTCCCATAATCAAGAAAAGCAATAACATGCATCAATACACAAGCACAAATATCAAATACATGCAAGATAGGTAAGTTCCCTATACTTGTTCTTTCCATGTGTGCTCTAGCACCGGCTACGCACGATCAGAGAGACAATAGACCCTATAACAAAAGCAAGGACATAGGGTTATTCTCTATTCCAAATCTTCACTTCTACAATACTTAAGGTTGGTTATCATCCATGATCTTTAGGTAGCTACTCAAAGCCTAAACACATGCCTAAAGGGTTGAGAGAAACTTGACCAAAGACCATCTTTCAAAACCTCAAAACATCATTTTTCAAAGATTGGCCACTGCCAGCCCTACCTTGGGCTATGACCAACAGATGGTCAAAAACTCATGGGTCATTGTCAGCACCTCTAGGCCATAGCCAGAGATAGGTCAGAGACATATGGGCTGCAGCTAGCCTCTCATGGGTTGTGGCCAGAAGCAGGTTAGAAGGTTTTGGGTCGCGGCCAGCCCCTTGGGCCATGGCCAACCACAGACCTATCCCATGACTTATTTTCCAATGACCCTGACCTTAGCCACAGAACTCAAAATGACCAAAACTTTATATTGATGGAAAGTTGTGCAATGTTGAGTTGTATTGTGAATTATGTTGACATGTTGTGAATCTTGTGGAAACATGTCAATGTGATGTGAATTTTTTTGTTTTGATATTTCTAATGGATTCCTTATGAAAATTTGTATGGGAATGGTGTTTGATGTTAAAATGGAACCATTAGAAGTCATTGTGCAAAATCTAGAAATTCTGGTTTTGGCTAAGTGTAAAATATTGTGCAAGTGACCAACTTTGTATGGTATTTTGACATAGTAAATGATGTTGAAATGATGTGAGACTTTATAGATTTATAGTTCACATTGCAAGCTTTCCATTAATATAAAGTTTTGGTCATTTTGAGTTATGTGGCCAAAGTTATGGTCGTTGGAAAATAAGCCAGGGGATAAGTCTGTGGTTGGCCACGGCCCAAGGGCTTGGCTGTGATCCAAAACCTTTTTACCTGCTTTTGGCCGTGGCCCAAATATTTCTGACCTATCTCTAGCCGTGGCCCAGAGGTGTTGACCGTGGCCTATGAATTTCTGACTATTTGTTGGTCATAGCCCAAGGTGGGGCTGGCCGCGGCCAACCTTTGAAAAATGATGTTTTGAGGTTTCCAAAGATAGTCTTTGGTCAAGTCTCTCCCAACCCTTTAGGCATGTGTTTAGGCTTTGAGTAGCCACCTAAAGGTCGTGGATGATAACCAACTTTAAGTGTTGTGGAAGTAAAGATTTGGAATAGAGAATAACCCTATGTCCTTGCTTTAGTTATAGGGTCTATTATCGCTTTGATCGTGCGTAGACGGTACTGAAGCACATGTGGAAAGAACAAGTGTAGGGAACTTACCTCTCCTGCATGTATTTGATATTTGTGTTGGTGTATTATGCATGTTATTGCTTTGCTTGATTATGTGAAATATATATGATTGATTGAAGCTCTGTTTTTGTTTTTGTTCTGGCCATAAGTATATTAATTGAAATATTGAGCACGTAGATATGTCATTGTGTTAGCATGTGTTTATGTAATGCAAGCATGTCATGCATTAAGCACTTATCTTACATGCATATTGGTATCTATTTCTGACTGAGATTTTTTTGAATCTCACCCTTCCCTACCAATATTTTAGACAGGGTAGATGGAATCGAGGATGAAGCAAGTAACCAAGGGTGGTGAGGACTTCCTCGAGTTGTAATTTTGGTAGTTGGTTATCGAACTTTGGTTGGGATAACTATATATGATTTGGATGTATACATAGTTGTTTGGGTTGGAATGTGTATTTGGATATGCATTTGAAAGGATATTGTGTAATCCCCTGAATGGGAATGTGTATACCCTTTTAATAAAGATATGAACACGGGATGGCCGGGATTATTATATTGTGCACTCTGATATGTTATGAATGTGATTTATCTTCGCAAAGTAATTGTATTCAAAATGTGAATATGAGACCAAGTGAATTTTATTTTGAAAAATATTTGTGAAAACCCTATCTTAAGGATGGGAATTGAAATGAGTTTTGTTTATTCGATGGTCTCTAATTCAGTTTAATCACGTATTTTGGATATAATTATGGAGGGGGTTACATCACATCCCACCCTCATCCTCTTTTACCTGCCGTCATAACCGCTATTGTTAGCTACCGGAGGGCTCTTGGCATGGTCACTATAAATACATTGCAGACTCACATCAGACTCACAACAGACTCAAGTTTTATGCACCGCCTTTCGGCAATCAACACCGGTGCAACCAGCCTGGTGGCTAGCCATGCTGGCCATGTAGGGGTAAGTGCCCTTACAAGTGAGAGCCCCTGATCATGTAGTCAAATTCACCATCAATTGAACTAGCTCTGCTCTACTGCATATGGTCATACCCCAATCCCAGCTCATTCACATCATGGTACACAATATAGTTCATATTACGATACAGAACACAATCAAGCTGGGTAAGGCACACCCCAAACCTTGATTATTCGCATCGCATCGCAATACACAATAAAATCAAGCTAGGATCGGGTATATTCAGCACTAATGCATTTGACAACACCACTCTCAGCTCCATGAGCTTTTCTCACAATATTCACATCATTTATCCCACTCAACGGTTGATCCTTTCACGTGAGCTTGGTCATCAGGAAATCAATCTAGGAGAAATTCTAAATGAATTCTCCAGTATTAACAGCTAAACCCAAAAAACTGCGTATCTCCGCTACAGTTTCCAGCCTTTGCCAATCCTGCACTACTTCCACTATACTAGGATCCACTGAATCCTTTCTCACGATATAACATGGCCTAGAAGATTTTCGCTTCCAAAAGCTAAACTCACACTTGCACCATTCAGCATAAAGTTACTTTTATCTTTATATGAGATTTCCAACACTATTCTCTTGTTTCCACAATCTAGAAACACATAACTCTTTATCAACCAATCAAAGCCCAATATAGCTTTAATTGGGAAAGCAACAATCAACACAAATTAACTATGGGCTTTCTCCCTTCAATGATTATTATGCAATTCACACCAACCTTAACAGTCATAGCCTAGGCAACCATCGGTGTCATAATAACTACTTCAAATGGCAATTTAAACACACATAATATCAATTGCTTCACAAAATCATAGGCAATGACTAGTACCCGAATCATATGAAAATCAAAGTAAACTACCATTGATAGAAATTTGTACCTTGAATCAGATTGGGGGACTTCCGCACTTCCTCCTGTGTCATAGCAAATACCCAGGTTTGATTCCTAGGCCTTTGCTCAACTAGTTATTTCTGGCATTTACTGGCAATGTGTTCTGGCTGCCCACAGATAAAGCAGATCACTTGACCCGAACACATTCTGCCACTATATGCTTGGCCACAACTAAGGCATATCCATGTCGTTGGTGGTCTTTGATTCCCACGATCCTCAGGTCGGTAGGGTTTCTTATCGCCAACTATGGATGAGGATTCTTGCCCTTTACGCTTCTGCGAAGAAGTTCCCTTATTGGGCTCACTTCGGCTGCTAACAACCTTGACTGGGTACAAATCCCTTAGGTTGTTTTCGTTGATTCTGCACTCCTCCAATGCTTTGGCATACTCCATAAACTGGTAAGTAGCTAATCTCTTCCTCAGCTCATGCCTCAACCCTTAGATTAACATATCTGAACTCCACTCCTCATTATCCATTTTACGCATATAAGAGGAGTACTTGAATAGCGGATGAAACGGGATAAGTAGTCATTAAAGCTCTCTATATCAACCTGCTTGATGGCTAGGAATTCGGATTCCTTCTCGAGCCTTACCGACTTGGGGAAATACTTCTCGTTAAACTTCTCTTGGAACACCTCCCAAGTCAGCGGTACATTCCTGTTCCGCAACATCATGGTGATATTCAGCCGCCACTGATCAGCATCCACTTCTAGCTTGTACGCTACCAGGTGTGCCTTAACCTTAATTGGATAATACAGAACTTTAAATATTTTCTTCAACCAGTCCTCAATTGCTTGAGGTTCGAACCTCCCCCTGAACACCGAAGGTAGATGCCTGTAAAACTTCAAGACCCAAAACTATAAATCTCTTTCGTCTTGAACTGGTACCCTTTGTGACTCCTAATTTGGTACCTGTGAGGTGGGGACTCCTGAGACTAATTGGACCCCTCGGCTGTCTCTTCCTGACGAGTCTTTGCTTGGGTTTCTACTTGAGTGGATTAAGCCATATCGGTGTTGCGATTGGCTCTTTCCTCCCTGAGCTCTTCTCTCAGCTCATGTATCATATCCCTTTACTCCCTTATCAATTCCATCATTTCTTGTAGAGGATTAGGTGGATTGTCATTCAATTCCTCCACCTCAGGGTCAACACTTCTGACTCTAGGGCAAACCATTATATCCTTTAATTCTCTACAATTGATTCATGATGTCAGTATCACAGTTAAGGTATACATATAGTCCTTAAACTCATATATCAACAAACAACAAGAATACTCATGTGTATACACAACAAGCACTTATAGGTCAACATCTATCTCTAAGCCAAAAACTATGGTCACTATCCTAGCAAATCCTACCCTTACCAAGAACTATAGTTTTGATACCATAAATGTAACCCCCTTCATATCAAGGCCAAGATTTACGTTCAAAAATACATAATTATGTTGAATTAGAGACCACAGGATAAATTGATACTTATTAAAAATTTCATTTCCCAAAACATGGTTTGCAAAAACTTTTCTAAAATCTGTTCAACACGGTCTCATATTCACATTTGAAATATACATTTGCCTGTACAATTTGATTCCATTCATAAATATTAGAGTACAACATAAATTCCCAACATACTAAGGTTCTATTAATCAACTAAGGGTTTACAGGACACAAACGCCCATAATCAGTTTCCCATTCTAAGTGATTACACAAAAATACTCAATATTTGCAACATATACAATTAATTCTCAACAAAAATATCCAAATAATTAATAGCATGATAACCTACTATCCAAAATGTAAACTCCTAGCTTAGAGCTCTATTCGCCCTTCGTCACCTACTTCTCTTTAGAAACATTGGTCCTGTCTGAAAATTGTTTTATGGAAAGAATGAGATTCTAAAGAATCTTAGTAGTAACAATTCACTCATAGTATGCACAACCATAAAGCATGTAAGCAAATCACAACACAGCAACAAAACAACATCATTTACAATGGCATTTATAATGGTAGGGGTAGGTGTGATGTGGATCACCCTCTACGACTGCTCAAGCTGTAATGCTCACGCTGCAATGCACAATGACATATTTCACAACAACAGGGTTCCATATGACACATTTCACAACAACATAGTCATACCGGCATGTTTCTCAAAAGTAGGAAATTCACAATACCACAACCCAACAACAGCAATTATAATAGCAATTACAACGGCAGGGGTAGGTGTGACATGCATCACCCCCTATGACTGCTCACTTTGCAACGCACCACAACATATTTCACATCCACATATTTCACCACAGCTAGGTTTTGTACAACATATTTCATAACGACAACGCAATGATAGGTCATGCATACAATGTATCATACACAACACAAGAGAAAGGTCACTACCTTGTTCTTTCCGAGCTTGCTCTAGCACTAGTCTATCACAGGCAGGGCAAGTATCAAATCCTAGAATCATAACTAAGGACAAAGAGTTATCACTTATCCCAATACTCAAATGACTTCAAAACACTTAGATTTGGTTATCATTAAAGTCCCTTAGGTAGCTATGAAAGTCTCTAACAATAGCCTAAAAGGATTGGGAAGTACTAAGTTAGAAACCACTTTTCAAAATCACAAAGTGCTGAAAACAGGGGTTGGCTACGGCCAAGAAATCTCTGGCTACAACTAACATCAGCATAGAGAGTTTTTGGCTATAGCTGCAGCCAAGATCTTCTAGCTGTAGTCAAATACTGCCTAAAAATTTTTGGCTTGCAGCCAAGGAAATTTTCTGTTTCTTGGCTGAACTTCAAAAAGTCATAACTAATTCTAGAAAAATTGAAATGGGATGATTCTAAAGTTGATGGAAATCTATTTAAGTCCTCTTTATAGAAAAATATGAATCACTACTGAATATAACTACAAAAATACATAATTGCCCAAATCTCCTTGCTGTTCCAGATTTGCTCCCAGGTTTAACATCAAATTTTGGAAATCCATAACTCCCCGCACACAAATCAAAATGACAGCCACAATGTATCAATTTAAAGCTTGGCATGTATATTATAGAACTAGAGAATTTCAGAATTTTTGACACCATTTGCTATTTCAAAATATCCCTGCAAAACAACTATCAACACAAAGTTTCCCTTGACAGAATTTTTCAATTTTCAACATGTGTTTCCAATAATTCTAAAATTCTCATCCAAGACTACTCTCATATAATTTTTCACAAGGAACCCAATGGAAACATCAAAACATCCAAAATCAAAACCCATCAACATGTTCTGTTTTGACCAAAACACAACAACCAAGCATAAAGTTGCCAAACTCAACATTCAATGCTCCAAACCAATTCTATTGTCCAAAAGCCACTACAATATACCATTTCCACAACAAAACAACATGCAATTCATGCAATCCAAGATCACACAAAAATTAGGGCAAAATCTCAAAAATTCAAAACTCAACCAATAGTCACAACTCATACCAAAAGATAGTAATCACTCACCTCTTACATTTTCCCAAACTTGGTTCTCACCAACGTCCAACTTTTCTCAAGCATAAAAACACATCCTCTTGAGAATCTAAAACCATAGGATGAAAGCTCTTAACAAGATGAACAACTTTAAAGAAGGAGATTTTGGCATAGAAGTTCATTTGGAGGTTTAAATGGCTTACCTTATACCAAACTTTCTTCCTCTTTCTTTACCTTCAATGGCACACAAATGAGAGAGAGAGAGAGAGAAATGTTTGAGATGATGATGATGAAGGAGGAGGCAAAATTTCTGCCCCAAGCCCATGCCTATATGCATAAGAGAGAGGGAGAGAGAGTGAGTGAGTGAGTGATTTTTAAATTTTTCTTTGACTTTTCTTCTACCAACTTTCACCATACATGATCACTAATGGCACATGTCTTTATCTCATGCAATCTCACACATTTAATCTTCCACTTAGCCTCACTAACCAATTTCATTAGCTAGTGATTAAGTACTTCTTCAGTTGCTGACTAATTAATCGGTACATGATGATGTGTGGTTTGCTATGAATTTATAGAACTTTTGATTTATTCAAATTGAAAAAAAATTTATAAATTCTTAGTAGACTTCTGATCATCTATTAGACAACTAGTCACCAGAGGGTGATATTTTTTTGTTTTATTTTTATAAAATATAAAAATTTAATTATATAAGCACTAGCTATCCAAATTTTTTTTCAAAAAAATAACATACCTCAAAGTTATTAAGTACTAACCGTAATATATGTATATGTTAAAACAATAATATATCTCATGATTATTAACAAAGAACCATAATAAATATAAACAAATAAATAATAGTTTTATCGATACAACTATTATGTAAAGTCTTTGGCACGACAACCTAAAAAACCTTACCTTCCTCTTCTATGTAAGCATATGAAACATAACACATTTGACACTTAGTATGTTCAAATGAAACCTGTTAACATCATAACTCTAGTACTCCTGTTGTCTTTTCCTATCGTCGAGAGTCATTTTCAATTGAGTTCCACCATTAAAAGCCTTCATCTTACTTCTCAATGATAACCATGCTAGTCAATACCTTCACACTTGTCTCAGTGACTGCTGAGGGAGTTGCTTTCGCTTACCTTAACTCACATTTTTGTCATTCATGAGCCCTAGCTAGGTTGCATTCTTTTGGTGCTCTATTATCCTTATTTGATTGAGGTGCCTTGTGAAGTCACGACATGATAAAACATTCAAGGTGACATTAACTAGCTTTTATGAAGTTATGTTTTTTTGGAAAACCTATTATTGCTCTGATCAAATGTTCATTTCCTATTATAGGAAGTTATCAACCCATTGCTTTGACTAAAAGTTCCTACTGTGTTGACCTTTTTTATGTAACTTCTAGAGAGATGATCCCTAAGCAATTGCATCTCCTTTTTTAGAAGTATCACTATCTCTGGAAGTTACTTCAAAAGGTTCAATAGGTGTGATGAATAAACTAGTTCAGGTGTACCGATGAGAGTCATAAATCAACAAGCTTTATGAATAAACTAATTTAGATATAACGAGAGTCATACACGAACAAGCTCTGTGAATAAAGGAGTTCATGTGACATATTGAATTTATTGTTGTTAAGTTATGTTTTTTTGGACATCCCATTATTGCTCTGATTAAAGGTTTGTCTCTTTCTTGTCTTTCTATTGAGCTAGTGGCACCAAATTAAACGCTATGAAATTCAACATTGTGATCAGTCCTAGACTTTTTAATGTGAGAGTTTTTAAGCTACTTGGTCTTGTTTATATATGTAATAGAATAGTACCTCCCACATTGAGTAGCCATGCAATTTGGATTGATCAATATTTTCTTAGCTTTGTGGTTAGAATCAATCGCACTCCTGTTCTATATATATAATATTGTAAGTGTTCACCTATACCTTATGTCTCTTAAGTAATAAAGCCTGTGAAGCAAAGGAAGTTTGTATAACTTTTGCACCCTTTTTTATAGGGTAATTTGTTTTTTTCCCTATAATCCTTTGCTTTCTAGGGGTTAATTCCTGTATAGATACACACACACACACACACATAGATATATAGGTCACTAATTATATTATCACTTATATACGTCAACTGTTGCCATTGATTCTCCCCACAAAGCCTGAAATGTCTTGATTCATGCCAAATTGCTTAGCCACTCGATGTGGAAGGTACTGCTGTTCTATTATATATATAGAGGAGGTCAACTAGCTCAGAAACTCTCACTTAAAAAGTCTTATATCCATACATCACGGTTGTTATATAAAAACTGTCATGTATTATCAATGTTCACAGTTTTGATTTATAAACCATTATTTACATACTTAATACATAATGGTTGTCTACATGAGATTGTTATTAAATTTTATTAAGAGTCACGGTTCTTATATACAAATTGCTATGTATCATGCAAGCATTACCATATATTATGACAGTTGTTTATGTGTGCCCATTAATTATTATCACAGCAATGGGCAGATCTTAGCCTCATCAAATCTTAATACATAACGGGTGTTATATTATAACCTTTATAATTGGTTCGGAATAAATAACAGTTCGGAACCGTAATGTATCCGCGTCGAGCTTTTATAGCACTCGTATATATGATGGTTCGGAACTGTTATGTATGGCAGTTAATAACCGTCATATATCGTGATCTCTATAGTAGTGTTAGGCTACTTTTTAATGTAAATGGGTACTTTTGCACCAAAAAAATCTTTACTGTACCTATAGCTCTTTCGGAAAATGTTTATGGGTAGAACTGCACCTTTACCCTTTTAAAACATAGCTTGGGGACAACTAATTTTTTTGTCCAAAAGTTATTTCAAAGTTGAAGTAACTTTTTCTATCTTCTCGCTTTTATCTTCTGCCTTTTAACTTTATTTTCACTTTTCTTTTTATTTTTGACCTTATCACTTTTCTTTATATTTGAAGTTTCTAAAACTAAATTTTCAATAAATCAATTAAATAAAATTCTGTTAAACTAATGCTTTTTTAAGAGCTTATCCAAATATAAATCACATCACACTAATTAACTTATACCTCAACTTTGATTTGTAAAATTCGGATAGAATAAAAGTTAATTTTATCAACATTAATCTAAACAAGCCCTAAACCGATAGTTGGTGAGATAGATACCAAGCAACATGGTTTATCTTAATATTCACTCCATTCCCTTTTATAAGAAACATTTAGCCGTATATCGCGATTTAAAATTTCGGTTAAGAATGATAAATGTGCCAAAATTATAATCATTTTTATGACTAAAATGCCCTTCTTTATGAGGACATAAGGAATAAGAGAGAGAATAAGGAAATTGTGATAATAAAGAGAATTGTAGAAGAGAGAGAATAAGAAAATAAATATGCTAAAAGTAATAGGTCCTTAGGGCTATGAAAATTTATTATACTGACATTAACTAGCATAATTAAATAAGAACAAAATGAGAAAGTAAGAAGTGAAAAATAAAACATTCTCAAAATGTTTCTTATGGAAAGGAATAGGATATATGTTACAGTTATTTCTTATAAAAAGAAATGGAAGGAGTAGTGTTTCATAATATTTTTCTTTAATTTAAGTTGCATGACCATTTTCTTTCTTCCTTCTTTTCATATACTCCCTCCGGTCCTAATTATAGGACATATTTACCTAACTTTGGAGAAATTAAGAATAGTAGTTAAATTAGTTAATCTTATTTATTTTCCTAAAATGCCCTTATTTAATACATACAAGAAATCATGTTTTGTTCATGTTGATCACTTGCCTTGATGTAAAGCAAGTGATCTTGCATGTCATTAAAATGGAGTTATGCCGGTTTGGTTCGAGTGGAATTAAAAAAAAGAAAAGTTACAATTTTTAAAAATAGAGATGATGATGTTGATAGTGTTAAATTGATTTTCTCACCCTTTATTCTTATAAACTAAAAGAAACATTAGAATTGGGTTGTATGTGACATTAATGAATTGCAAGTATTACTTATTTCATAGAATACATAGGTGTATTATAAAATTATTATTGTGTTTCATTATTATTGAGAAAGTATCAATGGGGGTATTTTGGGAAGAAATTGATAAAAATTAAAACTTTGTCCTATAATTAGGACCAATATCAATTCACAAATATTGTCCTATAATTAGGACCGGAGGGAGTACATTTTTTGGCAGCAAGCACATTATTAGTATACATAATCTGAAATACCCACAACAAGAAGCATTGAGACAAACTTGAATACAACTGACAAATTAAATCTTCACTCTTATTCAGGCTTTAGAGCAGACATTTCCATCACAAACCCACCCAGCTGGCTTATTCTCCTAATCTTTCTTGATCCTTTCTTTGGCCTTCTCTATCTCAGAAAGCTCTGCAAAATTCTGAGGTGTAAAAGTATAAGCTGCAACACCATGCTCTTCAATGGCCTTAGCGACATTGGAATGAACAGTTTTGCCACCTGGCCCAATGATAACCTATTGTCTTCCCCTCAAGTTCAGATACAGGTACCTACATGTGAAAATAATGGAAGGTCAAATTCAAACAACCTTACATTTTAAATTTATATATTTCTAAGATTATTTTCAGCATTTTCATGTAAGCACATGCTCAGTTCTGCCACAAGCAGAGCACTTATTGGTTTTTGAGGGGAAAAAATTGAATTTAATATATTTTTAACACCAAATTGAAACCAAAAAGGAGAAAATAATCAAACTGAATTAATCAAATTAAGCTTATTAAATATGAAAATATTGTCTTGGACTTGGACAACAAATGACATTATTGTTCCTTGTCTTTCCCAAAATTTTTTTTTTTGGGTAAATGTATGATTGTTGGACTTGGACCCGGATAGACACACAGGAGACCCTATACTTTGCCTTCAATTTAGGTTTTAACCAAAATTTTTTTTTCTAATAATCAAACTGAAAACTGAACACAGAATATCTAAAATTTTGGGGGGGCGGGAAGAATTTGGTTCATTTTGATTCGATTTTCAGTTCAAGTTTAGTTTTTTGCTCACCTTTTTATACATAAAGTTACACAAAATCTATCTTGGTTTCCATTAGAAGATATAACGAAGTCACGTGACGAGGGACGTCAAGGACTGGTTCCTACGAGCTTCCTGTTGTTGGTGTTTGAACTCTCTGATCCATCCTGTTGTGAAAGCGCATGCTTCATCAGCTTGTTCATGCTCAAGTACCGCCGTGATTCCATTGTCAGTGGCTATTTTCGCATTCTCATCAAGTATTAAAATGTTTGAAATCCCAGGCACCTTGAACAATTCATTCAGATGATTTCGTGTGCGGGAATCAGAAAATGGGATGGCAAGCCATGGCATCTTGAAAAAGTAACCTTTGAAGCCATCTTCTGCTTTATCAGCTGAAACATAAACTATCTCCAAATCACCTTTGGAAGAGACTTCTTTGTTGTACAGGTCCTTCAAAGTAGGGGTGAATCTTCTACAGGGTGGGCACCAAGATGCTGAAATGTATAAGCCAACTTTCTTCCCCTACAAGCTCTCAATTTTAACCTGAAATATGTACCTTCACAGCATAAATAAATCGTACTTCTTCAATAATCTATGAACATGAGTGCTATGATCTTTTAAAAGATAAAAAAATTAATCATTTGTTTTATATGATTAGCTGACTGGATCACGTAGTTGAGCTCATTTGGGGGACTTAATCATTTTATAATCCATGAACATGAGTGCTAGGACCAACGCTTCTGAGTGAAAAATTAATCATTTACTTTTTATAATTTTAATTTAGTTATAACTTTTTACTTAAATTTTAACTCAAGTATAATTCAGTCTTTTATAATTTTGAGCTCATTGTAACTTAGTCCATATAATTTTGATTTGGTTATAACTCAATTCTTGAATTTTGATTTGATGTTTGTGGTTTAACTCTTTGAAATATTAATTCTTACATTTTTTAAAATAAAATTTTATTTTCCGTGAAAATACGGACTAAAATTTTAAATTGTTAAACTATAAGGATTGAATTGCAGTGAGCTAAAATTAAAGTTGAGTTTAAATTAAATCAAGTACTAAGTTACACCAAATTAAAGTTTAAAACTTGAGTTATGAGTTGTCATCACAACTCTATGGGGTGAAAGATTAATTTTTCCTTTAAAACAATACCTATGAGCTATATCGTTTATAATGAAATAATATATCAACAAGTTGAGTCTATACCAAAGTTCACGCTCAAAACATCATTTGGCACTTTAACTGTTTGATTTAAGAGAGCCAGAGTATATATATCTTATATTGAAAACTCTTGAGCTTGTTCCATCACAGTTCAAATGTTTCGTGAATCAAACATGAATGAAAGTACAGAAAGACAGTGATCAAATCACATATATGTGCAGCAAGCGTAGCCAAGAAAATAGAAAATCATATACTTTAAAAGACAAAAAATCTAGTGCCAATTAGGCCGTTATTGAACAAAAAAACCGCATTGAAGTCTTACTGATCTATGATAGGTTTTTTATCAGAAAACACACTCTAGAGTTTTACAGATCCAAGAAACCTGGACAAGATTCAGAGAAAGATGAAAGGTAAAATAAGCCACATTAATTGATTAAACGAAAGAACCAAATAAGGAGTACCTGATCACCGTTGTTCCGAACCAGATAGTTCTTCTCGGAAGAAGAGAGGATGGATTGAGTATCGTGTGCGACATTGTCAACGCCAGCCATTTTTCTCACTGGGAAAAAAACTTTGGACGAGAAGATTTGCAAAATCAATGGCTATTTATATTATAGGCAACGTGTAACTCTGGCGTCAACGTTTAATTATTTAGTCTTTCGAATCAGCTGCTGCCCAACGAGCTCTTCACAAAATAATGCCTTTTTCAGTTTCAGTCTTATATATGTTTGTTTAGAATAGCGATTGTAACTTTCAAAAACAATTTTTCAATCATAATTTAAAGTATATGATATAAGGGAAGTATGTGAGAGGAGTTTTATTTAATTTATGTGAATAAGCATTTTTGGGATCTCAAACATTACCCCAAACAAACACATTTTTCTCCATGTGTTGATTTTTATTTCATTTGGAATTTTCTGTTTTATAATATCTAAAATTATAGTATAGTTATTTTTTAAAAATCCACCTAGTGCGGGGTGAAAGTTGTACTAGTAATTGTGTGAATGACTTTGCAGGCTAATACTCCTTTCAATTCCATCCCTTTTTTTAATATAAAATTCAGTTTTAATTTGTTTGAATATTAAACACATTTTTATTGTTAAAGTATACCTTTAATCTTTTAAGTTTACATTAAAGTTTAAATCCTAAAAATAAACTTTATAAACTTAAGCGGCTAAAATAAATCTTGATGTAAATTTAAATGACTAAAAATATACTTTAACCTATTTTTACCAATTTTACTTCTAATTAATTTTTTAATCTCTCGTCATCTTTTTTTTTATACATTTTTTTTACCATCATTTCTCTCTCTTACTTAACTAATATAAATAAAGACATACTTAAAAAAAAAAATCATTTCTTACCTATTACTATTATTACATTTAATAATGAATCAAGTTTTTAAACTGAATAATTCAATTAAAAACATCTTATAAAAAGGATAAGAGGATTAACTGGAGAGCTCCATATATTTGGAGATCTTGTTAGTATAAGAGGGGAAAAAATGGTAATAAATGTTCATCATGTGGCCTATGAATGAATTGTATTATAGTTCGATGACACGATAACGTGGACAAGAATAAATACTTACATACTCTCAGAATACTAAATCATATATACTCAGTCCAATAAAAATCATTCAACTCATATTATTTAAATCTACGTGTCAGCCTACTAATTTCCACTAATTGATAGTTTTTTAAAAAATAAAATGCTTAGGGTTTCCTAATTTCCTAACCTACCCATTAGACTCTCTCACCTCTGTGTCTCATATCTCTCCCTCCCTCCCTTCACCTCCGTCGTCGGCATTTAGCACTAATTAATCTCTCTAGTCTATGTTAGAGAAGATAAAGCTGCACCAGAAAAGAAGGCACCATGGAAGTGCGTCCTTCATCTCCCATTTTTTTCTCATGCCAGTGACGGTGGTGGGTTGGGGCATCCTCCATCACCATCACCATAGATAAATCAATTCTTATTTTTTAAATTGAGTATACAGGCTGGTTTGTTTTTGGCTTTTTCATGTTCTATATTTTGCTTGAATCTAAATGAATGAAGAATATTATATGGATTTGATGCAGAGCTCATAGAAACCCACAAAGGTTTTCTTAGTACAAGGTAATGGAGGATGCATGGCAGAGTTAAGAACGAGAAGAAAATTGAGAGCATTTCAGACGCTGACGACGGAGAGTATGTAAGTATTTCTCTATAGACAGGTAATTATATACTCAATGCACCATAATTACGCAGACGCTACACATTTCAGTTTTTTTTTTAAAAAAAACAGACAGAAATGCGAGATGTACGCAGGTCCACTTCCTCCCTAAATATGCCAAGCAAAGCTCGCCCTCCATTGTCTTCTAGGGCCTTCTTCATCCCTAGTAGTATTTACTGTGTTAATAATTTTTCGATTCTTAAGATAATATCTTAATTGTCATTAAAAAAATAATATTTTTCAATTAAAAATAATTATTTAAAAATTTTAAATATGAGCTAATGATTTTATATTTGGATGTACACATCTCACCGTAACAATTACCATTAAAAATGGTCCAGTATAAGAACTACTGATTCCACATTACATATACATAATTTGAAATGTAACAATAAAAAGCCTTGAGATAACTAGAATTCAACGAACAAACTACACTCTTGTTGAGGCTGTGTAGGAGAATTCTCCATCACAAACAACCCACCGATCTTGTTTATTATTCTCTTCTTCTTTGTTGGTACTCCCTTTCGTCCTTAATACAAGACATTTTACATAATTTGATTAGATTAAGGAAGTTAATTATGTTAGTTAAGATGATAAGTATTTTCTAAAATATTCTAGTCATCTTCATTAATTCTTTCATTCCCCCTCTTTCTTGATTATTGTTAAAGCAACATCAATAGGGGTAAATTAAGAAAATATTGACAAATATAAAAATTATGTCTTATATTTAGAACCAAAATTAACTCTTTAAGTATGTCTTATATTAAGGACTAGAAAGAGTACTATTTTCTTTAGATTCCATTTCCCCCAATAACAATGCACTTTTAGGAAGGAGATCGAAGTCACAAACATCACAATGGTATGACCATGCGTGATCCTCATCGTCATAGCCATCGCAGTAATAAATAGCTCATGCTTATGGGACTTGTAAGTAAAATGGAAGGTAAATTTCTTGCATGTGTGCAAAATTAACAGATAGGATTTACACTATAACAAAAGGAAATATTAATATATATATATATATATATATATATATATATATATATGATAAGCTTCAGCTTTCCATGTAAGCACTTGGCCAGCTCAGTACTTTTGTCCCTCTTGCAAAGCATTCGGTTTTCTTACAAAAAAAACATGTTATTACCTACAGAATTATCCACGGAATTATTTCTGTCGGTAATTTCTGACGGTTTACTGACGGATTTTTCGTCGGAATAATTACTGACGGAAAAAAATTCCGTGGATAATAACCGACGAATTACCCACGGAATTCTTTCCGTCGGTAATTACCCATGCTTTACCCACGGAATTTTGTAGGTAATTTGAATGAGAAATTACTCACGGAATTCCATAGGTAATGCATCTCTAATTACCGATGGAAACAATTCCGTCGGTAAATCGGACAAATTACCCACGGAATTTTTTCGATCGGTAATTACCCACGTCTTACCCACAAAATTCCATGGGTAAATTCAATGAGGAATTACCCATGGAATTCCGTGGGTAATCAGAGACGGATTACCCACGGAAAAAATTCCGTTGGTAAATCTGACATATTACCCATGGAATTTTTTCTATCGGTAATTACCCACGCCTTACCCACGAAATTCTGTGGGTAATCCATCGATAATTACCCACAGAAAAAATTCTGTCGGTAAATTTGACGGATTACCCATGGAATTTTTTCCGTCGCTATTTATCCACGCCTTACCCACACAATTCCGTGGGTAATTTAAGGAGAAATTACTGACGGAATTCTATGAGTAATCCGTCGGTAAAACTAATAATTTTTTTATTATTTTTTAATAATTTATATAAAATAATAAAAATAAAAATAATCTATAACAAATAAAAATTTAAATATCATAAAATTAATATTTAATATAATATATTAAATATATATAATATTAATAACAAAAATTTTAAATGAAATAAAAAATTAAAAATTGTAAACTTTATATCATAAAAATAAAATATATAATTATATATAAATATATATATTTGTACTAATATTAAATATTTAAATGAAATAATAAATTAAAAAATTTTAAATTTATATTATAAAAAAATAAATATATAATTATTTATAAATATATGTAATATTATATATATATTTATATTAATATTAAATATTTAAATGAAATTAAAAATTAAAAAAATTTATATTTTATATTATAGAAAATTAAAAATATAAGTATATATAAATATATATTTAATTATATATATATATATATTTATTTATTTATTTATTTATTTATCTTAATATTATTTTTTTTAATTATTACATTATATATATTATTACGTGAATAAATAACGCAAGGTTAAAGCAGTTCAACTGGCAAAGGTATCATAACACATACCAAAGGTCCAAGGTTCGAATCCCACCTTTGTCACAAAATGCAACAATTATCTCACAGAGACACGTGGCCCTTGTTTGGGGCCCCCGGAGCCAGATGCGGGGGCAGGCGTTGGGGGGCTTTCGGTGATGTCCACGTGGCTTCTTTTAAGGTTGCCACGTGGATTTTTTTTTTAAAAAAAAGTAATATTAAATTACCGATGGATTACCCACAGAAAAAATTCTGTGGGTAATTATCCATGGAAAATTTTCTGTGGGTAAATTCCATGGGTAATCACTGACGTAATTTTTTCTGTGCGTCGTAATTACCGACAGAATTTTTTCCGTGGGTAAATTCCGTCGGTAATTACCCATGGAAAAATTCTGTGGGTAATTACCGATAGAATTTTTTCCATGGGTAATCCGTCGGTAATTTCCGACAGAATAAAAATTCTGTCGGTAAATCAATTTGTCATAGATTTTTTAGAGACGGAAAAATTCGGTCAGTGATCCATAGGTAATTTCGTTTCCGTCCCTAATCCGTCAGTAATTTGATTTCAGATACAGAATTTAGTGGGTAATTAGCTGTTATTTTTAAGTGCGAGGAAACAAATAAAGAGCAAATTGAGTATATTTTTGAAGTTTAATTACTGGTGTCACTTTAGTTAAAAAAGGCTTACCAACAAGGTTCAAATTCAATATTATTATGTGAGTCTTTATAAGAAATTGACAAGTTTAATTAAAAGTTTTAGTAATTAAGACCTGTAGTAGTGAATGATGGATTTTTTTTATTTAATATAAGGCATTTTAGTAATTGACCATGAAAACAAAAGGTTGAGTAAGTCATGAACAAATAAAAAAAATGCCTGTGTATCGTTTTTTAGAAAATCAATGATTTTTTTTTTTGCTAGAATGATCAAAATTGAAGTTATGATATTTTTGCATATGAAATCCTCCAAAGTACATTTGGCCAAAATATATATATATATATATATATATATATATATAAAGTAGTACCGGTACTTTCCAAATATAAAAACACATCAAATCATTCTAATCAATAAAAGTTTTTTTTTAAAAAATTAAACGATTTTTCCATATTGTTGGTTTCATGTGTTTTTTACAAGGAGAAAACTTATGTCCAGTGCCATAGAACCAATTCCTCTAGTTCATCAATGACTTAATGACACCTGGATTTCTTTACGCATCATCACTAACTCCAACCTCTTCGTCTCTGTTCGTCATTCACCTGGATTTCCCGTTAAGACTTGATACTATGTTGATCAGGGACGATCGACATGGCTGCGATCATAGAGGAGAGGATAATGGTGCACCTTCGACTGGCCACTCCAGCTGAATAACAAATCCTGAACTTTGTTTGCTATTAACAGTAGATTCGATGACGATCAAGGATGGCAGATACAACAATGATTTGTGGAGGAGTGGATAATAGTAGCCAAGGCCAACTGTAGCTATCATCAATACATAGGATTGCAAAGAGAATTGGTGGTCTAGAACGCGAACTAACTGTAATAAGGTATTTTTTGGGTTCAATCTCTAAGTGCTTGTATTTGCTTCCCCTTTTGATCAGTTGGCTCTCTTACTTGTTGGAAAATTTAATGCCTGAGAATCCTAAAGCAAAATCCACTGTCAATACGTTCTGGAAGCTTTTGGTTATACCATTATGAGCATTTTGATGTATATCACATATCATTGTGCAAGGAATTGATTCATATCAAAGGTCTCCCTTACCCCCTCTGGCTTTCCCTCATTCCTTTCACTTCATTCACACACATTTAAGTGTATAAATATGCTCATTTTATCTCTCCTGATTAATAGCTAAGTAGACAGGGGGAACAAACTAGATTATCCAACAATAGTTTTTTGTACTATGTTGTTTATTGTCATTTAACAATCCAAGGAAACTTAAGTTAGGTGTAAGTATTAGACATAGATATTTTGGTAGTGCTATGAGCTTGTGAAATCTATCTAAAAAGTAGTATTTAGCCACATTTTACAGTAGTCACTTCACTTGTTTAGTAACCATTAGTGGAGTTTCATTGTGTGGTTTTGTCACCTGATTTGGGGAAGATGGTTATAAATCCCCATTTTCTTTGAAATACCCTTTACCATAGATGCAATAGAGACGAAGAGAGTTAGAGTTAGTGATGATGTGTAAAGAAATCCAAGTGTAATTTCTATGGTACTGTACATAAGTTTTCTCCTTTTTAAAATTACGTAGAAGAACTATTATATCAACTAGCACAAAACCCGTGCAATGCACGGGCTCTTATTGTATGAATTGTATAAGTTTTCATTATTTACATTTGCAATATATAAATATAAGACAATATATTATTTTTTATCAAGTATGAATAAGAATGATATATTTAAACATTTCTTTTATATTAATAAATACAAAAGGTAGAAGATCTATAAATATATTTGCTAGCCCATTTTCACTGTTCACAAGCACATATCTTTAATGCCCTTTTTTCTCTACAAGGAAATAAATAAAGTAATGATTTGAAAATAATGAAGAAAAGCTTAAAGATCAACTGCATTATGTATGTGTAATAAACAATCAGTTCTATATTAGGAAATTTTGAGAGGGAAACATCCAAAACTAGATTTAATGTTTAATCCCATTAATTGAAACTTGCGACTATTCTAGTTCCCTTTGTGCCTTCTCGGTAGATGCCTAAAGCATAAGTAATACAAGTAATATAACTATTAGCCTATTACCTTTTCTTAGACCCTGAAATTCAGCCTTCAATGTTGGAAGAAATAGAGTATTTTTAGTAGATGTTACCCCTTTTAGAATAGAGTTAGAGACTAAAAGAACAAAATATATATTAATCTACAAAATGCCTTTCGGGTTGCCTCTATTAGGAATAGATGGGATATTATGAAAGGAATCATAAAAATTCTATAAAATCAATTCTTCTCCACGTAAAATGGAAAAAAGAAAAATCATCTGTTAAATAAAATCAAACCAAACCAAATTCAAAATATCCAGATGCAAGGGATTATGATACTACCCATGTAGCAAAACAAAACCTTAGTGAAGACTTGGTCATTATTCTTTGGTTTGCACTTGCCATTCTCATTCTGATTCTCAATTAATCTGTATTTCCTTTTTAAGGACTACAATAGGCATAATCTAGTTTCACCATTTCAACGACTTCCTTATTTTGGAAAGAGAAAAAAAACCAACTCTACATTAGAAAGGAAATTTGGTAAGGATAGAAGATTGAAGAGGGATGATAAAGAAGAATAGAAGAAAGAGGAGATGAGGGGGGGGAGAGAAAGATGTTGAGGAGGGGAAGACAGGATGAATTATATGCTAGAAAGAAACTGATACATATATTTAAACATGTTAAAGAGATAGCACCCGCACCCCACTTACATGATCACCTATAGTAGCACGCCCCTCACATTTCCTAAGGTAACGTTACAAAACCTACATTGTGATGATACTTGATGTAATATATTAAATATGAAATGTGTTTTTTGAGCCTACACAACTAATACTAATAAAATATGAAATGCGTTTTTTTTTGTTGATAAATTTTTTTCTTGATCTATATAATTTGTATAAATCAGGAAAAAACTTAATGATATAAATGTGTCAATGTTTATATTAATAATAAAATGATATAATGATGATATGATTATGTAGATGTTAGTTGAAGTTAAAAAAATTCTGATTTGGCGGTTGTAATTTTTGTGGAAAATGGGATTCAACTTACTTTTAAAATAGAATGTGGGAGATATTGAAGGAGAGACTGTAGGAAGTTTAATCAAGGGCATTTTAGTATTTTTAAATTTCTATTTTAATAATTGATCAGTCTAAATAATTATAACTTTTACGGTCCTTCCACAATAAATATTATTCTCTCTCGGTCCTTCTTTCTAAATTTCCCTATATAAAATATATTTTAGTTAAGATGTTATCATTTAAATTAAAATATATAAATATATAAAATATACAGAGGGAGTGGTGGGATTCTTACCTATATATTGAAAGTTATTTCTTTAAGGTAATTATTTTGGGAGATATTTTGGGATATTATCAAATTTGTCAAAAATTCCGGAATTATGTATTATATTAATATAGTAAATATTAATTTAAAATTTTTAAATAATTAAGTGCAGAATTTTAATTCAAAATATATGAAATATAGTTTATGTTTTCATTTAAGTCAAAATATATAAATATATAAAATATAAACATCAAAAGGCCATGACTAAATTCTCTTTGGTTTCTTTTCTTATAATTTAAAGTAATAAATAAAATTTTAAAATATTTGAAATAATATAAAAGCAAATGTTTGATTAAAATATTTTTTTTATAATAGACAATTTTCATTAAAAATATCAAATGAGTTACATCAGACCTCTGCAATCATCCTAGGGCATGATTGCAAAGAATTAAGGATGTTAATATCTATACTAGATACAATTACTATTCTATCTAATGCAAAATAATTTAAAAGACTTCCTATATCCTGGAAAACAATATATGCAAAAGAGCGCCATTGTTCCACATTAAGGAACCATTTCTTCTTCCTGCAAAAAATGGTCAGTTTCTCTGTCATTGTATTGCTAAAGACAGGACATTTAGTAATCCAGAGGAGAGCATATCGTAGTCCCATGTGAACAAAATTCATCATTGATTGATTTGTCTTCCATTGTAGAGCTTGAACTGATTGGCCTTGATAACAAATATGCAAGCAGAGCAACACAAATCTTCCTGAACGGTTTTCTCTATTTTAATGCTCCAGCCACTTAATGGAATAGAACTTAGCAGAATGATATGAGGAAGAACCACTTTCCTTCTCACCCTTGATGAATCTTCTGATACAAATGCAACTTTGCACCACTTAATGGAATAGAACTTAGCAGAATGATATGAGGAAGAACCACTTTCCTTCTCACCCTTGATGAATCTTCTGATACAAATGCAACTTTGCACCACTTAATGGAATAGAACTTAGTAGAATGATATGAGGAAGAACCACTTTCCTTCTCACCCTTAATGAATCTTCTGATGCAAATGCAACTTTGCAAAGTGATGAGGAAAAATGAATTTCTTTAATTATCTGCAAAGGCTCCACTTTATTACCTTTATGAAGCAGAAGATTTCTCTTCTTCCACAAATAATTGATAAGCTTGATAATCAAAATCATCATCTCAGTGTTCCCATCCCTACTCAATTCAATCAATGTTCTTTTAAGCCAATCTTTAAAATTAGGGAAAGTGGTGAAATTGAAGGAAATCGAAAGTCCTCCAAACCAAACTGCTCTTGAAATGGGGCAAGTCACAAATAATTGCTCCAATGTTTTGGATTCATGGCAACCAAAGAAACAATTACCTTGGATAGGCACATGATGTTTATAGAGCATGTCAATTGAAGGAATTGCATCATTAAGAATCTTCCAAACAAATAACAGATCCTTCATAGGCAATGAAATGGTTTATAGAAACTTTCAGAAATTGTCACTTTGACTTTGCTGCAAGGAGGAGATACTTTTAAAAGCAGTATTGACCTTATAATCACCTGAAGGACTAAGAGTCCAAATCAACCTGTCAAATTTGCACCAGCAAGGTTCCTTGTTTGGCATTAAGAATTCTCCAAATTTGCTTTGCCAGCAATGCATTTTTAACATGTCCTATTAGGCAAATACCCAGTCCACCTTCTGAAAGAGACCTAAATATATAGTCCTTACTAGCCAGATGAATACGATTTCTGTCACCATTGGAACCCCAAAAGAAATTAGCACATCTAGAATCAATTATGTTGCATATGGTCTGAGGAAGCTTTATCCAAGACAAGACATGAATGTTAACTCCAGAGAGAACTGATTTGATCAATATCAACCTTGAAGCTTGTGAGAGTAATCTAGCTTTCCAAGCTGCTGTTCTTTTATCAACAGACTGAGTGACTTGAGAATATACTTCCTCTTTGCTTCTTCCAAGATCAACCCGGGTTCCCAAATATTTCCCAAGTTTATTAGAGTAATGAATTCCCAGGAAATGAGCATAATGATTTCTCTGATCATGAGAGAAATCAGAACTAAAGATAAGTGTGGAATTTGATCTATTAATTTGTTGACCAGACTACAAGCTATAGAATGTCGTTATTAGGAGTAGTGGTGTTGTTACCTATATATTAGAAGTTATTTCTTTAAGTGAAATATTTTGGGAGATATTTTAGTATATTATCAAATTTATCAAATAATTTTGGCATTATGGTGTTACACCAATATAATAATATTAATTTAAAAATGCTCACACTGTTAATTGGTACAAACGTAATTTTGTGGGTCCCACTTATTATTTTTTGAGGTGCAAAAATACCCATGAGTTTTTTTCAAAAGTATACAAACACAATAAACTTTTGAAAAGTTCATGGGCACTTTTGTACCCAGAAAAAAGTTTATGATGTTGGTTGGAGGGGAGGGATGGAAAGGGACAAAAAATGAGCTACTCCTCTTATTTAGTTTGAAATTTTAGAGGGGAGCAGAACCCAAAGTTTCCATCTCCTCCCCTCTCTTCTAACACCTCTATTTTGACCCCCTTCAAATTGGGAGATTTGGAGGGGGTCCAAAATTTTGGATCACCTTATCCTTATAACTTATGTGTTTTTCCAATAATGCCCTTCATGAAAAATATTATAATAAATAAAAATATTATCATTAAAAATATTATTATGAAATAAAATTTAAAAAATTATATTTTTACAAATAAAAAATATTATTATAAAATTGATTTAAAATAAAAAAATAAATTTACATAAATAAAAAATATGATAATTATAAAATATGTTAATATAATTTTAAATAAAAATATTATTATAATGGAAAGTATATTATTTTTTATTTAAAATATATTATTATGAATTAATTTAAAATTAAAATATGTTATTATAAATAAAAAAATACTATTATAGTTAAAATTATTATTATACAATAAATTTAAAACAAAATATATATTAGCATATTAATTATAAATAAAAATATTTTTATATTAATTAGATAAAATATAAATTACCTTTTATGACATTTAAATAAAAAATATAACCAAATTAGGGTATAATGATAAATCGTTATCATCCTTCTCTCCTATCTCATCTTAAGTCAAATAATAGATTATTAAAAACTCCTTACCTCTTCTTTCCATCAACTAAACCAAACAAGATAACCATTTACCCTTTCCTTCCATCCCTTCCCCTTCCAACTCTCCACTTCCATCCTCTCCCTTTGAACTAAACATGCCCTTAATTAGTTCGTGGAAGTGAGGTTCTCATCCACAGGGCCTTTTGCTGAGACGGGTGTAACCCCCTCCGTAATTATGATTCGAAATACGTAATTAAAATGGATTAGAGACCAACAGATAATTAAAACTCATTCTACAATCCAATCCTTGAGATAGGGTTTTCTCAAATGACTTTCAAAATCCAATTCATCTGATCTCATATTCACATTTCGAATACCATTACCTCACACAACTAAATCTTATTCATATATATCAGAGTGCAAAGCAAAATTTTTGGCTACCCCAGGGTTTCACATTGTAAACTAAAGGGTTTACAGGTATATTTACCCCTTACAATTTCCCATTAAGGGGATTACATATCCATATCCAAATAACGTTTACAAATGTGCAGTAATCTCAAACCAGATATGACAACCAACTAACAACTAAAATAAAGAACTATCCGCCCTTGGTTGCCTGCTTCTCCTTTGAGCCGCTTGCCCTGTCCGTTGGTTAGTTAATGGAAAGAATGAGATTCAAAAGAATCTCAGTAGTAACAAATCACTCATACAACATGTAATCACATAGCATACAAGTAAATCATCAAACAACACATACACACATTATCTTCCTGGAATTGCCTTCCTGGCATTCACATTTACAAATACACATTGCGTTTCTGGCATTCACATATACACATTGCCTCCCTGGCATTCACATATACATAGCTTTGAAACATCCAAAATCATCACAAAACAACGATAAATCAAACATACAATGCATCACATAAAGTATAAGGGAAAGTGTCACTACCTTGTGCTTTCCAAGTGTGCTCCCACACAAGTTGCTCACGTTCAGGGAAAATATCGAATCCTGCAATTCCAAATGCACTATTTAGACACTTCTATAATGTTTTTCATGGTTATATGAGTCTATCTTGATAAATGACCAAAATGCCCCTGGGCTCGGGCCGGCTCCACTGTACCCAGTCCGACCGTACTTTTCCCGAAATTTTGACTAGGACTATTTTGACTTATTTTCACTCAAGGAATCCATTTCTGGACTCAAATTTACCAAATTCATTCTCAAATTACAAAATAGCCTTGACAGCCTCGGTTTAAGGGTTTCAGGGGCGTTTTTGTAATTATGCTTTTTCAGGCTTTACCGAGAATGTGACCAACTGTAACCCCACCTAATTTTCCCTCCTAAACTCAATGGAATCATCAAATCATTGAAAATCCAACTCTAAGGCCCATTTCTAGAGCTGGCCAAAATTATCACATTCCTCAGAAAAATTGGAGTTTTTGAAATCCGACTCCGTAGACATGTTTTTTGCTACTCCTAACCCCTTTATTAACTATTACATTAGGTTATAACTACCATTTGGACCCAATTTTGGTAGCATAATCCCTACGCCAATTCAATTTCCAAATTTCAAATCAAAGACAATCCAGCAAAATTTCACCGATTAAATTGTCCACAACAGCCAACACAACCAAAGATTGAAGTTTCAGAAATTACCTCAAGCTCCCTCTAGTTTTTCCCCTTCAGGCCAAAACCCTAGATCTTCTAACAATGAAATTTTAGCCTCCAACACCTTAATTCATATAGAAGAACAACTTAGGAGAAGGATTACGCAAGATAGGAGCTAATTCACCGAAGAAATCAAGCTTATCTGGTGAATTTTATCCTCCTTCTCTCTGGAAATGCTCTCAACTCTTCCTCTCTCTTTTGCTAAACTTCACGTTCGTTTGGATGGGCAAAGAAGATAGGAAATGTTTTAAAAGTCCATGCTTATGTCATTGTCTCTTTTGCTTATGACATAATTTCCTGAAATACCAAATTCCAACTTTTATGTACATAACTTAATGTTATAAGCCCAAACAACATGTAAATAATATTTCCTCTTCTTGGCCCATGCTAAAGATGTCCTAGGAGTTCCTTGCATTAGCCCAAATGAATTTTGCATTCATCTCATAATGTTAAAAATTTCCATCACATTTTAATTTAATTTCCGGATTTAATGGCAATTTTGGCAGATTTTCTACCCTAAATTTGAAAACTCATAAGTAATTCTAGAAAAATCAAAATGGGGTGATCCCAAAGCCAATGGAAAGCTATTTAAGTCCTCGTTTATGAAAAATTTAGATCACTATAGTTCATAACCACAAAAAAACAGAATTGCACAAAAGTCCATACTGTTCCGAAATAGATTCCAGTTTCAATCCGAAACTTTGGAAAATCACAACTCTTAGCTCACAAACCAAAATGATACAACTTATATGTCCATTTTGAAGCTTGGCATGTGAACTTTAAGATTGGAAAGTTTAAGAATTTTTAGACACCATTTTCCTATTCAAAACATCCATACAAACCGATTGCCCTGTACAGAGTTTCAATAGACAGAATTTCCAACTTTTGCACAATTGTTCCCAATGGTTCCAATTTCACAACACACACTCTCCCGACACAAATTTTCACATGGAAGCCATTGGAATCACTAAAACAACCAAATTCTCATCACATCCACACATATTCGGTTTTGAACCATAATGCAACACAACCACCAAATTGCCCAACTTTCCATTTCACCATAATATGTGCCCTCCCTCTATTCCAATTCAATTTAGATGTTAATCCACAATTGAACTTAAATACAGAGTTTAGGCACTGCTCATAACACATTCAAATCACAATTCACATTGTAATCTCCAAAAGTGTTTATTTATCAATAATCACATCCACTTTTGAAGTCATTAACACTAATCGCTTTTTTGGGATATTACATTCCCACCCCCCCCCCCCCCCCCCCGATAAAATAAATTTCGTCCTTGAAATTTGTTACTCAACTTAAGCCGAAGACTCTGGATGCATCTTTGTGACGGCTTCTGTTTCACGAATTACTTCTCATTGGCACGGTCCCTTCTAGACCACCCACACAAATGGTAAATTATAGGTCTGATTCTCATAAGAATCTCAACGGACCAATGCGTCATGGCCCAGCGCCTTTTGTTTGATCACTCTACTAATTCCCGTACACAGAGACATTCTTACGGGGCATGTGATGTCCATTTTCAACTCTAGAGGTTTCCACCTCCTGCGATAGTAATTCAAACAGACTGTACTCGTTCACCCCAACTTTAAGCCCCTTCAATCGCAATCGTCAAATCACTTCCCCCTTTGGGAACACTGTACCTAATACATACAATTAGATTCAGGAAATTTAAATCCCGAAAATCCTCTAGCATTACTGCAACAATTCAAATCATTGTCCGACTAACCATTTCCGTGACAACATCTACTTTATCCGGATGATACTTAATCTCTAAGATACTTGGGACACTAATGGTTACCATACTATTCTATCGTCACATCATATAGGTAATAGTGTCACATCTTTGGCACTAATACTAACACAACACAATTGCCAAACAAATGCAATCACCATAATGTACGAATGCCGCAAAACATCATTATCGCACAAACACAATCGTCGCAAGCAGTTGCAAGGCATAGGCCACCACTCAGCTCACTCTAGTCACCCTCTTCAGGGAGTAACTCAAAGAACCATAGGTTCACTACACATAAATGACAGCTTCCGCTGTATTCACGTATACCTTAGCTTTCACTGTTTACAAATATTCCTTAGCTTTCACTGTTTTTAAAATACCTTAGCTTTTGTTGTTTGTAACAATACCTCAGCTTTCGTTGTTTTCAACAATACCTCAACTTTCACAGTTTGCAACAATACCTCAGCTTTCACTGTTTGCAACAATACCTCAGCTTTCACTGTTTGTACTTTCACAACATTACCTTCACCCGTACACCCACTAGTGACTCCGGTAGTGGTAACTGGGACTTTTGGGCATTAATAACAACATCAGACCACTACGGAATCCAATCTCTTCTATCCAAAGCACCTTACTATAACGACCTACCTAGAGTCTTAATCTCTTTTATCCAAGTGGCCGACCAGGAGTATCGGCCTCCCCTTCTGAATATAACTAAAAGTACACAAATTCACAATAGACTCACAGTAGACTCCCAGCAGACTCAAGTTTTACACACCGCCTTCGGCCTAGGGTCAATACCGGTGCAACTAGCCTGGTGGCTAGCCATGTTGACCATGCCGGGGTCAGTTCCCTCACAAGTGAGAACCCCTGATCATATAGTCGAATTCTCCATTAACTGAACTAGCTCTGATGTACTGCACATAGTCATACCTCAATCCCAACCTATTCACATCACGATACACGACATTAGTCAAGTTGGGTAGGGCACACCCAAACCTTTGCTTATTCACATCACATTACAATACACATGAAATCAAGCTGGGATCGGATAAATTCAACATTAGTGCATTCTACAATTTCACCTTCAGCTCCATGAGCCTTCCTCATAACATGTGCATCATTCACATCATTCATCCCACTCACGATTGATCCTTTCACGTGAGCTTGGTCATTGGCAACACAATCCAGAGGAAATTCTAAAAGAATTCTCCGGTAATAAGATCAAGATTCGGAAGACTGTGTATCTTAACAATAGCTTCTGTCTTCTTTCAGACTAGTATTGTTTCTACTATACTGGGATCCACCAAATCCCTTCTCACGATATAACATGGCTTGGAAATTTTCACTTCCAAAAGCTAAACTCGTATTTACAAAATTCGACATAAAATTGCTTTTCCCTTTATACAAGATTTCTAGTACTATTCTTTTATTTTCGCTATCCAGTAACCCATGACTCGTCACTAACTAATTAAAGCTCAATGTTATTTCTATCTGAGAAAGTGGTAATCAACACAAATTAATTATGGGCCTTAAGCCTTTCAATGGTTATCACACAATTCACGCAAACATTAAAAATCATAACCTCGACATCCATTGACGTCGACACAACCACATCATCTGGCAGTTTATCCTTACACAATTTCAATCATTTCTCAAAGTCATAAACAATGACTAATACCCGTATCGAATGAATCTCATAGTCAACTACCAGTGAGAGAAGCTATACCTTAAATCAAATCGGGGTACTTCCGTACTTCCTTATGTGTCATATCCAAACTCCATTCCTCATCATCCATACATCTCAGATAAGAAGAATACCTGGACAACGGTATGAAATGAGACAAATAGTCGTTGAAAGTCTCTGTGTCACCCTGTTTAATGGATAAGAATTCATTTTTCATCTCAAGCCGTACTGACTTGGGGAAGTATTTCTCGTTGAATTGTTGTAGGAACAACTCTTAAGTCAGTGGCATGTTTCGATTCCGCAACATTAGGGCGATATTCCACCACCAACGATCAGCATCTCCCTCCAACTTATACATAGCCAACCGTGCCTTCACCTCAGTCTGGTACTTAAGGACTTCAAATATCTTTTCCAGCCGGCTCAACCAGTCTTTAGCTGCTTGGGGATCAAACCTCCCTCTGAACACCAAAGTTAGGTGTTTACAGAACTTTGAGACCCAGTATTGAAGGTCCCTTTCCTCTCTAACCGGTACCCCTTGTTATTCTTGATTCGGGGCAATGTGAGGTGGGGATTCCCGTAAGCAATTGGACCCCTCAGTAGTTTCCTTATTTCGAGTCTCCTCCTAGGTCTCCTCCTGTGTGGACTGACCTTGATCCTCATTACGTCTTGCCCTTTCCTCTTTGAGCTCTTCTCTCATCTCAGTAATCATATCCCTCTGATCTCTAATCAGACCCATCATCTCCTGCATTGGGTTCAATGTATTGTCATTGACCACCTCCACCTCTGAGTCTACTTCATGTACTCTGGGGTGACGCTTTATTCTCTTCATTCTATAAGTAACTCACCATATCAATATCACAAATAAGGTATACATATATGTCCATAAATCTCATATATATCTACAATAGCAAAACATACATGTGTATGCAATAACCATTCACAAATCATCTTCCATCACTAAGGCCAAACTAAGGGAGCTATCCTAGCAAACTCTACCCTTTGCCAGGAACTACTGCTCTGATACCAAAAATGTAACCCCCTCTGTAATTATGATTTCAAAATATGTAATTAAAATGGATTAGAGACCAACAGATAATCAAAACTCATTCTACAATCCTATCCTTGAGATAAGGTTTTCTGAAATGACTTTCAAAATCCAATTCATCTGGTCTCATATTCACATTTCGAATACCATTACCACGCATAGCTAAATCTCATTCACATATATATCAGAGTGTAAAGCAAAATTCCTGGCAACCCCCAGGTTTCACATTGTAAACTAAAGGGTTTACAGGCATATTTACCCCTTATAATTTCCCATTCAGGGGATTACATATCCATATCCAAATAGCATTTACAAATGTGTAGTAATCCCAACCCAAATATTGCAACCAACTAACAACTAAAATAAAGAACTATTTGCCCTTCGTTGCCTCCTTCTCCTTTGAGCCGCTTGCCCTGTCTGTTAGTTAGTTAATAGAAAGAATGAGATTTAAAAGAATCGTAGTAGTAACAAATCACTCATACAACATGTAATCATATAGTGTGCAAGTAAATCATCAAACATCACATACACATATTGCCTTCCTAGCATTCACATTTACAAACACACATTACCTTCCTGGCATTCACATATACATATTGCCTCCCTGACATTCACATATACACAGCTTCATAACATCTAAAATCATCACAAAGCAATGTTAAATCAAACATACAATGCATCACATAAAGTATAAGGGAAAGTATCACTACCTTGTGCTTTCTAAGTGTGCTCCGGCACAGGTTGCTCATGTTCAGGGCAAATATCAAATCCTAAATTTCCAAATGCACCATTTTGACACTTCTATAATTTTTTTGGTGGTTATATGAGTCTATCTTGATAAATGACCAAAAAGCCCCTAGGGCGGGGCCGACCCCGCCGTACCCGATCCTACCATACTTTTCTTGAAATTTTGACTAGGGCTATTTTGACTTACTTTTGCTCAAGGAATCCTTTTCTGGACTCACAATTACCAAATTTATTGTCAAATTACAAAAATAGCCTTGACAGCCCTGCTTTAAGGGTTTGAGGGGTGTTTTCATAATTTTGCTTTTTCGGGCTTTACTGAAAAAGTGACCAATTATAACCCCACATAATTTTCCCTTCTAAACTTAATGGAATCATCAAATCATTAAAAATCAAACTCTAACAGCCATTTCTAGAACTGGCCGAAATTATCACATTCCTAGAGAAAATTGCGGTTTTTGAAATCAGACTCCACAGACGTGTTCCTTTCTACTCTTAACCACTTTAATAACTATTACATTAGGTTATAACTACCATTTGGACCCAATTTTGGCAGCATAACCCCTAGGACAATTCAATTTCTAAATTTCAAATCAAAGACAATTCGGCGAAATTTCACCGATTAAATTGTCCATAGCAGCCAGAACAATCAAAGATTGAAGTTTCGGAAGTTGCCTCAAGCTTCCTCTGGCTTTTCCCCTTTAGGCCGAAACCCTAGCTCTTCATAACAATGAAATTTTAGCCTCTAACACCTTAATTCATATAGAAGAACAACTTAGGAGAAGGATTACGTAAGATAGGAGCTAATTCATCGAAGAAATCAAGCTTACCTGGCAAATTTTCTCCTCCTTCTCTCTATAAATGCTCTCAACTCTTCCTCTCTCTTTTTGCTAAACTTCACATTGGTTTAGATGGAAGAAGAAGATAGGAAATGTTTTAAAAGTCCATGCTTATGTCATTGTCTCTTTTGCTTATGTCATAATTTCCTAAAATACCAAATTCTAACTTTTATGTATATAACTTAATGTTATAAGCCTAAACAACATGTAAATAATATTGGGCGAAAGGGCAAAAATACCCATGTACATTTGTCATATATGCACCTAGAACCATATACAAACCTTGGGTGCAAAATTACCCATAGTCATTAAAAAAGGTGCAAAAATGCCAAGGGTTGTTAATGGGCTAAACGTCGTCTGCTTTAAATTGTGGGCCTTACAATTTTGTAAACGTGTCAGCCACAACATCTCTCTTGACGCGCCTTTGATCAAATAAATAATTAACTATGCAATCCTCCTTAGCCTACCAAATGTGCAATCATATCACCTCTATATTCTCTAAGCCCATGAAACTCTACACACCACCCTTAGACCTACTTGTCACCAAGCTCACTGACATCGCTGTTGGAAATGGCACCGTTTTCCTCTACGGCGTTGGCCGCAAGTGCCTTATGCTCAAAGCGCTCTACATGCGCCTTGATTATCTCGGCCTCTGCACTTACTTTGTCTTCGACATGACCATGCCACCCATCGCTACTAGAGACCTCCTCATTGCCTGGCTGGCCCTGGTTCATTCTCCACCGTCGATGCCATCTGCTCCGTCGTAAGATCCTACCGAGGGACAGTATGTTGTTGACGGCATAGCTAGAGACTGGGTCTTGCAAGACGCACACGAACGTGGTGGCTTACATGGTGGCGTAGACGATGGCTGATGATAAATACGAAGGTGAAGTAAAATCTCGATCCTTGCTTTCAATGGGGAATGTGTATGAAATGACTTTGTTTGTGTTGTTTTGAGATGGTAGTATACAAGTTGGGTTAAACCTTGGGCAAGATTCCCGAAGTTGTCCAATCTCGTCACACTAATCTCGAATGAATGGGATATGATATTTTCATCTGACATGGCTCCTTGTGTGTATGTATTTGTGTAGACTAATATGGGACATACATTTTGTTATTTGTTTGGACAAAGGCAGGTCAAGAGAGATGTTGTGGCTGACACGTTTAAAAAATTGTGGGGCCCACAATTTGAAGCAAATGGACGTTTAGCCCATTAACGGCCTTTTGCATTTTTGCACCTTTTTATAATGAACATGAGTAATTTTGCACCCAATGTTTGTATATGGTACTAGATGCACATATGAAAAATATATATAGGTATTTTTGCCCTTTCGCCCATAATATTTCCTCTTCTTGGCCTGTGCTAAAGACGTCCTAAGAGGTCCTTACATTAGCCCAAATGACTTTTCCATTTTTCTCATAATTTTAAAAATTGTCATCACATTTTAATTTAATTTCCGGATTTAATGGCAATTCTGGCAGATTTTCTGCCTTAACTTTGAGAAATCATAACTAATTCTAAAAAAATAAAATGGGGTGATCCCAAAGGCAATGGAAATCTATTGAAGTCTTCTTTTCTGGAAAAATATAGATCACTACAGTTCATAAATACAAAAATATAGAATTGCACAAAAGTCCATACTGCACCGAAACAGATTCCAATTTCAATCCCAAACTTTGGAAAATCATAACTCTTAGCTCATAAATTGAAATGACACAAATTATATGTTCATTTTGAAGCTTGGCATGTGTACTTTCATATTGGAAAGTTTCAAAATTTTTAGACACCATTTGCCTATTCAAAACTTCCATACAAACCGACTTTCCTGTACAGAGTTTCAATATATAGAATTTCCAACTTTTGCACAATTGTTTCCAATGGTTCCAATTTCAGAACACACTCTCCCCACACAAATTTTCACAAGGAAGCCATTGGAATCACTAAAATAACCAAATTCTTATCAAATCCACACATATTGGGTTTTGAACCACAATGCAACACAACAATCAAATTGCCCAATTTTCCATTTCACCATAATATACGCCCTCCCTCTATTCCAATTCAATTTAGATGTTGATCCACAATTGAACTTAAATACAGGGTTTAGGCACTGATCATAACACATTTGAATCACAATTCACATTATATTCTCCAAAAGTGTTTATTTATCGATAATCACATATACTTTTGAAGTCATTAACCCTTAATCACTTTTTAGGATATTACATGTCTCCTCCCCTCTCATAAAATAAATTTCATTCTCAAAATTTTTTACTCAACTTAAGTTGTAGACTCCGGACGCCTCTTTATGACGGCTTTCGTTTCATGAATTACTTCTTATTAGGATGGTCCCTTCTAGACCACCCACACAAACGGTATGCTATAGGTCTGATTCTTGTAAGAATCTCAACGGACCAATACGTCGTGGCTCAGCGCCTTTCGCTTGATTGCTCTACTAATTCCCGTACTTGGAGACATTCTTATGGGCATGTGATATCCGTTTTTAACTCTAGAGGTTTCCACCTCTTTTGATCGTAATTCGAACAAACTGTACTCGTTCAGCCCAGCTTTGAGCCCCTTCAATCACAATCGTCAAATCACTTCCCCCCTTGGGGAACACGGTACTAAAACATACAATTGGATTCAGGAAATTTAAATCCCGAAAATCCTCTATCATTACTACCACAATTCAAATTATTTTCCAACTAACCATTTCCTTGACAACATCCACTTTTCTGGATGATACTTAATCTCCAAAATACTTGGGACACCAATGGTCTCCATACTGCTCTACTGTCACATCATATAGGTAATAGTGTCACATCATTGGCATTGATACTAACACAACACAATTGCCAAACAAATGCAATCGCCATAACATACGATTGATGCAAAACATCATTATCGCACAAACACAATCGCCACAAGTAGTTGGAAGGCATAGGCCGCCACTCAACTCACTCTAGTCACCCCCCTTTCCGGAGTAACTCAAAGTACTATAGGTTCATTACACATAAACGACAGCTTCCATTGTATTCACGTATACCTTAGCTTTAACTGTTTGTAAAAATACCTCAGTTTTCTCTGTTTGTAACAATAGCTCAACTTTCACTATTTGCAACAATACCTCAGCTTTCGCTGTTTGCAATAATACCTCAGCTTTCACTATTTGCACTTTCACAACATTACCTTCACCCGTACACCCACCAGTGATCCGGTAGTGGTAACTGGGACTTTTGGGCATTAACAACAACATCGGGCCACTCCTGAATCCAATCTCTTCTATCTAAAGCACCTTACTATAACGGCCTACCTAGAGTCTCAATCTATTTTATCCAAGTGGCCGACCAGGAGTCTCAGCCTCCCCTTCCAAATAAAATATAACTAAAAGTACATAAATTCACAATAGACTCACAGTAGACTCCCAGTAGACTCAAGTTTTACACACCGCCTTCGGCCTAGGGTCAATACCAGTGCAACCAGCCTGGTGGCTAGCCATGTTGACCATGCCGGGGTCAGTTCCCTCACAAGTGAGAACCCCTGATCATGTAGTCGAATTCTCCTTTAACTGAACTAGCTCTGATCTACTGCACACGGTCATACCTCAATCCCAACCTATTCACATCACGATACACGACATTAGTCAAGTTGGGTAGGGCACACCCAAACCTTTGTTTATTCACATCACATCACAATACACATGAAATCATGCTGGGATCGGATAAATTCAATATTAGTGCATTCTACAATTTCACCTTCAGCTCCATGAGCCTTCCTCATAACATGTGCATCATTCACATCTTTTATCCGACTCACGATTGATCTTTTCACGTGAGCTTGGTCATTGGCAACACAATCCAGAGGAAATTCTAAAAGAATTCCCCGGTAATAACATCAAGATTCAGAAGACTGTGTATCTTAACAACAGCTTCTGTCTTCTTTTAGACTATTATTGTTTCTACTATACTGGGATCCACCAAATCCCTTCTCACGATATAACATGGCTTGGAAATTTTCACTTCCAAAAGCCAAACTCGTATTTACAAAATTCGACATAAAATTGCTTTTCCCTTTATACAAGATTTCTAGTACTATTCTTTTATTTCTGCTATCCAGTAACCCATGACTCGTCACTAACTAATTAAAGCTCAATGTGGTTTCTAACTGAGAAAGAGGTAATCAACACAAATTAATTATGGCCTTAAGCCTTTCAACAGTTATCACGCAATTCAGGTAAACATTAATAATCATAACCTCGACATCCATCGGCACCGACACAACCACATAATCTGGTAATTTATCCTCACACAATTTCAATCATTTCTCAAAGTCATAAACAATGACTAATACCCGAATCGAATGAATCTCATATTCAACTACCAGTGAGAGAAGCTATACCTTGAATCAAATCGGGGGACTTCCGCACTTCCTTATGTGTCATAGCAAGTACCCTGCTCTGATTCTTAGGCCTTTGCTCCACCGATTGTCATGGGCATTCACTGGCAATGTGTTCTGTTTGCCTGTAGCTAAAGCAGATTATTTTCCTCGAACATGTTCTGCCACTATGCGCTTTACCACAACTGGGACATATCCAAGTTGCTGGTGGTCTCTGATTCCAACTTCCCTAAGGTCAGCAGGGTTTCTTATTGCCCACCTGGGATGAGGATACTTGCCCCTTATGTAATGCCCCAAATCTTAATTAAGGGCTAATAATAATTATTGAGGATACTTTGTGATTTAAAAATTAAATTAATACGTGTTATGTGGAAATTTTTTTTATATGCCATAATCAGTGAGAAATTAAAAGAATGGAAATTTGTTGGTTAATTAGTCAGTGATTAATGAGGAGATTAATTACTAACTAAGTGGAATTGAGATGTGTGACTAAATGGCTAATGGAGTGGTTAGAGTAACCAATTAGTTACTTTCTTTGTGAGAGCTAATGAAATAGTGACAAGTGGCAAGTGAAGATGAAAAGAGAGAGAGAGTATAAGAAAAGTTAAAGAGGGATTTTAAAATGTTTTGTTCTCTCTTCCCTCCCTTCTTTTCGGCTGCAACTGGTATGGGCAAGGGAGTGTTATCATTTTCTTTTTCTTTTCCACATCATCACACAAAAGGTCCAAGAAAGAAGAAAACTCATAATGACCCCGCTTAACTATATCATTTCCTTCAGACCTAGAAAACTGTATAAGGGAAGTAGGCCAAGGTGGTCTCTATACTTCTTCAGTCATCTACAACTTATACATATCTCATTTGCTATGCAATAGTTATACATCAAACAGGAACCTATTGTATTGTGATTAGGTAGTGCTACACTCTTTAAAACTATTAAGGTATAATGCCTTTATGCACCTCTATAATTCATCATCAAGATGGGGATCAAAAGCTAATTTGACCTCCGAATCCTTAGAGTCAACCGTATAATTGGTATCTTGTACTACCCCTTTGACTACTGGGTCATCATTGTCTCCAACGGAAGGTTCTCCACTTGGGCTAGGCTCTTTCTTAACTATTATCGAGATAGGGACTCTTTTCTGGGCAGTACGCAATATCTTGGCACTGCCCTTTGTCCTATACACTACTATATACCCCCTTCCGGGATATGCTTCTCCTCCGACACCTAGTTAACTGATGAGAGGGATTGTCTTCTTGGTCCGCTCTCACTATCCATGGTTCTTAACACAAAGCCACTAGTCAAGGTTAGCAATCATCAGTCAAAGCAAAGAATTTTAGCAACATCCTAACATCACCAGGAATTATGCTCTGATACCAAAAATGTAACCCACTTATTTAAAAGCCTTGAAAACAGTTTGAAAATGTGTCATAAAGTTCAACTTGAGACCCCAAAAATAATTCACAACCCATTCGAGGTCTTGCCTTTAGCACAGGGTTCAGTCCTGTACTAAAGTGGGTTTTCAAAAACTTTTTGAAACATGTTTACTATGGTCTCATTTCCGCTTTTCCAAACTATTCAGCTTGTTCGGTTTTGTTCCATTCAATAATATCATAGTACTTAACAAAATTTCCTTACGAACTCTCAGGTTACATTCATTAACTAATAGGGTCTATAGGGCCTGATCGCCCGACTTTAGTTCCCTCACCGGGGTTACATAAGAATATTCAGGTCTATACTCGGTGCAACTAATTTACTACATTGTACTTACATTTACATCAGTACAACATATACAAATTCTTTAAAAGTTTGAAAACCAACAAACAAAAACCCTAATCTTCTATCGGCGTGCCTTAAACGCCCTTGGTTACCTTCTTGTCTTTTGATTCACTTGCCCTAGCTGTAGATTAGTCATTAGAAAGAGTGAGATTTATATGAATCTTAGTCATAACATTTCACTTATATGACATAGAATTTCATAGAGCATGTAAACAATCATCACATAACAGCATTCACAACAGCAATACATTCTTGACATTCATGACATTCATAACAATTCATGACATTTGTAACATTCTTGACATTCATAAGATGCATAACAATTCTTGACATTCTTTACATGCATAACAATTGATGATATGAATATACATATAAAGCATTATACATGATATAAGAGAAAAAGTCACTACCTTGTTCTTTTCGATCTAGTTCTGGTACAAATTTCTTAAGCTTAGGGTAGATATCAAATCCTATAAATAGAATTAAGGAGGACGAGTTATTAACTATTTCAATTCTTTAATAACTCCATAATACTAAGGGTTGGTTATCATTTGAGTCCTTTAAGTAGTTATGAGAAGCTCAAACAAATGCCTAAGAGGGTTAGGGAAAGCTAAACCAATCACCCCCTTTCAAACAAAACAAGTACTGAAATTGGGGGTTGGCCAAGACGAAGGAATTCTCTAGCCGCAACCAAGAGAGGGTCAAAAAATTTTGGCCCGTGGGCAAGAGCAAGCTAGACATTTTGTGGCCGCGGCCAATAACAGGTTAGAAGCTTTTAGGCAGTGGCCAAGAAATTGTTTATTTCTTGGCTGAACTTCCAATGACCATAACTTCCAGCACACAAATCCAAATGACATCTATTTTATATCATTTTAAAGCTTGACATATCCTCTATTCAACTAGAAAGTTTCAGAATTTTTAGACATCATTTGCTTATTTCAAAATACCATGCACACTGGTTGCCCTGCACAGAATTTTCATTGACAAAACTTTCAACTTTTCAACCTATGTTTCCAATGGTTCAGAATTCACAACTAGGGCTACTCCCCACAAAGTTTTTCATGTAGAACACAATGGAAATCTTAAAACAACCAAATTCCCACTTCTTTAAAATGTCCTATTTTGGGCAAAAATTAAACACAAATCCCAAAATTTCCAAACTTTCCATTCAATTCCCAAACTAGTTTCATATGTCCATACCACAACACAAAACACCATTAATACCATCAAAACATCATGAACTCTCTGAACCCTAATTTACTCAAAAATAGGGCAAAATTAAGCAAGCCAAAGTTCCCAACCAATCCTTACAATATACACATCAAAGAATTGCTCTTACTCACCTCTAACACTTCCTCTAGTTTATTCTTTGATTTTCAGCTTCCACCTCTTCCTGGAGCACACAAAAAACCTCCTCTTGAAAAACTAAAACCATAGAAATGATGCTCTCATCAAGAGGAACAAGGTTAGGGAAGAGTTTTTTAGCATTAAAGATGAACCACAAAGTCAAAACCCATGGAAAAGAGCTCACCTTTAAACTTAGCTTCCTTCTCTTTCTTCTTCCTTGCTAGCTGACCTTGAGAGAGCTTGGGAGAGAGGGTAAAGTGTCATAAATGCCAAAACTTCAGCTCTTCCTATCCCTTTAGCCTACTTTGAGAGGGGAGAGGGAGAGTTTGAAATGTTGACTTAATCCAATGGTGCCAAGTATCACAATCTTGTGACTTCTCCAAAGGCATGTAACCATGTAGTTACTTTAACTAGTTTTATTAGCTATTTAGTTACACCTCTAGTTCTTTTAGTTAATAGTCAATTTCTTCTTCTAATAGGAGAGGAAATTGTTGACTAATTGCTGATAAATTTCTTTCTTCCTGTTTTGCCCCTGACTATGGCAATTTCAAGGTGCATTATCTAATTTCATTTTCCTCTTGCCATGCACATTTCCCTTTTCTTTTAGTCCAATTTAGACTTTGTTACTTTAATTAAAATTAAATACTAGGTTTGGACATTTTCTACTGCTAATTCAGGTCATAATTCACATTTTATTCCCCCGAAGGTGTTCATCTAGCATTCATTATATTCTCTTTTAGAATTGTTTAGCAATAAGCGTTGTGTTTCTCTCTTATTCTATAATTTCAATTTATGTGTATCATTATGGTTAATTTTGATAATATGACAGTAAGAAAATGGCATATGGAGATTGATTAATATCTATGGTTTAGTGTTTTATCACTTGAGTTTATGTTACTCACCCGCTGCCATTGTTCTATGATAATGTTCTCATATTTTTTTTTTGGGTTAATTAGAGATTTAATTTGATACTTGCTTTTTGCTTTTGGAACTTCTTTAATATTATTGCTTGTGGAATTTATCCATCAAGAAATTAGTTCAACAATAATAGAGCCTAGAAAATAATGGATTGTTAGCATTCGTTGGAGATTTTTTGTTACTAGTAGACAAATCATTAATGAATCAAGAGGAGTACTACGTATGAAAGAGGGAGAACAATTGGTAAAATGATTGAACATGGGCTATCATTGATAGAACTAATAATAACCATGGTATCATATTGTTTTGGGAAGAAATAAGTGGTTAGAGGCTTAAATATAGTTTGAAGTTTGATCCTTCTCATCTTATATACCTTATTGATGATGATGGAGTGAAGCAATTGATAAAATACAATGATGGTTTTGCTCATTTGTACATTACCAAAGATCAAAATAGAACAACAATATGCCAATCAATACAATGGTAACATATTACTTTAATATTTTTTGTATATAAGTTTGACATACTTTCATATTAGTGCATTCAATAAATAATGTTGGTATACATGTAAATGCAATGTGTACACATCACAAGGACAACCACAATTTACTACTCCCACAAGTGAGAATATTATTGCTACACATCATGCAATAGTGTCCCTGCAACAATACCTGAGTAAAATTCAACAAAGTGGCGTGAATTAATTGTGGAAAGTGGACATATTTTGATGATGCAGCTGATTTTAAGGAAGCATACTGTCACACCCTTACCTTGTTTTAACTTTTTTTCAGAGTATTCATGGAAAACGATATGCGGTAGTGTGGGCAACACAGGAATAACATGAATATATTGATAATAAGTGTATGATTACATAAATTTCCTATAGGGGTTTGTATATTATAATTACCATCAATGTAGCCATACAGGGCTACCAGGATGTCTAAACCCGTTCGAGTGAAACGGAGACATCTTTCCGTCTTCGTTCCACCACCGCAATCCTCTTGTACGGTTCTTTGCATTGTTCTCAGCATATCTTCTATCTTCTCCTGTCTAAATTATTGGTAAGGGAGGGTGAGATTCGAGAGAATCTCAATAGGAAAACAGTAACAATATGCAGGTATGATAAATATTTAATGCATGACATGCTTGCATCACATAGCTCATGCTCACTGATAAGTAAAATATTTGCATATTTATTTTCCCTTATATGATGATTTTATGGACGCTATTTGAATTTAATATAATATATTTGGGTGTAAAATAAATAGTATTTAAAAAAATAAAGAAAAATATAAAAAAAGGTCAGTACTGTAGCGTCGGTCACTATTCATGACGGAATCACTGTATCAGGACGTTACTGTAGCGGATGGAGGTGACTGTAGCGGATGGAATCACTGTAGCACTGTAGCAACACGGAAAAAATACGTAGATTTGCTGAAATGTCATGTTCATGCGTGAAATGAAGGAAAAGTACTGTAGCACCTGTGGAAAAAAAAAGAGAAGCAACAGACGCATTTGTTTGCCTATATATACATGTGTGCTTCTTTGCAAAAAAGGGGAGAAGGAGGAGAGAAGAAAGTGTGGAGAATTTTCTCTGACAGTCAGAGATCCTTCTCTGACAGGGAGAGATATTTTCTCTGACAGTTCTAAATAAATTGTGTTATTTTTTATTTTTAATTTTATGTATTGTATTATTTTTTTCATGCCTCCTACATGGAAGGCTTAGTATTATATTACTTCTTGCATGCCTCCTATATGGAAGGCTTAGTATTGTATTACATTTTTTATGCCACCTACATGGAAGGTTTTACCTCCTAAAGGGACAGCTAGATTTATCCATTTTCATGCATCTTGTTGGTTGTATATTTATGTTTGAGAATTTAATATTTAAATTTATGCAGTATTTATGTGGATTTCATTCTAGTTTTATATAATGTCAATTTATTTTTATTTTGTTTTTAATTTTATCATGAGCTAAATTTTCATTTTCCTAGGGTGATGACGTAGCTTACTAATGACGGATTGAATCTTAACTTATTAAATCTAGTTTTAATTTCTCCTTCATGATTGAGTTTTAATTATTGTTCTTAATGCTTTCATTTGATTGGCCACCTTTTGAATGATTACAATATGCATGTTGAGACCGGAAGGAGATGCATGTGTGTAGATCCTATAATTAAAATCATGACTTGCATATGAAATAGGAATATATTCATATGAGTTGTGTAGTCTTATTGAGTTCCATAAATCTTAATGCATAATTAATTGCTTAAATTCATATAGGAATATATTGGATTAGCAATTAATTATAGAATTGCTTGACCTTGGAAGAGGCTAGTAATTAAATTAGGGAAACTCGACTATCAATCATGTGGAATAAATTGGGCTAGAATAGATAAGTGATTCAATCCGAAATTTGTTAAGTGAAATCTAATCCCTAGGACTTTTTCTCATATTTGTTTTCATATAATCTACACTCATATTTAATTATTTTTCTTTTATTTGTACTCTCAATCACCAATTTATCGATCGACTAAATAGAATTAAAATTACCCATTTTGGTATTTAGTGATCAATCCTCATGGGAACGATACTCTACTCACTTCTATATTACTTGATTACGACAGTGTACACTTGCACTATTTAATTGATCATCCAAACTCGTAACACTCACACAATGACAAATCTGTAAGCACAATGCTTCGAACAATATACTTATGGCTATAGCATAAATTGAAACGTAGCTTCAAATCATTCATACATGTTTCACATAATCAAGCAAAGCAATAACATGTATCAACACACTAACACAAATATCATATACATGTAGGAGAGGTAAGTTCCCTACCTTAACCCTTTTACGCCTCAAAACGTGTGCCTCGTAAAACGTGCCAACAGCTCTGGCTCCATATTCGATCCTACAATTCCAAATGTGCCATTTAGACACTTCCATGATGTTTCTGGGGGTTATATTAGCCTATGGTGAAAGTTTACCAAAATACCCCGGGGGACCCGGCTCGGCCACACTATACCCGGTCCAGCTGTACTTTTCCTGAAATTCAATCCTGGGCTATCCTGACACATTTTCATCCAAGGAATCCATATCTGGACTCAGAATTATCAAATCTATTGTCAAATTACAAATTTACCTTTGGCAGCCCCCCTTCGTAATTATGATTTTTCGGCCTTTTTCGAAAAAGTGACCAACTGTAACCCCGCCTAATTTTCGCTCCTGAACTCAATGGAACCGTCAAATCATTGAAAATCCAACTCTAATCCATCCAAACTAGCATTGGCCTAAATTCTTAGTTGCCTAGGAAAAATTGGGGTTTTTCGATTTCGACTCCGCAGACGTGTTTCTTTCTACTCCTAATCACTTTATTAACCATTACATTAGGTTACAACTAACATTAAGACCCAATTTGGGCAGCATAACCCCTAGGCCATGTCATTTCCAAAGTTTAAAACCAACGGCAATCCGGCAAAATTTCACCGATTAAATTGCCCACAGTAGCCAGAATAAGCAATATACGAAAGTTTGGAAGTTACCTTTAGCTCCTACTAGCTTTTTCTCAAGGTGGCTGAAAACCCTAGCCTTAGAACACCCAAATTTGTGCTTCCAACACCTTACAATACATGAAAGAGAAGCTTAGGAACAAGGTTATACGCGTTAGGTACGAATTCACCGAAGAAATTGACCTACCTTGCGAGTTTTGCTCCCTTCTCTCTCTAAATGCTCTCAAACCTCTCTCTTTCTCCTATGGCTGCTACTATATGACATAAATGAGAAGAAGATGAATATGAGAAATATCTTATAAGTCCATGCTTATGTCACCTTTAATTATGATGATGCCATAATTCCCATTTTCGAATTTTTCAGAAATTCTGGTAGATTTTCTGCCCTAACTTTGAAAAAACATAAATAATTCTAGAAAAATTAAATTGAAGTGATTCTAAAGCCTATAGAACTCTTATTGAGTCTAGTTTTAAGAAAAAATATAGAATTTTACTAGATGGAATCACAAAATTTCCAAAATTTCAATCTTTGCATACTATTCCAGAAATTTCACAGTTTTTTCTGTGATGACTTCAAAAATTCATAACTTTTTGTATATAGCTCTAATTGAGTCATATGACCTATCAAATTAAAGCTCAGGATGTCTACTTTCTCCTTGTTAAAATTTCATTATTTTTTTATCATCATTTGGTCATATAAAATCGCATGACAAGCTCACTGCCCTATAGACGATTCACCAAGAAAATAATTACTTTCTCCAAAATTCACCATTTTACTACCCTAAAGATATAAGAATCATTAGGGAATAAATTTGGGCTCCTGCTAAAGATAAGCTTAGTAGTCCACTTATTTCAGGCTTATTCTCTAGCCTCAAATATCAAAATTTAGGGTATTACACATACCATACAAATATAGCATTGCACACAAGTTCATATACAAATTTTTAAAGAACAGCCTTTATAAGATGATTGCAAAGGGTGATGTTGATGGATGTAAGTGGAAGATCAAAACCTATGCAATGGCAAATAATACTCCATTCTTGCGTGTGAAAACCTTTGATAATGAACAAGATCAATAAGCACAAGATAACATGCAAGTGTCTCATATAAATAGGTCAGATCTGGTGGCATCTATAACTGTTGATAATATTAGGACCAATCGAGGCAAGGCACCCAATGATATCCATAATGACTTGTTTCATTAATTGTGCAATATCATCACAAAAAAACTGAACTAACACTAGTACAGAAAAGGGTTTTTAGACCGGTTAAAATCGACTTTTTAGATCGGTTTTGGATCCGGTCTTGATACAGCCGGTCTTAAAAGTATGTCATTTTTAAGACCGGTTTTGAAACCGGTCTTAAAAGTCTAACTTTTAAGACCGGTTATATTAATAACCGGTCTAAAAGTAACAATTTTAAGACCGGTTGTCATGAGCACCGGTCTTAAAAGACCTCTGGGAGAAGGGGTTTTAGAGAAATTTTTAAGACCGGTTGTTAAAAATAACCGGTCTTAAAAGTAATTTTAAGATCGGTTCTAAAACTAACCGGTCTTAAAATTAATTTTAAGACCTGTTATTTTTAACAACCAGTCTTAAAATTACTTTTAAGACCGGTTATTTTTATAACCAGTTTTAAAAGTGTTATATTTTGTTTTTTTTTAAATGTGTGTGATTAGGTTTTTACCAGAACGCATCCTTGAATTGCTACCTGCAATGCCATACTTGTTAAGTGACATATGGTGTTCAATTTGCTTCCACTTACAATGTCCTTTTGCTTTAACTTTCCACTTACCATTTCCTTTTGATTTATCCTTCCACTTACCAGTTCCACTTACAATGTTCAGTAGGCATAAATGAATTCAACCATGTAATATATATCATGCAACCAACAAGCTAGTGAATTCATCAAAATATACAAAAATCATCTTAAAACCACAAACATGTCAAATCATGCAACCAACATATTTGCACCCAATTAACCACCATGTCAATTCATCAATATATAGAAAACAATTCCTCAGTTTTACAAGAACTCACTGTTGTAAAAGTTCATAAATGAATTTAACACAACATTTGCGAATGTGCTCAATATCTTCTTCTGGAAAAGGGTCAGCAAGTTCAAACATCTGAAACACCAAAGCCAGGAAAAACATCAAATTCACTTAAAAAAATAATAGTACAAAATTTTTGAAATATATATATATACATTTACCTCTTCAGTAAGTTCTGTCGTGACTAGGGTAATAATATTATACATGTGCCTCAGAATATACATCCCACACAAGTTGGACCCCGGTGGTTGCATACGGGTCTGAAAAATAATATGATATCGTTAAAACAAGTATAAAATTAAAGCATGACTTATTATTGAATACATTCTTAAAACAAACCAATATGTAACTAACCTTTGGCAAGATCCATGTAGGGTCTTTTACCTCACGCATAGGCCTACCACAAGTGTGTTAGAATGTCCGCATAGCCCTATATCATCAAAATCACAAAGGTTACTTATTTTACACAAATTCCATAAATTTTGCACACGAGAGGTAATTAATAATGCAAGAAAACTTATGAGTTCAAGCTTTTCTTCAATTCACTAGTTGGCTTGCTGTGGTGGAGGGAGCATAAGAGGATGACAGAATAACTCCTCTTGCACAAAATAGCCAACTGCCAATGATCACTGAAAAAAGGGAAAACTTTTAAGCAAATATAAAATATTATGTATAGTATGAAATATAAATTTGTCTTACCCATACAAATATGGAGCCAAGAAACACTCAATTGCTGTTTCACTAAGCCTGTGCGATAAGTATGTATGTCTGATAGAAGAAGTGGTCCCTTTGTCGTAGAGTTGATAAGGGCATAGGAGTCCAAATTTATCGGTTTTTCCAGAGTCAACCAACCTACGATGCATCAACCTACAATAATTCAAGCAGGGACATTAAATCAAAGTTTAACGGCGTAATTTGTAAAATATTAACTTCCAATTTGAGAAGATACTTACATCAAAAAGAGCTGGACAATCGAAATCGTACGCTGTTGTAGAGGAGCTACTAGGGACATTAAATCATCCCTCTCAAGATAGCAGTGCGCTCTTGACTTGCCAACAGCTGACTCAATAGGCCAATCTCTTGGTCGAAAAGATGTATCATATGCTATCAGAATCACTTGCTGCATGACATTCAATGGAGGCTGTGAAACATCTTGAGTGGAGGGAGGTGGAGGTGGAGGAGGAGGCAGTGATTCCTCAGCTCGATCAAAAACAAGGTTCTTTGGCCACAGGATGAAAGAGTTGATGACATCGCCCACAACCTTGAAGTCATTAACAGGGATAGGGAGAGGTGCATCTGCAATGATCACCTCTTCAACTACTACTCTGACTTGATCATCCTTTACTTCTTGGTGGTGGACAGTTGATCCCAAGTTGTGCACGCTCCCCCGTGTAACCAATCGTCTCAGAGGATCCTCCATAAACAAGTCACAAGGCTCACCAATTTGGCCACCAGGACCCTCTGATGACTGACCAATGCAACTCCCTTTAGTGCTCTGTTTAGAGTTTAGGGAATGAGCCTGGGGAGCACTGGTATTTGCTTATCTTGTGCTCGTCATGATCATTCATTCCTCCTTCATCTTGCTAAACCTTTCTTCAAATCGTGCATCAAATGATGCTTCTGCCTCGGCCCTAGCTTCCGCCCTCATAGTGGCCAATATACACTCCATCTCCTCCTTAGTCACCATACCACTTGAGGAACGGCGTGAGGGTGCTCCAAAATAATCCCTTATGCCTACCCCTCCTCTAATCCCCCTGACACGGCCGGAATGCTCAGGTTTTCCTGTAGCTACGGTCAGGATATCATTCCTCCCATTCGACCTAAACGATCCCTCAGCTTGTTTTTTTTGAAGCTCCTCCTATAAGACAGATGACAAATGTTAGTAATGAAATTTGTTTACTAAATAATTAATAACAACAATACTTACAATTTTCTCACCAACTACACGAGATTGTTGACTCGTATAAGACCTGCTCCTTTTTTGGCGAGCGAACAACCACTTCTCTTCTCGACGTATCGGAGATGGTGGAGAAAGAAGAAAGAAGGATCAGATTGAGCTGCTTCTTCCAATCTCTTTCGTTTGGCCGCCAACAAGTCTTTTTCGGCCTTCGCATACCCCCCACGAGACATTGTATGGGGGCAATCATTCTTTCTACCACTCTCTTGGGCCTTTTTCCTTTTTTCCTGTGAATAAGAAATCAAAATTAAGTCATTGTAAATCAATAAAGACAATTCATAATTCATAAGCAAATCAATTACAAAATAAGTCAACAACTCACCAATGCTTCTGGAGTAGTCCGAAGCCGTCTAAATTCTTGCCAAGTCTGTTCGTCAATAAAAGAATACTGATCACATGGATTAGGAAGAGGCTGACCTTCTTCCACCTCGATATGCACATAATTGTTGGCTAGATTTGTCTTAAACTTCCTCCAACGTTCATCACAATACGTCATTGTCTTATCATACAAGACTTCACTCTCAGGAATGTTGTAAATGAGCTGGATAATTTCCCAAATATGTCACTTCACAACTCTATCGACATTTCTCCACTGCTCTATCAAGATGCTAGGCTTGTTGCGTGCTAGGAGGCCGACAAAACTCCTATACCGATGGGCATTAGGCCCAATTGGTTTCCAATATCTATTAAACTCAATCAGAATCTTTCCCCCGGTATGCCGATTGAGAGGAATGTCTCTCAATCGAGTGGCTCTCCTACCCCTTTGTCTAAGCCGGTTATGTGGCTCATTGTGTTCCTGACTCGGAGCATTGCTAGGCTCGCTTTAATTTGGATTAGTTGGATCGGGAGTACCCTCACTAGGACGACTCATTGTCTAAAAACACTTTAAGAACACTATTTAAGGCAATTTTGCTACACGGTGCTTATTGTTATAACACGGCACTATCTACAAAGGAATCGTTCAAAAGCAATTTCCAAGTTATGCAAACATAAACAAACAATTGCAATGCACAAGGTAAAGATTTTAAATTCAAATCGCAGGGCCGAATCAAAAGAAGGAAACCAGAAGCTACAAAATCAATATAACAGAAGCAACAAGCTTAAACCAAACAAAACAATATAACAGAAGCTACACCACTAGAAGCAACAAGCTTAAACTATAGTCTTCAACGTACTAGGATCAAAATCATCACTACGACTCTCAAAATCATCACTTTCAAATCGAATAATTAACCCAGGTCCACTAGAAGTAACAAGCTTAAACTATAGTCTGTAATGCAAATGGAAAACCACCAAAATAAACCCACATCCTCAATTTCAGAATAATTCAACCGTACCTTAAACCTTTGCTTGAGGATCCTCTTATTCCTCTAGATTTGAACAGTCCTTGGCCACTTGCTGTAGGAATCGAACAAAGAAAATGGAGGATAAGTAATCTCACAATTTCAATGAAAAACCCAAAAACGAAATGGAAACACAAACCTGACAATAAAAACGAGGTTGAGAACGAAACCAATCGGAGGGAACAAACGACGATAGCCTTCCGACAATGAATTCAACAATAAATCTCCGTTGACGGCGGCGAAGTTAAGGACGGAGAAGAGAAGGGGAAAGGAGGAGCTGCCGCGAACAAATGTAGGGGTTTCGTTGATGTGCTTGAGTCTTGAAATGAAATTTCAGAGCTAAATTTAGGCGGGTTTTGAAATCCAGGTCAGTTTTAAGACCGGTTGTCATTTAAAACCGGTCTTAAAAATAACATTTAAGACCGGTTCTTTTTTAAAACCGGTCTTAAAATATATATTTGAGACCGGTTATTAATTAATAACCGGTCTTAAAAATTGAAACTTTTTAAGACCGGTTATTAATTAATAACTGGTCTAAAATTTTGAATTTTTAAGACCGGTTCTTATTTACAACCGGTCTTAAAAATAATAAACATTTTATTTTTATGATTGTCTTTAACTCAGATAATATTTTCTAGACCGGTTATTTTTAAAACCGGTCTAGAAAATATATTACATATTTTTATTTTTTTATTGTATATATTTTAAGGCCGGTTGTTTTGTAACTGGTTTGAAAATTATTTTTAAGACCGGTTGTTACTATAACCAGTCTTAAAAGTACTTTTAAGACCGGTTATATTAATAACCGGTCTTAATATTTCATCATAATTACAAAAATGTCACCGGTCATATTTTTAAGACCTTATCTGATGTAACCGGTCTAAATGTTCCGGTCTAAAAACCCTTTTCTGTACTAGTGTAATTATCTCTCTTCTTGGAACTAAGGTATGTTAAATTTACCAGACTTTATATGGATTCTTACTTCACTTTCCCTATTAGTTAACTTCAAAATATAAATGTGGAATGATTATGAAAGTCAAACACAATGCTTCTTAATAAATCAAGACAGGTACGATACAGTCGGTAAGAAATGTAGCAGAGTTTGATATTTTTGAATGTCCTGATCTTGACCCTTATTAATTTTGGGAATCTCGTCCTTGCCATTTGGATCGTCATTGAATTATGCTTTAATAATCGATTCCCTTTGATAGTTAATCCGTCACATCAACCGTCGAAATGGCAAAGACGAGAAGAAGAGGATTTAGACATAACATAAGGACGATTTAATCTTTCTATTTTAATATTTTAATTTCTAGTCCTTCAAAATAATTACTACTTTTTTGGTCCTTTTTAATAAATATTATTTTTTTAAAGTCATTTATTATAATTTTCCCTGTATCTTTTTAGTTTGACTGGCGCTAGTGCAAGACCATCGTTATATCTACTCATCACATGTCAGGGAAAAAATTACTATACTTAGAAAACATAAAAATTTGTATTTATTTATAACATTAAAACCCAACATATTACTACACATATTTTGAAATACACACCATAGGAGTCCTTGAGACAAATTGCATGCAACAAACAGGATTCACTCTCGTTCAGGCCTTAAAGCAAACTTTTCCACCACAAACCCACCCATCTTTCTTGTCCTCTTCTTCTGCCTCAAGTTGTTTCACCCTTTCCTCAGTGAATGGATAAGCTTCAGCACCATAAAGCGAGACAAGCTCTCGGCCTTCTTTTGTGACGGTCCGGCCACCGGGTCCGATGGCCACCAGCATGGGGATGCCTGGCACCTTGAATTTGCGACTCAGGAATGACTTCCTAGAATCACCAAAGGGAAGAGCCAGCCATGGCATTTCAGCAAAGAAGTCATTGAAGGAGGCTTGATGCCTGTCACTAGAGATGAAGACAACTTCAAGAGCATTGCCGTTGGCCTTGATCTTGTGATATGCTTCAACAAGCTTCGGTAGAAACATACGGCATGGTCGGCACCACTGAGCCGAGAAGTACAAGAGAACCGTCTTCCCCACTAAATCAGACACTGGAATCTGAAACAATGGAGATTTACTCTCATTATCACATAATGGAAACAAAAGAGTATAGGAGAGAGGCAGCAGAATGGATCAGACGATATTCAAGTGTAAAATATCACGGAATTTTGGGAGTTTTCATGTTTGGAATGAAAAATCAAAAGCAGTTATAAAAAGCACATAAATCTTCCATTATAAATGAATAAACTTAACAGATATCAAGTTCACATTGTCATTTTATCGTCGTTCAGATGTATCACATTCTCAACTATCAAATAACATAGCATTTAAGAGTTACAAATTAAAAATCAAAAGCATTCGTACAGAGCATATTAATCTTTTAATGGAAAAGAATAAACTGAACTTCAAGGATATCAAATTCCCAAATTTTATTTCGATCTCATGGCAATATCCAAACATACATGTATCATATGTATCTTAAATAATTATTGACATACAAGACATGAGGATGAAGAAAACCATTTTCAAGCTATTGAAAATCAGACCTTGACTCCATCTTTGCCTAAGACAAAATCCAGATCTCCAGAAACCAGAATAGATTCAAGGGTCTGAGCTGCCTCTTTGGCCTTCTCTATGTCAGCGAGCTCTGCAAACTTCTCAGGAGTAAAGGGGTATGCTTCGGCTCCATACTCAAGCACAACCTGTGTTCCTTCTTCAACGGCAACTTTCCCATTCTCATCAAGGATTACAAGGTGGGGAATCCCCTGCACCTCGAACAATTCATCAAGGCGATCACGTGTGTCAGAATCAGAAAATGGGATGGCAAGCCATGGCATCTTGGAAAAGTATCCATTGAAGGCATCTTCACCTTCATCAGCTGAAACAAAGATTATCTCAAAATCACCTTTAGCAGAGACTTCATTGTACACCTCCACCAAAGTAGGGGTGAATCGATTGCAGGGACCGCACCAAGATGCCGAAAAATATAAACCAACTCTCTTCCCCTTTAAGTTCTCGATTTTAACCTGCATGAAGAACAACATCTTCAATTTTTTATGAATACAAGTAGAATTATTTCAAAAACTAAATATGAGCAATAACTCCAATAAAACAGCATATCTACTGTTAGGGTCTATCAGAATTCACACCAAAAAAATCATTTGCATTTATTTGTTTGATTCAGGGCAGCGTATTTCACTCGGATTTTATCTTATATCGAAAATTCCGAAGAATAGAAGGTGTATCATAACTCATATCTTTTGTAATTAAAAGAAATTTGTGAATCAAACCTGAAAGAAAAAAAAAAAAACAGGAATCAAATCAGATGGGCAGCAAATATAGACACTCAACTCACTCAGAAGACTAAATATTTAGTGCAAAAGCCGTTGACCAAAACATCAGACATGGTTAGAGAGAGTGTTTTTTATGAACCTTAGATGGATCCGTATGAATAAATTACAGAGCTCGAGCTTTCCAAATCACAGACTAAAATCATTTTCCGGGAAAATAAAAAACATAAATCGTGTTAATCGAAAGAACCAAACAACAACGTACCTGATCGCCGTTGTTCCGAACAAGATAGTCCCTCTCCGAAGAAGAGAGGATAGATTGAACATCGTGGGCAACAACAGTTCCAGCATCAGCCATTTTCGTCAATGCGTAACCGGACCTAACACAGCAACGAACTCAAAGTAGCTTGGGACAAGAAAAAGATTCGCACTCCAATGGCTATATATAAGGAAAATATCTGAGCAGGCCCTGTTCTCGGGATTCGATGTCAGAGGAAAAATAATCTCTTAACTTCAATCTGCAAGGTAAGAATTAAGAATTAAGAAAGTGTCCATATTTCATAGTAAGTAGTACACTTTTGCCTCTTCTCTGTAAAATTTCTGGAATGTTCGCGCCTTTGTTTCGTGGTGATTTCCTTGGTGGCCAAGTATCTCAAAAAAACCGAAAAAGAAAACTAAGCATATCTCTCTTTCCACATGGGGAAAGCCGCCTGAGTGGGCCGGACTGGAAATGTCAGTTCGTCGGCCGATGACCATGAAACGCGCGTCGCTGGGAATATTAATGGGTGAGATGGATTTTAAATACCCACCTTATAGTTACGTGGAGCAGAGCGATTTTAACGACGGCACAACGAACTTGTTAAGAAAGTACTGTTCTGGTGCTATTTATAAACTTTTTTTAATTAAATATTATATATTAAAAAGAGATAGTTCACTCAATAATTATGAGAAAAATTTTCAACTATGCCCTCATTATGAATGAGTATTTTTTAATTATTTCTTTTCTATCTATCTTTAAATTATTTTTTATTGGTACAATAATAGGGGTAAAATTGTCACAATCTCATTTATTATCTTGAAACTGAACTTATAAATAGGACTAAACTCTTTGTCAAAAAAGACTTATAAATAGAATCAGAGTAGTGCAATCGTTTTAGAAGGGGCAATCCCAACAATTTCAGTAAATTGACACAATTTTTTTTTATGGGACCGGTTTGTTTTTTCTACTTTATAAAGGTTTGTGTCAATTTTATAAAATTGCACTTTTTTTTTTTTTTAAAAAATAGATTTACAGCATTCCAAACTTAATATAAATGAAAAACTTGTAGAAAAACTTCTTGTTAAAATTGTACATTTTTTTTACCGACAAGATAATTCCATTATTTACTGAGTATAGGTACTAAACAAACCTAGAAATTAAAATACTGAAACAAAAGGCAAAAGGCAACAAGAACTACCAATTCAAATTAAAAGGCAAGACAGCCGATGCCTAAACCTTGCAAATTGAAGCTGAGAAGGCTAACTTTCATTCTATCATGATCAAAGGAAAGAAGCAATAGAGAGTGGTTGTCTAAGGAGGTGCTCTCCCAAGCCCACCCCCTTTGATGCCAATGCTGCAAAACTAAATGCAGCTCCTAAACACCTTTTTCTACATTAGAAGGGTAAAGAAACAAATAGAACTTGAGAACAAATTCCACAGAACCAGTGATCATGGTAGAATACAACCAGCATCTATCACAGACAAAATTAATCCATAGAGAAAGCTGATAACAAAACCAAGTAGATACCCATAGTAGACACATAAACAAAGCACAAAGCATAACTCTAGCAACTGATAGGGGTGACCAAGACTCTAAGGGCAAAACTAGAGGCCCCCTCCAACACTAGTAGCGCCAAGAAACAACTCTCATGGAACCTTAGTGGTTGTAGGCCAGCCACCAATCATCAGAGAAAAAACCATCGAAGGATCGTCCTAAGCAGTGGACCAGCCTTGTGCACCTTCCTTCTTCCTTTTGCTCAGAGCCTCTCCAAGTTTCATCCCTCACATCTACAAATTTTTAGAGTTTTTTTTTTTGCTGTAACCCATCTTGCAACTCCAATCACTAGCACTGAAACCTCAGCCCCTTTCACCCTCACTTGCAGAAACGAAGAGTTGTAGAGTCCATTGGTAAGAGGAAATCTAGTGAGCCTTGGAATCACAACTATCTACCCCTGTTTCAACGGATCAGGGGTGCTTGATGTGTGGCCCTCTGATGCGCGCAGAGTTTGGGCCCCTTCCCAAATGTATTTTTCATGATTTTTTGGACCATTAGATTCTACATGAAATATGTGACATTTTGATTTTTAATGGGCATAAAATGGAGCTGTTTTCAATTTTTATGATTTTTCAAAGATTCAGTGCTCAAAGTGGAAAAAAAAATGAACCATTTTTCAAAAAAAAAAAGGCATTGAATCTTTGAAAAATCATAAAAAATTGAAAACAGCTCCATTTTTTGCCTATAAAAGATTGAATATCACTCATTTCATATAGAATCTAATAATCCAAAGAACCACAAAAAATACATTTGGGAATGGCCTCAAACACAGCAGGCGCGCATTAGTGGGCCGCACATCAGGCACACTTGATCCTATTTCAACCCACCAAGAAAGCCACCCTGAACCCTAATATAATATTCCTAACGTCGACCCCTTTCCTTCCCTCACCTGATGAAACCCCACGCAAAGAACCTCAAAAGCCCCTTGCCACCATCACAGATTGACTACCCATAGAGGACCCGATCGAAGACGGAGCTTCAAAACACCCTAGGAGAACCTCTATACTCTCACACGCATAGAGGCGCGACTATATTTTTGTTAAAATTGTACATTAACCCATTCAATAATAATAACAAACTATAATGGCTAAAGAATACTTTTGTCCTTTAAGTTTAGACAAAGTTTTATTTAAGGTCTGTTTGATATGAGGGATTTGGAGGGGGGAGGGGAAATTTTTATAAGTTGGATTTAAGAAAATTGGAGAAGTTAGATTAAAAAAATTTTAATATAGAGAATATATAAGATAAAAGAGTAAGAAAACTTAATTAAAAACTTTATACCCCACTTCCCTCATTTGTTAAAATCCATTTCAAAAAAAATTTCCCTCCACACATTTTCCCTCCCCTCCGCTCATACCAAACAAGCCCTTAGTCTTTTAGTTTAAAAAATTGTTTTTTTAGTCCTTTTAAATTATTATCTTAAACTTCTACAACTAAAAATGATGAGTCAACAAATTTAAAATGTCAATTTAACAAATTTAAAATGATGACCGGTTTTTCTTAAAAATTGATTTTAAGATTAAAATATAAAATTAATTTTATTAAATAATTAAAATTTAGATGTGTCAATATTTTAAATTTGTTGACTCATTATTTTTGTTAGTAAAGTTAACGGCCTTAACTTAAAAACTGTCTAAACTTAAAAGTTCCAAAAGTATACATTATCCTATTATAATTATAATTTATAAAAGGGTGCAAGACTGGAGACCATGATTATTAGCATCAACGTGTTTAAATTTGTAATTTGATAACCGGCAACTGACATGAATAAATAACGCCATTTCAGTAGACTATGTCCTTCACTGTATTTTTATTCTTTTTGGTTATGATCTTTTTAATAGTTTTTTTTATAACACTCAAAAGTAGCACCCTACATATTACCCATTAGCTCTGGGTAAATTACAATCAGCCTCCAGTATAACTTATGTGTCTTCCCTTAGATTAAAATCGTGCTGGAATCCTATCATGTGGCTCAACGCCAGCTTAGCTGGAGAGTCTGCCACTCTATTGGTACTTCGGGGAGCATATTGCACCTCAATCACCCAAACTCTCTTATAATAGTGTATTAGGAAAATCCCTCATAAAAAATTTTAAAAATATTAAAAGGTAAAAAGATGTTTTGAATATTCATAATTTTAGAAAGATGACTGAAATTAAAAGAAAAGACTATTTTACCCTTACCTTTTTTTTAAAAAAAAAATAATTACCCCCACCACGCCCACTGGCGGCCGAAGCTCTAGTGGGAATATTTCGAGTAATATTCCCTCCCTCTTGGGAACATTCCCTCAAAATATTCTAGAGAATATTCCCTTGGAAATATCCAAGTTAGTGGGTGTGGGGTTCGAACTCCGACCAATACACATTAACATAATTTAGGCAAAAAAAATGAATACAGTAACCTTTGATTTTAATCAAGCCCACCAATAAGTTCAGTAAGGAATTGGCAAATTGAGATAAGACATTCACAATTTCATATAAGAAATTCGCAACTTTCACTTTTTAAGTAAAAAATTCATTTATTCTCTCAAACCATTCACAAGTTTAAATAAGATATTCCCAAGTTCATATGATGAATTGGCAAGTTGAGATAGGAATTAACAAGTTGAGATAAGGAATTCATAAGTCAATTCCTTATCTGAACTTGTGGATTCCGTTTTTTCAACTTGTCAATTCCTAATATATACTTGCAAATTCCTTATGTCAACTTTCCATTCCTTATATGAACTTGGGAATTCTTTATCTAAAATTGTCAATTCCTCATTTGAATTTGGGAATTCCTTATCTCAACTTGTGAATTTTGTTTTTTTTTTCAACTTGTCAATTCCAGAAAAAAAAAATCTCTTAACTTAGGTTTTGAAACTTGGACCGACTACTAAACCAGTCAGGGTACTGGGTCAAGGGTCAATGGGTCAGATCGGAATCAATTTGAGACTAGACCTATAAGGAAGGGAAGATTGTAGGGTTATTGATATGAAATTATAAATAAAATATTTAAAAAAAACTAGTCAAATTGTAAGAAAACTAGTCGAAACGGGGTCAATTACTGGACTGGACCGGTCGAACCACCGGTTGGCCTGTTTCCAACTCAGATCAGCGGGTCTTCAAAACCATGCACTTTTGCCTCTTCTCTATAAAATTTCTGGAATGTCCGAGCCTTTGTTTCGTGGTGATTTCCTTGGTGGCTAAGTATCTATTCATGACTGAAAAAATAAAGGAAAATGAAAACTAAGCATGTCTCTCTTTTAACATTGGAGAAAGCGCAACCAGCTTCTCTCCTCTACCCTTATGCCCCATTTGGTACAAAAGAATTAGAGCCAGAGAATTGGAAGTAGAAGTGGAATCCACCATTTTGTTTGTTTGGTGGGTTGGAACGCATTTCTCTCTGGAAGTCAATTCCATAAAAAAGAGTGGAACTCACTTCTATACTTTGTCCCATGGAAGTGGATGAGTTCCATTGGAAGTGACATTTTCAGACTATTATACCTTGCACATTCGTCCCACTCCACTCTCACCCCGTATTCGTCTCTCACCACTTTCACCCCGCGGTCTCCCTCTCCATCCCTTACGGTGAAGGTGAGGCACCAACAACGACATAGGAAGGCAACCCACCAGCAACGACATAGGATGACGAGGCACCAGCGATCTCCTAATCCATCGAACTTCATCGATCCTCTTCCTCTGGCCATAACTCCTGTGTGCAGGTCATCAACGGCAAGCCCTTCGCCACTAAGAGCAGATGTGCAACGCCAAGTCGTTTGAACCTCAGTCTCCCATATTTGCTATCCACACCCGTTTCTATTTTGATATACACAGGGCAATAACGGACAAGTTCCACAGGCAAACATAACAGTACAGTGATACTGATAATAGTATTCATTTATAGACAGGCATCAATAGTGCAGAATGCGACAATATTTACAAATATGTACAGAATACCCAAAAATATTCCACAGATAGATTATGTACAACCACTGCCTCCATTTTGGGAAATGTGACCATTAGTTCCCCTTATTTGTGTCCTTACTTTTCATTCTAATGGCACCCGCTGAGACATTTTTATTTAGAAAAAATGGGTGAGATTCTAGGGAATCTCAGTAGCAATATACTATCAAACATATAAAATGCGAAAATTAAATATGCAATTTGTTACCCCTTTCTGTAATCATATCCGAAATACAACATTAGAGTGAAATAGAGACCAATAATAATCAAAACTCATTTACATTCCCCATCCTTAAGATAGGGTTTTCACAAATTTCTTTCACAAGCACTTTAACCTGGTCTCATATTCACATTTCGAATACAATTACATTGCGAAGATAATTAACATTCATAATATATCAGAGTGCACAATAATAATTTCGACAATCCCGGGTTCATATCTTCACTAAAGGTTCATGGGCACATACGCCCTTTACAATTTCTCAAATGGGGATTACACAAATTTCATTCCACATACATATCCAAATACATCTCCATAACATATACAACCATATATCCATCCTAACATATACAACTCTAAATACATCCAAATCAACTACCATTATCCCAAATAGCAGTGATAACCAACTACCAAATCCAAATGCCCATAAGGGATTCTCGCCGCCCCTAGTCACTTGCTCCTTCCTCGAGCCAGTTGTCCTGTCTAAAATGTTGGTAGGAGAGGGTGAGATTCTAGAGAATCCCAGTAGGAAACAGATACCAATATGCATGCAAGATAGGTGTTTAATGCATGACATGCTTGCATCACAATAACTCGTGCTCACATAATGATATATCTGCATGCTCAATGTTTCAACAACATACTCATGGCCATAACATAAATAGAAACAGAGCTTCAATCATTCATATATGTTTTATATAATCAAGCAAAGCAATAACATGCATCAATACACAAACAAAAATATCAATACATGTAGGAGAGGTAAGTTCCCTACCCTTTTTCTTTCCACATATGCTCCAGCATCGGCTACTCACGATCCGAGCGGATATCAAACCATGATCAGGGTGAATACCCAACCCTATAAGCAAATCAAGGACATAGGGTCATTCTTTTTTCCAAATTCTCATTTGCATAACACTTAAAGTTGGTTACCATTTATGACCTTTAGGTGGCTAATCAAAGCCTAAACACATGCATAAAGGCTTGGGAAACACTTGACCAAAGGTCACCTTTTAAAAGTCCAAAATGCTGATTTTTGGGGGTTGACTGCAGCCAGCCTACCCATGGGCCACGGCCAATGGATGCACAGAAGGTCTTGAGCCGCGGTTCATAACCTCTGGCCGCGGCCAAGAAAATACTGTTTCCTAGCTAAACTTCCAAAAATCATAACTAATTCTAGAAAAATCGAAATGAGTTGATTCCAAAGCCAAATGAAATGTACTTAAGTCCTCTTTATAGAAAAAATATGTACCATTACTGGAAATCACCACAAAATTCCAGAATTACACAAAACTCAACACTGCCCCAAAACAGAGTTTAGTTTTGATCCCAAACTTTGGCAAAGCATAACTTTCAGTTCACAAAACGAAATGACATAAAATATATGTCCATTTTGAAGCTTGGGATGTGAAATTTAAGACTGGAAAGTTTAAGGATTTTTCAACACCATTTGACTACTCAAAACGTTCGTGTAAACTGACTGCCCAGACAGAGTTCACACAAGACAGATTTTCCAACTTTTCTACCAAAGTGTTCAATGACTCCAAAATCAATAACTAAACATATTCCCATACAATTTCTCACAAGGAACACAATGGTAACCTCAAAATGACCAAAATCACAACCCAATGACATGCCCTGTTTTGCCCAATGCATAAAAACCAACACAAAGTGCCTAAACTTTACATTTAGACTTCAATTCAATTCTATTAATTCAAAACACCAAACAAGGCACCATTTCCATGAAAACAACATATTATACTCCCCAAGACCCTAAATCACAAAAATTAGGGCTAAAATTCCAGAAATTCAAGGCCTAACCAATGGCCACAAAACTTATATGAAAATGAAGCTTTCACTCACCTAAACAACTTTCCCAAAGAAATTCTTCAGTTCTCCAACTTCTAGATTTCCTTGTGTGCTCAAAACACCACCAATGGAAAATCTAAAACCATAGGATGAAAGCTTTTAACAACAGGAACAACTTTATAGAAAAGCATTTTTCCATTAGAAGCCATTTAGAGGGTCAAATACTCACCTTTTACACAAAGTTCTTCCTCTCATCTTGGGCTGCCATGGCTAAACAAAAGAGAGAGAAGGAAGAGAGATGAATATGATGAAGAAGCATGATGGGATCATATTTTTGCCTCCCAAGCCCATGCCTAAACACACAAAGAGAGAGGGAGAGGGAGAGGAAACAATAAAATAAGGCCATTTGACTCTTCCAACCACTCTCCCATCATCACATCTTGACACTTGTCCCACTCCCATTGGTTCTCATAAAGCAAGTAACTAATTAGTTACTCTAACCATTCCATTAGCTATTTAGTTATACATCTTATTTCTCCTTAGTTAGTAATTAATTTCTCCATTAATCACTAACTAATTAACCAATAATTTTCCATTCTTTCAATTTTCCACTAACTATGGCATATTAATTAATATTGCCATATAATACATAATCAAATTCTTTTCCTTCTTTCATGTGCCCTTTACCCCTATATTTAGCCAAATAATTATTTCATCACATAATTATACTAAAATGCAAGGTTGTTGGGCATCTCCCATAACAAAGTCAGATATCAAATCCACTTTAATCCACATAATCATTCCCAATAATTGCAATTAGCCCTTAATCAAAATTTGGGGCGTTACACAATGCATCATAAAGTGTAAAATGAAAATTCATATCTTCATATGTACACAATGCTCATGGCTAAACAACATCTTAGAACCCCTACGAATACTTCAGTTGGTCACCTAACCACAGCTAGGCAATATTCGTGTACCTCGGCTGGGCACCTAACCACAACTAGGCAATGTATCCCAGGCGTACCTCAACTGAGTACCTAACCACAACTAGGTAACTTACCTTAGGCACTGAATTCATATCACGTAATATAGAACATACAGAATATTAACCATCACATAGGGTATGAGAGATAATAATTACTACCTGAACCCTTCTCAGCCTTGTTTTGCTTTCCTCATAACGCGTGCTAAGCTAAAACTCGCAATTCGGTCCTAAAATATAAAATATACAAAAAATAGGTGAAAAACTATCCATGTATCATTTGAGACACTTCCATAGTGTTTATTGTGGTTAAATTAGCCTATGGTGAAAATTTACCAAAATGTCGTGGGACCCAGGCCCGGCTGTACTTTTTCTGAAATTTTGACATGTGCTATTCTAACATATTTCTGCCAAGGAATCCATTTCTAGACTAGGAATTACCAGATTCACTGTCAAATTACAAAATTGCCCTTGCCAGTCCCTATTTCAAGGGTTAGGGGTGTTTTCATAATTATGCTTTTTCGGGCTTTTCTGAAAAAGTGGCCAACTGTAACCCGACCTAATTTCTCCCCTAAACTCAATGGAATCATCAAATTATTGAAAATCCAACTCTAAGGCCCCTGGTCAAAACTGACAGGTCCATTAGGAAAAATCGAGGTTTTGTGATTTCGGCTCCGCAGACGTGTTTCTTTTTATTTCTAACCACTTTATTAACTATTTAATAAGGTTATAACTACCATTTGAACCAAAATTGGATAGCATAACCCTTAGCCAATACAAATTCCAAATTTTCAAATCAAAGACAATCCGGCGAAATTTCACCTATTAAATTGTCCACAACAGCCAGAACAGTCAATATATGAAGGTTTGGAAGTTACCTTTCGCTTCCCTCTGGCTTTTCTCAATTTGGCCAAAACCCCTAGCTACTCCAACAAGAGATTTTAAGCTTCACAAACCTTAAACACATAGGATAGTAGCTTAGGAACTGAGTTATACACATTAGGAACCAATTTACCAGAGAAAGTACTTAACTTTGCTAGTTTTCCCTTCCCCTTTTCTCTCTCTAGAACTTTTGCTCTTCCTCTCTTTTGGAGCTTCACTTCACGTTAGTTTATGCTAGAGGAAGGAGATAAAGTGCTTTAATATTATATCTTATGTCTTATTTCAATTGTTTAAAAATTTCCAAAAATCAATTTTGTGTACATAAACCTATGTACATTTAACTTTGCTCATTAAGCCAAACCAATATTTCCTTCTTCATGCTACATGTAGGAGACACCTTAGGGTCTCTTCCTTTGTTCTCAATTGGCTTCACAACTTGTTCTAGTTACGTATACACGTAAAGTCCTAATTTTTGTTACATTTGCACTTTTGCTCAAATTTTCCATAAATTCATATTTAATTTATCAAAATATTCCAAATATATTTTTCTCCTTTAGTTTCCTTAATTAATTGAAATTAACTTCAATTAATAAAAAAATAATTAATTTTGTGCCAATTTTTCAAAATTACAATTTTGCCATTACCTTTTTATTCCAATTTCCATATATTTTTGGACCAAATATTTTCTCTAATATTTCTTTATGTTTGGACCTTAATGTTGGGATTTTTAAATTACCCAAATTAATTCCATAATTATTTTGGCCCAATTTCTCATGAAAATGAACATTTATAAAATCCATAAATTCTAAATTCATGAATATTCACCATTTTATTGAATTTCTCAAATAATTATAATAAATTTAGGGTGTTACAGTTCTCCTCCACTTAAAGAAACTTCGTCCCTGAAATTTGTTGTACCTATACAGCCATAAATTCTAAATAACATTTCTTCATACTTTCTTTCGTTTCCTATGTAGCTTCTCTGGGCGTTGACCCTTTCCAGACAAACTTGACGAATGGAATGCTCTTGTTCTTGAGTTGCTTTTCTCTCCGATTAATGATCCGGTCAGGTGTGACTTCGTAGGTCAAATCATTGCGCATTTCCACTTCTTCATACTCAATCACATGTTCTGGATCAAGTTGATACTTTTTAAGTTAGGAAACATGGAAAACATCATGTAATCTACTCAGATTCGGTGGCAAAGCGATGCGGTGCACCACTGGCCCAATCTTCACCAAGATCTCGAATGGACCAATGTACCTTGGATGCAGCTTTTATACTTTCAATGCTCTGCCGATAACCGTAACTTGTGATACTTTCATAAACACATGGTTGCCGACTTCAAATTCCAAAGGTTTCTACCTCTTATATATATAAATTTTTCTGTTGGCTCTGAGTAGTTAACAACCTTTACTTAATCAATTTTATCTTCTCTGTTGTCTGGACAACAATATCTGGCCCCAGCAGATGCCTCTCAGACAACTCTGTCTAGCACAAGGGTGATTAACACTTCCTCCCATACAGTGCCTCATATGGAGCCATCTGGATGCTCGAATAGTAACTATTGTTGTAGGCAAACTCTGCCAAAAGAAGGAATTTGTCCCAACTGCCTTTAAAATCAAGTACACTCGCCCTCAGCATATCCTCAAGGGTTTGAATAGTTCACTCAGTCTACCCATCCATTTGAGGATGAAATGTCATGCTGAATCGGAGCTTGGTACCCAAAGCTTATGAACCGCCTTCCAAAACTTAGAAGTAAACCGTGGATCTCTATCCAAAATAATGTTCTTCGGAATACCATGTAGTCGCACAATCTCCTTGATGTAAATTTCTGCCAACCTATCAGGAGAAGAATAGACATTGATAAGCAGAAAGTAGGCTATCTTTGTAAATCTGTCAACTATCACTCATATAACGTCGTGGTTCTGACCTTGGGTAACCCTATCACAAAATCCATAGTAACACTCTCCCACTTCCACTCAGGAATCTCAGGATTTTGCAAAAGCCCTGATGGTCGCTGATGTTCAGCTTTTACTTTCTAACATGTTAGACAATGAGCTACGAACTTAGTCACCTCTCTTTTCATCCTTAGCCACTAGTATTGGGCCTTCAAGTCATGGTACATCTTTATAGCCCTTGGATACAGAGTATACTTACTCTTATATGCCTCCTCTAGGATTTACGGTTTCAGTTCTAGTTGTAGTGGAGCATAAATCCGCTTCTTGTACCTGACTAGTCCACTGGGTGACAAGTCGTATTCCTGAGTTTCATCTCGAGCAATCATATCTCTTATAGATAAAGCTCATCGATCTGGCAGCTGTGCCTCTTTAATCACTACCCTCAGATCAATGTATATTTCACTGACTCCATTGCTCAATAAAATTTGATTTGACATATTACATTCCCAAAAATCCTTGATCAATTTTTGCTCATGGATCATCATGGCGGCTACCTGCACTGATTTCCAGCTTAATGCATCCGCAACAACATTAGCCTTTCTGAGATGATATGTGATTTATAAATTATAGTCTTTTAGCAACCCCATCCACCTATACTGTCTTGTATTGAGCTCTTTATGATCATACAAGTACTTCAAGCTCGTACTTCAAGCTCTTGTGGTCACAGTACAACTCTACGGTCTCGCTATAGAGATAATGTCTCTAAATTTTTAGAGCAAACACAATTGTTGCCAACTCAAGATCGTGAGTGGGATAGTTCAATTCATGAGGTAACAAGATGCGTATGCCACCATTTGGGCATGCTGCATCAACATACATCCCAATCCATGCCCACTGGCATATGTATAAACAACATACGTAAACTGTGGATCTAGGATCGTCAGCACTAGTGCTATAGTTAACCTCTGCTTCAACTCTAAGAAGCTCTATTCACAATTCTCGTCCTACACAAGATGTTGAACTTTCTGCGTCAATTTTGTCAATGGTAATGCAATTCTGGAGAAATTCTGTATAAATCTTTTGTAATAGCCAGCTAGACCCAAAAAATTGCATACTTCAAATACAATCTCTAGTCTCTTCTAGCTCAGTACTGCTTCTACATTGCTAGAATCAACAGAAACCACTTGCTATGAGACAATATGGCCCATAAACTTTACCCTTGAAAGCCAAAATTCACACTTACACAGCTTGGCATAAAGTCGCTTATCCCATAATATATTCAACACAATTCTCAGATACTGCTCTTGTCCAGCCTTACTCTGAGAGTACACCAATATATCATCAATGAAGACTACTACGAACTGGTCCAAGTACAGATGGAAGATTTGATTCATGTAGTCCATGAACATAGCAGGTGCATTAGTCAGCCCGAATGGCATCACAAGAAACTCGTAATGGCTATATCTGGTCCTAAAAGCAGTCTTCGATACATCTTCTGCTTTTTCCTTCAACTGGTGGTATCCTGATCGTAAGTTGATCTTCAAGAATACACAGGAACTAGATAACTGATCGAGTAGATCGTCAATTCTAGGGAGTGGAAACTTGTTCTTGACAGTCACCTTATTTAGCTCTCGATAATTAATACTGAGAGGTAGGCTTCCATCTTTCTTTCTGATAAAAAGCACTAGAGCACCCCATAGTGAAACGCTGGGTCGTATAAACCCTTTCTCGAGTAGCTCCTCAATCTGGTTCTTTAGTTCCTCTATTTCACTCGGAGCCATTCAATATGGGGTTTAGAGATTGGACCTGCTCCAGGCCTCAGATTAATTGAGAACTCTACTTCCCTATCTGGAGGTGATCTACTGACATCCTTCAGAAACACATATGAAAACTCATTTGCTATAGGGATACTTTTCAAGGCTATACCAGCTTCTGATTGCATAGAGCAAAATACTATATACCCCTGACAACCTTTCTGTAAACATCTCCCGACCTTAGCTATAGAAAGTAGGTTGAGAGTGATTTCTGTGTTAGCTCATGGTTATGGATTTGGATATATAACTCTCTTTCGTTTTCAATCCAGTAACACTATTCGCTGTCAACTAGTCAATCCCCAAAATTACCTCTAACCCTTACAGTGGAAAATAGATCAGATTTACAGTTGACTCATGCCCGCTGACATTTACGTCGTAATTCAAACATACATAGCCATCATAATTTTAGTGCTCGTGGGCATAGATACAGCCAGATCATATAGGGATTTATGCATATGCAAATTCAATGATCTCATACAGTCATATGCAATGAATAAATTTCTAACACCCGAATCATACATAACATACACTAGAATGCTGTTGAGAGAAATCATACCTTGAATTAACTTTAGAGACTTTTTGGCTTCCTCTTTTGTTAGTATGTAGACCCTTCCTTGAACCCTGGGTCTAGTCTCCTCCAGTTGACATTTATGTGGGCATTCTTGGGTAATATGCCCCAGCTTATCAAATATAAGATAGATAAGTCGTCGGTTAGGCTCCTTGATTAATGGAGTACCAGTACAAGATTTGCCTGGGTGAAAAGGTTTGCGGCAATGCCAACAAGTTCTACTTCCAGAGAATCCCTGGCCCCCTCGGCCTCCAGCCTAACTCAGCCTCTTATTATCGACCTTGGAAGGTCCACCCTCTTCTTTTCACTTTTGTGATGAACTTCCACTCCCAGAAGCACCTTTATTACCATTTTGGGTTACCAAACTCAACATGCGTTTCTCAATATATCGGCATTCTTCCACAGCTTTACTAACTTGATGAAATGTTGTGTAACTAGTTTTTCTTTGAATTCTGGTCTTAATCCATCAATCGTCATGTCCTAACTCCATTCTTCATCATTATCATGAAGTTTTAGATATGCTAAATACCAAGATAGTCGGATGTACCGGGATAGATATTCGTAAAAACTTTCTCGATCAAACTGTTTGATGCTTAGAATCTCTTTCTCTTTTTCTCTTATAACTGATGGGGGAAAATATTTCTCATTAAATTTCTCTCGGAATACTTTCTAGATAACAGGAACATTCCTTCCCCTCAAGGTGAGCTTTGTTCCCCTCCACCAATGATCTATATCACCTTCCAACTTGTAAATGGCTACCAGAGCCTTTATCTCATCTGGACATTGCAACATGTTAAAAATTTTATCCAAATGGGATAGCCAATCCTCAACCAGTTGTGGGTCAAACTTTCCTTGAAATATAGGCTATTGTTGCTTACTGAATCGGTTTAACCAGGTTTGTATTTTTGTATCAAAGTCTGGTACAACATCCTCGGGTTGAGGTTCCTCTGGTATTTCTTCATCATTACCCCTTATGTATTCATCCAAGCGATCTTGCCTTTGTTGTACCCCCTGAAGTTCACGTCTTATCTCATTCATTGTATTTTGTTGTTGTGCTAGCATATCTAGTATTTGTTATTGTATAGGATCAAGCCTACCTCTTCCTCAGCCTCAGCCTCTACCTCAGCCTCCTTTTGCTGGTACCATTTCCATAATTCACTCTACATAAAAATAAAGAAGAATTACATTTCATATGAGAGCAAGGGCATTTTCATCATTTCATAAAATTCAGGGTACAAAGATATGTCATACATAGCATACAACAACTATTTATAGTAGCTACAAAGAAACAGAAACATCTATCCCTTTTTACATTACACTTTTCAAAATTAATGCAACTTCCTAGGGGTCACCTATCCTAGGATTACCCTGGGTCGAGCACGATTAACTTTGTCTGTACCCTCCCAAAATATCGATTCTGGCTAAATCTTTTTTTGTCTGTCGGTTCCACCAAATTGCCCTTGTCTCGTAATACGTGATGGTTAGCTTCGGTCATCAAAATATACTGTGTGGGTCCCACATCACCCGGTGTACATAAACTTCCGTACTAGGTCAATGATGTGCCTCCGAAATGTCCAGAAGTTTGCCCTCAGGCCCTGTTCAACAATAAGGTTCTTTTTCTTATTCTAATATGTCATATCCAGAAAGAAATGCATCGTGGTAAAAATCCAAAACTCATTCAGAAATTTGGCATCTAACGGCACCTGTATCCGATACAGGGACTCTACACTAATAAAAAATGCCAGATATCGACCTCTGGGTGTATCATGCTCTTGCAGTGCTCTTTGGAATCTGCCCTCTACCCCTGATGTAATATACTAGCTCTAACTCTAGCTGCAGATCATATGGCACATATATTTACTCTGCCTGAGACTCACGATCGCTCAGTTCATCCTCTGGGATCTCCTCCGAACCATCATCAGGATCCCACTCTGGATCCTCCTCTGGATCTTACTCAGAGTACTCTTCAGTCTTTCTTACCCGAGACTGCTCTGGGGATGCCGGCCTAGGTTCTAATCCATATACTGGCAGCGCCTGCACACTTTTTTATGTCATCTGTCTCATGAGCAGACCACTAGGTAGGTAGTACTCTCCATACTGCTGTTTGTCCAGAATACACTGATATGGTGGAGTCTGGTTTATCGATGGTTCACCCGTAAATACCTCACTCAAACTGTTGCTCATGATCTTGTCATCATACAAACAAAACCATATCAGTATACAATTCTAATAATGCTAGAACTGCATATTAACTTTGCCAGAACTACTTAGGTTCCTCGAGAACTGCTTTAGGCTCTAACACAAAAAATGTCAACACCCGTTTCCATTTTGATATACGGAGGGCAATAATGAACAAGTTCCACAAGCAAATAGTACAGTACAGTGATACTGATAATATTATTCATTTACAGACAGGCATCAACAGTGTAGAATGTGACAATATATTCAAATATATACAAAAGACCTAAAAATATTCCATAGATAGACTATATATAACTACTGCCTCCATTTTGGGAAACGTGACCATTAGTTCCCCTTATCTATGTCCTTGCTTTTCGTTCCGCTGGCACCCGTTGGGACATTTTTATTTAGAAAAAATGGGTGAGATTCTAGGGAATCTCAATAGCAATATACTATCAAACATATAAAATACGAAAATTAAATTTGTAATGCACCATATAGTGTAAAATGAAAATTCATATCTTAATGTGTACACAATGCTCATGGCTAAACAACAGTTTGGAACCCCTACGAATACCTTAGCTGGGCACCTAACCACAGTTAGGCAATATTTGTGTACCTCGGATAGACACCTAACCACAACCAGGCAATGTACCCCAGGCGTACCTCAACTATGTACCTAACCACAGCTAGGTAACATACATTAGGCATCGAATTCATATCACATAATATAGAACATACAGCATATTAACCATCACATAATGTATGAGAGATAATAAGTACTACCTGAACCCTTCTCAGCCTTATTTTGCTTGCCTTGTAACGCGTGCCAAGCTAAAACTCCCAATTCGGTCCTAAAATATAAAATCTACAAGAAATGGGTTAAAAGTTATCCATGTATCATTTTAGACTCTTCCATAGTGTTTATTGTGGTTATATTAGCCTATGGTTAAAATTTATGAAAATGCCCCTGAGACCCTAGCCTGGCTATACTTTTCTTGAAATTTTGGCATAGGCTATTCTGACATATTTCCAACCAAGGAATCCATTTCTGGACTTAGAATTTCCAAATTCAATCTAAAATTATAAAATTGCTCTTGGCAGTCCCTAGTTCGGTGTTTCAGGGGCATTTTCGTAATTAAGCTTTTTCAGGTTTTTCCGAAAAAGTGATCGACTTTAACTCTACCTAATTTACCCTCCTGAACTCAATGGAATCATCAAATCATTGAAAATCCAACTCTAAGGCCCTCTAACATCCCTCTCCAAAACTAATAGGTCCTCCGAGGAAAATTGGGGTTTTGTGATTTCGACTTCGCAGACGTGTTTCTTTTTACTTCTAACTACTTTATTAACTTTCTAACAAGGTTATAACAACCATTTGAACCAAAATTGGACAATATAACCCTTAGGCAACACAAATTCCAAATTTTCAAATCAAAGACAATTTGTCAAAATTTCACCAATTAAATTGTCCACAGCAGCCATAATAGTCAATATACGAAGGTTTGGAAGTTCCCTTTCACTTGCCTTTGGCTTTTCTCAATTTGGCTGAAACCCTAGCTATTCCAACAAGAGATTTTGAGCTTCAGAAACCTTAAACACATAGGAGAGTAGCATAGGAACGGAGTTATATGCATTAGGAACCAATTTACTAGAGAAAGTACTTACTCTCTCTAGAACTTTTGCTCTTCCTCTATCTTGGAGCTGCACTTCACATCGATTTATGGCTAGAGGAAGGAGATAAAGTGCTTTAATATTATATCTTATCTCTTATTTCAATTATTTAAAAATCACCAAAAATCAATTTTGTGTACATAAACCTATGTACATGTAACTTTGCTGATTAAGCCAAACCAATATTTCCTTCTTCATGCTACATGTAGGACACACCTAAGGGTCCATCCCTTTGGTCTCAATTGGCTTCATAACTTGTTCCAATTACATATACACGTAAAGTTCCAATTTTGGTCAAATGTGCACTTTTACTCAAATTTTTCATAAATTCATATTTAATTGACCAAAATATTCCAAATATATTTTTTCCCTTTATGCTCCTTAATTAATTGAAATTAACTCCAATTAATGGGAAAATAATTAATTTTGTGCTAATTTAGCAAAATTACAATTTTGCCATTATCTTTTTATTTCAATTTCTTTTCTTAATTTTATTTGGCCAATTTCCATCTATTTTTGGACTAAATATTTTTTCTAATATTTCTCCATATTTAGACCTTAATATTGGAATTTTTAAACTACTCAAATTAATTCCATAATTATTTTTGCCCAATTTCTCAAGAAAATGAACATTTATAAAATCCATAAATTCCAAATCTATGAATATTCACCATTTTATTGAATTTCTCAAATAATTACAACATATTTGGTGAATATAAATTTGGGGTGTTACATTTGCAACGACCACCCGACTGCAATGAGTTCAACCTTCCTCCTTGCTATTGTGTTTCCTTCGATTTTGATTTCTCGCTGGTTCTTGTTCATCTAAGAGCAGGAGATGCCGGTTATGGTCAGTTTTTTATGAATGCAGTCATTGTCATGGGCACCTAACGCTGTCATCGTCTACACCATAACTCCACAACCTTCATATCCCTCTCTCACGGCGACAGTGAGGTAGGACGACGGACGATGTGAGGGTAATGATGACAGTAATGGACCTCGCTCCCTCTATCAACGAGCACAGTGGGATTTTGATCCTCACTTTTAGATCTCCATTTTTTATCCTCTTGCTCCTTCTTGATCATGCAGTGTCCTCTCAGTCCTTCTGGATTTGTTTTGGATTTATACTCTACATCGTTAAGATTGATTTATGGTTGAGTTTGTATATGATTTCTTTGGAAATGGTGGTGGTCAATTTCCGATGAGATGCTGTCATGGATACCTTAGACCGTGGCATTGATTTATGTTGGTTTATGGCAGGGGAGATTTTTCTTTTGATTACGGATATTTTGGTACTTTCTTATTATCAATATAAATTTTAATTATAATTTATATCCCACTTCTACTGTTATACCAGACATACTTTAAAACCCACTTCCACCTCTACTTCCCCTTCTATTCCTACTTCTAATTCCATCAAGAACCCTTCCATCATACCAAACAAGGCATTACCCTTAGCGTCCGCTGCCCTCTTTGCTATGAAATTGTGCAGTTTTGGCACAAAATCTTGAAGCATAAGACCTTTTTTTTTTTGAAAAACAGTATTCAACTTCCTAAAGTATTTTTTTAGTAAAATCCAATATCCAAGAATATTTTTTAAATACCACTCAGTATCCTACTAAAACTTTTAGTCCACTTACCACCCTAAAATATTTTTTCATTAATATTTACTCAGTATCCAAAACTAATTTTTATTTCATCTAGCACTCAAAATATTTTTTTTAGTAACACTATGTTTCAAACTAATAAACCTGGACAAGCCAAAATAGTTGTTAAATAAATAAATAAATAAATAAATAAATATTAATTTTGGCTAAAACATGCTCATATATGCTTATTAAGTTTAGCTATTTACCATACTTAATGAGCAAATGACACCACATTTTAGTAAGAATTCATGAGCTAAAGAAGTGTACCAAACAAAATCTAATTTGGGATTTTCATTCTATTTTCTGGATTGTTCCCAATTTTCTTTTGAATAAAAACACAATACATAGCTTCACAAAAAATTCATGCCATCGTGATGTTGAAAAAAAGCCATAAAATTGTAGATACAATTCACATTGCTCAAGTTGCTTTTGGAGATGTTTTATAGTACAACTTATTCTTCACCTTCTATCATTGACTGAGATATCCAATACAACAGTTAGCTATTTAAAAAACAAAAATACAACCACTAGATCTTTTTAGTTTGACTGTCGCTCGTGCAAGACCATCGTTATATCTCCTCGTCACAGGTCAGGGAAAGAACTACTAACCATATCCATAATGCACAATAGAAAAGATAAAAATTTGTATTTATTTATAATATTAAAACCCAACATATTGTTACATGTCTTTTGAAATACACACCATAAGAGGCCTGGAGACAAATTAAATGCCACAAACATTCACTCTCATTCAGGCCTTAAAGCAGACTTCTCCCTCACAAGCCCACCCATCTTTCTTGTCCTCTTCTTCTTCATCATTGGGACTTGCTCAAGTAGTTTCACCCTTTCCTCAGTGCATGGATAAGCTTCAGCACCATAAATCATGACAAGTTCTCTGACTTTTTTTGTGACGGTCTGGCCACTGGGTCTGATGGCCACCAGCATAGGGATTCCTAGCAACTTGAATTTGCAACTCAGGAATGACTTCCTAGAATCACCAAGGGGAAGAGCCAGCCATGGCATTTCAGCAAAGAAGTCATTGAAGGAGGCTTGATCCCCGTCACTAGAGATGAAGACAACTTCAAGAGCATTGTCATTGGCCTTGATCTTGTGATATGCTTTAATAAGCTTCGGTAGAAACATACGGCATGGTGGGCACCACTGAGCCGAGAAGTACAAGAGCACCGTCTTCCCTACTAAATCTGACATTGGAATTGTAACACCCCAAATTTTGATTAAGGGTTAATGACGTTTATTGTGGATAATTTGGTAAATTAAAATGGTTTTGAGATCCGACTTTGTTATTGAGAAATGCCCAACACCCTGTATTTTAGCATAATTATGTGATAAAATAATTATTGGGGCTAAAATGAAGGAAGGGCGTATGAAATAGAGAAAGAAATAAGAAAATGTATTAAGTGGTGATTCAATAAGAATTTCCATAATCAAGAGCAAAATTGGAAGAATGGGAAATGTACTGACCAATTAGTTTGCAACTGAAGAAAAACTTAATCACTAGCTAATGAAATTAGTTAGTGAGGCTAAGTGGAAGATTAAATGTGTGAGATTGCATGAGATGAAGACATGTGGCACATTTGGATAAAGCAAGAGAGTGGTTGGTGGAAGAAAAGTCAAGCAAACAATATTTTAATCTTTTCTCTTCCCTCTCCCTCTCTCATTTTTGTGTAGGCATGGGCTTGGGAAGCAAAAATTAGATCTCATCCTTCATCATCATCTCAAAAGCATTATCTCTCCAAGCTCCCTCCATTTTCGCCATTGTTGAAGGAAGAAAGAGAAAAGGAAAACTCAAGATTTAGGTAAGATCTTGACCTCAAATGCCAAAATCTCCTTCTTTAAAGTTGTTCCCCTTGTTGAGAGCTTCCTTTCTATGGTTTTAGAAGCTCAATGAGAGGTGTTTTTGTGCTTGAGAAAAGTTGGAGATTGAAGAATCAAGAAATATGTTTGAGAAAGTGAAAGAGGTGAGTGTTAGCTCCCTTTTGATATATATATTGTGGTTGTTGGTTGAGAATTGATTTTTCTATAATTTTCTGCCCTATTTTCAAAAATCAGGGTCTTAGTGAGTTTGGCATGTTGTGATCATGGAAATGGTATATTGTGATGTCTTTTGGACAAATAAATTGGTTTGAATCATTAAAATTGAAGTTTGGCAACTTTGTATTTGGTTTTGTGTATTGGTCAAAATAAGGCATATAAATGGGTTGTGATTTTGGTCATTTTGAGCTTGCCATTGTGTTCCTTGTGAGAAATTGTATGGGAATAGGATTGGTTATTTATTTTGGAGTCATTGGACACTTTCGTAGAAAAGTTGGAAATTTGTCTAGTGTGAACTATGTTCTGGGCAGCCAGTTTGCATGAAAATTTTGAATGACCAAATGGTGTTGGAAAATTATGAAACTTTCCAGTCTTAAATCTCACATCCCAAGATTGAAAATGGACATATAAATCATGTCATTTCGTTTTTTGAATTGAGAGTTATGCTTTGCCAAATTTTGGGACTAAAATTGGACTCTGTTTTGGAACAGTGTTGAGTTTTGTGTAATTCTGGAATTTTGTGGTTATTTCTAGTAATGGTCCATATTTTTCCTATGAAGAGGACTTAAATACCGTTCATTTGGCTATGGAATCACCTCATTTCTATTTTTATAGAATTAGTTATGATTTTTGGAAGTTCAGCCAAGAAACATGATTTTTCTTGGCCTTGGCTAGAAGATTCTTGGCCGCGGCCCAAATGTTTCGCGGCCCAGAATGTTTCAGACCTATTTTTGGCCGCTGCTAGTGGATTTGTAGGCCACGCCCAACCCCCAAAAATCAGTATTTTGCACTTCTGAAAAGTGATTTTCAACCCAGTGTTTCCCAACCCTTTAGTACTTTTATTAGAGGCATTTAGAGCTTCTTAAGGTCATTATTGATAACCAAATCTAAGTGTTGAGAAGTCAATTGAATATTGGAATAGAGAATAACATATCGTCCTTAATTATGAATATAGGATTTCATAATTGCCCAAAACGGAGAAGGCCTATGCCTGAACAAGAACGAAAAGAGCAAGGTAGTGACACTTTATCCTATATCATGTATATTGCATTGCTTGTTTGAATTAGTCATTGAATATAGTTGAGGAGACGTGGCATAAGCCCGGCCTTGAATATAGATACAGTGAGGGGACGTGGCAATGTGACCGGCCTCGAATATTGAAATGCTGCGTTGTGATATATGTTTACTTGCTTTGTTTATATGTATCATATACGTAAATTGTTGTTACTCGGATTCTTTTAAATCTCACTCTTTCCAAATAACATTTTTAGACAAGGCAAGTGGATCAAGAGGCAAGCAAGTGGATAAGGGTGATTAGGACTGTTGGTGGTAGTCTTAGCTACTATCATTTTGGTTTTTGATTAGTTATCATTTTGGATGAATGTATATATTGAATTGATTATAAAATTGTAGTTTTTGTGTAATCCCCAATATGGGAAAATGAGATGGGCAATGATACCTTGTACAAACTCTTGGATTAATGTTATTATCTCGGGTGAATGTCAGAAATTTTGCTAATACTCTGATATTGTTTATGTGACAAACCGAACAGGCCTATTGATTTTATAAATGAATGAATGGAGATCTATTTGTACAAGTATTGTAAAAAGTTTTTAATTATTCCGGATCTCTTATTCAATTATGAAATGTGTTTAAATGCTAATTTTGGCCTTGATCGTGACGGGGGTTACAAGAATCTGAAACAATGGAGACTTACTGTCACTATCACATAATGGAAACAAAAGAGTATAGGAGAGAAGCAGCAAAATGGATCAAATGATACACTCAAGTGTCAAATATCATAGTATTTTGAGAGTTTTACATGTTTGGAATAAAAAATAAAAAGAAGTTATAATTATAAAAAGCATATAAATCTTCGATTATAAATGAATAAACTTAACTTCATAGATATCAAGTTCACATTGTCATTTTATCGTGGTTCAGATGTATCTCAACTATTAAATAACATAGCATTTAAGAGTTACATGTTTGAAATGAAAAATCAAAAGCATTCTTATAGAGTATATTAATGTATTAGTGGAAAAGAATAAACTGAACTTCAAGGATATCAAATTCCCATATTTTATTTTGATCTCAAGGCATATCCAAACATACATGTACCATATGTATCTTAAATATTTATTGACATATAAGACATGAGGATGAAGACCACCATTTTCAAGCAATTGAAAATCATACCTTGACTCCATCTTTGTCTAAGACAAAATCCAAATCTCTAGAAACCAGAATAGATTCAAGGGTCTAAGCTGCCTCTTTGGCTTTCTCTATCTCAGCGAGCTCTGCAAACTTCTCAGGAGTAAAAGGGTATGCAATAATGCCATGCTCTTCAATGGCCTCGGCCATATTAGAATGAAGGGTTTTTCCATCTAGCCCAATAATAACCAAAGTAGGCAAGGCTGATAGTTCAAAGTAGCGAGCAAGCTTCTTGCACCTCTTGTCATTAAAGGGCAATGCCAACAAGGGCAGACTTTTCAGTCCCTCCTGGAATGATTCTTCATCATCACCCACGGATATCAACACAATCTCAAAGTTCTCACCCTTTGCTTTCAGCTTCTCATAAACCTCCACAAGCATTGGGGTAAACTCGGCAGATTCTCTGTCTGAAAAGGATGAGAAATACTGATCCACAGTCTTCCCCTCAAGTTGAAACACAGGTACCTATAAATAAATGAAAGGCTAAATTCAAATCCTCTCCTACATGTGTTTAAAAAATTATTGATTCATTAAAGTGTGAATAAGATTTTCCCAACTCAACCCAAAAAAGTTTGAAGCTTTTTGAAGCAAAGGAAATACTTTTTCAGATCTATCTTGCAGGGAAGAAAAAATTACTTGCCTTCCATCAGAAGATTTAATGAAGTCAAGTGACTTTTAGATCAAAAGAGATCTCACGGATTGGTTCCTCCTGGCTTCCTCTTCTTGGTCTTTTAACTCTTGGATCCTCTCAGGTGTAAAAGGGTATGCAGTAACGCCATGCTCTTCAATGGCCTCGGCCACATTGGAATGAAGGGTTTTTCCATCTGGCCCAATAATAACCAAAGTAAGCAAGGTTGATAGTTCAAAGTAACGAGCAAGCTTCTTGCACCTCTTGTCACTAAAGGGCAATGCCAACCAGGGCGGACTTTTCAGTCCCTCTTGGAATGATTCTTCATCATCATCCACGGATATCAACACAATCTTAAAGTCCTCACCCTTTGCTTTCAGCTTCTCATAAACCTCCACAAGCATTGGGGTAAACTCGGCAGATTCTCTGTCTGAAAAAGATGAGAAATACAGACCCACAGTCTTCCCTTCAAGTTAAGAAACAGGTACTTGTAAATAAATGAAAGGTTAAATTCAAATCCTCTCCTACATGCATTTAAAAAATTATTGATTCATTAAAGTGCGAATGAGATTTTCCCAACTCAGCCCAAAAAAGTTTGAAGCTCTTTGAAGCAAAGGAAATACTTCTTCAGGTCTATCTTGCAGTCAAGAAAAACTTACTTCCTTTCCATTAGAAGATGTAACGAAGTCAAGTGACTTGTAGATTAAAAGAGATCTCACGGATTGGTTTCTCCTAGCTTCCTCTTCTTAGTCTTTTAATTCTTTGATCCTCTCAGGTGTAAAAGGGTATGCTTCGGCTCCATAATCAAGCATAACCTATCTTTCTTCTTTAAGGGCAACTTTCCCATTCTCATCAAGGATTACAAGGTGGGGAATCCCCTGTACCTCGAACAATTCATCAAGGCGGTCATATGTGTCAGAATTAGAAAACTGAATGACAAGCCTGGCATCTTGGAAAAGTATCCTTTGAAGGGATCTTCATCTGTATCAGCTGACACAAAGATTATCTCAAAATCACCTTTAGCAGAGACTTCATTGTACACCTCCACGAAATTAGGGGTGAATCGTTTGCAGGGCCCGCACCAAGATGCCCAAAAATACAAAACCAACTTTCTTCCCCTTTAAGTTCTTGATTTTAACCTGCATGAATAACAACCTCCAATTTTTTATGAATACAAGTATAATTATTCCAAAAACTAAATATGTGCAATAACTCCCAATAAAATAGCATATATACTCATAGGGTCTATCAGAATTCACACCAAAAAAATCATTTGGCATTTATTTGTTTGATTCAGAGTAGCCTATTTCACCCAGATTTTATCTTATATCGAAAATTCCTAAGAACAGAAGGTGCATTATAACTCATGTTTTGTAATTAAAAGAAATTTGTGAATCAAACCTGAAAGAAAATAAAGATACCAGGAATCAAATCAGATGAGCAACAAGTATAGGCACTCAACTAACTTAGAAGACTAAATATTTAGTACAAAGGCTGTTGACCAAAACTTCAGACATGGTTAGAGAGAATTTTTATGAACCTAAGAGGGATCCGTATGAATAAATTACAGAGCTCGAGCTTTCCAAATCACATACTAAAATCATTTTCTGGGAAAATAAAAGACATAAATCATGTCAATCGAAACAACCAAACAACAACGTACCTGATCACCATTGTTCAGAAGAATATAGTCCCTCGCCGAAGAAGAGAGGATAGATTGAACATCGTGGGCGACAATAATTTCAGCATCAGCCATTTTCATCAATGCGTAACTTCGGACCCAATATAGCTACACACTCAAAGTAGCTTTGGATAAGAAAGAGAATCTAAAGAGAATTTGAAGACTGAATTCATACTCATACTCATATGCCAATTACATATTTATACAGAATCGGGTATGAATTATGTCCCAACAAGTTACTATACAATTAAAGGAAAAATTAAGCTTAATTGTTCTAATCACTGCCTGTAATATCAAATTTGAAAATCACTCCCTCTTGCTTTGACTTTTCTCCTTAAGCTTTGGGATTCTACACTCCCCCTCAAGTTGGACTGTAGATATCAATCAAGTTCAACTTACCAATCAAATACTCGAACCTATCCTTGGGCAATCCTTTAGTGAGGATGTCTACAGTTTGTTCTTTATAGGGTATGTACCTTAGATCAACAATACCCTCATCAACTTTTTCCCTTATAAAATGTCTATCTATCTCGACATGTTTAGTTCTATCATGTTGAACTGGATTATGAGCAATGTTGATTGCAACCATGTTATCACAATAGGCCTTGATTGGTAAATTTATGGACTTCCTCAAGTCTTCAAGAACACATTTTATCCATATGCCTTCACAGATTCCAAGTGCTACAGCCCTGTATTCAGCTTCAGCACTACTTCTCGCAACTACACTTTGCTTTTTACTTCTCCATGTGACCAAATTACCCCACACATATGTACAATATCTAGATGTGGATTTCCTATCATCTCTATCACCTACGCAATCAGCATCTGTATATAATTGAACAATCCGTTTGTTAGTTATCTTAAACAGTAAGCCACATCCTGGAGATCCCTTCAAGTAACGAAGGATCCTATAGACTTCATTCAAATGTTTCTGTTTAGGATCATGAGAATGTTAGCTGACCACGCTTACTGCAAAGGCAATATCTAGTCTGGTATGAGACAAATATATTAGTTTGCCTACCATCCGTTGATAGTTCCCTAAGTCCACTACCTTACCGAGATCTGCATCTTCATCTATTTTATCAATTTGTATAGGTGTGTCACTAGGTCTGCAACCTGTCATCCCTGTTTCCTTTAGAAGGTCGAGCTCATACTTCCTTTGGGAGATATAAATTCCATTTTTGGATCGCGCAACTTCCATCCCAAGAAAGTACTTCATTTCTCCAAGATCTTTGAGCTGGAATTCTCGTGCCAAGGCTGTCTTGATTTGATTGATTTCCACCTCGTCATCTTCTGTAAGGATTATATCATCAACATATACAGCCAGAACAACCATCTTACCCTTATGATGTTTAACAAACAAAGTATGGTCACTCTGTCCTTGAGTATACCCATGTCTCTTCAGAACTCGAGTGAATCTGTTAAACCAAGCATGCGGAGATTGCTTTAACCCATATAACGACCTCTTTAACTTGCAGACTTGGTCAGCCTTTTTTCCTGGGAACCCTGGAGGTAACTTCATATACTCCTCTTCCTTGAGTTCTCCATTAAGGAATGCATTTTTTACATCGAGTTGGTGCAGATTCCAATCTAAATTCACTGCAATGGATAATAAAATTCTAATAGTATTTAACTTGGCTACTGGAGCAAACATTTCTGTGTAATCTTCCCTATATTTTTGTGTGAAACCTTATGCAACCAGTCTAGCTTTGTATTTCTCGAGTGTTCCATCTGCTCTATACTTAGGAGTGAATACCCATTTGCATCTAACTACCTTTTTTCTTTGAGGTAGATTTACTACATCCCATGCCTTATTTTGCGTGAGAGCCTCCATCTCTTCTAAGACAGCTTGTCAACACTCAGGTATAGCCATAGCCTCATCAATCGTGTATGGTATCCTGATTCTATCAAGATGAGAGACAAATGCATTGTACTTGGATGAAAGAGCCTTATAAGAGACAAATTTCTCCATGGGATATCTAGTGCTTGATCTAGGTTGTCTAGGTTGTTTTCGTACAACAATGGGAAGATTAAGATCAGAACCTTCTTTTTCTCCTGGACCTGCCTCTGGAACCGATTCCTGGTGAGTACTAATAGCATGTAGTTCATTACCTCTTTTGTGTCGTCGTATGTAGGTATTACCCCACATATTTGTGTCTACCCCTGGATTTAGCACATTATCATAAGTATCAAGGTTATCAGGATTATCAAGGATATCAAGGTTGATAACAGGAGTATATTCAGGAGTATCAGAGGTATCAGGAGTAGGTTTTGTATGGGTAGGTATATAAATTGTGATTGTTTGGTCATCCTTTAATGTTTTTTTTGTCTGAAGTTCACCATCTCTCTCCCCCTGAATTGCAGACAAGGCATAATAGGGTGTATTTTCAAGAAAGGTGACATCACAGGTGACAAATAAACGTTTGGAGACCGGATCATAACACTTATATCCTTTTTGGGAATGAGAGTAACCAAGGAAGATACACCTCAGGGCTTTAGGGTCAAGTTTGTTAGTGTGATGGAGGTGAACGTATGATGTACAACCAAACACCCGGAGTGGTAGAGTATTTTTGAGGTATGGGAGGGTATAATATTTATGGAGGAGTTGAAGTGGTGTTTTGAAAGATAGTGGTCGGCTTGGCATTCGGTTAATTAGGAATGTGGAAGTAAGGACAGCATCATCCCAATGATATTTAGGAACATTATTGCTAAACATGATGGCTCTAGCAGTCTCAAGAATATGACGATTCTTTCGTTCAGCAATACCATTCTGTTGAGGTGTATTGGGACAAGTACTTTTGTGAACAATGCCACTTTCGGTCAAGAAGGTAGACAAAACTTGATTGAAGTATTCCGTCCTGTTATCAGTATGCAGGATCTGGATTTGGGTTTGTAATTGGGTTTGGATCATATTGTGGAAGTTAAGGAATGTTTGATATACCTCTGTTTTATCTTTCAACAAGTAGACCCAACTAACACGTGTATGGTCATCGATGAAGGTGATGAACCATTTAGTTTTTGATCAGTTTGGTGTACGGGATGGTCCCCATAAGTCATTATGAATTATGGAAAAAGGTTTTGATGCTAGGTATGGGATTTTTGGAAATGAAGTATGATGATGCTTAGCCTTTTCACATGAATCACAATGAAAATCAGAGTGATTTTATGAAGAACTAGGGATGGAAACATTTGAGACATGCAATTTAAATTTGGATGACCTAAACATTTGTGCCATAGCTCCAAGTCACCAGTGCTAGGAAGAGACACTTTATTGCAAGATTTAATCTGATGACTATCAATTTCATCAAGATAATAGAGACCATCAAGCTCTTTTACACTCCCAATCGTCGTCCCTATCAGCAGATCTTGAAAATTACAGTGAGTAGCAAAGAAGTTAACTTGACAACGTTTATCATTAGCTAATTTGCTCACAGATAGTAAATTACACTTCAACTTTGGAACATGTAATACGAAGTGAATAGTAAGTGTAGCTGATATTTTAATGGAACCTGTTCCAGTTACAACAGACTCAGAATCATCAGCAATTCGTATGGTCACTCCTTTGGTGATAGGAGTATAGAATGAGAAGAGAGCCTTATTGTCAGTCATATGATCCAAGGCACCTGAATCAACAATCCAACAATTCCCTGTACATATTTCTTTTATCACAACCAATGCTTGAAAGAAATTACCTCTATTGACTACTGTGGTAGGAGGCTTTGTTGTAGTCTGCAGTATGGCTATCATTTCCATGATATTGTGCAGTTGGTCATTTTTGGATGATTCCGTGGATCGAATAATAGAGATATCATTGGAACCAGATCGGGACACAAAGAAAGATGCATCTGAAATTGTAGACATAATGACTAGGGAAAAAATGACGAAATGATTTTTCAAATTTCAGAAATACCAGTGTGGTCCTCTGAAATTGTTAAATGACATATTGGTCCTCTGAAATTTCAAATGACATATTGATCCTCCAAAATTGAAAAATGACAGTTCAGTCCTCTGAATTTTCCAAATGACAGTTTGATCCACCTGATTTATTAAATAATTGAGTCTGAGTGCTCTGACACGTCTCTAGCGAATGGTCTCATTCTTGCTTGAATGAAGCTATGACGAGAGAGCGAGGGTGAAATACTTCTGCACCGATTTTATTTTTCTTTTTCCTCTCAGTAAAGCTTCTCACTCTCTTTTCCTCAACCACACACAGAGAGAGCCAAATCAGGCTTAATGTGCAAGAGAGAGAAGAGCAATGAGAGATTCATGGTGAGGAAATTCTTGGATCGATGAGAGCAGGATTGTGAGAAAGATCCACCAACGTGGAGTGAGAAAGCCGACGATCTGCAAGTGTCAACGGCGTGGAAAGACGACACGAGTTACTAAATGATGTGAATTCAGGTCTGCCGGCTCGAGAGAGCAGTTTCACGCACGGTGGATAATGGTGAAGCAACAGCTGGTGCAGGAGGCTTGGCCTTTGGTGCTAATGTCGGTGCCGGAGTAGGATAGTCGGAAGAAGCTCAAGACCCGATCGTTTCTGCCGTCAATGGCGTTCTTTCCGGAGTTGATGGCAAGAGGGATTGGCAGCAGTTGTCAATAGGGCTGCTACCTTGGAATATGCTGTAGAAAGCGTGGATTGAGGGAAGCAACCGATTCTGGTTTTGATAGTGATAGAGAACACAGAGGGAGCTGGACGACAGCTTAACGAGCGTTTATTACTGGTTCTGACAGTAGAGAACTCAGAGAGCGCTTGAAGAAGACAGTTATGAATTTTCTCTCTCCTAGAGCTCTGATACCATAAAGAGAATTTGAAGACTGAATTCATACTCATACTCATATGCCAATTACATATTTATACAGAATCGGGTTTGAATTAGGTCCCGACAAGTTACTGTACAATTAAAGGAAAAATTAAGCTTAATTGTTCTAATCACTACCTGAAATATCAGATCTGAAAATCGCTCCCTCTTTCTCTGACTTTTCTCCTTAAGCTTTGGGATTCTATAGAATCGCACTCCAATGGCTATTTATAAGGAAACTATCTGAGCAAGCCCTTTTCACTTTTGCCTCTTCTCTGTAAAATTTTTGGAATGTTCGAGCCTTTATTTGGTAGTGATTTCCTTAGTGGCCAGGTATCTCTTCATGACCGAAAAAGAAAACTAAAGCATATCCTTTTTTTCATATTGTAGAAAGCAGCCTGAGTAGGTCGGACTAGAAATGTCAATTCATCGGCTAATGACCATGAAATGTGCGTCGCTGGAAATATTAATGGGTGAGATGAATTTTTTTTTAATATAGAAGGCCAAGACAATAGCTTGGAATTATAGATACCCTAATATACTATACGTCCCACCTACTATGCCATATCATCCCGTATGTATACTATACAACTAGGATGCGCCAGTGACAACACCACTAGGCCATCAACTACGTGGTGCGCGTCCCTGGCAAAAAAATCAGCGCATTTATTCACCTCTTTGGATGCATAATGAAGTTGTACCTCTTAATCGTAAAGAAGCAGTTCCCGATCTTCCCGAACCTCCCTATTAAGGGGATGATAAGAATGACTGCTGCTATCCCGCAAAATCAACTGATAGGCCTCTAACGAATCTGTGTAGGCATGGATGTTCTGAAGATTGAGCTGCTTACAGAGATTCAAACTAGTCGCTATTCCTAATAATTCAGCTCCTGTGGATTAAGCAACACCTAACTGATGTTGAAAACCAACTACCCAATTGCCATGGTCATCTCGAACCACCCCACCACCCGCAATCAATCCTATTAAATCGACAGAGGCATCTGTATCCAAACGAACATACCCAGGCGGCGGTGGATGCCGACTAGTCTTCTTGTCTCGGTCATTCCAGAATAGCATGCTGCTAAAAGTATCAAGCATACTACTATCCATCAAAGAAAAAATCTCCTGATGAACAACATCTTGTGCTTGTATGCGACTTCCTTCCATAACTCCCTTGCATCTATTCTTCTATAGGAGCCAACACATAAAACTGAAGATTTTGTACCAAGGCCATCTCCTGAAGTGCTCAAAGCCCATGTTGCGGGATATATTCATCCTAAGCCAACCCTGCAAATCAATTTGAAAAAAATGAAAATGAGAGTTAGGGTGAACAAAATATAACCACACATTCCTCGATAGCTCATAGTCACGAAGGATATGAAATGTATTTTCCACTCTTTGACATTGAAAAGGACATTCCTCACTCTATGTTAATCCTCTCTTAACTCTGAGATAGTTTTTAGGAAGGCGCTCATGAATCACTTGACAAAGAAAAACTTCACTTTTTCCGATACTGGGAGTTTCCACACCTTCTGCCACTGGAAATGGACAGAGCAATTTTAACTTTGGGCAAAAAAAATAGAGCAATTTTAATAACCGCCCAATTAACTTTTTAAGGGTGTAAAAGATTTTGGGCAAAAAAAAAGTAAAAGAAAATACAATCTTTTTAAAAGAGTACAATTCCAGCAATTTTATTAAATTGACGCAATTTTTTACATAGAACCTGTTTGTTTCCTGTAGTTTTATAAGGGAAACTAGGGGACGATTTCTGTCAATTTCATAGAATTGCTAAAATTGTACCTTTTTAAAATGTTGGATATATTTTTATACCATTTAAAACATAATATAAATAGAAAATTTGTTGTTAAAATTGTATATTAACTGATTAACCCATTCAATAATAATAACATACTATAATGGCTAAAGCTTATTTTTGTCCTTTAAGTTTAGACGAGGTTTTGTTTAGTCTTTTAATTTTACAAAGTGTGTTTTTAGTCCTTTTAAATTATTATCATAAACTTCCCCAAAAGAAAATGTTGAGTCAGCAAATTTAAAATGCCGATTTAACAAATTTAAAATACTGACATATCCTTTTAGAAAATTGATTTTAAGATTAAAATATAAAATTAATTTTATTAAATAACTAAAATTTGGATGTATCAATATTTTAAATTTGTTGACTCATCATTTTTCTTTTGTTAGTAAAGTTGACAACTTTAACTTAAAAGGATTAAAAATATATTTTTTAAACTTAAAGGGTGTCTAAACTTAAAAGCTCCAAAAGTATATATTAACCTATTATAATTATAATTTAAAAATGAAGGCAAAAAAATTATAATTTAAAAAAGGGTGGAAGATTGAAGACCATGACTATTTTTTTTTTGGTCAAATAAGATCATGACTATTGGTGTCAACGTGTTTAAATTTTGAAATATGATAACGGACAACTGGCATGAATAAATAACGCCGTTTCAGTAGATGGTGTCCTTCACCGTATTTTTTATTTTTTTTGGTTATGATCTTTTTCATAGTTTTTTTATAACAATAGAAAGAATCACCTAACATATTACCCATTACCTCTAGGTAAATTACAATGAGCCTCCATGATAGCTTGAATCTCTTCCCTGAGATTAGAAATATGTTGGAATCCTATCATGTGACTCAACGCCTGCTGTAACCCCCTTCACGATTAAGGCCGAGATTTAGTTCATAAACACGTAATTGATGTAGAATTAGAGACCTTAAATGATTTTGGAACTTAAACAAAACCAAACTTCCCAAAATCATGGCTTACAAAAACTTTTACAAAACATGTTCATGATGGTCTCATATTCACATTTCAATACTAAATGGCCTGTACAAGTTGATTTCATTCACAAATATCAGAGTATAAAGCAAATTCCCGACACACTCGGGTTCCATTCATTAATAAGGGTTTTACAAAGGCACAAAGCTTGCAATTCATTACCCTTAACTTGGGGATTACACAAAACTATACTACCAATCCCATTATATACAATTGTTTCCCAAAAACATCAAATGATATACATGATAACCAATAACCCAAAATATACTTCTAAATCGGAGCTCTATCCGCTCTTCATCGCCCGCTTCCCCTTTGATCCTTCTGCCCAGTCTAAAACATGGTTTTTGGAAGAGTAAGATTCTAAAGAATCCCCGTAGTGTCAAATCAATCATAGTATGTACAACAATAAGGCATGAAATCAAATCATTATCCACACAAGCAACTACAACAGCAGTTACAATGGCAATGGTTAGTATGACACATGTCATCCCTTACGATTGCTCACGCTGCATTGCATCACAACAATCCACACAATATATTTCACCACAGCTGAGATTCATATAAAGCATTTCATCACACAAGCCATACAGGCAAGATTCAAAACTCACAGCCTACGTCTGGATTAACAAACGCCGCCCCACGGGTCAGATTCATAAAGTTCCATGTCGATTACAACGGCAGTTCAACGGCCGACCTAGAGATGACCAGCGTCAATCCCTACACGGCTCACGCTGACCTGCTTGCGCTGTAATAGACCATGGCACATTCACAATTCACAATTCAATGATAAGTTATACATACCAAAACATCATACACAACATGAGAGAAAAGTCACTACCTTGATCCTTCCGGGCGTACTCCGGCACCAGTCTCTCCCACCTAGGGCAAATGTCGTATCCTAGAATCATGATTAGGGATGAAGAGTTATACCCTATTCCATGACTTATTTAACTTGAAATACTTAAATTTGGTTATCATAATTGACCCTTAAGAGGCCACAAATGCCTCTAACAAAGGCCCTAAAAGGTTGGGAAACAATAGGTTAGAGATCTCCTTTCGAAAACTCAAAGTGCTGGAACACAGGGGTTGGCCGCTGCCAGCCCATCCTTGGGCTGCGGCCAAAATATGGTCAGAAGGCCAGTGGCCGCGGCCAGCCACTTATGGGCCGCGGCCAGAATCAGGCCAGAAAGGTTTGGGCCGCGGCCAAGAAATTCCCTGATTCTTGGCTGAACTTCCAAAATTCATAACTAATCCTAGAAAAATCAAAACGAGGTGATTCCAAAGCCAAAAGAAAGGTATTTAAGTCCTCTTTCTAGGAAAAATATGGCACATTACTTCAAATCATCACACAAATACAGAATCACCAAAAACTAAATACTACTCCAAAACAGAGTTCTGTTTCCATCCCAAATTTTGGACAATCATATCTCCCAGAATACTAAACGAAATGACAAAAAATATATATCCATTTTGAAGCTTGAGATGTGAACTTTAAGACTCAAAAGTTTCAGAATTTTCCAACACCATTTGGTCATTCAACACGCTTGTGCAAACGGACTGCCCAGACAGAGTTTACACAAGACAGATTTTCCAACTTTTCCCAAGTGATCCAAATGAACCCAAAACCCCAACCAAAGCTATCCCCACATAAAATCACTCAAGGAATCCAATGGGAATGTCAAAATCACCAAAATCCTATTCCATTATCATTCTTTGGTTTTGGGTAACATTAAACACTAAAATCTCAAATTCTCCAAACTTAACAATTTCCAACCCAATCAATTCGATCTATCCAAAGTGCATTTCAAACATATCAATTCCATACCAAACACATATGAAACTCCCAATGGCCCTCATTTTCGAAAATGGGCCAAAAATTCCAGAAAATTCAAACTTAACCAATGGCTACAAAACCTATATAGAAAGGTTTGTTTTACTCACCTATACAACTTTTCCAAAGGAGTTTCTTGATTCACCCAAGTCAAGAATTTTGTGAGAGCTCAAACACCATCAAATGGACAAACTAAAACCATGAAAATGAAGCTCTCCACACAAGGAACTACTTTGTTGAAGAACATTTTTCCATTATAGGCCATTAAGAGGGTCAAATACTCACCTTTTTCACAAGCTTCTTTTTCTTCTTTTGCAAAAATGGAGGACGCATGAGAGAGGAAAATAAGAGAGAGAAGGAGGGTTGAAGATGAAATGATCACTCGTCTTCCCTATACCTCCTATGTCAGCGAAAATGAGAGGGAAGGAGAGAGAAGAAATGATTTAATAATGTCATATTTGACTTTTCTTACATCCTCTCTCACCCAACCAATTTTGCCATGTGTCAGAATTTCATTGGCTCTTATAAGGAAATCAACTAATTAATCACCTTAATTCCTCCATTAGCCATTTTAATTATACATCTCATTATTCTCTCATAGTTAGTAATTAATTTTCCCCTTAGTCACCAACTAATTGCCCAATAATTCCATTCTTCCAATTTTTCAATAATGATGACATATTAATTAATATTGCCATAAAACACATAATAATTCAAATTAAATTCATAATCATCCACAATAATCATGATTTGCCCTTAATCAAAAATTGGGATATTACAATTCTTCCCCCGTTCAATAAATTTCGCCCTCGAAATTTCTTACACATAATGGGGCATAAAATCAGGAAATCTTTTCCTCATGTCCGCTTTCGCCTCCTAAGTGGCTTCCCTTGGTGACATTCCCTTCCAGACCACCTTCACAAACGGTAAGCTTCGGTGCCTGAGCCGCCGCTCTTCTCGATCAATGATACGCTCTGGCTCTACAGCATAAGTGAAATTATATTGCAACTCAACCTCTTCATACTCAATGATATGCTTAAGGGCTGGTTGGTACTTCTTGAGCTGCGAGACATGGAATACATCATACAGTCTATTCAAACTCAGAGGTAGGGCTATCCAGTATGCTACAGGCCCGATTCTTGCTAGAATCTCAAACGGACCAATATATCTCAGACTCAGCTTCTTCCGCTTGATTGCTCTCCCGATGCCTGTGACTGGAGACACTCTCAAGAAAACATGATCCCCCACTTCAAACTCAAGAGGTCTTCTCCTCTTATCAGCATAGCTCTTCTAACGACTCTGTGCTGTAAGGAGCCTCTTCCTGATAACTCGGATCTGCTCATCGGTTTGGTCAACAAGATCTGCCCCATACAACTTCCTCTCAGACAACTCTGACCAGCATAACGGTGACTGGCACTTTCTCCCATACAGTGCTTCATACAAAGCCATTTGAAAGCTCGCATGGTAACTGTTATTATAAGCAAACTCAGCTAATGGAAGATAGTAGTCCCACTTTCCTTTGAGGTCTAGGACATACGCTCTCATCATATCTTCTAAAGTCTGGATAGTCCTCTCTGACTGTCCGTCTGTCTGAGGATGGTAGGCCGTGCTAAACCTCAATTGAGTACCCATAGCTTCGTGTAGAGCCCTCCAGAATCTCAAAGTAAACCGAGGATCTCTATCGGAGATAATATTCTTCGGTGTACCATGGAGTCTCACAACCTCTTTGATATAGATCTCAGCCAGCCTATCAGATGAATAGCTAGCGTTGATAGCTATGAAGTGCGCAGACTTCGTGAGTCGATTAACAATCACCCAGATCGCATCGTAATTCTTGATCCTGGGTAAACCCACCACTAGATCCATGGTCATACTGTCCCACTTCCATTCTGGAATTTTTGGACTCTGAAGCAAACCTGGCGGTCTCTGGCGTTCAATCTTCACCTTTTGACAGGTAAGACACCGCGCAACATACTTCATCACATCACTCTTCAACCCTGGCTACCAATACATAGATTTCAAATTGTGATACATCTTGGTCATACCGGGGTGAAGAGTATATTGACTCTTAGAGCCTCATCAAGAATTCTCAATCTCAACTCTGCCTTCAATGGTACATAGATTCTCTTTTGATAACGCACCAGTCCACTTAGTGACAAGTCATAGTCTCGAGTCTCTCTTAGCTCAATCATAGCTCGGATCGATTGGGCTAGCTCATCATGCATTTGAGCCTCTTCAATCTCAGTCCTCAGGTCATTCTCCCCTTGGACCACACCATAACTGGCACACAGGATTTCCTTCGAGAGATTCAAATCCCGAAAAATCCTCTATCAGTTTCTTCTCTTGGATCATCATCATTGCCACGAGCACCGCCTTCCGACTTAAAGTATCTACGACAACATTAGCCTTACCCGGATGATAGTTGATCTCCAGGTTGTAATCTTTCAGCAACTCCATCCACCGACGCTGTCTCATGTTCAACTCTTTCTGATCATACAAATATTTGAGACTTCTGTAGTCGCAGTACAGTTCCACTGTCACACCATATAGGTAATGATGCCAAATTTTCAATGCAAACACAATTGCTGCAAGCTCCAGATCATAAGTGGGGTAGTTCATCTCATGCGGTTTGAGCTGTCGAGAGGCATAGGCCACCACACGTCCCTGCTGCATCAGGACACACCCTAACCCCTGCTTACTGGCATCACTGTACACGACGTAAGCCTCACTGGGATTAGTTATAATCAATACTGGTGCCATAGTCAATCTCTCCTTCAGCTCAGTGAAACTCCGCTCACAACGTTCGTCCCGCAAAAATGGTTGATCCTTCCTCATGAGCTTGGTCATCGGCAATACAATACGCGAGAAGTTCTGAATGAACCTCCGGTAATAACCAGCAAGACCTAGAAAGCTGCGAATCTCAGAAATAGTTTCTGGTATTTTCCAATCAAGTACTGCTTCCACCTTACTAGAATCTACCGATACCCCATCTCGAGAGATCACATGGCCAAGGAACTTCACTTCCATAAGCCAAAACTCACATTTGCTTAGTTTGGCATAGAGTTGCTTTTCCCACAGAATTCTCAACACTATTCTTAGATTTCGCTCATGATCCTCCCTACTCTTGGAGTAGATCAAGATGTTGTCGTTAAACACCACCACGAACTGGTCAAGATATTGTCAGAAGATGCGATTCATATAATCCATGAATACCGCCGGTGCATTCGTTAAACCGAAGGGCATCATAAGGAACTCATAGTGCCCATATCTCATTCTGAAAGCAGTCTTCGGAATGTCCGCTGCCTTTACACGCAATTGATGATATCCCGACCTTAGATCAATTTTGGAGAATACGCATGAGCCAGACAATTGATCTAACAGGTCATTAATCCTTAGGAGTGGATACTTATTCTTAACATTTACCTTGTTAAGTTCTCGATAATCGATACAAAGCCTCAAGCTTCCATCTTTCTTTTTCACAAACAACACTAGAGCTCCCCATGGCGATACACTGCGTCGGATGAATCCTTTCTCAAGTAATTCTTCAATTTGCTTCTTCTACTCCGCCATTTCATTCTGGGCTATATGATATGGGGCTTTCGATATTGAACCAGCTCCAGGCACAATCTCAATTGGAAATTCTACTTCCCTTTTCAGAGGCATTCAACTAAGATCGTCTAGAAATACCTCAGGGAATTCGTTTACCACAGGTATACTCTCTAGAGTTTCACTTGACTCTCCCTGAACAGAGAAAAACACCATATACCCTTGGCATCCTTTCTCAAGATATCTCTCAGCTTTAGCCATTGAAAGTAAATTCAAACTAGTATTTACATTGCTATCCCGCAGTGCACTATGGAAAGTGATCCTCTTATTACCACAATCAAGCAATACATCATTTGCTGTTAGCCAGTCGAAACCCAGAATAACTTCCAGTTGTTGAAGTGGCAAACAGATTAAATCTACTGTAGACTCACAACCCTCAACAACTATCACACAATTTAAACAGGCTTCGGCCACCACAGCCTTGACACCCATCGACGTCGACACAACCAAATCAAATGGTAGCCTATGCACATGCAATCCCAGGCGCTTTACACAGTCATAGGCAATAAAAGAGTGACTTGCACCTGAATCAAACAAAGTATCTAACTCATCGACTTCCGGGCCTCCTCATATGTCATGGAGAATACTCGACCCTAATTCCTGGGCCTTTGCTCTGCCGGCTATCATGGGCACTTAGTAGAGATGTGACCCACTTGCTTACAGTTGAAGCAAATCACCTCCCCAGCACAAGTTCTTCCCAGATGGTACTTTCTGTACTGATTGCACACCTGTCCCGCTGGAGGTCTCTGGTCACTATGACCCCCAGGTTGTAGGGCTTCTTGCTACACCCCCATATGAGGATCCTTGCCCCTTCCGCTTCTGGGACGTATTTGCCTTGTTAGGCTCACTACGGTTGCCACTGCCCTTAGCTGGGTACAACTTTCTCAAGTTATACTCAATAATTCTACACTCTTCCACAGCTTTATTGAAGTTAGTAAACTGATGAGCAGCTAACCTCTTCTTCAATTCACACCTCAAACCCCGAATTAGCATAGCGGAACTCTACTCCTTATTATCTCTCTCCCGTAGATAGGCAGAATACCGGGACAATCGAGTGAAACGGGAAAGATACTCGTCAAAGCTCTCCGTATCTCCCTGCTTGATAGCCAGGAACTCAGACTCTTCCTCAAGCCTCACCGACTTGGGGAAATACTTCTCATTGAATTGCTCTTCAAATACCTCCCAAGTTAATGGTACATTCCGGTTCTTCAATGAGGTGGCGATGTTCCTCCACCACCGGTCTGCATCCCCTTCTAGCTTATACACAGCTAGTTTTGTCTTCACCTCTGTAGGGCACTCGAGGACTTCGAAAATCTTTTCTAACTGATTCAACCAGTCCTCAGCAGCTTGGGGATCAAACCTCCCCCTGAACACCGGAGGCATATGCTTGCAAAACTTGGAGACCCAAGAATGCAAGTCCCTTTCCTCACGAACCGGCACCCCTTGAGACTTTTGATTAGGCACTGTGTGAAGGTGGGGATTTGTGAGATCCATTGGACCCCTCAGCTATCTCCTCATGATGAGTCTCTGGTTGAGTCTCCTCATGAGTTGACTGGGCCCTTCCCTCATTTCGCTTGGCCCTTTCCTCTCTGAGCTCTTCTCTTAGCTCAGCTATCATATCCCTTCGTTCCCGCACGAGATCCATCATCTCTCGCATTGGATTAGGAGGATTGTCATTAAGTTCCTCCACCTCTGGGTCCTGTTGCCTGACTTTAGTAAGAGGGCAAACCATTTCGTCTTTATCACTACAAATGATTCACCACGTCAGTACCTTAGCCAATATATACATATAATCCATAAAATTCATCTCAATCCACAATTAGTAGAAATAGTTATGTGTATACGTAACAAGCACTTATCAATCATTAAGCTACCCTAAACTCAAAGGATTAAGGTCAACTAAGGAGCTATCATAGCAAATCCTCACCTTGCCAAGAACTACGGCTCTGATACCAAAAATGTAACCCCCTTCACGATTAAGGCTGAGATTTAGTTCATAAACAAGTAATTGATGTAGAATTAGAGACCTTAAATGATTTTGGGACTTAAACAAAACCAAACTTCCCAAAATCATGGCTTATAAAAACTTTTACAAAACATGTTCATGATGGTCTCATATTCACATTTCAATACTAAATGGCCTGTACAAGTTGATTTCATTCACAAATATTAGAGTATAAAGAAAATTCCCGACACACTCGGGTTCCATTCATTAATAAGGATTTTACAATGGCACAAAGCCCGCAATTCATTACCCTTAACTTGGGGATTACACAAAACTATACTACCAATCCCATTATATACAATTGTTTCCCAAAAACATCCAAATGATATACATGATAACCAATAACCCAAAATATACTTTTAAATCAGAGCTCTATCCCCTCTTCGTCGCCCGCTTTCCCTTTGATCCTTCTGCCCTGTCTGAAACATGGTTTTTGGAAGAGTAAGATTCTAAGGAATCCCCGTAGTGTCAAATCAATCATAGTATGTACAACAATAAGGCATGAAATCAAATCATTATCCACACAAGCAACTACAACGGCAGTTACAACGGCAATGGTTAGTATGACACATGTCACCCCTTACGATTGCTCACGCTGCATTGCATCACAACAATCCACACAATATATTTCACCACAGCTGGGATTCATATAAAGCATTTTATCACACAAGCCATACAGGCAAGATTCAAAAATCACAGCCCACGGCTGGATTAACAAACGCCGCCCTACGGGTCGGATTCATAAAGTTCCATGTCAATTACAACGGCAGTTCAACGGCCGACCTAGAGATGACCAGCGTCAATCCCTACACGGCTCACGCTGACCTGCTCGCGCTGTAATAGACCATGGCACATTCACAATTCACAGTTCAATGATAAGTTATGCATACCAAAGCATCATACACAACATGAGAGAAAACTCACTACCTTGATCCTTCTGGGCATACTCCAGCACCGGTCTCTCCCGCCTAGGGCAAATGTCGTATCCTAGAATCATGATTAGGGATGAAGAGTTATATTCTATTCCAAGACTTATTTAACTTGAAATACTTAAATTTGGTTATCATAATTGACCCTTAAGAGGCCACAAATGCCTCTAACAAAGGCCCTAAAAAAGGTTGGGAAACAATAGGTTAGAGATCTCCTTTCGAAAACTCAAAGTGCTGGAACACAGGGGTTGGCCGTGGCCAACCCTTCCTTGGGCCGGGGCCAACATATGGTCAGAAGGCCACTGGCCACGGCTAGCCACTCATGGGCCGCGGCCAGAATCAGGCCAGAAAGGTTTGGGCCGCAGCCAAGAAATTCCCTGATTCTTGGCTGAACTTCCAAAATTCATAACTAATCCTAGAAATATCAAAACGAGGTGATTCCAAAGCCAAAAGAAAGGTATTTAAGTCCTCTTTCTAGGAAAAATATGGTTCATTACTTCAAATCATCACACAAATACAGAATCACCAAAAACTAAATACTACTCCAAAACAGAGTTCTGTTTCCATCCCAAATTTTGGACAATCATATCTCCCAGAATACTAAACGAAATGACAAAAACTATATATCCATTTTGAAGCTTGAGATGTGAACTTTAAGACTGGAAATTTTCAGAATTTTCAAACACCATTTGGTCATTCAAAACGCTCGTGCAAACGGACTGCCCAGACAGAGTTTACACAAGACAGATTTTCCAATTTTTCCCAAGTGATCCAAATGAACCCAAAACCCCAACCAAAGCTATCCCCACATAAAATCACTCAAGGAATCCAATGGAAATGTCAAAATCACCAAAATTCTATTCCATTATCATTCTTTGGTTTTGGGTAACATTAAACACTAAAATCTCAAATTCTCCAAACTTAACAATTTCCAACCCAATCAATTCGATCTATCCAAAATGCATTTCAAACATATCAATTCCATACCAAACACATATGAAACTCCCAATGGCCCTCATTTTCGAAAATGGGCCAAAAATTCCAGAAAATTCAAACTTAACCAATGGCTACAAAACCTATATAGAAAGGTTTGTTTTACTCACCTATACAACTTTTCCAAAGGAGTTTCTTGATTCACCCAAGTCAAGAATTTCGTGAGAGCTCAAACACCATCAAATGGACAAACTAAAACCATGAAAATGATGCTCTCAATACAAGGAACTACTTTGTAGAAGAACATTTTTCCATTAGAGGCCATTAAGAGGGTCAAATACTCACCTTTTTCACAAGCTTCTTCTTCTTCTTCTGTAGAAATGGAGGACGCATGAGAGAGGAAAATGAGAGAGAGAAGGAGGGTTGAAGATGAAATGATCACTCCTCTTCCCCATACCTCCTATGTCAGTGAAAATGAGAGGGAAGGAGAGAGAAGAAATGATTTAATAATGCCATATTTGACTTTTATTACATCCTCTCTCACCCAACCAATTTTGCCATGTGTCAGAATTTCATTGGCTCTCATAAGGAAATCAACTAATTAATCACCTTAATCCCTCCATTAGCCATTTAAATTATACATCTCATTATTCTCTCATAGTTAGTAATTAATTTTCCCCTTAGTCACCAACTAATTGCCCAATAATTCCATTCTTCCAATTTTTCAATAATTATGACATATTAATTAATATTGCCATAAAACACATAATAATTCAAATTAAATTCATAATCATCCACATTAATAATCATTTGCCCTTAATCAAAAATTGGGATATTACACCTGCTTAGCTATAGAGTCTACCACTCTGTTGGTAGTTCGTGAAGCATGCTGCACCTCAATGGCCCAGCCTCTCTTTTAATAGTATATTTTTTCCAACATGATTTTTAAAATAAACTTTGTACTCTTTTTATTTTATTCCGCTGATCCACTTGTTTTATTTTCAAATTCAACTCACAATGAGGGCAACTTGGAATATGGCACAGGTGGTTAAAAAAAAAGTTAATACCATCTTTAATCATTGTAGTTTACAACTATTTTAGTTTTGGTCGTTGAAGTTTCAAATAAGTGGTTTTAGTCTCTCAAGTTTACTCTGTTTTAAACTGTTAGTTTCTGAAGTTTCAGAATAACTTGGAGTCAGAATTAACACCATTAATTAAGCTTACGTGGCTTTGCCAATTGCATCAAAAAATTAGATGGTTGGGAGTAAAACCACCACTGCAGTTCTCATCATCCTGTTCATCCTCCTTATCCTCGTCCACATCCTTATACTAATAATCGGAGGAGAGAGATAAAGTTAAAAATTAATAATTAATGGTTATTAATTAAGAACTGTAAAGTATTTTTGCTAACATACTTAATGATTCTAAGTCAATATTATGGTTGATAATGCAATTAATAGTAGACACCAATAAATAAAAAAAATTATCAAATTCATAACGGTTATTAAGAATTAACCATCCATTTATAAAATATAATGATCTTTAGTACTAAAATAAGTGACAGCTTGATAATCCACGAAACCATCTCTATATAAACGTCGGAATATTGAACTTCACTTCTCTGTTTCCATTTTAACTTCTTAAAGCCAACTTCTGATTCAACAAAATATCATGGACAAATGCAAAAGAACCTCTAGTTCATCATCTAGAAAAAAACCGAAAGATAAGCTCCCTTCGCCAACAAGCATTGAAGGTCTTGTCCACATAACCTACGACCTTTATCATATGGTCTATGTTTACATTTGATAGTAAGGACGCATGGACTAGTGCTTGAAATAACTTATCTCTCTCATTTGCTCTTTAAATGAGAAGGTGAATAAGTTACTGAAGAATGAAGAATCTAATGATGCATTAGATTCTTAAAACATCTTCATAACTTTTTATTTTTAGTTTATTTATTTGCTTTATATTTTTTTTGTTGTAAAATGAGTTTGCATAATCAACCACCAAAATTTAAGGAAAAAAATGAAGGTATGTAAATACAGTTATTAAGGAACAACCGTCACTTATTATAATACAATGCAAATACATAACAATTGTATTTTTTAAACGTCTTATATTGTCTCACAAGAATTACGGGGTCTTACGATAAAACGGTCATGAAATGTTGGATGAACAAACAAATGATTTGTCTTTTAATTTCATATCAGAAAAACAATATAATAGTTTCTCTTAAATAACCGTCAACTAAATGGTCCAAATGTTTCCCCTTCCCTATGTGTATGATGAGAATATTATGTGCTTCTTCATTCTTTGATGATCAGCATGAGAACCAAGTACCATTTTATTATCCACCAATGCGTGCGACAGCTCCTCGTCAACTTCTAACGTGTGCAATAATAGTTCGAACTCGTCACTTCCAATCTATATAAACTCCTAATTTCTTTAATGTTTATCATTTTTTTTTATTTCAATCATTAAAATAAACCGCCATATTGATGAGTTGCTAGAAAATCCATAACATCCTCCTCCTCCTCCACCTCCTTCCCCTCATCCATAACCTCTGCCTCCGAAGTGGAGGCAATGATGCAGCATGCAAAACGCATTAACTATGCCATGAGGATGCTAGTCGAATATTTGTTGAGTATGAACAGGAAGTCCAATCTCATTCTTGATGAGTATGAGATTGGCCATAATGATCTTGACATACTTCCAGATGATTCAAGCTACTACTTTGGTGATCAGTAGCATGATGATGTGTGGTTTTTTTAGCAAACCTCTGATCATCTATTAGATAACTAGTCACCAGAGGGTGATATTTTTTTGTTTTATTTTTATAAAATGTAAAAATGTAATTATTTAGGCACTAGCTGTCCAAATTATTTTTTTTAAAAAAAATAACATACCTCACAATTATTAATTAATAACCATGATATATGTATATGTTAAAACAATAACATAACTCATGGTTATTAACAAAGAATCATAATAAATATAAACAAATAAATAACTGTTTTATTGATACAACTGTTATGCAAAGTCTTCGGCATGACAACCCAAAAAACCTGCCCTTCCTCTTCTATTTAAGTGTCTAAAATAGAACACACTTAACACTTAGTATATTCAAATGAAACCCGCCAACATCATAACCATAGTACTTCTATTGTCTTTTCCGGACGTCGAGAGCCATTTTCGGTCGAGCCCCACCATAAAAAGCCTTTTCATACTTCTCAACGACAACTATGCTAGTCAATACCTTCACACTTGTCTCAGCGACTGTTGAGTGAGTTGCTTTCGCTTACCCTAACTAGCATTTTTCATATTTTGGTGAGCCTTAGTTAGGTTACATTCTTTTAGTGCTTTGTTCTCCTTGTTCAATTGAGGTGCTTTTGTGAAGTCACGACGCGATAAAGCATTCAAGGTGATATTAACTTGCTTTTGTAAAGTTATGGTTTTTTAGAAAACTTATTATTGCTTTGATCGAAGGTTCATTTCCTATTAATTTGACTAAAGGTTCCTACTTTATTGATTTTATTTTATGTAACTTCTAGAGAGATGTCCTTAAATAAATACATCTCCTTTTTTAGAAGTATCCATGTGTCTGGAAGTTGCTTCAAAATGTTCAATAGGTGTGATGAATAAACTAGTTCAGGTGTACCGATGAGAGTCATACATGAACAAGCCCTGTGAATAAACTAATTCAGATGTAACGAGAGTCATATACAAACAAGCTTTATAAATTAAGTAGTTCAGGTGACATATTGAATTTATTGTTGTGAAGTTGTATTTTTTTTTTTTGACATTCCATTATTACTCTGACTAAAGGTTCATCTCTTGTCTTTCTATTGAGCAGGTGGTACCAAATTAAATGCCATGAAATTTAACATTGTGATCAGTCTTAGACTCTTCAATGTGATAATTTTTGAGCTACTTGGTCTCATCTCTATATATATAGAGTAGTACTTCCTATATCAAGTAACCATGCAATTTGGATGGATCAAAATTTTCTAGGCTTCATGGCTAGAATCAGCCGCACTTTTGTTCTATATATATAATACTATAAGTGTTCACCTATACCTTGTGTCTCTTCAGCAATTAAGCCTACAAAGCCAAGGAAGTTTGCATAACCCCTGTGCCCTTTCTGATAAGGCTATTTGTTTTTTTCTAGAGTCTTTTGCTTTCCACGGGTTAATTTCTATAAAGAGACACAATTATATATAGGTCACCTGTTACATTATCATTTATATACATCAACAGTTGCCATTGATTCTCCCCATAAAGCCTGGAATGTCTTGATCCACGCCAAATTGCATAGCCACTCGATGCGAAAAGAACTGCTATTCTATCATATATTTAGAGTAGGTTAACTAGCTTAAAAACTCTCACTTGAAAATTTTTATATCGATATATCATGGTTTTTATATAAACACTGTCAAGTATTATAAATGTTCACGGTTCTTATTTATAAACCTTTATTTATGTACTCTGTACATAATGGTTGTCTACATGAGACCATTATTAAATTTTATTAAGAGTCACAGTTCTTATATACAAATCGTTATGTATCATGCAAGTATTACCATATATTATGACGGTGTTTACGTGTTCCTATTAATTATTATCACAGCAATAGGTGGATCATGGCCTCACCAAACTCCAATACATAATGGGTGCTATATTATAACCATTATAATTGATTCAGAATAAATAGCAGTTTGGAACCGTAATGTATCTACATGGAGTTTTTATAGCACCCGTACATATAATGGTTCGGAACCGTTATGTATAGCAATTAATAACCGTCATATATAGCGATTTCTATAGTAATGTTAGGCCACTTTTTAATGTTAATGGGTACTTTTGCTCCAAAAAAATATTTACTGTGCCTATAGCTCTTTCAAAAAATGTTGATGGTAGAATTACATAGCTTAAGGAGAACTGATTTTTTTGTCCAATAGTTACTTTAAAGTTGAAGTAACTTTTTCCATCTTCTTACTTTTATCTTATGCTTTTTAACTTTTCAATTTTCTTCATTTTTTGACCTCATTGTTACGGGTGTAAATGATATATTAAATAGTGCAAGTATACAGTGTCATAATGAAGTAATATAGAAGTAAGTAGAGTATCGTACCCACGAGAATTGATCACTAAGTATCAAAATGGATAATTTTAATTCGATTTAGTCAATTGATTAGTTGGTGATTGAAAGTACAAAACAAAGAAATGTTTAAATATAAGTGCAAATAATATGAAAGCAACTATAAGAAAAGACCTAGGGGTCAGATGTCATTTAACAAATTCCGGATTGAATCACTTATCTATTATAGTCCAAAATATTTCACATGATTGATAGCTGAGTTTTCCTCATTTAATTACTAGTCTTTTCTAAGGTCAAGCAATTCTATAATTAATTTCTAATCCAATATATTCCTATATGAATTTAAACAATTAATCATGTATTAAGATTTATGGAACACATTAAGGCTATACAACTCATATGAATATATTCCTATTTCATATGCAAGTTATAGTTTTAATTATAGGATTTACACACATGCAACTCCTTTCGGTTTCAACATGCATATTGAAATCATTCAAAACATGGCCAATCAATAGAAAGCATTAAGAATAATAATTAAAACTCAATCATAAAGGAACAATTAAAACTAGATTTAATAAGTTAAGATTCAATCCATCATTAGTAAACTACGTCATCACCCTAGGAAATTAAAATTTAGCTCATAATAAAATTAAAAATAAAACTAAATTAAATTGAAAAATTTATAAATGATGCATAAAACTTGAATATTAAATTCTAAAACATAAATATACAACTAAAAGATGCATGAAAAATGGAGAAATCTAGTCGCCCATTTAGGAAGTAAAACCTTCTATGTAGGTGGCAACCTATACCATCCATAAAGGAGGACTACCTATACCATCCTTGTAGGAGGTCTACCTATACCATCCATGTAGGAGGTCTACCTAAGCCTTCCAATATGGAGGCATAAGAAAAGTAATACAATGCATGAAATTAAATCTAAGAAATATAATAATTTATTCATAATTGTCAGAGAAAAGATATCTTACTCTCAGAGAAGGAAACATCTACTTCTCTCCTTCTTCGTCCTTCATTTATGCTTGGCCTTGATATCTATTTATAGGGAAAAAACATGTTGCTATAGTGCCAAAAAAGTGTTGCTATAGTAAACCGCGTCTGGAACAGTGATTTCAAATAGCAAACATTGTCTGGAACAATGAAATGTGCGTTTGCTATAGTAACTTCTATATTTTTATTTTTTTTAAAAGACTATTTATTCCAAAAACATTATTTATTTATCAATTACACCCAAATTTATTATATTAAACTCATATATTGTCCACAAAATCATCATATAAGGGAAATTAAATATGAAAATATTTTACTTATCAAATTCCCCCACACTTAACTCTTTGACGTCTTTGGACAATGAGTGACTAATAAGTGCTTCCAACAAAATTAGAAGTGTCAAGTCATAAGCAAGAACACAATTGAAAAATAAAGAGATCATAGTATTCATGAATCAAAGAAAATATAAACAGGTAACTTTATTTAAAAATGTATAAACTGAGTTCGTAAGTGTAACTCATTTTCTCAATCTCTCAAGTGTTTAAGTGTAAGTGTTTCACTCAAATTCAACCGATAAAAAATTGTACTACCATAGGCTTGCTAAGAATCTCAATCTCTACTGCATAGTTCACATGCATATTTCAAATCAAAAAAACTTATTAAGGGTGGTAATGGTGTTAAGGTAAAAGGAATATAAAACATGGTATGAAGGGCTACATTTAAGAAATTTAATAGATCAATTGAAAAATGGGCTACTTATAAATTTATCTCATCACAACAACCCACAATTCAAATACTTAATATATGTTTTTTCTTTTTTTTTATTTCTTTTTTCCCCTTTTTCTCATAAATTTTCAACTTAAAGTTGATGATATATATACCCCCATACTTGTCAAAAGCCCATTTCACAAGAATTTCAAATGCTCTGCTAATCTTCAAAATTATGTACAAATACTTGATATATCATTAAAACATAGGTTAATAGGTTGAGAATAAAGAAACAATCAATTAGGCTCAAAGGAACTTATCAACGATATAATTGCAAACTTGGCTATTTGGCTTTGACTATAGAAAATGAATGCCTTTATCATTTTTGAATGTGCATGTGAGAAGTAATTTCAACCAGATATAAGCAAGTTCTAGAGTGACAACTTAATAGGTAAATATCACACAGGAGAAATAGTCATTATAAGCTCAAAAGCTCATGGTTAGGGGCTTTTAAACTCATTTCATTCAATCTCAAAATTCATCCCCAATTGCAACAATCAGTTGTTCATTCATGCTATAAAATCTCTAAATTCAATTGATTCATTCTTAAAACTCATATACTTCTTAAAATTATTACAAAGCACCTAAACAAGATTTTTTTTACTCTTTTTTTTTACTTTTTTTAAAAAAGAACAAAAAACATGCAACTAATATAATGCAACTAATGAAATGCGTCTCAAGAGTTAAGAATAACTCTTTACTCTGCCATTTTCTCATACCCCATGCATCTAATGGTTTTTACTTAGCCCAATATGCAATGCTAGAAATGCCATCCAACATCTCCAAACTATTAGGTAGAGCGATAAAAGCTTCAACATGGTAGAACATTCATCCCATTCATTCAGGAAAGGTCGAAACCTGTAACTTTTGTCCTAAGGAAAAAGTGTTGGCTTCTAACTCCTTCACCCTTACACTCAAACCCTTGCTTCCATTCATGGATGCAGAAATGGCCACACTTTCCCTAGGCCTTGGATACTTCCCCGTATATAAAGTTGATCTTTCTGGCAGCTAACACAATTCCAAGTTCTTTTATTGCAGCTACAAACTCTCCATTTTTTCCTGAATTAGTTTCACAAAAAATGCATATAGATATAAATTTACATTTTTGTGTGATACCTTTTTTCTCTCTTTTTTTCTCGGACCATTTGTGTTTACAAGTAGAAGAATGCATATTTACAAGTGAAGAGTGCATATTTACAAATGAAAGAGTACATATTTATATTACTAAAAAATCAACAACAAAATCATACATATCACACATTTTTCAAAAAAATTTAGAAAAACTTCCAACACGAATGGCCGGCGTAATTTGCGTGAAGAAAAAGAGGAAAGAAAGTCAAAAGTTATTGAGAAGAGAAGACATATTAGACAAAAGCTGTTGAAAAGATAAGATAGATTAAACAAAAGTTACGAAAAAGATAAGATAGATTAAACAAAAGCATGATTATGTACAGTAGTTGTAATTTTAACTCACATCTTCCTCTGGTTGTACGTCCAGTAACAGCTTGAACACTTTCTATGAATCGAGGATTTCTTGCCATCCAGTTTTCTTATAAACTGGCAAATCGGGTCTTTTAACGTCAAATTCCCAAGACAATAGTTCCTTTTTTCGTTGTTGAATACGTCCACTAAATCAAGAAGAATACGATGAACATCACCACTCAAATGCGTCTCAAGAGTTTGAATGATATCATCTAGTGACTCCTTACTCAGTCCATCCTTTATAAATTTAATTTTATCTTCTCGATTTATATAAACCATACCTTTGCTCCTACAACGCTGATCATATGTCCACCTTGCACATTTATAGCAGACATTCATTCTTTTAGCTCTTTTCTTTTTGGAGTAAGAACTTATTCCCATTCCTAATAAAGGTTTAACAAATAATTTATGAATCTCACTTGCTAAACATACCTTAGCTTCAATAATCCAGTGTACGTCCACAAGAAGGCCCAAACGCTTGAATATCTTCATCCTTTCAAGTTGACTATTATAGATCTTCCTGAGCATATCTTTGGGAAGAGTGGGGAACCTATTCTTAAGCTTTGGAAGAGATTCCTCCATGGTAACTTAAAATAAAACTGGTGAAAACTAAAATCTCAATGCAGTGCAGTGTGTTACGGTGAGCAGGAAAGAAAAATGAGGGAGTAGGAAAGAAAAATAAGAGAGTAGGAAAGAATTTTTTGGGTTGACTCCCAAATAGCCGCCCTTCGTCTTTAGCTAGACAAAGACCAAACCAAATTTTTTTTATTTTTTTATTTAGTTTTTTTATATCAGAGTATACCTATTGGTTCCTTAAAAGTAATGAGAGGTTTCAAAGTATTGAGTATACCATCATTGTATTCTTTGAGCCTTTGCCTATTCACTTTGAATTTTCGATCGCCATCTTGAATTTCCACCGTTCCATATGGCCATACTTTAGTCATAGAATAGATTTCGGATTTCGAGTGATTTAGGGTTCAATCGAGTGTAGGATAAATATCACTCGAGTGGTGATGGGTTCCACTCGAGTGCGGTAGTGCAATTTTCCTTTCTGCTCTCTATTTTCCATTACACTTTCGTAGATAAAGGCAAGAGTGCACCTTAACTCTTGTGAGTGTTAAGCCATCACTCGAGTGCTTTGAGTAAAACTTGAGTGCTCCTGATCCTTGAAAACCCTGGTGCTCTCGAATCCTCACTTTTTGTACCTCACTTTCGAATGTTCAGGTGAGCATTTGGCTACCGAGTGTGGCTTTCTGGACTCGGGTGTTGTAGTCTTCGGAAAGTTCTTGTGCTCACGGGTATACACTCGCTGTCCTTCACTCTCTAGTACTCGAGTATAAACCGTACCATTACTCGAGTGAGGTCTTCTTCACTGAGTATCCATACAATATCACTCGAGTGAGGCCATCTTCACTCGAGTGTCTCAGTGAAAAATATCAGGTTTGAGCTTTCGAAAAGGGGATATTTGGGGATAGTCTTGCAACCCTTTAGAGCTATTGATAGAGTTATTCAAGGGTACTAGAAGAGCAATAATGATAACCAAATTAAGTGTTATGAAGTAATTGAGAATTGGAATAGAGAATTGACTCTTCGTTACTTATTATAATTATAAGATACGATATTTGCCCCACTCGGGAGAGACCTGCGGCAGAGCACGCACAGAAAGACCAAGGTAGTGACTTTTCTCTCATATTGTGTATGATGCTTGGTATGCATGACTTATCATTATTTGTTGTATCTTTGGCATGAGGCCATTATGTTATCTCCCATAGTGCATTACAGCCTGAGCAGTTCAGCGTGAGCAGTCGTAGGGGGTGATGGTTATCACACCTACCCCTGCCGTTGTAATTACCAGGGGTGCATTGTAGAATCATGGATTCCTGTTTTAGTATCTGGCCAGTGTGGCTATGTGTATATGTGAAATATTTTATATGGAACCCAGCTGTGGTGATATATGTGTTATGATCATGTGATTGTGCAATACAGCGTGAGCACTTCAGTGTGAGCAAACGTAAGGTTGACATGAGTCATACCTGCCCTTGCCGCTGTAACTGCCGTTGTAGTTTCTATATGTTGTGTGATGATTTGCTTTCATGCTTTGTTGTTGTGCATACTATGAGCAATTTGACACTACGGGGATTCCTTAGAATCTCTCCCAAAAACAAATTTTTAGACAGGGCTGAAGGATTTATAGGCAAGCGGGTGACGAAGAGTGGATAGAGCTCCTAGCTAAGATTTTTATTTTGGAAAATTGGTTATCATTTTGTAAATCATTTGGATATTTTTTTATGAATTACATGTACAATTGGATAGTATTTGCGTAATCCCCTTATTATGGGAAACTCTATGGGTAATTGTACCTTATAGATCCTTAATTAGTCAATGAAACCCGAGTGTGTCGGGAAATTTATGATGTACTCTGATATGTATGAATGAAATCAACCTGTACAGGCCATTTATGTATTGAAATGTGAATATGAGACCACTATGAATAGGTTTTGAAAAATTTTTTGGCAACCCTGTTTTTGGGAAATTTTATTTTGTTTAAGTCCTAAATCGTCTATGGTCTCTAATTCTACATTAATCACGTGTTTATAAATGCTAAACTCGGCCTTGATCATGAAGGGGGTTATATTTGATCGATTATTGAATTAAAGTGGAATAATTATGTGTTTTGTGGCAATTTTAATTAATATGCCATAATTAGTAGGAAATGGAAAGAATGGAACTATTGGTCATAAGGTGGTGATTAATAGGGAAATTAATTAATAACTAGGAGAAAAATGAGAAGTGTGATTATATGGCTAATGGAGGGATTAGAGAAGCTAATTGGGTGTTTACTTATGAGAGCCAATAGGGAGGTGACACTTGGCAAGCTCACATGTGGAGAGAGATGTAGAGAAAAGTCAAATATGATTTTTTTTAATATTTATTCTCTCTCTTCCCTCCCCATTTTTCGATTGTGGATGGTATAGGGGGAGGGAATGTCATCATCTCCTTCATCTTTTTCACTCAATCTCTCTCTTCTCTCTCTCAAACTCGTGCAGCCATTGAAGGAAGAAAGGAAGAAGAAAAACTTGATTTTTGGGTAAGCAAATGGCCTCAAATGCCAAAATGCTCTTTATTAATATTGTTCCTTGAGTTAAGAGCTTCCTTCTATGTTTATATTTTGGCCATTGGTGTTGATTTATGCCCACATGGAATTTTGGAGGTTGGAGAATCAAATAACCTCTTTGGCAAAGTTATAGAGGTAAGTGAAATGAACTTTTCCATATAATTTTTATGGCTTTTAGATTAGTTTGGAAATTCTGGAATTTTTGGCTTGAACTTGAAAATAATGACCATTAGGAGTTTGGTATATTATTGGCATGGAAATGGTATCTTGTGGTGAGTTTGGGATAGATAGAATGGATTTGGGATTGAAATGTCTTGTTTGGATGATTCTGGAAATCGGATGTTTATGTTGCTGAAAACCAAAGCATGATAATGGAATAGGATTTCGATAATTCTGATGGTTCCATGTGATTCCTTGGGTGTTTTTGTATGGGAGTAGCCTTGAGTAAGAGTTTGGGACTATTAGAATCAATTGGGCAATTGTTGGGATGTGTGGTATGTTTTTTTTATTTTTTGGTTTTTGATAAAATCACTTGAGTGATTTAGGGTTCAATCGAGTGTGGGATGAATATCACTCGAGTGGTGATTGGTTCCACTCGAGTGCGGTAGTGCAATTTTCCTTTCTGCTCTCTATTTTCCATTGCACTTCCGTAGATAAAGGCAAGAGTGCACCTTAACTCTTGCGAGTGTTAAGCCGTCACTTGAGTGCTTTGAGTAAAACTTGAGTGCTCCTGATCCTTGAAAACCCTGGTGCTCTCGGATCCTCACTTTTTGTACCTCACTTTCAAATGTTCAGGTGAGCATTTGGCTACCGAGTGTGGCTTTCTGGACTCGAGTGTTGTAGTCTTCGGAAAGTTCTTGTGCTCTTGGGTATACACTCGCTGTCCTTCACTCTCTAGTACTCGAGTATAGACCATACCATCACTCGAGTGAGGTCTTCTTCACTCGAGTATCCGTACAATATCACTCGAGTGAAGCCATCTTCACTCGAGTGTCTCAGTGAAAAATATCAGGTTTGAGCTTTCGTAAAGGGGATTTTTGGGGATAGTCTTGCAACCCTTTAGAGCTATTGATAGAGATATTCGAGGGTACTAGAAGAGCAATAATGATAACCAAATTAAGTGTTATGAAGTCATTGAGAATTGGAATAGAGAATTGACTCTTCATTACTTATTATAATTATAAGATACGATATTTGCCCTACTCGGGAGAGACCTGCGGTAGAGCACGCACGGAAGAACCAAGGTAGTGACTTTTCTCTCATGTTGTGTATGATGCTTGGTATGCATGACTTATCATTATTTGTTGTATCTTTGGCATGAGGCATTATGTTATCTCCCGTAGTGCATTACAGCCTGAGCAGTTCAGTGTGAGCAGTTGTAGGGGGTGATGGTTATCACACCTACCCCTGCCGTTGTAATTGCAGGGGTGAGTTGTGGAATCATAGATTCCTGCTTGAGTATCCGGCCAGTGTGGCTGTGTGTTTATGTGAAATATTTTATATGAAACCCAGCTGTGGTGATATATGTGATATGATCATGTGATTGTGCAATACAGCGTGATGACTTCAGTGTGAGCAAAAGTAAGGTTGACATGAGTCATACCTCCGGTGTTCAAGGGGAGGTTAAAACCCCAAGTTACTGAGGACTGGATAAACCTGTTAGAGAAAATCTTTGAAGTCCTCAAGTGTTTATCGAAGGTGAAGGCAAAGCTAGAAGGAGATGCAGACCGGTGGTGGCGGAATATCGCCATGTCATTGAAGAACCGGAATATGCCATTGACTTGGAAGGTGTTTCAAAAGCAATTTAATGAGAAGTACTTCCCTAAGTCGATGAGACTTGAGAAGGAATCCGAGTTCCTAGCCATCAAGCAGGGTGATACGGAGAGCTTTGACGAGTATCTTTCCCGTTTCATCTGACTCTCACGATACTCTCCAACCTCCAAAATTCCTTGTGGGCACAAATCAACACAATGGCCAAATTATAAACATAGAAAGGAAGCTCTTAACTCAAGGAACAATATTAATGAAGAGCATTTTGGCATTTGAGGCCATTTGCTTACCCAAAAATCAAGCTTTTCTTCTTCCTTTCTTCCTTCAATGGCTGCACAAGTTTGAGAGAGAGAAGAGAGAAATTGAGTGAAGAAGATGAAAGAGATGATGACACTCCCTCCCCCATACTATACATAGCCGAAAAATGGGGAGGGAAGAGACAGAAGAAATATTAAAAAAATCATATTTGACTTTTCTTCAGATCTCTCTCCCATGTGAGCTTGCCAAGTGTCACCTCCCTATTGGCTCTCATAAGTAAACACCTAATTAACTTCTCTAATCCCTCCATTAGCGATATAATCACACTTCTCATTTTTCTCCTAGTTAGTAATTAATTTCCCCATTAATCACCAACTTATGACCAATAGTTCCATTCTTTCCATTTCCTACTAATTATGGCATATTAATTAAAATTGCCACAAAACATATAATTATTCCACTTTAATTCAATAATCATCCTGAATAATTATCATTAGCCCTTAATTGAAATTTGGGGCGTTACAATTCTCTTAATGAAACGCCAGTGTGTCAGGAAATTTATGCTTTACTCTGATATGTATGAATGAAATTAACCTGTACATGTCATTTATGTATTGAAATGTGAATATGAGACCACTGTGAACAGGTTTTGAAAAAGTGTTTGACAACCCTATTTTTGGGAAATTTTATTTTGTTTAATTCCCAAATCATCTATGATCTCTAATTCTACATTAATCACGTGTTTATAAACGCTAATCTCAGCCTTGATCGTGAAAGGGGTTACATCCATCTTGTCGCTGACACCCAGATCCGCCACATGTTGCAACCTCCCTCCGCCACATGTCGCAACCTCTTTATTCCTAGAAATGCAACTCAACTTGCCCCCCTTTAGTTTCAACCCACGACCTCGTCCGTACGCGCTTGATGCATTCCTGGATAGGCTCGACTACTTTAGCGTTATATTATTAAACAGTTATATATATAATATTATTATACATAATTAATATTTTATTAACAATAATTAATAACTAATAAATAATTATTAACTAATATTTTTTTACTAATATTAATTAATAACTAATAAATTTTATTTTTTATAAATAAAATTTTATATGAACATTTTGCCCCTATAGGGACCAAAATCTATGATTGGAAATTAAAAATATTTTAGAAATTAGAAAATAATAATTAAAAAATAATAAATTTTATAAAAATAATTTTTTAAAATTTAATTTAATTACGAAATAATAATTAATTAAATAATAATAATTTTTCAATTTTCTGATGGAATTGAATTCCGTCGGAAATTGCGACAGAATTCAATCCGTCGCAAATTTTTGTCGAAAATTTGAGAGGGAATTATTCGGTCAGAATTTCCGTGGTAAAATTTGCGACGGAAAAACTTTCGTCAGAAAATTTTCCGACGAATTACAGTCTGAATTTGCCACGGAAAAATTTTGTCAGAAATTTCATGTTTTTTTGTAGTGCTTCCAAAGAACATTTGGCAAAAAGAATTTATACAAAGTATTGCTGGTACTTTCCAAATATAAAAACACATCAAATCATTCTAATCAATAAAAGTTTTTTTTTAAAAAAAAATACACGATTTTTTCATATTATTGGTTTCATGTGGTTTTTACAAGGAGAAAAGTTATGTCCAGTGCCATAGAACCAGTTCCTCTTGTTCACCAATGACTTAATGACACCTGGATTTCTTTACGGATCATCACTAACTCCAACTCTCATCGTCTCTGTTCGTCATTCACCTGGATTTCCCGTTAGGACTTGATACGATGTTGATCAGGGACGACCGATATGGTGGTGATCATAGAGGAGAGGATAACGATGCACCTTCGGCTGGCCACTCTGGCCCAATAACAAAACCTGAACTTTAGTTGCTGTTAACAGTAGATATGACGACGATCAAGGACGGCAAATATGGCAACGATTTGTGGAGGAGTGGATAACAGTGGCCAAGGCCAACTGTAGCGATCATCAATACATAGGACTGTAAAGAGAATTGGTGGTTTAGAACGGTGGCTTGAACTAACTGTAATAAGGTATTTTTTGGTTTCAATCTCTAAGTGCTTGTATTTTCTTCCCCTTTTGATCAATTGGCTCTCTTACTTGTTGGAAAATTTAATGCCTAAGAATCTTAAAGCAAAATCGACCGTCAATATGTTCTAGAAGCCTTTGGTTATACCATTATGAGCATTTTGATGTATATGGTATATCATTGTGCAAGGAATTGATTCAGGTCAAAGGTCTCTCTTACCCACTATGGCTTTCCCTCATCCCTTTCACTTCATTCACACACATTTAAGTGTATAAATATGCTCATTTTATCTCTCCTGATTAATAGCTAAGTAGACAGGAGGAACGAACTAGATTATCCAACAAAAGTTTTTTGTACTATGTTGTTTATTGTCATTTAAGAATCCAAGGAAACTTAAGTTAGGTGTAAGTATTAGACATAGATATTTTGGAAGTGCTATGAGCTTAAGAAATCTATCCAAAAATTAGTATTTGGCCATATTTTACAGTAGTCACTTCACTTGTTTAGTAACCACTAGTGGATTTTCATTGTGTGGTTTTGTCACATGATTTGAGGAAGATAGTTATAAATATCCATTTTCTTTGAAATACCTTTTACCATAGATGCAATAGAGACGAAGAGAGTTGGAGTTAGTGATGATGTGTAAAGAAATCCAAGTGTCATTTCTATGGTACTAGACATAAGTTTTCTCCTTTTTAAAAATACGTAGAAGAACTATTATATTAACTAGCATAGAACCTGCACAATGCGCGGGCTCTTATTATATAAATTGTATAACTTTTCATTGTTTACATTTGTAATATATAAATATAAGACAATATATTATTTTTTTTATCAGGTATGAAGAAGAATGATATATTTAAACATTTTTTTATATTAATAAATACAAAAGGTAGAAGATCTATAAATATATTTTCTAGCCCATTTTCACTGTTCACAAGCACATACCTTTAATGCCCTCTTTTCTCTACAAGAAAATAAATATAGTAATGATTTGAAAAGAATGAAGAAAAGCTTAAAGATCAACTGCATTATGTATGTGTAATAAACACGCAGTTCTATATTCAGAAATTTTGAGAGGGAAATGTCCAAAAATAGATTTAATGTTTAATCCCATTAATTGAAACTTGCAACTATTCTAGTTCCCTTTGTGCCTTCTCAGTAGATGCCTAAAGCATAAGTAATACAAGTAATACAACTATTAGCCTATTAGCTTTTCTTAGACCCTAAAATTCAGCTTTCAATGTAGGAAGAAATAGAGCATTTTTAGTAGATGTTACCCCTCTTAGAATAGAGTTAAAGACCAAAAGAACAAAACATATATTAATCTATAGAGTACCTTTCAGGTTACATCTATTGAGAATTAGAATTAGAATGGCAAGTGCGAACTAAAGAACAATGGGTATGTCTTCACTAAGGTTTTGTTTTGCCACATGGGGAATATCATAATCCCTTGCATCTGGATATTTTGAATTTGGTTTGGTTTGATTTTATTTAACAAATGGTTTTTTTTTTCATTTTATGTGAGAAGAATAAATTCCTTTTTAAGGATTTCAATAGGCAGAATCTAGTTTCACAATTTCAATGACTTCCTTACTTTGGAAAAAGAGTAAAACCAACTCTACATTAGAAAGAAAATTTGGTAAGGACAGAAGATTGAAGAGGGATAATAAAGAAGAATAGGAGAAAGAGGATATGAGGGGGGGGAGAAAGAGGTTGAGGAGGGGAAGACAGGCTGAATTATATGCTAGAAAGAAACTAATCCATATATTTAAACATGTTGAAGAGATAGCACCCACACCCCACTTACATGATCACCCATAATAGCACGCCCCTCACATTTCATAAGGTAACGTTACAAAACCTACATTGTTATAATACTTGATGTAATATATTAAATATGAAATGTGCTTTTTGAGCCTAGACAACTAATACTAATAAAACATGAAATGTGTTTTTTTTTTTGGTTGATAAAGTTTTTTCTTGATCTATATAATTTGTATAAATCAGGAAAAAACTTAATGATATGAATGTGTCAATGTTTATATTAATAATTAAATGATATAATGATGATATGATTATGTAGATGTTAGTTGAAGTTAAAAAAATTATGATTTTCCGGTAGTAATTTTTATGGAAAATAGAATTCAAATTACTTTTAAAATAGAATGTGGGAGATATTGAAGGAGAGAATGTAGGAATTTTAATCAAAGGCATTTTTGTATTTTTAAATTTATATTTTAATAATTGATCATTCTAAATAATTACACTTTTATGGTCCTTTCCAATACATCTTATTCTCTCTCAATCCTTCTTTCTAAGTTTTCCTATATAAAATATATTTTAGTTATGATGTTATCATTTAAATCAAAATATATAAATATATAAAATATAAAACCGTTAGTAGGACTGGTGGGATTCTTACCCATATATTGAAAGTTATTTCTTTAAGGTAATTATTTTGGGAGATATTTTGGGTTATTATCAAATTTGTCAAAAATTCTGGAATTATGTATTCTATTAATATAGTAAATATTAATTTAAAATTTTTAAATAATTAAGTGCATAATTTTAATTCAAAATATATGAAATATAGTTGATGTTTTCATTTAAGTCAAAATATATAAATATATAAAATATAAACATCAAAAGGCCATGACTAAATTCTCCTTGGTTTTTTTTCTTATAATTTAAAGTAATAAATAAAATTTTAAAATATTTGAAATAATATAAAAAAATGTTTGATTAAAATATTTTTTTTATAATAGACAATTTTCATTCAAAATATCAAATGAGTTACATCATACCTCTACAATCATCCTAGGGCATGATTGCAAAGAATTACGGATGTTAATATCTATCATAGATACAATTACTATTCTATCTAATGCAAAATAATTTAAAAGACTTGCTATATCCTGGAAAACAATATCTACAAAAGAGTGCCACTGTTCCACATTAAGGAACCATTTCTTCTTCCTGCAAAAAATGGTCAGTTTCTCTGTCATTGTATTGCTAAAGAGAGGATATTTAGTAATATAGAGGAGAGCAGATCGTAGTCCCATGTCAGCAAAATTCATCACTAATCGATTTGTCTTCCATTGTAGAGCTTGAACTGATTGGCCTTGATAACAAACATGCAAGTAGAGCAACATAAATCTTCCTGAACAATTTTTTCCTATTATAATGCTCCAGCCACTTAATGGAATAGAAATTATCGAAATGATATGAGGAAGAACTACTTGCCTTCTCACCCTTGATGAATCTTTTGTTGCAAATGCAACTTTGCAAAGTGATGAGGAAAAATGAATTTCTTTAATTATCTGTAAAGGCTCCACTTTCTTACCTTTGTAAAGCAGAAGATTTCTCTTCTTCCACAAATAATTAATAAGCTTGATAATCAAAATCATCATCTCGGTGTTCCTATCCCTACTCAATTCAATCAATGTTCTTTTAAGCCAATATTTAAAATCAAGGAAAGTGGTGAAATTGAAGGAAATCGAATGTCCTCCAAACCAAACTGCTCTTGGAATAGGGCAAGTCACAAATAAGTGCTCCAATGTTTTAGATTCATTACAACCAAATAAATAATTACCTTGGATAGGCACATGATGTTTATAGAGCACATCAATTGAAGGAATTGCATCATTAAGAATCTTCTAAACAAATAACAGATCCTTCATAGGCAATGAAATGGTTTATAGGAACTTCCAAAAATTGTCACTTTGATTTTGCTACAAGAAGGAGATACTTTTAAAAGTAGTATTGACCTTATAATCACCTGAAGGACTAAGAGTCCAAATCAACCTATCCTGACCATTCATGAAGGAGATAGGGGTATGAATTATTCCAACTAACTGGACACCAGCTAGAAGGAAGATGCACTAATAATTCTACAACTGATCTTAAAGAAGAAACACTTGTAGAATTAGACTGCATGAGCCACCATAATGGGTGGTTTAAAGAAATAGATTTGATAGGTATATAGGTTATTTGAAGCTGTACACTAAGAGTTATAAATTTTAGCATAATTATGTGAAAAATAATTATTTGGGCTAAATATGAGGGAAATGGTGCATGAATAAGAGGAAAAGAATTTAAATATGTGTTATGTGGCAATTTAAGTTAATGTGCCAAAATCAATGGAAAATTATTAGTAATTAGTCAGTGATTAATGAAGAAATTAATTACTAATTAAGAAGAAATGAGATGTGTGACTAAATGGCTAATGGAGTGGTTAGAATAACTAATTAGTTACTTACTTTATGAGAGCCAATGAGAGTGGGACATGTGGCAAGCTTATATGAAGAGAGAGTGCATGGAAAAGTCAAATGGCATTTTAAAATGATTTCTTTCTCTCTCTCGTCCCTCCTTTTCGCTGAAGCAAGCATGGGCATGGGGGAGTGTCATCATTTCTTCATCTTCCTCCACACTCTTCTCTCTCATTCTCCTTCCCATTTTTGGCAGCTATGGAAGCTTAGGAGAAAGAAAGAAAAAGATTGATATTAAGGTAAGACAATGACTTCAAATGACAAAACTTTCTTCTTTAATCTTGTTCCTTAGATTGAGGGCTCCATTTCTATGGTCTTAGATTGTCCATTGGTGGTGTTTTGAGCACACAAGCAAATCTAAGGATTGGTGAATCAAGGAACCTCTTTGAGAAAGTTGTTGAGGTAAGTAAGATGAATCTTTCTATATGAGTTTTGTGGCCATTGGATTTAGTTTTGAATTTTTGGAATTTATTCCCTATCTTCAAAAATTAAGGTAATTGGGTGTATGGCATGTTGTTGTCATGGAATGGGTGTTTTGGGATGTGATTTGAATAGGTAGAAATGGGTTTGAGGTTGAAATGGCAAATTTGAAGTTTTGAGGATTTTAATGTTAAATGTTGCCTAAAACCAAGCATGATAATGGAATAAGAAATTGGTAATTTTGATGTTTCCATTGGATTCATTGTGCAAAATTATGTGAGAATAGTCTTTGATAAGAATTTGGGATCACTAGAAACATATGGTAAAAACTTGAAAAATGCTGTCAACTTTGCTACGTTTTTTGCTTCTGATAAGCATCACTCAAGTGATCTGGGGTCTCACTCGAGTGAAACCTTGAATGTTCTCTTTTTCCTTCAGTTTTTTGTTGTACTTCGTTGCAAAAAGCCAAAAGTGTTTGTATTACTTGTGAGTGTTATGGGTTCTCACTCGAGTGAACCTTGTCTTGCTCTAGTGCAGGTGTATTTGACACTACGAACTCGCGTCTCAAGTTATCACTTGCAGTCAATTTTCAAGAATATGTCTCAACACTTGCGAGTGTTAAGCCATCATTTGAGTGCTAGGTCCCTGCTCTAGTGTTGTTCTCCTTTAAAAGTTTCTTTTGCTCTCGAGTGAGCACTTCCTAAACCTCAATTTGTAGAACTCAGGTGAGCATTAGGCTATTACTCGAGTGTTAACCTTTATGCTCGAGTGCTCCAAGCATTTCTTGTATCTACCTATACTCTCTGTCAAGCACTCGCACAAGTGTGCTTCTGTACCCGAGTGCAAGTCCGTCATCACTCGAGTGAGGCCTTCTTTACTCGAGTGCAACAGTGAAAAATCAGTACTTGTACTTCTAAAAGGGGATCTTTGGTATAGTTCTTCCAACCCTCTAGGGCTTTTGTTAGAGATATTTGTAGCTACTTAAAGGACATTAATGATAACTAAATCTAAGTGTTGAAGTCATTAAGTATTGGAATAGAGAATAATGCTTCGTCCCTAATCATTAATTATAGGATTTGATATTTTCCCTGCCCGCGAGAGACAGGCCTCTGAGCAAGCACGAAATGACCAATGTAGTGACTTTTCTCTCATGTTGTGTATGATGCTTGGTATGCATGACTTATCATTGTGTTGATGTTGTGAAAATATGAATGAGAAATGTGCCGTAGTGCATTATAGCATGAGTAGTCATAGGTGGTGATACATGTCACACCTACCCCTACCATTGAACTGCCATTGTAAGTGTCGTGGCTGTGTTTTGGAATTGTGAATTCCTACTTTGAGAAACATGCTGGTGTGGCTATGTATTGTGAAATATTTTATATGTAACCTAGCTGTGGTGATATATGTGATATGAACATGTTGTGCAATACAACGTGAGCACTTCAGCATGAATAAACGTAAGGGTGATGTAAGTCACACCTGCCCCTGCCACTGTAATTGTCGTTGTAGTTGCTGTGTGTTGTGTTGTGATTTGCTTACATGCTTTGTGGTTGTGCATACTATGAGTGATTTGTTACTACAGGGATTCCTTAGAATCTCACACTCCCACAAAACAATTTTTAGACAGGGCTAGTGGTTCCAAAGAGAAGCAGGTGACGAAGGGTGTTAGAGCTCTAGGCTAGGAGTTTATTTTGGTTTTTGGTTATCATTATGGACATTTGTATATAATATATTGTGGGCCATAGAATAGTATTTGTGTAATCCCCTAGAATGGGAAACTGATTATGGGCATTTGTGCCCTGTAAACCCTTAGTTGATTAATGGAACCCGAGTATGTTAGGAATTTGCATTGTACTATGATATTTATTAATGGAATAATACTGTAAAGGCCAATTATATATTTGAAATGTGAATATGAGACCGTTGTTGAACAGGTTTTAGAAAACTTTTTGAAAACCATGTTTTGGGAAAAAGGAATGTTAACTAGTCCCAAGTCATCTTACGGTCTCTAATTCCACATAACCACGTATTTATGAATTTAATCTCAGCCTTGGTTGGAAGGGGGTTAGAAGTTTGTGCCGGGACAGTGAAACATTTATGAGCAGGAAGTGGTTTGCATCGGAATAAGGCACAAGTAGGGGTCATAAAGTTATATGATCCTGAATAATGCATGCAGCTAATGAGAGCAATAAGTAGGGGTCATACAATCATATGATCCTGAATAATGTATGCAGCAAGGGCAGTAAGGGCGCCAACTGGGTTATACCCGAACACTGATAGACAGTCAAATTTATGGTGTTATAATTCTGTAACTTATATGGTGCATAGCATATTTATTTATCACATTTTCTATGAATTATTGTGTGTTACTACAGAGGCCAAGTGGGATCTAATTGAGGTAGTAAGACAAGGGTGGGTAGGCAGTGCAGCCTCACCTATATTGTATTTAACAGTGTGAAGTATCAGAGTGGGCAGCTAAAGTGTGGTGAATCTAGCTACAATTTTTGAGACTTATAGGAGACCTTGATATTCGCACCGGTGTTGATCATCCTAAAACATAATATGGCCTTGATGGTTAACAGTGTTACAGTATGTATGATGTACAGTATTACACCCTATGTGGTGTACAATGCAATGACCTGTATGGTCAACAGTCAACCACCCTTGTAGTTTATGGTGACATATTTGAACTGGAATTGAGATGAGCCCTAATGTAGTAGGGTATAATAGTGGCAGATACTTCTCGACAGCTATAGTCTCACAAAATGAATCACCCACTTGTGATGCAGTGCATATAGTGGATGGTGCACACAGTGAATAGTGCATATAGTGACCAGTGCACATAGTATGATTAGTAAAGAGGCAAATAGTCATTTGATCCTGAGCAAAACACATAGTTGGATCAGACAATACACAGTATGGCTAGTAAGGGTTAAACGGTTATTTGATCCTGAACACAGTTATAGACAACCATGTTTAAAGACCGGCCTCTTGGCAGTAAGTTCCAGTGTACATGTTTGTACAGGGCAATAAGACTAGAATATTCAGTGCTACGAGAATGGAATGAGATACGCAACAATGCTAAGTATATTGGGGCAGTGTTCCGACAAGGTAATGAGGCCTACAGTATTAGTGGACTAGTGTGTCCTTAGATCATAAGACCTGTTGGATCGATGCATCCTCAGGCTAGCTGATTGTTATGAAATCAAAGTTATGACGAATAGAGAATAGAGAATAGAGGCAGTAAGACCTGATATACATGTTTGCATGGGGCAGTGTCCCTGGGTGGTAAGACCTGATAGGTACTTGTGATATTTGACTAGTGTACATAGTACAGTAATAGGTTTGGTGACCCCTAAATACATAATAGGCTGTTTGTATGGTTGCTGATAGAAATTTCACACACATAGTGGATGGTTTGTGATGTATGCAACAAATTAACAACAATAGCATAGGGAGAATCCCATTAGAGTGTGAATAAATAGGAATAAGTTACATATTAAGCAGAGATTTCTCCCAAGGTTGATTATTTTTATATATGATACCCGAAATTTAGAGGACGAAATTAATTGAAAGAGGGGAGAAATGTAATATCCTGAATTTTGAGATTTGAGGCTTGAGAATAAGCCTGAATTAAGTGGACTGCTAAGCCCCAGTTTAACAAGAGTCCCAGGAGTGAGGATTTGCTGCCAATGTGTTTTTCTAGCGTGGCAGTCTTCTTGTAGCATGTTTTTAATTAGGCAAACAATGTCCAAAAAGTGTGAAATTTTATAGGATGAAAGTAGACTTATCAAGCTTTAATTTGATAGGTATATAGATCATTTAGAGTTGTACACTAAAAGTTATGAATTTTTGAAGTTTACCTAGTGAAACTGGCTACTTTCTAGAACAGCATCCAAATATTGAAATTCAGGGAATTTTCGTCTTCCGGTCAACCAAAGGGCTATATTTTTTCTTGAAACTAGACTCAATAAGGGTTAAGTGTCATTTAGAAGAACTTTAATTAAATGTCTACAAATAAATACATAAATTTTCAAAGTTGAGTGAAAATGCTGCCAGTTTTAGGCGAAAATCACCAAATGTATGGGCAAAATGGTAATTTACTATATTAAGCGAAAGAAAATTATCTTCTTTAGCATCCACACTCATTTTCATCCAAATGGGCTAAAAATGAAGGAAAAAATATTTATTTTATATTTATGATCATTTGGAGCCATTTGGTTACAAGGTCAAAGGAAAAAAAAGATGATGGTCAAAAGGTCAAATATTGCAACTCTAATTAAAGCTGTGTGGTGGAGGATAATTAGGCTAATGAGAAAGTATTACTCCCTCCTAATGTGTACTTTCAGCCAAGCCTTTATGGGCAAATGAAAGATGATGATCAAAAGCAAATTGCATGTGTTTTATAGCAATTAAATAATATATTGTGAGGAGGTGATGGAAGATATTTTATAAGGCCTCTTTATCTCTTTCTTTAGACCATTTTCGTTCCAACAACATCAACCGAGAGACAGAGGCAGAGAGAGCGCAACTGAACAAATATGAAGAACAAGGGAGCTCCAATATTCAAGAGGCAAACATGGTGAGCTCAAGGTGATTTACCACTTGTTCTTGTCTCCTTCTTCATGATAACTCTCTCTAAGCTCTATCCCTTCTTGAAATTTCATGAAACAAGCTCAAATTCAAGAGAATGAGAGAGAGATGCCCATGGTTTGAAGGGGCTAGAGAGAGAGAGAATCAAAGGTAATCTCAAAGAACCTTGATTATCTTATTGATTCTTGATGTTGTTGTTGGTTTGGTGGCTTGTATTTGCTCGATTTTGATTTTGGGAAGACCAAATCGTAAGGGGAGGTGTTGCCCAAATTCACTCTAATTATGTGCAATTAGTATTTAAATGGTTAAACATGGGATTGGGAGTGAAAAAAAGGAAGTTTATGGATTGGAATCAAGAAACTCCAATTTTCCCTTTCCTTTGGAATTTCGTCCAACCACTGTTCACAGAGGGTTAGGACTGGATTTTAGTGTTTTTGATGGTTTCATTGTATTTAGAAGGGAAAAAATGGTAACCCTTTTGGGGGTGGAAATAGGCTAGATGGGGCATATGGTGAGCAATCGTGATCGTGATTTTTTTAGGTGGCACTTGTTAAAAGTGAAATTAGTTAATCATGATTTATGTTTGAATATATTTTTACAAGTGACTTTGAGAATTTTAATTATGTTTGGATTTCATTTATTAAAATAACTTACACATGTAATTACTTACAAAAGTATGAATTTCATAAAACTTTTTACATTTTCATGATTATATTTAATAATGATGATCATTAATTATTTAATAATAATTATTATTAAATATGATTTAATAAATTATATGAAAATTTAAATATTATTTTTGTAACCCCCTCCGTAATTATAATTTAAAATATGCAATTAAAATGAATTAGAGACCGTCAAATAAACAAAACTCATTTAAAATGACATCTTTACGATAGGGTTTTCACAAATACCTTTCGAAATCTAATACACCTGGTCTCACATTCACATTTCAAATACAATCACTTCACGAAGATAAATCACATTCATATAAATATCAGAGTGCACAACATAATTCCCGGCAATCCTGAGTTCATACCTTTACCAATGAGTTTCAAAGGCACATTCGTCCATATACAAGTTCTCATATGTGGATTACACAATATCCTTCCGAATACATATCCAAATACATAACCACCTATACATTAACAACAAAACATACAGTTATCCCACCTACAATGATAACCAACTACCAAAATTACAACTTGAGGAAGTCCTCGCCGCTCTTGGTTGCTTGCTCCATCCTCGATCCACCTACCCTGTCTAAAATGTTGGTAGGGCAGGTGAGATTCGAGAGAATCTTAGTAGGAAAATAATACCAATATGCATGCAAGATAAATGTTTAATGCATGACATGCTTGCATTACATAACTCATGATCACACAATGACAAATCTGTAAGCTCAATGTTTCAAACAACATATTTATGGCCATAGCATAAATTGAAACAGAGCTTCAATCATTCATATATGTTTCACATAATCAAGCAAAGCAATAACATGCATCAATACGCCAAAACAAATATCAAATACATGTAGGAGAGGTAACTTCCCTACACTTGTTCTTTCCACATGTACTCTAGCACCGGTTACTCACGATCAGGGCAAATATCAAACCCTATAACCAAATCAAGGACATAGGGTTAATTTCTACTCCAAATCCTTACTTTCATAACATTTAAAGTTGGTTATCATCTAAGACCTTTAGGTGGCTATTTAAAGCCCAAACACATGCCTAAAGGGTTGAGCAATATTTGACCAAAGATCACCTTTCAGAAGTGCAAAATGCTGATTTTTGGGGGTTGGTCACAGCCCACAAATCCACTGGCCACGGCTAAAAATAGGTCAGAAATATTTGGGCCACAATCCATAACCTTTGGCTGTGGCCAAGAAAATCCTGTTTCTTTGCTGAACTTCAAAAAATCATAACTAATTCTAGAAAATTCGAAATGAGGTGATTCCAAAGCCAATGGAAAGATATTTAAGTCCTATTCATAGAAAAAATATGAATCAATGCTTTCCATTACCACACAAATACAAACTCACACAAAACTCAACACTGCTCCAAAATATATTCTAGTTTTAATCCCAAACTTTGTAAAATCATAACTCCCAACACATAAAACGAAATGACATGAATTATATGTCCAATTTGAAGCTTAGGATGTGAAATTTAAGACTGAAAATTTTCAGAATTTTTAGACACCATTTGGTCATTTAAAATGTCAATAAAAATAGATTGCCCTAAACAGAATTCACACTAGACAGAATTTCAGTTTTGGCTCAATTACTTCCAATGGTCCAATTTTCACATCAAACATCATTCTCACACAAAATTTCACAAGGAATCTATTGGAAACCCCAAATCAACCAAATTCATATCACATTGACATGTTCCACAATAATCTCAACATGTTATCACCATTCCACATCACACTCAACATTGCAAACTCTTTCCATTTCAAATTCAAAACCAATTCCAATGGCACCAAAGCACAATATGACACCATTTTTATCACAATACACAATCCAATTCATCCATTTCAAAATCACATGAAAATCAGGGCAAATTTGAAATTCACAAAACTTAACCAATAACCACAAAACTTAGGTTAAAATTTCAAATACTCACCTCTTCCTCTTCCTAAGGCCAATTCTTTGATTCCTCTTCTTGCCAATTTCTTCAAGCTCTCAAAAACCTTCTTTCACAAATCTAAAACAATAGCAATGAAGCTCTTATCACTATGAACAACATTAAAGAAGGATATTTGAGCATTAGAAGACAACGAACCAACCAAAATTTCACCTTAAGTTTTCTCTTTCTTCCTCCTTGCTTGCACGTCCATGGGAGCTTGAAGAGAGAGAATATGATCAGTTTTTTAGGTCTCAAATGGCCCTTGACCAACCTAAAAGAGGGAAGAAAGAGGAAAGAGGCTTTGATACTTTGACCCAATCCAAGGGCTCACATTGTGCCACTTGTCACAATCTTATCACATCTCCATGAATTCACATGAGCACACACACATAGGATTCCACCCTTTTTAATCTCATAACAATCAATTACAATCATTGATCTTTAGTTACCAATGAGTTTCCTCTTTGGCAACTAATCAATTGGCGGATAACTTTCCCATTTTGCCCCTGATTATGGCAATTCTCACTGAATCACCATGAAACACATCATATCTTTCCATTCCACCACATTATGTGCCCCTCCCTCTATTTTAAGTCAATTTATATGTTAATCCACAATTGAATTTAAATACAGAGTTTCGGCACTGCTCTCACATTCGAATCACAATTCACATCGGATTCTCCAAAAGTGTTGATTTAACGACAATCATATTCACTTTTGGAGTCATAATCCCTTAATCGAATTTCGGGGTGGTACAATTTTTACCTTACAATTGTTATTATTTAAAATAATTTAAAAATTCATGTTAAATAATGGGCAAAATAATATTATTTTGAACTCATTATCAAGAAAAAAAGAATCATTATCTTAAAAAAATATTATTTGAACTACTTTAGTTGAAAAATAATAGCCAAAATATGTGGAGGGAATATTTGGAGAGAGAATTTTGTAGAAGAGTGCATAAGGTAAATTAGAGAAATTTATGTTGCAAAAGTTTCATCAAGATTTGCTAATCGCAAAAGCAACTTCTTGTCATTTATGCTAAAAGTGTGGTGCGAGGGTTAAATCAAGGCTGATCGATATTTTATAAAACTTACCCAAACAGATGAACAGGTATATAACCACTTTTATGGGCTCAATTGGGCTTATTTGAGCTCCCACTATTAAACCACTCAGTAAATAGGTCAAGCTCAGGCTCAGGCCTATTAGATAAACAGGCTAGGCCTATTGTCATAAGGCATAGCCTATAAGTCTATAGGTATGACCTATTTAATTTTTTAAAATTTATATTATTACATAATTATATATAATATAATCTAAATTATTTTATAAATTATTTTTAAAATTACCAACTTAACCTTAATTCTAAGTTTCATATCACATCATCATTCACACACTCAACCTTTGCATTTATCAATCATTCACCCTACCTTTTTTCTCTTCAATCGCTGGAGATGGCAACACTAGATCACTCCTTATTCCCTAATTTTTGTCATTTGCTAAAGCATAATAATTTCTTTAAGTTTGTTTTAGTGCAAAATGAAAGTAGGAGGAGTTTATACAAGTTTATGTGGGAAAAGCAAAAGAGAAAAAATCTTGTTTTACATGCAACTTATTATGCTTGGTCAATTTTAGAAAATATATCTCAGTAGTCAACAGACAATTGATTTTTCTTATTTCTACTTGCTGGGATAATTATTGTCACTAGACATTCTTTTATTTTCCTTACTAAACTCTTATATTACGATAAGAATGGATCCTAGGCATTATGTATAATTTTAAAAAAGGCCTGAAGGGTTATATACGAATTTGAAAGCATAGGCTTTAAAGCCTATTTAAATGCCTATATTTTAAGTAGACCTTTAAAAAGGCTTCAAAGTTTTGAAGGCTCAGGCATAAGCCTTAAAAAAAGGTCTATGCATAGACACAGGCTTTAAATCTTTGTTGTATGCCTATGCCTATTTAAGTAAAGTATAACCTAACCTAACCTATTTTCACCCTTAAATCCTCTACCTCTCCCAGAACTTACCGCTTCATCTCAATCTCTTGTCTGCCTTGCCTCTACTACTTATAGAGAAATTCTTGCATGCAACCAGTGGACCACCTCATTTATGTATTGAAAAATGCAATCATGACATCCCAAATGTTTTCATCTTATGTGTCATCCTACTTATAACTTCGCCCTCCTCTATTATTTTAATCAATTTTAGGAAAACATGTAGATTTTCAGAAAGAGTTCACCCCCTCCCCCAGTATGTGCTAGCCTTAGGTTATGAGTGAAGCTTTGTAAATCTCACTAGATCTTTCATATTTTTAATAGAAAAATATGATGAAGTTCAGTTTATGAGTGGGGGAGTGTAGCCAACATCTGAGTTCAAAGCTCCACCTTTCGCCACTTTCCTCTTCAAATTCTCTTTTATGGTTGTTTTCCAACGCTTTACTTCTTCTCAAAATCATTTGATTCCTATTCTTACTTCAATCAATGAAACCCCTTTTAAACAAAGTTTGTTGCTTTCACTAAGCAACCTTACAAGAAAGTAGAAACCCATTAAGTTTCAGAATTTATTTGCACTTGCAGAGAAGATGACACTCCGTTCTCGCTTTGCCCATATGATTCTGACCTTGCTGAAGATCTCATCCTCCGTGCTTGCTTCCAACTTCCTTGTCAAAGATGCTTGTCACAGAGCCCACAAAACCCTTAGGGCCTGTTTGGTTGGAGGGGAGGGACGGAAAGAGACAAAAAATAAGCTACTCCCCTCATTTAGTTTGAAATTTTAGAGGGGAGTGAAACCTGAATTTTCCATCTCCTCCCCTCCCTTCTAACACCTCTCTTTTGGCCCCCTTCAAATTGGGAGATTTGGAGGGGGTTCAAAATTTTGGATCACCTTACCCATATAACTTATGTGTTTCTCCAATAATGCCCCTCAAGAAAAATATTATAATAAATAAAATTATTATCGTTAAAAATATTATTATGAAATAAAATTTAAAAAATTATAACTTTACAAATAAAAAATATTATTATAAAATTTATTTTAAATAAAAAAAATTACATAAATAAAAAATATAATAATTATAAAGTATGTTAATATAATTTTAAATAAAAATATTATTATAATGAAAAATATATTATTTTTTATTTAAAATATATTATTTTGAATTAATTTAAAATTAAAATGTGTTATTATAAATAAAAAATACTATTATAGTTAAAATTATTATTATACAATAAATTTAAAACAAAATATATATTATTATATTAATTATAAATAAATAAAAATATTATTATATTAAGTAGATAAAATGTAAATTAACTTTTATAACATTTAAATAAAAAATATAACCAGGTTAGGGTATAATGATAAATTGTTATCATCCTTCTCTCCTATCTCATATTCAGTCAAATAATAAATCATTAAAAACCCCTCACCTCTTCTTCCCATCAACTAAACCAAATAAGATAACCCTTTACCCTTTCCTTCCATCCCTTCCCTTCGAACCAAACATACCCTTAATTAGTTCGTGGAAGTGAGGCTCTCATCCACAGGGCCTCTTGCTGAGACTAGGACATCAAAGAGAGAGAGAGAGGTGGAGGGGGAGGGGAAGAGAGAGAGTAGTGTGGTGGGGAAGAGAAAAGGGAGAGTGGTGGTAATTGTGGGAGGGAGTAGTGTGGTTGTTTCTACAGCACTTGAAGCTAAATGTTTAGCTATGAAAGAGGTATTGTTGATTTGTAACAGGTTTGACAATTAGAAAATATGTCTTGAATCAGACAGTGAGGTACTAATAAAACATATTGTAGAGAAGTCTGTGGGAGGAGCAGAATGGCAATATGTGCCTATATTGAAGGATATCCTGGCAAGCGCTAAGAAGAGGCCGAATACTGAATTCTCCTTGGTTGCTCGCCAAGGTAATCATGCTGCAGATTTTCTTGTAGCTGCTATTAGCAGAGAGTTGGAACCTAATGGGTGGCTAGCAATAGCACCACCGCTCCTGGCTGAGATTTTGCTGGCTAACTTAGCTGATTGGAGGAAGACTATTAGATGAATGGCAAGCCATGGCATCTTGGGAAAAGTAACCTTTGAAGGTATCTTCATCTTCATCAACTGACACAAATATCAGCTTAAAGTCACCTTTAGGAGAAACTTCATTGTATAACTCTACCAAAATAGGGGTGAATTGTCGGCAAGGACCACACCAAGATGCTGAGAGGTATAAACCAACTTTCTTCCCACCCAAGCTCTCAATCTTAACCTAAAAATGTCTACCGCATAAACAATGGCCTTCTCAACTATCCATGCATACCAGTATAATGATTTTAAACAATACATATAAGCTATAAACTTCCAATGATACAGCCTATCTAATGGTAGAGTTTACACTCAAAAATCTTTTAGAAGACTAAAAATCTAGTGCGAAGGTCGTCTGATCAAAACTTCAGATATTCTTGGAGTCTATGAACCTATGATGAGTTAGTGAAGAAATACAGTTTTTCACCCAAATCCCAGACTTGAATCATTTTCAGAAAAATTTAAAACCAGATAGCAAGCAGGTCAACTGATTAAATGTAAGAACTATATAAGCACACCTGATTGCCATTGTTCCGAACCAGATAGTCCCCTCCGAAGAAGAGAGCATAGATTGAATATCATGGGAGGCATTATCAGCACCAGCCATTATTACAGCACCGAACTGAATGTAGCTTCAGCCAAGAAGGTAGTTGGCACTCCAATGGCTATTTACAGTGGGAAATAATAAAGTTAATAGATAAAGCTTCTTAGATTCTCAAATCATGATCCAAGCCACTTCCATATCTCAATAAAGCTTCACAAGACTGTCTCATTCTCAGTTTTATTAATCAAACGAAAACCGCTAATTTATTAACATGATTCAGCTCAGAAAGATAAAGGAACTATGACTTCAACTAATCATACAGCCAAAACCAGAAAAAAAATTAAACAAAATAAATATTATACTAAATACATTTCTTTCAACCTTTAGTGAACCTTCCACCGAAACTCCTTCCTTGTTCAGACGTCCATAAGCAGAAATGGAAGCAGAAACACACGCACACTACGGCGCACAACAAAACAGATAAAGACGGAGAAGCGTCTTGGAGAGATTGGAAAGGAAGGGGATGTGACGCTTTTTTTCCCCTCCTTGCTTCCTTTTTACCTCACTGCTTTTGGGATTATGATTGCCTATTGAAGTGGGGCAAGAAGGGTTTTAGTTTTACATGAAAACTGGAGCAAAAAAAAAACCAATTTTGGTTAGCTTCACAGAAGTTACCTGCAACTTATTAAAAACCAGAACCCATATAAGTGGGTTTGATAAGAGTTAGAATGGAATCAATCTGATAATAATCAAAATAATGTAATTTTATGAAAAAATCCTATTTAAATACCTTTTGAAATTATTTAACCCTAAAAAGTTTATTAATACTTTAAAAAGACATAAATGTGACAGGTTGATTGGGATTTTAAAATGTTGCCATTTTTACCATTTTACCCTTCAATTTTTTTTTTTTAAAAAAAAGAATTGTGCCCCTACCGGAGCACCATTACCGCTCGCCAGTAGCTGGCCGACACTCTTCGCCGCCTGACCCCCTTCCCCCACCAAAAAAAAGCCCTAGCAGCCAGAGCTCCAGCCACCACTGGTCAAAGGTCAAGTGATGACGGGTGCCGGCTGGCGGCCAACAAAGGTTCTCCGACGGGGACACAATTCTTTTTTTAAAAAACAAAAGTTGAAGGATAAAATGGTAAAAAGGGCAACATTTTAAAATTCCAATTTGATACCTGTCACCTTTATGTCTTTTTGAAGTGTTAACATATTATTTGAGGTTAAACAATTTCAAATGGTATTTAAATGAGATTTTCCCTAATTTTATTGTGTACATATATATATATATATATTAGTTACAAATATATTTTAATAAAAGTAATGTCACAACAAAAATTATATATTAATAAGTAATAAATTAAAATTTCATATTAATATATATATGTAATTAATTATATTAATAATATACCCGTTAATATTTAGAAAGTGTCAAATTAGCTTTTAAGTTATTGTATTTTAATTAGTTAGGCTATAAATAACGTGGCAAATTAAATTTATACAATAATTTTTCCAATACTCACTCCTAATAAGACCATCTTGTTAACTAATTCAGGCCCGTCAAGCAATCACTACTACAAAAAATGTTTTTAACATCCCTTTTTTAGGCCTTTTAATGTCTGAAAATAAGGGGACGTCTATGTGAGAGACGTAGTAAAACATGACAATAATGTCCGTAGATAAAAGGACGTGTAAAGTCTATACTTTAGACGTCCCCAATTTAAAATGGGGACATCTAAAGTGTTTTTTTTTAAAAAAAAATCGTTTATATTACAGATCTGAACTAAACAATATTTAAACCCAGAAAGTACAGATCATCGTCAATAAAACTACAAATCTAGTATCTACAATCCAAATCTACACAATAATAACTTCAAAGCTGAAATCTCATAGGGAGAAGATGAAAACAATAAGAGGAATTAATTGCAAAAAACTTATCTCCTTCTATTATTGAAATTCATTTTCTCGTAATAATGAATAGAGAAAAGCGACAGGGAGAGATGAACCTCGTTTTCACAGCGGGAATATAACCATGAAGCATGTTTCAGAATCCTGATCTACAAACGATAACAACACAAGTTAGAAGATAAAATAGAAGGAAAACCCAAAGAAAAAAGAGAAAGAGGATAAAATAATAAAAAAAAAAGGTAAGAAAGCATTACAGATCTGGAGGTGAAAAAAAGAGAGAGAAAGGAAGAAGCAAAAGTAAAAGAAGTATATAAAGAAGAAGAAGCAAGAGCTCAAGGCATGGTGGTAGTGTCTCTTATTGTGTTTGCGGCGATGGGAAGGGAAAGATGAGTGTAAAAGTAATATAAAACTGATAAATAAAGACTGTCAGAAAAAATTTGAATTATTTTTTACTTCCCCGATTTAATTTAGGGACATTTAAAGTTGTTCAGTTATTTTTTTTATTTTAGACGTCCCTAATTCAAATTGGGGACCTCTAAAGTCACACTTTAGACGTCCCCATATATATTGGGGACGTCTAAAGCTTTAAAAAAAAATTTTTAAATGAGGGACACCCTTTGGCGTCCCTCATTTATATAGAGACGCCAAAGAGCGTCCCTGATGATACCATTTTGGTGTCCTTAATACTATTATTAGGGACGCCCTTTGGCGTCCCTATATATAAATGAGGGAAACCAAAGGGTGTCTCTCATTTAAAAAAAAAAATTTAAAGCTTTAGACGTCCCCAATGTATATGGGGACGTCTAAAGTAAATTTTTTTTTATTTTAGACATTCCTAATTCAAATAGGGACATCTAAAGTTTGTAAAATCACACTTTAGACGTCCCTATTTAAATTGGGGACGTTTAAAGCTATTCAGTTCTCACTTATAATTACAAAAATGCCACCGTCTTTATTTTTAACCTCCCTTTTTTAAAAAGAGACGTCCTTTAGGGACGTAAAATATATATTCTGTAGTAGTGAATGTTAGTCAAGTTATTTAATGTATTTTAAATTAATAAAATTTACTTATTTTATAATAATTATAGAATATGATTTTTAAAAATTTATTTATTATCCGTCACATTTCTATCTTACAATGGGTAATGGTGGAAAACAATAATTAATTACTCTATCAAACCTCTTATATTTTTAACCAAAACTTCCATCTAGCATATTTCTTATATTTGGGATTGGAGAGAGTATTAGTCTATTAGATGTATTCTTTTTTAGACTATACTTACATCAAATTTCTTACATCTATTACATCAAGTTCTCCAATCACATATAACCATGTGTTCTATTTTTTGCATTTGGTTTTATAGTTAATTGATAATAATGCAAAAATATGACATATGGTTACATGAGATTGGAGAATTTGACGAAATGGATATAAAGAACTTGACGTAAGTATTTTCCTTCTTTCTTCCCCCTTTATACTAGTGAAATCAAATATTTCAACTAAGCTACAATACTAGGGAAATTAAAATTGACAAAAGAAGAAAAGTGAAGTCCTGGAGCTGGCTTCGCTAAGCTATCTGCCAAACAAAAAGCTTTTCATCTTCTACCATCCATTGTCATTTTTTAGGTCAAGGGTACTATATCATAATCAAACCACAACATTCCTGCTTGAAAAAAAAAAACCAACATAAACAAATCTAGCACAGATAAATTACAAAAGAATCACGATATTATCGAGTGAGAAATTACATCCACACAATTATAAGAAGTGTGCTTCGTAAAACAGGAGTCATTTCCAAAAAAAAAAAGTAAAGGTAGAAAGCAAGGGAAATATATTTACATGTATTTCTCTATTCTCTAAGTAATAAATTTATAGCTAATTATTCTATCTCTTCACAATTTAATCTACAGGTGGACATTAGGTAATTCAAAACCTGTGTTCTCGATTTGTTTCAAACTTTTAATGTCATCAAAGCTCGTGTTTATTCATGTAACTGATCTAAATAAGAGCTTGCTATTATGATAGTTGCATAATATATAAAGATCATGCAACGAAAGGTTCCATCGTTGCAATGAGTGACAATTGAAAGGTAATCCTAACGAATCTATCTGCTCAACTTTTGCCTCAAAAGAAACTCCTACACATTGGTATGTGGTCTCCAAAGCTATTTGCCACCTCGTCTGTCACTTCTTCAACACATAGAGCACATGAACAAGTTGAAAAACTCTAGTTTGCTTCGAAATGAAGTGCTTTTTTTCTTTGGGTATGTGCATTTCGAACTAAACGCCTATAACCACTTCACTTCAGTTTGAACAGGGCAGCGGAAAAAACCTAGACAGAGCCCTTTCATGTGATAATGTGAAAGAAGGAAGGTTTGCAAAAGGATTACAGCCCCTGTTCATGATGCGACAAATGAGTAACATTGGGGTAATGGAACTGCATCTTAAAATGATTGAAACACATGAGTGAAGCACTACAAACGCTAACCTATTTGTTTTGGCCGAATGAACCTGCTTTTGTAAATATGGTCTCTCCGAATGAATAAGAACATGGCAGCCTACCATGGAAGTGTGCATGATGTGTTGGGCGTGCAGGGGTTATGAGGGCAGACGGCTACAATTGGCAGGGCAATGGCAATGAAAATGTGGTATTGGGATTGATATTAGGGTAGATGTAGAAAAAGGCAGGAGGTATGTTTCGGATTTAAAATTCAAACGAAACTCAGTTAAGAGGCAAAATTTTTGACAATCAGCAAAAAATATCCAGATATTTCTGAAGCAGCTGATTCATGATCCGAGGCAATGAATAAAATATATATATCCTATACGCATCATAAACCCTTCCAGAAGCTCTTATGAATATGACATCCTTCCTCTAGCCCTTGCGTTATTGTAGTTTGTCGCCTACTAAGTACTAACTTTTTGTTTGATGCTTGTCTACAAGAATTTTTCACATATATTAGTTATAAAATAAATTATTTGAAATAATCGCCCAATAAACCTGGACAAACCAAAATAGTTGTTAAATAAAGAAATAAATATTAATTTTGCCATGCTCTCATTTGCTCATTAAGTTTAGCTATTTCCTATACTTAATGAGCAAAAGGCACCACATTTTAGTAATGAAAGAAAAACCGGACCGGAAAACCGGTGAACCAGTCTTAAGTCCAGTCCGATTAGCTATCAGTGAGGGGAGGAGGGTCGACTCAGTCAAAACCGAGTCAACCTGACTCGACAATTTGGCCGAGTCGCATAAAAAACTAAAATTCTGTCCCAAAACGGCGACATTTTGGGACATTAAAAAAAATTCTCAGATATCAAAACAGAACCAGAGCAGAGGGCGAGGGTCAGCTGAAAATTTCAGAATCAAAACTCCTTCACTCCTGACCTTATGCCCTAGCTCCGAACGAGTGATGACGGTGAAGACGGCGAGCGGTGAGGAGTAAGTGGTGAAGGTGAGCTACAGTGACGGTGAGCGACGGTGGCCGCTTGAAGCCTTGAAGGTATTTCCATTTTCATATTTTTTGATTAGAGTATTAGACTGATTAAGTAATTAGTGATTGTTGACTAGTTTTCTGATTAGATTTCACCTTGTATTACTGGCTAGCTTTCTGAATTTCTAATTAGTGATTACTTGTGATTCGGTCATTTGGTTTATGTTGGTTTACTGGCTAGCTTTCTAAAATGGTTTGATGATCACTGTTGTTGCAATCTTATATTATTGTTTACGTTCTTCATGCTTTTGATTCTCAGTAATTGAAAAAATTAGTTTTTCGAAAGAAAAATCACAAAATGTTTGCATAATAGTTTCTCCAATGAAATATAAAATTTGTGATTTTAATTATTCTATTGGCCAGACTCAAGCCAAGTTTATTTTTTAATGTTTTCATGTGACTTTTTCAAATCTTAAGATTTAAGAATCATTCTCTTAGATCTTATGAGTGAGTTGTGAAAGTTTTCTCCTCATTTGGTTTGTCAAGAAAATGAGATAAGTTTCTGCCTTCTTTTATTTCATTCTTCAATATCAATTGAGAGAAGCCTTTCTTGTATTTAGCATGCACATTTGCTTAGACTTAGAGAGCATAAGTTGCATAGATTAGTTCTGTTGTGTTGAGTATGGATGTTGACTTCATTTAATTGATTGCATAAATTTTTTTGCCACTACGTTTATTCCGCACATACATGCACAAGCATGACTTGCAAGTTGTTGTTGATAAACACTTTGTCGACCATAAGCTATCTAGGACTACTCTAGGAAAAATTTTTAATGCGATCATATTAGATAGCCGGTTTTGGAATGAATGCTATCAAATTGTGAAGATTGTAACTCCTCTAATAAAATTATTGAGAATTGTTGACTCAAATGAGAAGCCTTCACTTCCATATGTTTATAATGCATGCAAAGGGCAAGAAGTGGAATTAATGAGATGTTCAAGAGGAATAAATATCACTACAAGCCCTATACAAGTATCATTCAAGCGAGATGGGATGAACATTTGAAGACCAATCTCCATGCCGCTGCCTATTTATTGAACCCGACATTCGTATATGGTCCAAACTTTGTTTACAAGGGAGGGTTAGTGCAAGCTTTGATTGACGTGGTGGAGGCTAACTCAGATGAAAATGTTGATTGCTACAAGATAATGAAGCAAGTGACATTATATCTTGATGGCAGTGAATCTTTCAGCAGAGAGACATGTAAAAAGGGAGCTGAAAAACTAGATCCTTGTAAGTAACTAAATATCCATCTTTATTGTTTTAATTTTTAATTAACAACATATTAATTGATTGCAACTAATATTATGTACATGTTTTATTTTGTAGATGAATGGTGGATGTACTATGGCTATTCAGTTCTAGAATTTCAATGTTTTGCAACACGTATTCTTAGGCAAATATATGCTTCTTCTGGTTGTGAGAGAAACTGGAGCTTAATTATTTGAGTACATCTATACAAAAAGAAGAAATAGATTGCAGCATCAAAGATTGAATGAAGTGGTTTACACTAACTATAGCTTGCAATTAAAGCATAGGTAACTTTAGATATTATGAAAAATGCTTTTAATTAATATGGATTAAGTTTTAAATTTTAACTGAAATCATTTGTCATTGGAAAATTGAAGGAATGCATTGAATAAAAAGAAGACAAGTTATGATCCCATTGACTATAAGTCTATTGATGAGGTGGATTTTTGGATGACGGAAGAGGATCCCATTCTAGATTTTAATGATGAAGATGGAGAAAATCTTGAAAGTGTTCTTAATAATAAAGGCGTTGCACTTTTATCAAATTTGGATAGGATTAATGAAGGTTTATATAATTATATGTCCTATTAATATCCTGTTACTAATTTATTATCCATCTATATAATTATTTGTTATACATAACCATTGATATTAATTATTGTTGTGCATATGCATAGGTGACAAAGAGAGGGACATTCCTGATCCCCCGGCTTTGACTGATGATGTTACTACCATTTACCCTTTCCCTAATCCAGCACCTATTGACTCATCTCTAATAGATCGACTTGATAAGTTGAAGAGTTTGTTGTCAATTATTATAAGTGGGAAGAACTAGCTATGTTATGTTTTAACTATATTTTGATGTTAGTTATGTTTGATGAATGATGATTGACATTGTTATGTTTTAACTACATTTTGATGTTAGTTATGTTTTAAATATTTTGATGTTATTGGTTATGAATGATGATTATTTTGTTATTGTCAATTAAATTATAATATTTTAATATGGCCTATTCGAACACCGGTCCGACCTCGGTTGACCTACTGACCCTTGAACCTATGCCGCGACAGGTTTATTGGCTAGTCCGGTTTTTCGTTCCTTGCATTTTAGTAAGAATTCATGAGCTAAAGAAGTGTGCCAACAAAAACTAATTTGGGATTTTCATGTAATTTTCTGGATTGTTCCCAATTTTCTTTTGCATAAAAACACAATACATGGCTTCACAAAAAAATTCTTCATTGTAATATTTTAACAAAATAAAATTGTAGATGTGATTCACATTACTCAAGTTGCTTTTGGAGACATTTTATACCAGTTAGAGTATTTTTTAATTAACTTTTGAAGAATAGTTTCTAGAAAAAAAGTGATAAAAGTATTTTAGATAATAGATTTTGAGCAGAATAGATTATGTAAAAAAAAGTAATTTTGATAAAATGATAATGTTTTGATAATTATTAATAGAATCGCTTTTGTTCATGTTCAAATTACCAAAAACGACATCAGATAATATAATAATTTCATATAAAAGTATAAAATTCCATTTCAAATATATTTAACATCAAATTTCATAATGAAATAAAAAATAAATAATTTTCAAAATTAAAAATTATAACATTAGTCAATTTTAATAATGATAAAATAGTTCAAAAATATATGTAATATAAATTGATGATGTCACAAGAAACTGAAAATTGGTGTCACTGGGAGTATAATATATAAAGGGCTTAAAGTCTTGAACAAAGCCATGCTTGGCAATATCAGGCTATGAGGAGAAAAGTTTTGTAATCTCATAACAAATTATAACAGAAGAATTAAACAGGTTTTACGGTCACTAAATTATGTCATTTAATTTATTCAACTTTTCTTTGTTGCTACGCTGAATCTCATGGTCTATAACTATACCCATGTTCTTGCTTTTTGTTGACCAATATATACCCATGTTCTTGCTAATTAAACATTTTGGGGGTACTTGTATTTATTTTACAAATACGTCATCACTTCAAACTGCCTAAAAAAAAAGGGCATGGCAATAAATAAATGGGGAAAGAAAGAGAAAGAGGAAAGAGAAGGAGGAAATGGGGAAAGAGAGGGAAACTAGAAAAAGAAAATGGGGAAAGAGGAAAGAGATAAGGGAGAAAAATTTTGATTTTTCAAACTATAATTTTGAGTAGGGGTGAAAATAGGCCAGGTCAGGCTAGGCTTTCGCCTTAACAGGCCAGGCCTGTTTTGTATCAGGATGACCTGATCCTGGCCTGTGGCCTGAAAGAGGCCATTTTTTGGGCCTAAACCTGGCCTGTACAAAGGCCTAGCCTGGCCTGAGGCCTATTAAGGGGCCTATAACTTTAAAACATTTTAAATAGGCTTACAGGCCACAGGCCGCACAATAGGTTTCTTAACAGTCAGGCCGAAAACAAGCCCCATTACACCAATAATCCAATACACATTATAAAATATGAAACCAAATACAAAGCCACTGAATCTTCTCATCTCTACATCAAATCTTCAATATAATTTCTTCTTCTCCTTCAAAGACCTAAAAAAAATAATCAAATGTATAGTATTAGATTATAAAATAAGTTAATAAATAATATGTAAAAGAAATAATGCACAATTTATACCTTTTGTTTCTTCTTTAAACTGTACTTATTGCGAAGCCAATCCCCACCACAAATTAGTGCTGCAATTGATGTTTCATTCAATTTAGAATGATATTCATCAATAACTCTACCTCCAGCACTGAATGTAGACTCTGAAGCCACAGTTGAAATTGGAATAGCTAGTATGTCTACAGCCATCTTCGATAAGATCTTATACTTCATACTATTATTTTTCCACCATTCGAGGGCGCTAAAGATGTTAGAACTACCCTCAGGAATATAAACACCTTCCTCAAGATAAACTTCCAATTCTGATTTCATAGGGGGAATTGCTTGCTTTTCATGAACAATATTCATGATTTGATCAAATCCAATAATTAGAGAAGAACTAGGCACATTGGGAGAAGAGTTGTTGCCAACATTTTCACCTTCATTACTTGTCTCTCCCTTGTACACAGCATAATAGTCATCATACATTAAGTATAAATCTTTCACCACTTTATCTATATTCTCAGAAGCAATATAGTCAGACCTGTAAATCAAAGGAAAGCAATAATTAATAACATATAATTTGCATCTGGGATCCAGAATACTTGCAAGAGCCATTACCATATTGCATTCCCCCCAATATTTGTCAAACTTCTCTTTCATTGAGGTTGCCATTTGTGCAATAAAGAAATCATCATCTTCTAATGCATTGTCAATTACTTGTTTCACTCTCCAAAGTTCAGGAAGATACAAATTTGCAGTAGGATACTCACTACCTGATATGACATGGGTAGCTAAATTGAACACTTCTAAAAGTTTGCAGAGTTTGTCAACCTTCTTCCAATCCTCTTCTGATAGTGCATTGTTGTAATGTGGTTTTCTTTCTTTATAATCGGGAAAGACAACCTTGAACTTCAAAGCAGTAGATAGCATCCTATATATAGAATTCCACCTTGTTGGGCAGTCAAGAATAAGTTTCTTTTCCTTCAAACGTTTCTATTCAACAATATCACAGAATGCTTTTAGCCTTGAATCATTGTAGTTGATATATTTCACACTTTCACGGACATTATTTATAATGTCCTTAATCCTACTAAGGCCATCTTGCACCAACAAGTTTAATATATGCGCACAACATCTAACATAAAACAAGTTACCACCCAGAGGCAATGAACTACTAAGTGATAAGGTGTCACGAAGAGTCCTTAAACAAGAATCATTATATGAAGCATTGTCAACTGACATATAAAATACTTTGTTCTCAATTCCCCAAGCCTTCAAACACTTGAAAATAGCATCAGTCACGTCAATTCCTCATCTAGGGGTAGGAACTTTGACAAAACTCAAAACCCTCTTTTGAAGATTTTATCCCGCATCAATAAAATGCCTAGTGATAACCATGTATTCAGTCACTTGATGGCTTGATTTCCACATATCTGTAGTTAAACTAATCTTGCTCACACCATGTAATAAGGCCTTCAATTGTTTCTTCTCTGCTTTATATATGGCCAAACAATCACTTCTTATTGTCTTGCGAGAAACTTTCTGAAATTCAGAATTAGCATATTGGAAACCCCACATCCAAACTTCATCCTCAACAATGCTAAACGGATACTCATGCACCATGATTGCAGTAGCAATTATTTCCCTCATCTTCTCATTAGAATATCTGGCACCCGATGCTAGAAATGGATTAATAGTTAAATTGGAAGGCTGAAATGGAATGGTGGATTGCTTATTTTTTGCAGCAGTGTGCAGCATTCTTGAATCACAAGATTTGTTATGCTTCCATAGATGGGAAGTGCTAGCTCCTTTCCCTAAATATGAAAACAAACTTTTGCAATACTTGCATTTAACTTTGAGCCCATCATTACTTTCAACTTGATCAAAATCATCCCAAATAGCTGAGGTTTTTCGCCTCTTCTTGTTATTGATATCAGCATCACCATCATTTTTCTCAGAGGTTTGTTGACTAGTTTGCTGACTTGAATTTGTTGGTGCTTATTCACAGACCTCAACAGTATTACATAGAACTGAGCTAGATGACATTGTTTCACTCTCAAACGAAGATGACATAAATAAATCAACAAGAGTGTAAACGATAGATCCTGAAAAAAATGTAAACAATTAAATCAACAAGAGAAATAAATAAATCTAATTTGAACGATAAATATTCACTTTCTGATCGAATATAAAGTAGGCCAAAGCAGAACACGCCAAAGCATTTGATAAAAACAGAGTTTCAAAGCAATAGATCAATTAAAGCAGGCTAAAGAATAAATTGTGTGAACTGGGTATAAAAGATAAATGTTTCAAAGCAATAGATCAATTTAATTACCAAGAAGGCAAGAACACATAAATGTTTTAACAGTGCAAACTCAAAATTAAAATGGGAGAATTAAAACCTGAACTTAAAGCATCAACTGAGAAGGAAGAAGCTGACGGAGAATTGAGAAGCTGACAGAGAATTGAGAAGCTAACGGAGAATAGAGAAACGCGCCTGACGGAGAAAACAGCAGCTGTGACTGTTGGCAGAAACACGATACTGATGATGGAGAACTGAGAAATGCGCTTGACGAAGAGCTGAGAAGCTGTGACTGTGAGCACAAACGTGATGCCGAAGACGATGATCTGTGAAGCTGACGGACAACAATGAAACGCTCCTGATGGAGAATTGAGAAATATGAACTAAGAAAGATGACGGAGCACAAGCGAGACAGATGACGATGACTCGATGAGCTGATGAACTGATGATCTTTTTTTTTTTTGCGAGAAAGATGAACTGATGAGGTGGTCGTCCTATACGTCCAGTGCAAATTATACGTTGAGCGGCATCTGTCACTCTCATGAAAAACAACTTTTTTTTCCAGTTTTGGAATGCATGTGAAACTTCCAGATTTACTTTATCTGGTAATTTCATGTTAAGTACGAATATAAAACTATCCTTATAGTCTTGTTTAAAGTGGTAGCGTAAAAGAAAGTTGCTTTGATCTTGGGTTAATTTCTCTTCCTCCCACGTTGCGTGTAAAGTTGCTTTGTCCTTATAGTCTTATTTAAAGTGCATGTAAAAGAACGTTGCGATACAAGAAACATGAACTAAGTAATGATCTTACTTTGATCGTAGGCCACGTTGTGATTGGCAGCTTTTTTTTAGTGCTTGTCACTATAGTGTCATGATGTGATCTTTAGTGTTTGACTTGTAAAATCTGTCTGTTTAATTGATTGAAATTTGTGAAGATTGAAATTCAAAAAAAACAAACTGTCGGTGTGGGGGGGAAATTGAACGTTGTTATTTTGTTTAATTACACTTATACCCTTAATTTTTTTAACAGGCCGGCCTGATAGGCTTTAAAGGCCCACTAACAGGCCTGAGCCTGGCCTGATAAATAAATCAGGCTTTAAAACAGGCCTTGGCTTGGCCTTTTCGCCTGAAAGGCAGGCCTGTACAGGCCCGGAGCAAGCTAGGTGGCAGGCCCCTGACAAGCCTCCTGGCCTGTTCCCACCCCTAATTTTGAGCCCCAAAACCATGGTTTGGGATAAAAAAAATGCTTCTCCTATTTTTTCAGTTGTTTGACTATTTCTCATCAAGACATGGTTTCAAGCTGAACAGTTTTTTTTTTAGTTTACCCAAACACACACTTATGCTTCACCGTTTGTAGCGGAGATATCCTATACAACAATTAGCTATTAAAAAAACAAAAATAAAACCGTTAGACGATTGGGAAAATTATAATAAAGGACTTAAGAAAAATAATATTTATTAAGAAGAACCATGAAAATGATAATTATTTTGAAGGACCAGAAATTAAAATATTAAAATAAAAAGACTAAATTGCCCTTAGCCCAATTTCCTATCTTCTCTCTAATTGAATTTGGAATGATTTTTTTTACCTGAGAATCTGCAGTAATTGATAGATAATGACAAATAGAGACCAATTCAAATAACCTCATTCTTTTTTGATTGTATAAATAAGAAAGCATTAAACTACAACTTTACATCAATCACTCCAAATTATGTGATCATAAAATCAGTCAGAAATGATGGAACAACGGAGAACAGTTAAAGACCCACTACGAGACCCTTTGCTTCCTTGGCCAAACGATCAGCTGCTAATTTATTGCCTATACTGCACCAAACTCTCCTCCCAATCAAGATCAAGGTGACTTCACCTTTGATTATCTAGTGGTTTCACTTGAAAAATTTGAAAAACTATATCCTAAATTCACTTCCTAGTAACATTGTAATTCATAAAACTCGTCTCCCAGCATTTGTTGATCTTAATTTTTTTCTGTCTCTCTTCTAAACTTCTATAGACATATTTTTATGTTTGTTAATGTTCCCCAATGAGTAACTGTAACCCCCTGCCTTGAAAACTGTAATTATGATTCGAAATACGTAATTAAAATGAAATAGAGACCAATAATACTCAAATTCATTAACCATCCCTTCCTTACGATAGGGTTTTCACAAATTCTTTCAAAATTTTTGCCTTACCTTGGTCTCAATTTTCATAATTTGAATATAATTATCCTGCGGAGTTAAATCACATTAACATACTAGAGTGTACAACGAAAATCCAGGCAACCCTCGGGTTTTATGCAAATACTAAGGGTTTATAATTTCCCACTTAGGGGATTACACAAAATCATTTCAATGTTTACACCCCATATATGTACAATAATCCCAATACCAAAAATGATTACCAACAACCAAAATATAAATCTCCCGAAAGAGTCCTATCCGCCCTTAGTCGTCTCCTTCCCCTTGGAGCCACTTGCCCTGTCTGAAGATTAGTCAATGGAAAGAATGAGATTCAAAAGAATCCCAGTAGTAACAGATCACTCATACCATACATAATCACAAAGCATGTAATGATATCATCAAGCAACATCACAACATAAAACACAGCACGCAGGCTGCCACATATGCAAAAAATCACATAGTCTCATCCCCCGTATTCCACCGTCCTGAAGGTACGGTCCTGCCACCGTCAACACCAATGGGCCGCAAGTGAAGATTTCACAAATAGCCTTTCGTCTTTCACATAGTCTCATCCTCCGAATTCCACTGCCCTGAAGGCACGGTTCTCCCACCGTCAACACTGATAGGTCGCAGGTGATAAACCCACAAACAATGGTAAATCAAACATACAATGCATCACATATAGTATAAGGGAAAGCGTCACTACCTTGTTCCTTCCGAGCGTGCTCTGTCACAGATGGCTCACGAGCAAGGCAAGTATCAAACCCTATAACCAAAATCAAGGAGATAGGTTATTCTCTGTTCCAAATTCTTATCTTCATAACACTTAAGGTTGGTTATCATTTGAACTTTTTAGGTGGCTACTAGAGACCTAGACACATGTCTAAAGGGTTGGGAAGGACTTAACCAAACACCCCTTTTTCAAACGTATAACACTGATTTTTGACACATTCACTCGAGTGACGAAGGCCTCACTCAAGTGATAGCAAGATTTATACTCGAGCATGGAAGCTCACTCGTGCGAGTGTTTGCCCAATAGCACAAACAAAGACAGAAAGTGATCATAACACTCGAGTGGTAACGTCATACTCACCAGAGTCCTAGAAAGTGAGGTATAGGAAGTGACTACCCGAGAGCAACAAAAACTCTAGAATGAGAAGTGCGCTCGAGCATTGGCTCTGGTACTCGAGTGATGTCACAATACTTACGGGTGTTAAGACACACTCTTGAAAAATGGCCTACGAGTGACAACCCAAGAAGCGGCCTCTTAGTGCAAAGTACTCTTGCACTAGAGTGGGACATAGTTCACTCGAGTGACGACCCATATTACTCGTAAGTGAGAACGTGCACTCTTGCATTTTGACTTGGAAGTGTGACCGAAAGCTGAAGGAAAAGGAAAAATATGATGATGTACTAGAGTGACACTCCTGTGCACTCGAGTTAGGCTTATCAGAAGCCAAAATGCAGCAACTGACAGAATTATCCAAACTTTCTACCAAAGTATCCAATGGTTCCTCAAATCCACAAACAGCTCTATCCCTACCAAATTTTCATAAGGAACCCATTGAAAACACCAAAACAACCAAATTCTCATTCTAACAACAAGTTTTGGGTTTTGGTTATCACATTCCCATACATTAACCAATGACACCACTTTTCCTTCCAAGATTGCAAACTATCTCCAAGGGCACAAAGATACAATTTCACATTAAACCCAACACACTATACTATCCAAATTATCCATTCCAAAATTATACTAAAATCAAGGTAAATTCAATAAATTCTATAAATCATTCAATGGCCACAACAAATATACCAAAAGGAGGTTATCACTCACCTCAACAACTTCCTCAAGTTTATTTCTTGATCCTCTAACTTCCAAACTTGCTCGAGCTCTAAAACACCCTCTTTCAAAAATCTAAAACCATAGAAAGAAAGTTCTCATCACCATGGACAAGATTAATGAAGAGACTTAGAGCATTTGAGATCAAGCACAAAGTCAAAACATTACCTTTCACTTTCTCCTTCTTTCCTTCCTTGGCCGAAAATGGAGACTAAGGAGAGAGAAATGAGATGAAGATGATGATAAAAAATTTTCCCTATTCCCATGCTCCTAGCCGACTTTACAAGTGAGAGAGAAGACAAAATGAGTTTGAAATGTTGACTTAATCCATGGTTCACAATTGGACACTTGTCAAAATCTTACTTCTTCTACCAACTCTTTCTTTGCACATCCACACATGGAATAACTTTATCATAATTTCTTAAGTAACCACACATTTACCATAACTTCAACCAAATTAGTAAACCCCCTCTTCAGAAGATCGATAATTGGTTAGCAAGTTTCCCATTTTTCCCTTGATTATCACAATACTACTAAATCATCACCAAACACATTTATATCAAAATTCACATCACATTCTCCACAAGTGTTTGTTTAACATTAATTACATCCACTTTGGAGGTCATTAGCCCTTAATCACAAATTAGGTCATTACAATAACCCCCATACTTAAAAGCCTTGAAAACAATTTGAACATGTCATAAAGTTAAACTCGACACTCAAGAATAATTCACAACGCATTCGAGGTCCCACCCTCAGCACAGGGTTCGTTCTAGTACTAAAGTGGGTTTTCAAAAAAATTTTGAAACATGTTTACTGTGGTCTCATTTTCTCTTTTTAAAATTATTCAGCTTGTTCGGTTTTGTTCTATTCAATAATATCAGAGTATTTAACAAAATTTCCCGATGAACTCTCGGGTTACATTCATTAACTAATAGGGTCTATAGGTCCTAATAGCCCAACTTTAGTTCCCTCACCTGGGTTACAAATGAATATTCAGTCTATACTTGGTGCGACCACCTTTACTACGTGTACTTACATTTACATCCAATACAACATATACAAATTCTTCAAAAGTTTGATAACCAACAAAAAAACCCTAATCTTCTATCGGCATGCCCTAGCAGCCCTTGGTTACCTGCTTGTCCTTTGATCTACTTTCCCTGGCTGTAGATTAGTTATTAGAAAGAGTGAGATTCATATGAATCTCAATCATAACATTTCACTTATATGATATAGAATTTCATAGAGCATGTAAGCAATCATCACATAACAGCATTCACAATAGCAATACATTCTGACATTCTTGATATTCGTAACAATTTATGACATTCATAACATTCTTAACATTCGTAACATTCTTGACATTCATAAGATGCGTAACAATTCTTGACATTCGTAACAATTGATGATATGAACATACATACAAAGCATTATACATGATATAAGAGAAAAAGTCACTACCTTGTTCTTTCCGATCTCGTTCTAGTAAGGATTTCTTACGCTCAGGGAAGATATCAAATCCTATAAATAGAATTAAGGATGAGTTATTAACTATTTCAATTCTTTAATAACTCCATAATACTTAGGGTTGGTTATCATTTAAGTTCTTTAAGTAGTTATGAGAAGCTTAAACAAAAGCCTAAGAGGGTTAGGGAAAGCTAGACCGATCGCCCCCTTTCAAACAAAACAAGTGCTGAAATTAGGGGTTGGCCGCGACCAAGAGATGGTCATAACTTTTAGGCCACGACCAAGAACAAGTCAAAAGCTTATGGGCCATGGCTAGGAAATTGCTTGTGTCTTGGTTGAACTTCTAATGACTATAACTGCCAGTGCACAAATCCAAAAGACACCCATTTTATATCATTTTAAAGCTAGACACACCTTTTATTCAACTAGAAAGTTTCAAAATTTTTAAACATCATTTGCTTATTTCAATACACCATGCAAACTATCTACCTTACACATAATTTTCATTAACAAAACTTTTAACTTTTCAACCTATGTTTTCAATGGTCCAAAATTCACAACCAAGGCTACCCTCCACATAGTTTTTCATGTAGAACACAATGGAAACCTTAAAACAATCCAATTCCCACTTCTTTAAAATGTCATGTTTTGGGCAGAAATTAAACGCAAATCCCAGAATTTCCAAACTTTCCATTCAATTCCCAAACTAGTTTCATATGTCCATACCACAACACAAGACACCATTAATACCATCAAAAAATCATGAACTCTCTGAACCATAATGTACACGAAAATAGGGCAAAATTACATAAGCCAAAGTTCTCAACCAATCCTCACAACATACACATCAAAGGATTGCTCTTACTCACCTTTAGCACTTCTTCTAGTTTGTTCTTTGATTTACAGCTTCCACCTCTTCTTGGAACACCCAAAACACCTCCTTTTGAAAAACTAAAACTATAAAAATGAAGATATCATCAAGTGGAACAAGATTAGAGAAGAAATTTTTAGCATTAGAGATGATCTACATGGTCAAACCCCAAGGAAAAGAGCTCACCTTCAACCTTAGCTTCCTTCTCTTTCTTCTTTCTTGCTAGCCGACCTCTAGAGAGCTTGGGAGAGAGAGTAAAGTATAATAAATGTCAACACTTCAGCTCTTCCTATCCCTTTAGCCGACTTTGAGAGGGGAGAGGGAGAGTTTGAAAGGTTGAATTAATCCAATGGTGCCAAATGTCACAATCTTGTGACTTCTCCAAAAACATGTAACCATATAGTTACGTTAACTAGTTTTATTAGCCATTTAGTTACTTCTCTAGTTCTTTTAGTTAATAGTCAATTTCTTCTTCGAAGAGGAGAGGAAATTGCTAACTAATTGGCCGATAAATTTCTTTCTTCCTGTTTTGCCCCTGACTATGGTAATTTCAATTAGATTTCTACTTAGTGCAGTATCTAATTCCATTTTCCTCTTGCCATGCACCTTTCCCTTCTCTTTTAGTCCAATTTAGACTTTGTCACCTTAATTAAACTTAAATACTGGACACTTTCTACTTCTAATTTGGTTTATATTTCACACTTATTCACCCGAAGGTGTTCATCTAGCATTCATTAGATTCTCTTTTGGAATCGTTTAGCCCTTATACTTATTTTAGGGCATTACAATTCTCCCCCCATACAATAAATTTTGTCCCCAAAATTTGTTACACATCTTGAGACAAACTTCGGATAATGCCTCTTCATGTCCACTTCTGCTTCCCAGATTGCTTCCCTCAAAGATAGTCCCTTTCATACCACCTTTACAAATGGTATACTTCAATGTCTGAGCCGTCTTTCTTATCAATCAATAATTCATTTTGGCTCCACCTCGTAAGTGAAATCATCTTGTATGTCGACATCTTCATACTAGATAATATGCATAAGGTCTGGTTGGTAATTTTTCTATTACGAGACATGAAACACGTCATGGAGTTTGCTCAAGTTTAGGGGTACAACTATTCTATATGCCACAGGTCTAATTCTTGTAAGAATCTCAAAAGGACCAATGTACCATGGGCTTAGCTACTTCCTCTTGATCACTCTACTAATTCTTGTAACCGAAGACACCCTTAGGAACACATAATCTCCAACTTCAAACTCTAGAGGTCTTCTTCTTTTATCAACGTAGCTTTTCTACCGACTTTACGCTGCTAGGAGCCTCTTTTTAATAATCTTAATATGCTCTGTCATCTGATCAACAAGATTCAGCCCATATAATCTTCTTTCAAACAACTCTGTCCAGCATAACGGTAATTGGCACTTTTTCCCATATAACGCATCATACGGAGCCATTTGAATGCTCGCATGATAGCTATTGTTGTATGCAAACTCAACAAGTGGAAGGAAGTGATCCCAATTCCCTTTAGATTCTAAGACACACGCTCTTAACATATCTTCTAACGTCTAGATGGTTCTTTCTGACTGTCCATTTGTCTATGGATGATAGGTTGTACTAAACCTTAACTTCGTACCCAAAGCTTCATGTAGAGCCCTTCAGAACCTCGAAGTAAAGTGAGGATCTCTATAAAAAAATAATGCTTCTCGGTGTACCGTGGAGTCTTACTATCTCTCTAGTATAAATCTCTATCAGTTTATCAGGAGAGTTACTAGCATTGATCGGTATAAAATGTGCCGACTTAGTAAGTCGATCAATAATCACCCAGATCGCGTCATAGTTTCTAATTCTGAGTAATCCTACCACCAGATCTATGGTCACACTTTCTCACTTCTATTCTAGAATCTCAGGGCTCTAAAGTAATCCTATCGGCCTTTTCTATTCAATCTTTACCTTCTGACAGGTAAGACATTGTGCCACATATTTAGTCACATCCTCTTCAATCCCGACCACCAATACATAAACTTCAATCGTGGTATATCTTGGTCAGTCCGAGGTGAAGAGTATACATCTCTTATATGCCTCATCAAGGATTTTCTGTCTCAGGTCAGCCTTTAGTGGAACGTAGATTCTCTTCTTGTATCAAACTAATTCACTAGGTGACAAATCATAATCTTGAGTTCTTCCTCATTCAATCAGGGTTCAAATAGACCACACTCATTTATATTGCATCTGAGCTTTTTCAATCTCAAACCGTAGATCACTTTCCCATTGGGTGAAACTATAATTAACACATAGGATTTGGTTTGATAAGTTCATATCTCAGAAATCTTCTATTAACTTTCCTTCTTGTGTCATCATTGCTACCACTAGCACTTCCTTTCAACTAAGCGCATCTGTGACAATGTTAGCTTTCCCTGGATGATACTTGATCTCCAGGGTGTAATCTTTTAGCAACACCCTCCAACTGTACTGTCTCATATTCAATTCCTTCTGATCGTACAAATACTTAAGACTCGTATGATCGCAGTACAATTTCACCATCACATTATACAAGTTATGTCGCCATATCTTTAACGCAAACATGATTGTCGTAAGCTCCAGATCATGAGTGGAATAGTTCATCTCATAAGACTTTAGCTGTCGAGAGGCGTATGCCACCACTCTGCCCTACTGTATAAGGACACACCCTAATCCCTATTTACTAGCATCATTATAAATAACATAAGTCAAAATAGGGTCGAGTATAATCAATATTGGTGTTGTTGTCAACCTTTCCTTCATCTCAGTAAAGCTTTTCTCATATCGATCATCCCACTTAAAAGGTTGATCCTTTCGCATGAGCTTGGTTATTGGCAAGGCGATATGGGAGAAATACTTAATGAACCTCCGGTAGTAGCTAGTAAGACCCAGAAAACTGTATATCTCAATAACAGTTTCTGGCCTCTTCCAGTCCGATACTGCTTCCACTTTACTGGGATCCACTGAGACCCCTTCTCACTATATGACATGGCCCAGAAACTTTACTTCTGAAAGGCAAAACTCGCACTTTCTTAGTTTAGCATAGAGTTGCTTCTCACATAAGATTTCCAACACTATTCTCAAACGATGCTCATGCTCTTCGTTACTCTTAGAGTATATCAGAATGTTGTCGATAAAAACCACCACTAATTGGTCAAGATACTGGCGAAAAATATGATTCATGTAGTCCATAAATATGGCAGGTGCATTAGTTAATCCAAAGGTCATTACTAAGAACTCGTAGTGCCCATATCTAGTTCTAAAAGCAGTCTTTGGTACATCTTCTGCTTTCACTCACAGCTGATGATTACCCGACCTTAGATTAATGTTTGAGAATACACATGAACTAAACAATTGATCTAGAAGGTCGTCAATCCTTGGAAGTGGATACTTGTTTAACAGTTACTTTATTCAGCTCTTTATAATCTATACATAGTCTCAGGCTCCTATCTTTCTTCTTAACAAATAGCACTGGAGCTCCCCAAGGCTAGACACTAGATCAAATGAACCCTTTTTCAAGTAACTCTTGAATTTGCTTCTTTAACTCTGCCATCTCATTTGGGGTCATTCTATATAAGGCATATGATATAGATCCAGCTCCAGGCATGATCTCAATCATAAATTCCACTTCCCTTTCTGGAGGCAATCCATTAAAATTGTCCGGAAACACATCAGGGAGCTCCTTTACCATGGGCATACTTTCCAGAGTTTCTTCTATCTCTACCTGTACGAAAAAGAATACTATATATCCTTACCACTCCCTATTAAAGCATTTCTCAGCTTTAGCTTTTGAAAGGAAACTAAGACTAGCATTTGCAATGTCATCCTTCTACAGTGTAGGATAAATTATCCTCTTGTTTCCACAATCCAACAACACATTATTCACCGTCAACCAATCAACGACTAGTATAACTTCTAGTTGTTGAAGTGGCAAACAGATTAAATCAACCATAGACTCATGTCCCTCAACATTTATCACACAATTCAAACAAGCATCAGTAGTCACGGTTTCGACACCCAGCAGTATCGACACAACCAAATTAAATGGAAGTTTATGAACATGCAATCCTAGGCGCTTCACACAATCATAAGCGATGAAGGAATGACTAGCACCCAAATCAAATAAAGTTTGCAGCAAACTACTATTAAGGAGGATGTTTAACTTGAATCAGGTCGGGGGACTTCTGTACCTCTTCATGTGTTATGGTAAACACCCTACGTTGATTCATGGGTCTTGGCTCTACTGGCCGCTACTTACAGTCACTAGCAATATGTCCTATATATTTGCAGTTATAACAAATTACTTGTCCCATACATGTTCTGCCAATATGCGTTCTGCTACATCGAGGGCATGATCGTGGTGCCATGAGTCTTTGGTTCCACGATCTTTAGGCCGATATGGTTTCTTACTGCCGCCTTTGGATGGGAACCCTTGACCCTTCCTCTTTTAAGCATAATTTCCCTTACTAGGCTTATCGCAGTTGCTACCACCCTTAGTTGGGTACAGATCCCTCAAGTTGTTCTCCATAATTCAGCACTCCTCCACAACTTTATTAAATTAGGTAAACTGTCGAAAGACCAACCATTTCTTCATTTCATCCCTCAACCATTGGATCAGCATATCAGAGATTCACTCCTCATCATCTTTGTGTTACAAATAAGAGGAGTAGCGATCCGTCTGATGAACTAGGACAAGTAGTCATTAAAGGTCTCTTCATTGCCTTGTAGCAGCTTCAAAAATTTTGTTTCTTTTTCAAGCCTCACAGATCTTGGAAAATACTTGTCATTAAACTTTTCTTTGAACAACTCCTAGGTCATAGGCATATTCCAGGTTCGCAAGGATAAGGCAATGTTCCGCCACTACCTGTTAGCGTCTGCCTCTAGTTTGTAAATGGCCATTCTTGCCTTTACCTCGGACGGGTATTCTAACATTTCAAAAATCTTCTCTAATCGAACCAGCCAATCTTCAACTGCTTGGGGGTCAAATCTTCCCCTAAACATCGGGGGCAGATTCTTATAGAACTTAGAGACCAAGAATTATATATCTCTTTCATTACGAGCTGGCACCCCATAAGATTCCTGGTTCGATTCAGTATGTTGTTGTGACTCCTCAGGTCAACTCAACCCTTCCTCTGTTTCCTCATAGTTTATCTCTTTGTGTGTCGACGGTTCCTTCTCCTCATATTTTTTGCTTTCATCTCCCGAAACCCATACCGTAATTCAAAGATCATGGCCTGCTGCTTAGTTAGCATGCCAAACATCTTTTGTATTGGATCAGGTGGGTTATGACTTATCTCTTCCACCTATAGTTCCGTATGTCTAACTTTCGGTCTGACCATTGTCTCTTTTCACTATTACACAAAAACCATAACATCAATATCATATTAAACATATACATATATTCCTCAAAATTCATAGACTAATAAACCACAGGGACATATATATATATCACAACCAGTCACATTGATAATAGAAGGCTTGGTATTTACACCTAGAGAAGTCTATACTACTTTTTCTTAACCATACAGGTTCATTCTATCACTAAAACATTTACATATATTTCTACACATCATCACATAGAAGGTCCAAGAAAGAAGAAAACTCATAAGGACCCCCTTAACTATATTATTTCCTTCAAACCCAGAAAACTATATAAAGAAGTAGGCTAAGGTGGTCTTGATCCATACTTCTTCATTCATCTACAACTCATACATATCTCATTTGCTATACAACAGTTCTAAATCAAACAGGAGCCTATTGTATTGTGATTGGGTGGTGCTACACTCTTTAAAACTATTAAGGTACAACACCTTTATGCACCTCCACAATTCATCATCAGGATAGGGATCAAAGCCTAATTTGACCTTCGGAGCCCTAGAGTCAACAGTATAATCGGTATCCTGTACTACCCCTTTGACTACTAGGTCGTCCTTGTCTCCAATGGAAGGTTCTTCACTCAGGCTAGTCTCTTTCTTAACTATTATTGAGATAGGGACTCTTTTCCTGGCAGTACGCAATATCTTGGCACCGCCCTTTGTCCTATATACTACTATATGCCCCCTTTCTGAGATACGCTTATCCTCCGACACCTGGTTAACTGAAGAGAGGGATTGTCTACTTGGTTCACTCTCACCATCCATGATTCCTAACATAAAGCCATTAGTCAGGGTTAGCAATCATCAGTCAAAGCAAAGAATTTTAGCAACATCCTAACATCGCCAGGAATTATGCTCTGATATCAAAAATGTAATCCCCTTACTTAGTAGCCTTAAAAACATTTTGAAAATGTGTCATAAAGTTAAACTTGAGACTCGAGAATAATTCACAACCCATTTGAGGTCTTACCCTCAGCACAAGGTTCAGTCCTATACTAAAGTAGGTTTTCCAAAACTTTTTGAAACATGTTTACTGTGGCCTCATTTTCGCTTTTCAAAACTGTTTGGCTTGTTCGGTTTTGTTCCATTCAATAATGTCAAAGTACTTAACAAAATTTCCCGACGAACTCTCGGATTATATTTATTAACTAATAGGGTCTATAGGGCCTAATTGCTCAACTTTAGCTCCCTTACTGGGTTATATATGAATATTCAGGTCTATACTCGGTACAACCAATTTACTACATTGTACTTACATTTACATCCAATACAACATATACAAATTCTTTAAAAGTTTGATAACTAACAAAAAATCCCTAATCTTCTATCGGAGTGCCCTAGCCACCCTTGGTTACCTTCTTGTCTTTTGATCTGCTTGCCCTAGCTATAGATCAGTCATTGGAAAGAGTAAGATTCATATGAATCTCAATCATAACATTTTACTTATATGACATAGAATTTCACAGAGCATATAAGTAATCATCACATAACAGCATTCAAACTGCAACACATTCTTAACATTCTTGACAGTCGTAACATTCATAACATTCTTGACATTTATAAGATGCGTAACAATTCTTGACATTCGTAACAATTGATGATATGAACATAGGTACAAAGCATTATATATGATATAAGAGAAACAATCACTACCTTGTTATTTTCGATCTAGTTCTGGTACGAATTTCTTACGCTCAAGGAAGATATCAAATCCTATAAATAAAATTAAGGAGGACGAGTTATTAACTATTTCAATTCCTTAATAACTCCATAATATTTAGGGTTGGTTATCATTTGAGTCTTTTAAGTAGCTATGAGAAGTTCAAACAAAAGCTTAAGAAGGTTAGGGAAAGTTAGACCAATCACCCCCTTTTAAACAAAACAAGTGCTAAAATTGGGGGTTGGCCACGGCCAAGGAATTCTCTAGCCATGACCAATAGATGGTTAGAAACTTTTGGCCCGTGGCCAAGAATAGGCCAGACACTTTTTGGTCGTGGCCAAGAATAGGTCAGAAGCTTTTGGGTTGTGGCCAAGAAATTGTTTGTTTCTTGGCTGAACTTCTAAAGATTATAACTTCTAGTAAGCAAATCCAAATGACACCCATTTTGTATCATTTTAAAGCTTGATGTAATATCCTGAATTGTGATTAAGGGCTAATAACTTCAAGTGATGTAATTAATGTTAATTAAAACCTTTTGAAGTAAATAATGTGAATTATGATGCAAATGTGTTTGATGATGGTTTAGTAAGCATTGTGTCAATCAGAGGCAAAACGGTAAATTTACCGATCGATTGGTCAGTTATTGGAGAGGAAACTCCTTGGTAATTGAGATCAATGGCTAGGATTAAAAGAGGGAGAGGCGGAATCCTACGCATGCAAGTCCATATGAATCCATGGTAGGGAGAATAAGATGTTGACAAGTGGCAAAAGATGGACCATAGGATAAGGGTCAAAGTTTCAAACTCATTTTTATCTTCCTTCTCTTCCTCCAAGTCCGTTTGTGTGCATGGGAATGGGAGAAAATCTGTATCATCATCATCTTCCTCTTCTCTCTCATCTAACCTCCATTTTTGTTAAGTAAGGGAAGGAAAGAGAAAGTGTTAAGGTGAGTTTTGGCTAGTTAGATGCCTCTTAATGCTTAAATGTCCTTTATTAATATTGTGCAAGAGGTTGAGAGCTTTAAATCTATGGTTTTAGAATTTTGAAAAAAGGTGTTTTGAAGTTTGCTCAAGTTTGGAAACTAGAGAATCAAGACGCTAATCATTGGAAGTTGAAGGGGTGAGTATTTATAGTATTTTGATATAATTGTTTTGATCATTGGTTGAGTTTTGAGAACTTTGGAATTTGCCCTGATTTTAGCCTAAATATGAAATGTATGAATTAGCTAGTGTTTTGTGATGAAATAGATGACAAATAGTGTCTTGGTGTCAATGGTTGTTGTTTGTATTTGAAAAGAGGAAGTTTGGTCATAGGGTGATTTTGGTTGCAATGTGGTTGGAAGTGATGAATGTGTCATTGTGGTAAGATTTTGGTTGTTTTGAGTTTACTAATAGGTTCCTTGTGGAATTTTAAAGGGGAATAAGTTTTTGTATAAATGTTGGGACCATTGGAACCAGTTTTGGTAAATTTGGAAAACCATACAAGTTGCTACGATCTGGCTTCTGATAAGCCTCACTCAAGTGCAGTATGAAATTCTGGGTATTTTGGTTAAGTCTTCAGGCAGAAATCACAAGTGCACTTTCATTCCCGTGAGTGATATAGGTCATCACTCGAGTGCAGCTCCCTGTGCTTGAGTGAGGGAGTAAGTCTAAGACTTTGGAATTTATGGTTGCTCTCGGGTAGTCACTCGTGGTACCTCACTTCTTGGTGCTCTAGTGCATTTCAAGTCATCACACGAGTGCAGCTCCCTATGCTCGAGTGAGGGTGTAAGATATATCAAGGTTTGCTCTTGGGCAAACACTTCCTGTATGACACTTTTGGGTGCTCGAGTGAAGTTTAGGGTCATCACTCGAGTAAGACGACCAAAACTCAGTGTTTTGCTTCCTAAAAAGGGATCTTTGGGGGTGGTTATGCTAACCCTTTAGGCATATGTTTAGGCATTTAATAGCCACCTAAAGAATTCATATGAATACCAACTTAAAGTATTATGGAATTAAGAACTTGGAAAAGAGATTGATCTATTGTACTTATTTTGGTTTATAGGATTTAACATCTGTCGTCCTCGTGAGCCCATTGTGCCAACGAACATCAGAAAGGAACAAGGTAGTGACTTTTCTTTTGTACCATATATGATGCATTATATGTATGTTATATCATTGATTTGTGATAAATTTGTATGATACGATATTTATGGATATGTGTAAGCACTGCCATGCCAATAGTCCCTGAGTCGCTAATAACGGTTTGGGTTTGGATGGTGTGCCTTCCCGGCTGTAAAAGGGGATGAGGATGGGGTGTGATATGTGTGATTATGTGAAAAGCCGAAAGGCTATTTGTGAAGGCCGATAGGCCAATTGTGAAAGCGGGATGGCTATATGAGCTATAAGGCTATGTGTATGCACTGTCACGCCAACAATCCCTGGGTCACTAACAATAGTTTGGGTTAAGACCGTGTTCCTTCCCGGCGGTAAAAGGGGATAAGGGTGGAGTATGATTTATGCTATTGCTGTTGTGTGATGATTTGCTTACATACTGTGTGCTTATGTGTGGTATAAATGTTTTGTTACTACTGGGATTCTCTTGAATCTCATTCCTTCCTTTGACTAACCTTTCAGAAAGGGCAAATGGCTCTAAGTAGAAACGAACAACCCGGAGCAGTTAGAACCCTGTAGGGACATTTGGTCGGGCCATGTTGGGTATTTATTTTGGATAGGGATTACTGTACAACATTTTGAGTTGTAAATAGTTTTGAACATATGGCGGTGTAATCCCCTAATTGGGAACTAGAACCCTATAGAAATATATAGATGAAACCCGGGGGTTGCCGGGGATTAAGCTATAACCTATGATATGTTTAAATGTGATATAACTGCGCAGGTAATTATATTCGATATTTGAACATTGAGACCAGGATAATGAAGTTTTGAAAATTTTATGAAGTCCCTATTATTAAAAGAGAGTTTTAAATGAATTTTGAATTATCCAATGGTCTCTAATCCATTTTATTTTGCATTATCGAATCTTAATTACGCTAATTAACGCAGGGAGTTACACTTGACACATCCTATATTCAACTGGAATGTTTCATAATTTTAAGACATCATTTGCTTATTTCAAAACACCATGCAAACTAGTTGCCTTGCAAAGAATTTTCATTGACAATACTTCCAACTTTTCAACCTATGTTTCTAATGGTCCAGAATTCACAATTAGGGCTACCCCCTATATAGTTTTTCATGCAAAACATAATGGAAATCTTAAAACAACCTAATTCCTACTTCTTTAAAATGTCCGGTTTTGGGCAGAAATTAAACCCAAATCCCAAAAATTCAAAACTTTCCATTCAATTCCCAAAATAGTTTCATATGTCCAAACCACAACACAAGACACCATTAATACCATCATGAACTCTCTGAACCCTAATTTACTGGAAAATAGGGAAAAATTAAACAAGCCAAAGTTCTCAAGCAATCCTATAATATACACATCAAAGAATTGCTCTTACTCACCTTTAGCACTTCCTCTAGTTTGTTCTTTGATTTTCAGCTTCCACCTCTTCTTGAAACAAATAAAACGCCTCCTCTTAAAAAGCTAAAATCATAGAAATGACGCTCTCAACAAGAGTAACAAGATTAGGGAAGAGGTTTTTAGCATTAGAGATTATCTACAAAGTCAAAACCCAAGGAAAAGAGCTCACCTTCAACCTTAGCTTCATTCTCTTTCTTCTTCCTTGCTAGTTGACCTTGAGAGAGCTTGGGAGAGAGGGTGAAGTGTCATAAATGCCAACACTTTAGCTCTTCCTATCCCAATAGCCTACTTTGAGAAGGACAGGGAGAGTTTGAAATGTTAACTTAATCCAAAGGTGCCAAGTGTCACAATCTTGTGACTTCTCCAAAAGCATGTAACCATGTAGTTACTTTAATTAGTTTTATTAGCTATTTAGTTATACCTCTAGGTCTTTTAGTTAATTGCCAAATTCTTCTTCCAAGAGAAGAGGAAATTGCTGATTAATTGGCCAATAAATTTCTTTCTTCCCGTTTTGCCCTTAACTATAGCAATTTCAAGGTGCATTATCTAATTCCATTTTTCTCTTGCCATGCACCTTTCCCTTCTCTTTTAGTCCAATTTAGACTTTGTCACTTTTATTAAACTTAAATATTGGGTTTGAGCACTTTCTACTGCTAATTCGGGTCATAATTCACACTTTATTCCCCGAAGGTGTTCATCTCGCATTCATTACATTCTCTTTTAGAATCGTTTAGCCCTTATACATATTTTGGGGCATTACACACCGTCAAGAACTCAATATATTGTTTCGGCTTGATAAGAAAAAAGCAATAAGCGTTATGTGTTCCTCTCTCATTCTATAATTTTAATTTATGTGTATCACTGTGGTTAATTTTGATAGTATGACAGTAAGAAAATGGCATAAGGAGATTGCTTAATATATATGGTTTAGTGTCTTATCACTTGAGTTTACGTTACTCACCCGCTGCCATTGTTCTATGATAATTTTCTCATAATTTTTTTTTGGGTTAATTAGAGATTTCATTTGATACTTGCTTTTTGTTTTTGGAACTTATTTAATATTATTGCTCGTGGAATTTTTCCATCAAGAAATTGGTTCAACAATAATAGAGCCTAGAAAATAATGGATTGTTAGCATTCATTGGAGATTTTTTGTTACTTTCATGTAGGTGGACAAATCATTAATGAATCAAGAGGAGTGCTATGCTATGAAGGAAGGAGAACAATTGGTAAAATGATTGAACATAGGCTATCATTGACAGAACTAATAACCATGGTATCATGTTGTTTTGGGAAGAAATAGGTGGGAAGCAGCTTAAATATAGTTTCAAGTTTGATCCTTCTCATCTTGTAGACCATATTGATGATGATGGAGTGAAGCAATTGATAAAATACAATGAAGGTTTTGCTCATTTGTACATTACCAAAGATCAAAATAGAACAACAATAAGCCAATCAACACAATAGTAAGAGATTACTTTAATATTTTGTGTATACAAGTTTGACATACTTTCATATTAGTGCATTCAATAAATAATGTTGGGTTAAATGTAAATGCAATGCATACACATCACAAGGACAGCCACAATTTGCTACTCCCACAAGTGAGAATATTATTGCTACACTTTATGCATAGTGTCCTTGCAACAATACCTGAGTTGAATTCAACAAAGCGGCGTGAATTAATTGTGGAAAGTAGACAGATTTTTGATGATGCAGCTGATTTTAGGGAAGCACTATAAAAATATAGCATTGCACACAGGTTCATGTACAAATTTTGAAAGAACAGCCCTTATAAGATGATTGCAAAGGGTGATGTTGATGGATGTAAGTGGAAGATCAAAGCCTATTCAATGGCAAATAATACTCCATTCTTGCATGTGAAAACCTTTGATAATGAACAAGATCATTCAGAACAAGACAGCATGCAAGTGTCTCATATAAAGAGGTCAGATCTGGTGGCATCTATAACTGTCAATAATATTAGGACCAATCGAGGCAAGGTACCCAATGATATCCGCAATGATTTGTTTCATTAATTGTGCAGTATCATCATAAACAAACTGAACTAATTATCTCTCTTCTTGCAAATAAGGTATGTTAAATCTACCAAACTTGATATGGATTCTTACTTCATTTTCCCTATTAGTTAAATTCAAAATATAAATGTGGAATGATTATGAAAGTCAAACACAATGCTTCTCAATAAGTCAAGACAGGTACAATACATTCAATAAGAAATGTAGCCGAGTTTGATATTTTTGAATGTCTTGATCTTGACCCTTATACTCATTAATTTTGGGAATCTCGTCCTTGCCGCTTGGATCGCCATTGAATTATGCTTTAATAATTGATTCCCTTTGATGGTTAATCCGTTACAACGACCATCTAAATGGCAAAGATGGGAAGAAGAGGATCTAAACATAACATAAGGACGATTTAGCCTTTCTATTTGGATATTTTAATTTCTGGTCCTTCAAAATAATTACTACTTTTATAATCCTTCTTAATAAATAGTATTTTTCTTAAGTCATTTATTATAATTTTCCTTATATCCTTTTAGTTTGACTGGCGCTAGTGCAAGACCATCGTTACTCATCACATGTCAGGGAAAAAATTACTATACTTAGAAAACATAAAAATTTGTATTTATTTATAACAATAAAACCCAACATAGTAGTACTACACATATTTTGAAATACACAACATAGGAGTCCTTGAGACAAATTGCATGCAACAAACAGGATTCACTCTCGTTCAAGCCTTAAAGCAGACTTTTCCACCACAGACCCAACCATCTTTCTAGTCCTCTTCTTCTTCATCATTGTAACCTGCCTCAAGTTGTTTCACCCTTTCCTCAGTGAATGGATAAGCTTCAGCACCATAAAGCGTGACAAGTCCTCTGACTTCTTTTGTGACAGTCTGACCACCGGGTTCGATGGCCACCAGCATGGGGATGCCTAGCACCTTGAATTTGTGACTCAGGAATAACTTCCTAGAATCACCAAAGGGAAGAGCCAGCCATGGCATTTTAGCAAAGAAGTCATTGAAGGAGGCTTGATCCCCGTTACTAGAGATGAAGACAACTTCATGAGCATTGCCGTTGGCCTTGATCTTGTGATATGCCTCAATAAGCTTCGGTAGAAACATACGGCGTGGTGGGCACCACTGAGCTGAGAAGTACAAGAGCACCATCTTCCCTACTAAATCTGACACTAGAATTTGAAACAATGGAGATTTACTCTCATTATCACATAATGGAAACAAAAGAGTATAGGAGAGAAGCAGCAGAATGGATCAGATGATATTCAAGTGTCAAATATCATGGTATTTTGGGAGTTTTACATATTTGGAAAGAAAAATCAAAAGCAGTTATAAAAAGCACATAAATCTTCCATTATAAATGAATAAACTTAACTTCATAGATATGAAGTTCGCATTCTCATTTTGTCGTGGTTCAGATGTATCTCAACTATCAAATAACATAGCATTTAAGAGTTACAAATGAAAAATCAAAAGCATTCATACAAAGGATAATAATCTTTTAATGGAAAAGAATAAACTGAACTTCAAGGATATCAAATTCCCAAATTTTATTTCAATCCCATGGTAATATCCAAACATACATGTATCATTTGTATCTTAAATAATTATTGACATACAAGACATGAGGATGAAGATGACCATTTTCAAGCTATTGAAAATCATACCTTGACTCCATCTTTGCCTAAGACAAAATTCAGATCTTCAGAAACAAGAATAGATTCAAGGGTCTGAGCTGCCTCTTTGGCCTTCTCTTTGTCAGCGAGCTCTGCAAAATTCTCAGGAGTAAAAGGGTATGCTTCAGCTCCATACTCGCGCACAACCTGTGTTCCTTCTTCAACGGCAACTTTCCCATTCTCATCAAGGATTACAAGGTGGGGTATCCCCTACACCTCGAACAATTCATCAAGGCGATCACGTGTGTCAGAATCAGAAAATGGAATGGCAAGCCATGGCATTTTGGAAAAGTATCCTTTGAAGGCATCTTCATCTTCATCAGCTGAAACAAAGATTATCTCAAAATCACCTTTAGTAGAGACTTCATTGTACACCTCCACCAAATTGGGGGTGAATTGTTTGCAGGGACCGCACCAAGATGCTGAAAAATACAAACCAACTCTCTTCCTATTTAAGTTCTCGATCTTAACCTGCACGAAGAACAACATCTTTAATTTTTTATGAATACAAGTAGAATTATTTCAAAAACTAAATATGAGCAATAGCTCCCAATAAAACAGCATATATAATGATAGGGTCTATCAGAATTCACACCAAAAAAATCATTTGGCATTTATTTGTTTGATTCAGGGCAGCCTATTTCACTCGGATTTCATCTTATATCAAAAATTCCTAAGAACAGAAGTTGTATCATAACTCATATGTTTAGTAATTAAAAGAAATTTGTGAATCAAACCTGAAATAAAAGAAATAATAGGAATTATATCATATGGGCATCAAGTATAGACACTCAACTCACTCAGAAGACTAAATATTTACTCCAAAGGCCGTTGACCAAAACTTCAAACATGGTTAGAGAGAGCTTTTATGAACCTAAGATGGATTCGTATGAATAAATTACAGAGCTCGAGCTTTCCGAATCACAGAGTAAAATCATTTTCTGGGAAAATAAAAAACATAAATCGTGTTAATCGAAACAACCAAACAACAATGTACCTGATCGCCGTTGTTCCGAACAAGATAGTCCCTCTCCGAAGAAGAGACGATAGATTGAACATCGTGGGCAACAACAGTTTCAGCATCAGCCATTTTCATCAATGCGTAACTTCGGACCTAACACAACAATGAGCACAACGTAGCTTTGGACAATAAAAAGATTCACACTCCAATGTCTATTTATAAGGAAAATATCTAAGTAGGCCCTTTTCTTAGGATTCGATGTCAGAGGAAAAAAAATATCTTAACTTCAATCTAAATGGGAAGAATCTTAAGAATTAAGAAAGTGTTCACAGTAAGTAGTATACTTTTGCCTCTTCTCAGTAAAATTTCTGGAATGTTCGAGCCTTTGTTTCTTGGTGATTTCATTTCCTTGGGGGCCAAGTATCTCTTCCTAACCGAAAACATAAATGAAACAGAAAACTAAGCATATCTCTTTTTTCACATTGGATATGAAGAAGTGATTTTTTGATTTTATGTCCCATGATGTGTAACAAATTTTGAGGGTGAAATTTATTGAACAATAGGAGAATTCTAATATCCCAAATTTTGATTAAGAGCTAATGATGATTATTGAGAATAAATTGTGAATTAAAGTTGATTTGATATCCGAATTAATTATTGGAAATGTTCAACACTCTGTATTTTAGCACAATTATGTGATAAATGGCGCATGAAGAGGAGGAAAAGAATTTAAATATGTGTTATGTGGCAATTTTGGTAAATGTGCCAAAATCAGTGGAAAATTAGAAAGAATGGAAAATTGTCGGTTAATTAGTCAGTGATTAATGGAGAAATTAATTACTAACTAAGAAGAAATAAGATGTGTGACCAAATGGCTAATAGAGTGGTTAGAGTAATTAATTAGTTATTTACTTTATGAGAACCAATGAAATGTGGACATATGGCAAGTGGTATGAGGAAAGAGTGTAGAGAAAGCCAAAGGGAATATTTTAACATTTTCCTTCTCCCTCTCTTCCCTCCTTTTCGTTGAACAAGCATGGGCAAGAGGGAGTATCATCATTCTTCATCTTCTTCCTCACTCTTCCCTCTCATTTCTCTCTCTTGTTTGGCAAACATGGGAGCTTAGGAGAGAGAAAGGAAAAGCTTGATTTTAATGTAAGCTAATGACCTCAAATGCAAAAACTCACTTCCCTAATCTTGTTCCTTGGATTGAGGGCTTCATTTTGATGGTTTTATATTTTCCATTTGATGGTGTTTGAGCACACAAGGAAATCTAAGGATTGGTGAATCGAGGAACCTCTTTGATAAAGTTATTGAGGTGAGTAAGAGTAGCCTTTCTATCTATGTTTTGTGCCAAATGATTAAACTTTGAATTTCTGGGATTTTTTGCCTTATTTTCGAAAATTATAGTCATGGAGAGTTTGGTGTACTATGGTTATGGAAATGATGTTTTAGCATGTGTTTGAATAGATAGAATTGGTTTAAAGTAAAAATGTTGAGTTTGGCAAATTTTGGGATTTTTTGTTGAATGTGGCCTAAAAACAAAGCAAGATAATCGAATAGGAATTTGGTAGTTTTGATGTTTCCATTGGATTCTTTATGCAAATTTTATGTGGGAGTAGCCTTGGTTGAGGATTTGGGATCATTGCAAACACTTGGGTAAAAGTTGGAAAGTGATGTCAACTCTGCTGCGTTTTTTGCTTCTGATATGAATCATTTGGATGATATGAGGTCTCACTCAAGTAAAGTGTTGCATATTTGTTTTTCCCTTCAGTTTTCTGATGCACTTCCGTGCAAAGAAGCAAGAGTGTAATATCTCACTTGCGAGTGTTGTGGGTTCTTACTCGAGTGAACTTCGTTTCACTCGAGTGAAGGTGTATTTGACACCATGAACTCGCATCTTAGGTTATTACTCACAACCCATTTTCAAGAGTGTGTCTTAACATTCACGAGTGTTAAGCCATCACTCAAGTGCCAAGGTCCCTGCTCTAGTGATGTTCTCCTTTGAAAGTTCATTGTGCTCTCGGGTGAGCACTTTCTGCACCTTACTTTGTAGGACTTGAGTGAGCATTTGGCTATCACTCGAGTGTTGATAGTTAAGCTCGAGTACTATAGGCATTTATTGTTTCTGTCTCTGCTTTCTATGAAGTACTCATATGAGTGAGCTTTTATGCTCGAGTGCAACTCCATCATCACTCGAGTGAAACAGTGAAAAATCTGTTCTTTCACTTTTAAAGGGGATCTTTGGGATAGTTATTCCAATCCTTTAAGGCTTTTGTTAGAGGCATTTTTAGCTTCCTAAATGACATTAATGATAACCAATCTAAGTATTGTGAAGTCATTTAAGTATTGGAATAGGGAATAACACTTCGTCCCTAATCATGAATTATAAGATTCGATATTTGCCCTATTCGGGAGAAACCAGTACCAGAGCACTCACAGAAGAACCAAGGTAGTGACTTTTCTCTCATGTTGTGTATGATGCTTGGTATATTTGACTTATCATTGTATTGTTGTGAAAAATGTGTATGTGTTATCTACCGTAAGGCATTACAGCATGAGCAGTCGTAAGGGGTGATTGTTATCACACCTACCCCTGCCATTGTATATGTCGTTGTAATTATCGAGGCTACGTTGTGGAATTGTGGATTCCTGTTTTAAGAATTGGCTAATGTGGCTTTGATGTGTTGTTAAATGCTTTATATGAAACCTAGTTGTGGTGAAGTATATGATGTTGTGTAATACAGCGAGAGCAAATATAAGGGTAACGCACATCATACCTGCCCTTGCCACTGTAGCTGCAATTATAATTGCTCTGTATTGTGTGATGATTTGTTTTCATACTTTGTGGTTGTACATACTATAAGTGATTTGACAATATAGGGATTCCTTAGAATCTCACTCTCCCAAAATAAATTCAGATAGGGCTGAAGGTTTAGAAGAAAAGCAGGTGACAAATGGTGGATAGAGCTCCAGGCAAGGAGTCTATTTTGGATATTGGTTATTATAGTTTTATGTAAATTGTTTATTTTGTTGGGAATCAATTGTATATATTGGAATAGTGGTATAATTTTGTGTAATCCCCTAGCTAAGGGAAATGGATTATGGGCATTGGTGCCTTGTAAAACCCTTAGTTGCTTAATGGAACCCAAGTGTGTCGGGAATTTACATTGTACTCTGATATTTATAAATGGAATAGAACTGTACTGGCCATTTGAATATTTGAAATGTGAATATGAGACCGTATTAAACAGGTTGTTGAAAAGTTTTTGAAAACCCTGGTTTTGGGAAGTTTAATTTTAAATAAGTCCCAAATTATCTTATGATCTCTAATTCGACATAATTATGAATTTATGAACTTAAACTCAGCCTTGATGATGAAGGGGGTTACATTGGGTCTCTTCCCTAAGATTTAAAATGCGCTGGAATCCTATCATGTGGCACAACTCCTACTTAGCGGAAGTTTGCCACTTTGTTGGTACTTCGGGGAGCATGCTGCACCTCAATGACCCAAACTCTCTTTTAATAGTGTACTGGGAAAATCCCTCATAAAAGATTTTAAAAATACAAAAAGGTAAAATGGTGTTTTGAATATTCATAATTTTAGAAAGATGTTAGATCCAAATTGTCTTTACTAAAATTAAAAAGAAAAGACCATTTTAGCCTTACCTTTTTTAAAAAAATATAATTACCCCCACCACGCCTGCTAGCGACCAGAGCTCTAGTAGGAATATTCTGAGTAATATTCCCTCCTTCTTGGGAACATCCTCTCAAAATATTTCAAAGAATATTCCCTTAGGAATATCCAAGGTGGTGGGTGTGGGGTTCCAACTCCGACCAATACACATTAACATAATTTAGGCAAAAAAAATAAACACAGTAACCTTTGATTTTAATCAAGCCCACCAATAAGTTTAGATAAGGAATTGACAAATTGAGATAAGACATTCATAAGTTCAGATAAGAAATTAGCAACTTTCTTTTTTAAGTAAAAAATTCACTTACTCTCTCAAACCATTCACAAGTTTAAATAAGATATTCCAAAGTTTATATAAGGAATTGACAAGTTGAGATAAGAAATTTCCAAGTTCAAATGAAGTAGTTGAGATAAGGAATTCACAAGTTCAAATAAGGAGTGCATAATTCAATTCTTTATCTGAACTTGTGAATTCCATTTTTTCAACTTGTCAGTTCCTTATCTGTACTTGTGAATTCCTTATGCCAACTTTTCAATTCCTCATATGAACTTGGGAATTACTTATTTGAAATTGTCATTTCCTTATCTAAACTTGGGAATTCCTTATCTCAACTTGTGAATTTCGTTTTTTCAACTTGTCAATTCTGAGAAAAAAAAATCTCTTAACTTAAGTTTTGAAACCCGGACTGACTATTGAACCAGTTAGGGTACTGGGTTAAGGGTCAGTGGGTCAGATCGGAGTTAATCCTGGACTAGACTGGTGAGGAAGGGAAGATTTAGGGTTATTGATATGAAATTATGAATAAAATATTAAAAAAACCGGTCAAACTATGAGAAAACAGTCGAATCGGAGTCAATTACCGAACCGAACCGGTCAGACCACCGATTGTCCTGTTTCCAACTCAGACTGGCAAGTCTTCAGAACCATGCACTTTTTCCTCTTCTCTGTAAAATTTTTGGAATGTTCGAGCCTTTGTTTCGTGGTGATTCCCTTGGTGGCTAAGTATCTCTTCATGACTGAAAAAATAAAGGAAAAAGAAAACTAAGCATATCTATCTTTTCACATTGGAGAAAGCGTAACCGGCTTCTCTCCTCTACCCTTATGCCCTGTTTAGTACAAAGGAATTGGAGCTAGAGAATTGGAAGTGGAAGTGGAATCCACCAGTTTGTTTGTTTGGTGGGTTGGAACCCACTTCTCTTAGGAAGTCAATTCCATAAAAAAGAGTTGAACTCACTTCCATTCTTTGTCCCATGGAAGTGGATGAGTTGCATTAGAAGTGTCATTTTCAGACTATTATACCCTTCACCTTTGTCCCTCTCCAGTCTCACCTCGCATTCTTCTTTCACTACTCTTACCCCGCATCCTCCCTCTCCTTCCCTTACTGTGACAGTGAGGCACCAACAACGGCGTAGGATGGCAACCCACCAACAACATCATAGGACGACGAGGCACCGTGATCTCCCAATCCTCTGAACTTCGTCGATCCTCTTCGTCTGGCAATAGCTCATGCGTGCAGGTCATCAACGGCAATCGCTTCGCCACTATAGTGCAAATCTGCAATGCCAAGTTGTTTGAACCTCGGTCTCCCATATTTACTGTCAACACCCATTTCTATTTTGATATGTGTAGGGAATAACGAAAAAGTTCCACAGGCAAACATAACAGTACAGTGATACTGATAATAGTATTCATTTATAGACAGGCATCAACAATGCAAAATGCGACAATATTTACAAATATGTATAGAATACCCAAAAATATTCCATAGATAGACTACATATAACCACTGCCTCCATTTTGGGAAACGTGACCATCAGTTCCCCTTATCTATGTCCTTTCTTTTCGTTTCACTGGCACCCGCTGAGACATTTTTATTTAGAAAAAAGGGATAAGATTTCAGGAAATCTTAATAGCAATTTACTATCAAACATATAAAATGTGAAAATTAAATATGCAATGTACCATATAGTGTAAAATGAAAATTCATATCTTAATGTGTACATAATGCTCATGGCTAAACAACAACTTGGAACCCCTACGAATACCTCAGTTAAGCACCTAACCACAATTAGGCAATATACCCCAAACGTACCTCAACTAGGTACCTAACCATAGCTAGGTAATATACCTTAGGCACCGAATTCATATCACGTAATACAGAACATACAGCATATTAACCATCACATAGTGTACGAGAGATAATGATTACTACTTGAACCCTTCTCAGACTTGTTTTGCTTGCCTCGTAACGCGTGCCAAGCTAAAACTCCCAATTCAGTCCTAAAATATAAAATGTACAAGAAATAGGTTAAAACCTATCCATTTATCATTTTAGAAACATTCATAGTATTTATTATGGTTATATTAGCCTATGGTGAAAATTTACCAAAATGCCCCCACGACCCCAGCCCTGCCTCGCCATACTTTTCCTGAAATTTGGACATGTGTTATTCTAACATATTTTCACCCAAGGAATCTATTTTTGGACTTAGAATTATCAAATTTACTATTAAATTACAAAATTGCCCTTGCCAGTCCCTATTTTAGGGGTTCAGGAGCGTTTTCTTAATTATGCTTTTTCACACTTTTCTAAAAAAATAACCAATTGTAACCCCACCTAATTTTTCCTCCTGAACTCAATGGAGTTATCAAATCGTTGAAAATCCAACTCTAAGCCCCTCTAACATCCCTGGCCAAAACTAGCAGGTCCTCTAGGGAAAATTGGGCTTTTGCAATTTCGGCTCCGCAGATGTGTTTCTTTCTACTCCTAACCACTTTATTAACTATTTAATAAGGTTATAACAAGCATTTGAAACAAAATTGGATAGCATAACCCTTGGGCAACACAAATTCCAAATTTTTAAATCAAAGACAATTCGACAAAATTTCACTGATTAAATTGTCCACAATAGCCAGAATAGTCAATATACGAAGGTTTGGAAGTTATCTTTCACTTTCCTATGGCTTTTCTCAATTTGGTTGAAACCCTAGCTACTCCAACAAGAGATTTTGAGCTTCACAAAACTTAAACACATAGAAGAGTAGCTTATGAACGGAGTTATACACATTAGAAACCAATTTACCGGAGAAAGTACTTACCTTTGCAAGTTTTCCTTCCCCTTTTCTCTTTCTAGAACTTTTGCTCTTCCTCTCTCTTAGAGTTGCACTTCACGTTGGTTTATGCCAGAGGAAGGAGATAAAGTGCTATAACATTATGTCTTATGTCTTATTTCAATTATTTAATAATTTCCAAAAATTTCCAAAAATCAATTTTTTGTACATAAACCTATGTATATGTAACTTTGCTCATTAAGCCAAACCAATATTTCCTTCTTCATGCTACATATATGAGACACATAAGGGTCTTTCCCTTTATTCTCAGTTGGCTTCACAGCTTGTTCCAGTTATATATACACGTAAAGTCCCAATTTTGGTCAAATTTGCACTTTTGCTCAAATTTTCCATAAATTCATATTTAATTGACCAAAATATTATAAATATATTTTTCCCTTTATGTTCCTTAATTAATTGAAATTAACTTCAATTAATCAGAAATTAATTAATTTTGTGCTAGTTTGGCAAAATTACAATTTTGCCATTACTTTTTTATTCTAATTTCTTTTCTTAATTTCATTTGGCCAATTTTCATCTATTTTTGGACCAAATATTTTCTCTAATAGTTCTCTATTTTTGGACCTTAATATTGGGCTTTTTAAATTACCCAAATTAATTTTATAATTATTTTTGTCTAATTTCTCATGAAAATGGACATTTATACACTAGTGGAAAAATTAGTTTTAAGACCAGTTAAAAACAACATTTCAAACCGGTTCCGAATCTGGTCTTGATACAACCAGTCTTAAAAGTCTGCTACTTTTTACACCGATTATAGAAGCAGTCTTAAAAAAATTTTCAAGCCCAGTTATTTATGAAACCGATCTTAAAATAATTATTTTTAGATCGATTATCGAAGAAACCAGTCTAAAAATATTTTTAGACCGGTTTTAGATATAACCGGTTGAAAACATTCTAATTTTTAAGACGGGTTCTATTAAAAACTGGTCTTAAAAGTAACTTTTAAGACTGGTTTTTTACTTTTAAGATCGGTTTTTAATAGAACCGGTCTTAAAAGTTTTTTTTCAAAAAAAAAATTGTTCCTTTTAAAAGATTTACCCAACAAGTCATTTCCCTTGTTTTACATTTCACTCAGCAAGCAGTCATTTCAACAACATCCAAATAAATTCTTCTCTTACACATTTTAAAAAACATCGTATACAAATCACATATATGACAATCCAAAATGCAAGTAGACATAGATTCACCCATATATGTTGATATACGTGTAGTAGGATAGATGGAAATTAAAAATTAGAATCAGATGAATTAGCATCAACAATAGGCCTTGGAAAAAAAAGCATCAATAATAAGCAAGAGACCTTTTAACTCAGACACAGACAAATTAAGCTCGCTCTTTGCATTTGAGTATGCCCTCACGTGCCTTCATCCTAAATGAATTTAAATATACATGCAAAAAATAGTTATTCTTCTAGTTTTTAAATAATAAAACAGTACAAGTTTGTAACAACAGTGATTCACAGCATACCAATTCACGTTGCCTCTAAGAGTGTTTATTTCTCCATTGTGACCTAAAATGTGCATAGGTTGAGCTCGGTCCCAGCTAAGACACCTCATTTGCTTCATTTTTATGTGATGACAATAAAAAAAAGTAGTTTTATATATATACCAACAACAATATACTTGATAATTATTTTAGCTAACTAACCTTCTAAGTAGTGTTATAAAGGGTTATCCTCCCATATCCCTTCATGATGATCGTTTCTTATGCCGTGTTCATTGTCTGCTTCATCTTCTTCATTCAATTCTGGTAGACCCCTAGAAAAAAAAGTAGTCTCAAGAAGATCATTCATTGAACGACTTTCCTTATTAATGTCAACGACCTTTTTTCCTTGGAGAGTTACAGACCACATTTTATTTGCTTGATCGGTAACATAGAACACTTGTTTTGCTTGATATGCCATAATAAAAGGTTCATCTCCAAAACTTCTACTAATCAATGTAAATCCCAACTAATCAATCATCACACCATTGTTGACATCAACCCACTTGCATTTGAAAATGGGAAATTTAATTTTAACATAATCAACCACCCAAATCTCTTCAAAAACCCTATAATAAGGTATTGCTGCCAATCTAGGGTTCTTATCTTTCAAACTAAAGAAGTGCATAGATTCAACCACTAACATATCCCCACTGTTTTGGACAGTGCTCCTATAGTCAAGGGACTTCGTGTAAAACGTATAACCATTTATCACAAATGAAGTCCAAGTTATGACATCAACCTCAGGACTACGTGCTAACCATTTAATTGTATTAAAACCACATTCTTCTCTGTCAACCTTTTGTTTGAACCAATATGCAAAAGTTTTGTTATGCTCCCTAATTAACCCTTGTTCGGTCATTCAGCTAGTTTCTTTCCGGACAATTTATTTATTAGCATTAATGTAATCTTGAACTTCATCAACATTATTTAAGATGTACAAGTGAACTTGTTGCAATTCATCAGAATCAACACTTTTTACTGTTGCCCTGCGTCTACCCCTTTCTTCATCATGACTTCCAGGAAGCCCAATATGTCTTACATTTGACAGGTAATCTTGACAACACTCCATGGCTTCTTCAGAAACATATTTCTGAATAATAAATGCTTCAGGCTGATTTGTATTCTTCACATACCCTTCTAGGATTTTTGTAGTTCTTTCAATTGGGTACATCCACCGTAAATAGATAGGGCCACACAACTTTATCTCCCTTAGTAGATGAACAATTAGATGTACCATGATGTCTAAAAAAGAAGGAAGAAAAAGCTTCTCAAACTAGCACAAGATTAGATATCTTTCATTTTCCAATTCATCCAATCTTTCTGTCTCAATGACTTTACTACAAATAGCATTGAAGAAGAAACAAAGTCTAGTCAAAATATGTTGAAGATCATATTCGACAATGCCACGAATAGCTACTGGGAGTAGTTGTTGCATTAAGACATGACAATCATGAGACTTTAGCTCTACTAACTTCAAATCTTTCATCGACACAAACTTCCTTAAATTTGAAGAATACCCTGAAGGAACTTTCATGCCTTGTAAACACTCACAAAAGCTTCTTTTCTCATCCTTAAACAAAGTATGAGCAGCTGGAGGACAAAAAGTTCTCTTACCATATGGCTTTGGATGCAAATCTTCTCGTATTCCCATTTCTTGCAAGTCTAATCTTGCCTTCACACCATCCTTAGAACTACCTTGTATATTAAGCAGTGTCCGAACAATACTATCACATACGTTTTTCTCCACATGTATGAAATCAATACAGTGTCTGACATCAAGATTGGGTCAATATAGAAAATTGAAGAAGGTCTATCTCTTTTTCCATTTATTTTTTTCATTACTATTCTTTGTAGTCATACCAAAGATAACACTGATATTTTTCACCTTTTCATAAACTTGCTCCCTAGTCAATGCCTTTGAAGCATCTTCAAACTCTTGTCTACCAAAAAAAGCTTTCTTTAATCTATGATATGGGTGGCCTCATCTAAGAAATCTCCTATGGCCAAGATAAACTATCTTCTTCCATGTTGAAGTTGACGGTAGCATGTTCCTTCTCCACAAATAGGACATGCTTTATGGCCTTTAACTTTATATCCTAACAAGTTTCCATATACAGGGAAGTCATTTATAGTACAAAAGATAATGGCTCGTATTTTAAAAACCTCCTTCTTGTTCGCGTCAAAAACATCAACACCTTCATCCTACAACTCTTTCAAGTCTTTGATCAAGGGTTCTAAATAAACATCTATGTAATTTTTAGGTTGTTTTGGTCCTGAAATCAACATAGACAACAAGATGTACTTTTATTTCATGCATAACAGAGGAGATAAGTTGTAAATTACCAAGAGAATAGGCCATGAACTATGTATACTGCTCATACTACCAAAAGGATTCATGCCATCCATGCTAAGGCCAAGCCTAAGGTTCCTAAGTTCTTCACCAAAGATAGGAAATAATTTATCGATTTTCTTCTATTGAGAATAATCAGTCGGATGTCAAAGATTTCCATCGGATATCCTCTTATCCACATACCATCTCAAATTCTTTGCATTGTTTTCATTAGCAAACAAGCACTTGAACCTTGGTATGACAGGAAGATACCACAACACTTTTGTAGGGGTGTTATTTGATTTATACCTCAAAGTTTCACATATCGGATACTGTTGTTCCTCTTCATACTCTTTTCTATACAATATACAATCATTAGGGCATGCATGGATCTTTTTATACTTTATCCCTAGTAGACACAGTACTTTCTTAGCATCATAGTATTGAGAAGGCAACACATTATCATCTTGAAGCATGTCCTTAAAAGCCTCAAGCATTTCTGAAAAACTCTTGTCGCTCCATCCATGTCGTGCTTTCAAGCTTACCAATTTCAATACTGCTTTCAACAATTGGTATTTTTGACACCCCGGGTACATCGGTGTCTTAGCATCACTGCACATATTACCATATGCAGGTGATTGCTCAAAAGCCTCTTCTCCTATATCACGAATAATATCCTCTATCCAATCATCCGTATCCTTATCATTATCATCAAAGCCTACTCCCCCTGTTTAGATGAACTTGGCATTTCTAATTCTTCACCTTGCCATACCCATACTGTATAACTCTTACAAAATCTTTCACAAATTAAATGTGTATATATATCTGTAGCACTTAGTCGCTTCTCATTCAAACATACTACACAAAGGGCAATAAAACTTCACACTATCATCATCGACATTTCTTCTAGTGAAGTCTAAAAAACCCCTCACCCCATTATCATATTCAACACTTGTTCGTTTAGCTTTTATCCAACTATAATCCATATATATCTTAACACTTGTAGCACCCTATATCCAACAGTAAAAAGATAGACAAAAAAACCACCATAGAGTTTTAGAGATTTCAACGAATTTTAACATGCACCATTTGAAAGTAGTTAAAAAAACAGAACGTTGAATTAAACAATCACACTAAACAGTGACAATCAAATAATCACACTAAATTAAAACAAAATTAAACTTAGAATGGTATTACTCCAATCCAATTATCACAAGTTAGAGAGCACCTTATTTACTTTTGGTCCAAAAAAAGAAAAATGTATATAGTAATAAAGTCATCGATCACACAATTTTCCCTTTAACCTTAATTACATTTTTCTGTAATTATTTCATGTCTAACCACTATATACTGTCAGAGTTAATACAGTCGAGAATATCAAATACAAGCTGAAAGTTGAGGGCTTTAATTCACATAACACTAACCTGATTGAAGACCAAGGAGTGAGCTTCTACCCTAAAGTCATAGTGGTAAAAGGAAGTCACGGTAGAGGAGAATGGTCACTACGGAGAATAGAGGTGGTGGCGGAAGAGAGTGACGATGATCAAAGAACAGTGACGAGGAACACAGCAACGACGGCGTTAATGACAGAGAAGAGTGGAGCAAAAGAGGAACGGGGAGCGATGGAGGAGTTCAGAACAAGCAGCAACAGAGCTTACGCAGAAATGGTGACAAGAGAATAAGGGGTTCAGAGCGCGGGATCTAGGCAGGCGGGAGTGAAAATATGTTGAAATATCTCACCTTTTAGACCAGTTTTCCATTAAAACCGGTCTTAAAATGGGGAAAATATAATTTTTAAAATTTTTAACTTTTAAGATCGGTTTCTATGAAAACCGATCTTAAATATAAAATTTAAGACCGGTTTTCATAGAAATAGTTCTTAAAAGTTAAAAAATTTTAAATTTTAAAATATTTTCATATTTTAAGACCGATTTATTTATAACCGGTCTAGATAAGTTTTTATTTAAGACCGGTTTACTTAATAACCGGTCTTAAAAGTTAAAAATTTTTTTACATTTTAAAATATTTTAATATTTTAATACCGGTTTTTTTAGAACCGTTCTAGATAAATTTTTTAAGGCCGGTTATTTTTAGAACCGATCTTAGAAGTTCTATATATTTACAAAACTGCCACCGGTAAAATTTTTAAGACCTTATCCGTTAGAACCGGCCTAAATGTGGTGGTCTAAAAAAGAAATTTTGTACTAGTGATAAAATCCATAAACCCCAAATTCATGAATATTCATATTTTATTGAATTTCTCAAATAATTAATATTTGGTGAATATAAATTTAGGGTACTATAGTTCTCCCACATTTAAAGAAATTTTGATCCCCGAAATTTGCTACACCTATAGAGCCATAAATTCCGGGTAACATTTCTTCATACTTTCTTCTATTTCCTATGTAGCCTCTCTGGGCGTTAACCCTTTCCAGACAATCATAACGAATGGAATGCTCTTGTTCCTGAGTTGCTTTTCTTGCTGATTGATGATCCATTCAGGTGTGACTTTTTAGGTCAAATCATTGCGCATTTCCACATCTTCATACGCAATCACATGTTCTAGATCAGGTTGGTACTTTTTTAAGTTGGGAAACATGGAGAACATCGTGTAATCTGCTCAGATTCAGTGGCAAAGCGATGTGGTACGCCACTGGCCCAATCTTCACCAAGATCTCTAACAGACCAATATACCTTGGATGCATCTTTTATACTTTCAATACTCTGCCAATACTTGTAACTGGTGATGTTTTCATAAACACATGGTCGCCAACTTCAAATTCCAAAGGTTTCCGCCTCTTATCTGCATAACTTTTCTGTCGACTCTAAACATTTAACAACCTCTGCTTAATCAACTTTATCTGCTCCATTGTCTAGTCAACAATATCTGGCCCCAGCAGATGCCTCTCAGACAACTCTGCTAGTACAAGGGCAATTGACACTTCTTCCTATACAGTGCCTCATATAGAGCCATCTGGATGCTCGAATGGTAACTATTATTGTAGGCAAACTATGCCAAATGAAGGAATTTGTCCAAACTGCCTTTGAAATCAAGTGCACATGCCCTCAGCATATTCTTAAGGGTCTGTATAGTTCACTCAGTCTGCCCATTTGTCTAAGGATGATATGCCATGCTGAATCGGAGCTTGGTACCCAAAGCATCATGAACCGCTTTCCAAAACTTGGAAGTAAACTATGGATTTCTATATGAAATAATGTTCTTCGAAATACCATGTAGTCGCACAATCTCCTTAATGTAAATTCCTGCCAACCTGTCAGGAGAATAGTAGACGTTGATAGGCAAAAAGTGGGTTGTCTTTGTAAATCTGTCAACTATCACCCATATAGCATCGTGCCTCCTCCAAGATTTGCCATTTCAGTTCTGGTTGCGATGGAATATAAATCCGCTTCTTGTACCTAACTAGTCTATTGGGTGACAAGTCGTATTCCTGAGTTTCACCTCGAACAATCACATCTCTGATAGATAAAGCTCATCAATATGGTAGTTGTGCCTCTTTGATCACTACCCTCAGATCAATGTATACTTCACTAACTCCACTGCTCAATAAAATTTGATTTAACAGATTGCAATCTCAAAAATCCTCAATTAGTTTTTGCTCATGGATCATTATGGCAGCCACCTACACTAATTTCTAGTTCAATGTTTCCGCAACAATATTAGCCTTTTCGGAATGATATTTGATTACTAAATTATAGTCTTTCAGTAACTCCATCCACCTGCGCTGTCTCATATTGAGCTCTTTCTAATCATACAAGTACTCAAGCTCTTGTAGTCACAGTACAACTCTACGGTCTCACCATAGAGATAATGTCTCCATATTTTTAGAGAAAACACAATTGCCACCAACTCAAGGTCATGAGTGGGATAGTTCAATTCATGAGGTTTTAGCTGTCAAGATGCGTATGCCACCACTTGGGCATGCTGCATTAACACACATCCCAATCCATGTCTACTGGCATCTATATAAACAACATATGTAAACTGTGGATCTGGGATCATCAACACTGGTGCTGTAGTTAACCTCTACTTCAACTCTAGGAAGCTCTGTTAACAATTCTCGTCCCACACAAAATGTTGAGCTTTCCACATCAATTTTGTCAATAGTAATGCAATTTTGGAGAAATTATGTAATTTTTTGTAATAGCCAGCTAGACCCAGAAAACTGCGTACTTTAAATATAGTCTCTAGTTTCTTCCAGCTCATTACTACTTTCACCTTGCTAGGATCAACAGAGACCCGTTGCTGTGAGACAAAATGGCCCAGAAACTTTACCTCTGAAAGCCGAAATTCACACTTACACAGCTTGGCATAGAATCACTTATCCCACAATATGTTCAACACAGTTCTCAGATGCTACTTGTGTACAGCCTTACTTCGAGAGTACACCAATATATCATCAATGAAGACTACTATGAATTGGTCCAGATATGAATGAAAGATTTGATTCATGTAGTCTATGAACACAGCAGGTGCATTGGTCAGCCCGAATGGCATCACAAGAAACTTATAATGGCTATATCTAGTTCTGAAAGCAGTTTTCGATAATCTTCTGCTTTTACCTTCAACTGGTGGTATCCTGATCATAAGTCGATCTTCAAAAATACACAGGAACCAGATAACTGATCTAGTAGATTGTCAATTCTAGGGAGTGGACACTTGTTCTTGACTGTCACCTTATTCAGCTCTCCATAATCAATATAGAGACAAAAGGTTCTGTCTTTCTTTCAGACAAAACGCACTGGAGCACCCCATAGTGAAACGCTGGGTCGTATAAACCCTTTCTCGAGTAGCTCCTCAATCTGTTTCCTTAGTTCTACCATTTCACTCGAAGTCATTCGATATGGGGTTTTAGAGATTGGACCTGCTCCAAGCCTCAGATCAATTGAGAACTCCACTTCCCTATCTGGAGGTAATCTACTGACATCCTCTGGAAACACATGAAAACTCATTCGCTATAGGGATACTTTCCAAGGCTATATCGGCCTCTGATTGCATAGAGCAAAATATCATGTACCCCTAACAACCTTTTTGTAAACATTTCTCGACCTTAGCTGCGAAAAGGAGGTTGAGAGTGATTTCTGTGTCAGCTCACGGTTGTGGATTCAGATATATAACTCTCTTCCGTTTACAATCTAGTAACACACTGTTCACTGTCAACCAATCAATCCCCAAAATTACCTCTAACCCTTGCAATGGCAAACAGATCAGATTTATAATCGACTCATGCCCTAATGTTTACCCCACAATTCAAACATACGTCAGCCGTCACAATTTGAGTGCTCGTGGGTATAGATACAACCAAATAATATAGGGATTTATGCATATGCAAATTCAATTGTCTCACGCAGTCATATGCAATATGAATGACTAGTACTCGAATCATACACAACATGCACTAGACTGCCGTTGAGAAAAATCATACCTTGAATCAACTGTGGAAACTTTTTGGCTTCCTCTTATGTTAGCGTGTTGACCCTTCCTGGAACCCTGGGTTTAGTCTCCTCCAGTTGATTTTTCTGTGGGCATTCTTAGGTAATATGCCCCAGCTTACAGTATATAAAATAGATGGTCGTCTATCAAGATCCTTGATCAATGGAGTACCAACACAAGATTTGCTTGGGTGTAAAGGTTTATGGCAATGCCAACACGTTCTACTTCCAGAGAATCCCTGGCTCCCTTGGCCTCTTATTATCGCCCTTGGAAGGTCTACACTCTGTTCTTTTCACTTTTGTGATGAAATTCCACTCCCAGAAGTACCTTTATTACCAGTTTGGGTCACCAAACTCGACATTTGTTTCTCAATATATCGGCATTCTTCCATTGCTTTACTAAACTTAATGAAATGTTGTGTAACTAGTTTTTCTTTGAATTTCGGTCTCAATCCCTCAATCATCATGTCAGAACTCCACTCTTTATCATTATCATGAAGTTTTAGATATGCTGAATACCCAGATAGTCAAATGTACCGAGGTAGATAATCGTCGAAACTCTCTCGATCAAACTGTCTGATGTTCAGAAAATCTTTCTCTTTTTCTCTTATAACTGATTAGGGAAAATATTCTTCATTGAATTTCTCTTAGAATAATTCCCAGGCGACAGGAACATTCCTTCCCTTCAAGGTAAGCTCTGTGCCCTTCCACCAATGATATGCATCACCTTCCAACTCGTAAATGGATAGAAGAGCCTTCATCTCAACCAGACATCACAACATGTTGAAAATTTTATCCAAACGGGATAACCAATTACTAGCCAGTTATGGTTCAAACTTTCCCCAAAATATAGGCTGATGTTGCTTACTGAATCAGCTCAACCAGATCTGGATTTCTACATCAAAGTCCCATACAACATCCTCGGGTTGAGGTTCCTTTGGTGCTTATTCGTCGTTACCCCTTATGCATTCATCCAGGTGGTCTTCTAGGTGATGTTGCCTTTGTTGTATCCCCTGAAGTTCACCTCTTATCTCATTTGTTGTAGTTTGTTGCTGTGCTAGCATATCTAGTATTTGCTATTGTACAAAATCAGGCCTGCCTCAGCCTCTACCTCAGCCTCCTTCTATTAGTACCATTTCCATAATTCACTCTACATGTAAATAGAGAAGAATTACATTTCATATGAGAGCATGGGCATTTTCATCATTTCATAAAAGTCAGGATACAAAGATATGTCATACATAGCATACAACAACTATTTACAGTACCTACAAAGAAACAGAAACATCAGATAACCTATAAATTACTATACATAACATATTAATCCCTTTTACACTACATTTTTCAAAAATCATGCAACTTCCTAGGGGCCACCTATCCTAGGATTACCTTAAGTTGAGCATGATTAACTTTTTTTGTACCTTCCTAAAATACTGATTCTGGCTAAATATTTCTCTGTCCATCATTCTACCTGACTGCCCTTGTCTCATAATACGTGCTAGTTAGCTCTGGTCACCAAAATATACTGTATGGATCCCACATCACCCGATGTACATAAACTTCCGCACTAGGTATGGTAAGTGATGTGCCTCTGAAATGTCCAGAAGTTTTCCCTCGGGCCTTGTTCGATAATAAGGTTCTTCTGCCAATTCCAATATGTCGTATCCGAAAAGAAATGCATAATGGTAAAAGCTCATCCGGAAATTCGGCATCCAACGGCACCTGTATCTGATACAGGGACTCTGCACACCTCAAAAATGCCAAAAATTGACCTTTAGGTGTGTCATGCTCCTGCAGTGCTATCTGGTATCTGCCCTATACTCCTGATGTAATATCCCAGCTCTAAGTTTGGCTATAAATCATATGGCACCTATACTGTCACTTGCCCGAGACTCACGATTGCTCAGTTCATTCTCTGGGATCTCCTCTGGACCATCATTGGGATCCCACACCGGATCCTCATCTGGATCTTCCTCGGAGTCCTTCTCAGAGTACTCTCTGGTCTTTCCTACCCTAGACAACCCTAGGGATGCCAGCCTGGGTTCCAATCCATATACTGGCAGCAGTAGCACACTCTTCTGTGCATCCGTCGCATGATCAGACCTCCAGGTAGGTAGTACTCTCCATATTGCTATCCATCCGAGATACGCTGCTCCAGTAGACTCTGGTTTACCGATGGTTCACCTGCAAATACCTCCCTCGAATTGCTGCTTATGATCCTGTCATCATGCAAACAAAACCATATCAGTATACAATTCTGATAATGACATAACCACTTATTAACTTGCCAGAACTACTTGGGTTTCTCCAGAACCGCTTTGGACTCTAATACCAAAAATGTCAACACCCGTTTCCATTTTGATATGTGCAGGGCAATAACAAACAAGTTCCACAAGCAAATAGAACAGTACAATGATACTGATAGTAGTATTCATTTACAGACAAGCATCAAAAGTGCAGAATGCAATAATATTTATAAATATGTATAGAATACCCAAAAATATTCCACAGATAGGCTATATATAACCACTGCCTCTATTTTGGGAAACGTGACCTTCAGTTCCCCTTATCTATGTCCTTACTTTTTATTCCACTTAGACATTTTTATTTAGAAAAAATGGGTAGGATTCCAGGGAATCTCAGTAGCAATATACTATCAAACATATAAAATGCAAAAATTAAATATGTAATGTACCACATAGTATAAAATAAAAATTCATATCTTAATGTCTACACAATGCTCATGGCTAAACAATAGCTTATAAGCCCTACGAATACCTCAGCTAAGCACCTAACCATAGCTAGGCAATATTCGCGTACCTTGGCTGGGCATCTAACCACAACCAGGCAATGTACCCCAGGCGTACCTCAACTGGGTACCTAACTACTGCTAGGTAACATACCTTAGGCACTATTACACAGCATATTAACCATCACACAGTGTATGAGAGATAACAATTACTACCTGAACCCTTCTCAACCTTTGTTTTGCTTGCCTCGTAAAGCATACCAAGCTAAAACTCCCGATTCGGTCCTAAAATATAAAATGTACAAGAAATAGGTTAAAACCTATCCATGTATCATTTTAGACACTTCCATAGTGTGTTATTGTGGTTGTATTAGCCTATGGTGAAAATTTACCAAAATGCTCCTGGGACCTCGGCCCGGCTGTACTTTTCCCTAAATTTTGTTATAGGCTATTCTGACATATTCTGCCCAAGGAGTCCATTTTTGGACTCAGAATTACCAAATTCATTATCAAATTATAAAATTGTCCTTGGCAGTCCCTATTTCAGGGTTTCAGGGGCATTTTTGTAAATATGCTTTTTCAGGCTTTTCCAAAAAAGTGACCAATTTTAACCCTACCTAATTTTCCCTCCTGAACTTAATGGAATCATCAAATCATTCAAAATCCAACTGTAATGCCCTCTAATATCCCTAACCAAAACTGACAGGTCCTCTAAGGAAATTTGGGGTTTTGTAATTTCGGCTCCATAGACGTGTTTTATTCTACTTCTAACCACTTTATTAACTTTTAATAAGGTTATAACAACCATTTGAACCAAAATTGGACAACATAATCCTTAGGTAACACAAATTCAAAATTTTCAAATCAAAGACAAATCAGCAAAATTTCATTAATTAAATTGTCCACATCAGCCAGAACAGTCAATATATGAAAGTTTGGAAGTTACCTTTTGCTTCCCTATGGATTTTCTCAATTTTTATGAAACCCTAGCTACTCCAACAAGAGATTTTGAGCTTCACAAACCTTAGACACATAGGAGAGTAGCTTAGGAACGGAGTTATACACATTAGGAACCAATTTACTGGAGAAAATACTTACCTTTGCAAGTTTTTCCTTCCCCTTTTCTCTCTCAAGAACTTTTGCTCTTCCTCTCTCTTAGAGCTGCATTTCATGACGGTTTATGGCTAGAGGAAGGAGATAAAGTGCTTTAATATTATATCTTATGTCTTATTTCAATTATTTAATAATTTCCAAAAATTACCAAAAATCAATTTTGTGTACATAAACCTATGTACATGTAACTTTGCTCATTAAGCCAAACCAATATTTCCTTCTTCATGTTACTTGTAGGAGACACCTAAGGGTTCCTCCCTTTGGCCTCAATTGGCTTCACAACTTGTTCCAGTTACGTATACACATAAAGTCCCAATTTTGGTCAAATTTGTACTTTTACTCAAATTTTCTATAAATTCATATTTAATTGACCAAAATATTCCAAATTTATTTTTCTCCTTTATTTTCCTTAATTAATTGAAATTAAATTCAATTAATTGAAAAATAATTAATTTTGTGCTAATTTGGCAAAATTACAATTTTGCCATTACCTTTTTATTCCAATTTCTTTTCTTAATTTTTTTTTGCCAATTTCCATATATTTTTGGACCTTAATATTGGGCTTTTTAAATTGCCCAAATTAATTCCTTAATTATTTTTGCCCAATTTCTCATAAAATGAACATTTATAAAATCCATAAATTCCAAATTCATGAATATTCACCATTTTATTGAATTTCTCAAATAATTACAATATATTTGGTGAATATAAATTTGGGGTGTTACATTTGCAACGACCACCCGACTGCAACGAGTTCAACCTTTCTCCTTCCTATTGTGTTTCCTTCTATTTTGATTTCTCTCTAATTCTTATTCATCTAAGAGCAAGGGACGCCACCTGTGGTCATTTTTTGATGAACGCAGTCATTGTCATCGGCACCCAACGCCATCATTGTCTACACCCCAACTTCACAACCTTCATATCCCTCTCTCACGGTGACGGTAAGGTAGGACGGCGGACGATGTGAGGGTAATAATGACGGCAATGGACCTTGCTCACTATGTCAACGAGTTTACGAGCATAGTGGAATTTTGATCCTCACTTTTAGATCTCCATTTTTTATCCTCTTGCTCCTTCTTGATCGTGCAGTGTCCTCTCACTCCTTCTGGATTTGTTTTTGATTTATACTCTGCATTGTTAAGATTGATTTATGGTTGATTTTGTATATGATTTCTTTGGCAATGGTGGTGGTCAATTTTTGATGAGATGTCGTCATAGATGCCTTAGGCCATGGCATTGATTTATGTTGGTTTATGGCAGGGGAGATGTTTTTTTATTAAGGGTATTTTGGTACTTTCCTATTATCAATATAAATTTTAATTATAATTTATATCCCACTTCCACTTCCACTTCCACTGCCATACCATACACACTTTAAAATCCATTTTCATCTCTACTTCCACTTCTATTCCCACTTCTAATTTCATCAAGAACTCTTCCATCATACCAAACAAAGCATTAGCCTTAGCGTCCACTGCCCCCTTGCTATGAAATTGGGCCATTTTGGCGCAAAAACTTGAAGCATAAGACTTTTTTTTGTTGTTGGAAAAATAGTATTCAACATCCTAAAGTACTTTTTTTAGTATCATTCAATATCCTGAAATATTTTTTAAATAGCACTCAATATCCTACACAAATCTTTAGTCCACTTACCACCCTAAAATATTTTTTAACACCACACAATATCTAGCATTCAGCACTCTAAAATATTTTTTCATTAACATTGACACAGTATCCAAAACTAATTTTTATTTCATCTAGCACTCAAAATATTTTTTCAGTAACACCATGTTTCAAACTAATAAACCTGGACAAACCAAAATAGTTGTTAAATAAAGATATAAATATTAATTTTGGCTAAAACATGCTCACATTTATTTGCTCATTAAGGTTAGCTATTTACCATACTTAATGAGCAAATGACACCACATTTTAGTAAGAATTCATGAGCTAAAGTAGTGTCCCAAACAAAAACTAATTTGGGATTTTCATGTAATTTTCCGGAATGTCATTACGAAAAAAAGCATGGAATTTGCGATGGAATTCGTTGGAAAACCGTTGGAAATTCTGTCGGAAAATTTTCCGAAGAAATTTTTTCCGTCGCAAACTTTGCCACAGAAAATATTCTGTCGGAAATTGCGAAGGAATTTTCGACGGAATTGAATTCCATCACAATTTTCGACGGAATTGAATTCCGTCGAAAATTCTCTCTCAATTTCTGACGGAATTCAATTTTGTCGTAAATTTCGTGGAAAAATTTAAAAATTATTTTAAAATTTTTTAATATTTTAAAATTTAATTTAATTTTAAAAAATTATTTTTATAAAATTTATTATTTTTAATTAATATTTTTAATTTAATTTTTATTATAATTTTCTAATTTCTAAAATATTTTTAGTTTTCAATCATAGGTTTTGGTCCTTGTAGGGGCAAAATAGTCATATAAAAAATAAAATTTATTAGTTATTAATATTAGTAAATAAAATATTAGTCAATAATTATTTATTAGTTATTAATTAATGTTAATAAAAATTTAATTTTAGAAATTAAAAAAAAATATACTCATATGATTATATATATAATTGTGTGTAATAATAGAACACTAAAGCAATCGAGCTCATCTGATAAGGCATCGCATGCATACGGATGAGGTCGTAGGTTCGAACCAAAGAAGGGCTAAGTTGAGTTGCATTTTCAAGAAATATGAGGTTGCGACATGTGGCAGAGGGTTGCGATGGAAATTAATTCTGTCGGAAATTTCTGACAGAACCTGAATTCTGTCGGAAATTTGTTTGTGACGCTATTATTGCCGACGGAATCCATTCCGTCGGAAATTCCGTCACAAATTCTGTCAAAAAATTTTCTGACATCGTGATGTTGAAAACAAAAAAAACAAAAAATTGTAGACACGGTTCACATTACTCAAGTTGCTTTTGGAGACGTTTTACAGTACAACTTATTCTTCACCTTCTGTTGTTGACCGAGATATCCAATACAACAGTTAACTGTTTAAAAAACAGAAATACAACCGTTAGATCTTTTTAGTTTGACTGGCGCTGGTGCAAGACCATCGTTATATCTCGTCGTCACAGGTCAGGGAAAGAACTACTAGCCATATCCATAATGCACAATAGAAAAGATAAAAATTTGTATTTATTTATAATATTACACACCATAAGAGGCCTTGAGACAAATTAAATGCAACAAACAAGATTCACTCTCGTTCAGGCCTTAAAGCAGACTTCTCCATCACAAACCCACCCATCTTTCTTGTCCTCTTCTTCATCATTGGGACCTGCCTCAAGTTGTTTCACCCTTTCCTCAGTGAATGGATAAGCTTCAGCACCATAAAGCGTGACAAATTCTCTGACTTCTTTTGTGATGGTCCGGCCACTGGGTCCGATGGCCACCAGCTTGGGGATGCCTGACACATTGAATTTGCGACTAAGGAATGACTTCCTAGAATCACCAAAGGGAAGAGCCAGCCATGGCATTTCAGCAAAGAAGTCATTGAAGGAGGCTTGATCCCTGTCACTAGAGATGAAGACAACTTCAAGAGCATTGCCGTTGAACTTGATCTTGTGATATGCCTCAATAAGCCTCGGTAGAAACATACGGCATGGTGGGCACCACTGAGCCGAGAAGTATAAGAGCACCGTCTTCCCCACTAAATCTGACACTGGAATCTGAAACAATGGAGATTTACTCTCATTATCACATAATGGAAACAAAAGAGTATAGGAGAGAAGCAGCAGAATGGATCAGATGATATACTCAAGTGTCAAATATCACAGTATTTTGATAGTTTTACATGTTTGGAATAAAAAATCAAAAGCGGTTATAAAAAGCATATAAATCTTCCATTATAAATGAATAAACTTAACTTCACAGATATCAAGTTCGCATTGTCATTTTATCGTGGTTCAGATGTATCTCAACTATCAAATAACATAGCATTTAAGAGTTACATATTTGAAATGGAAAAGCAAAAGCATTCATACAGAGTATATTAATCTTTTATTGGAAAAGAATAAACTGAACTTCAAGGATATCAAATTCCCATATTTTATTTCAATCTAACGGCAATATCCAAACATACATGTATCATATGTATCTCAAATATTTATTGACATACAAGACGTGAGGATGAAGAAAACCATTTTCAAGCTATTGAAAATCATACCTTGACTCCATCTTTGCCTAAGACAAAATCCAGATCTCCAGAAACCAGAATAGATTCAAGGGTCTGAGCTGCCTCTTTGGCCTTCTCTATCTCAGCGAGCTCGGCAAACTTCTCAGGAGTAAAAGGGTATGCAATAATGCCATGCTCTTCAATGGCCTCGGCCACATTGGAATGAAGGGTTTTTCCATCTGGTCCAATAATAACCAAAGTTGGCAAGGTTGATAGTTCAAAGTAGCGGGCAAGCTTCTCGCACCTCTTGTCATTGAAGGGCAATGCCAACAAGGGCAGACTTTTCAGTCCCTCTTGGAATGATTCTTCATCATCACCCACGGATATCAACACAATCTCAAAGTCCTCACCTTTTGCTTTCAGCTTCTCATAAACCTCCACAAGCTTTGGGGCAAACTCGGCAGATTCTCTGTATGAAAAAGATGAGAAATACAGACCCACAGTCTTCCCCTCAAGTTGAGACACAGGTACCTGTAAATAAATGAAAGGTTAAATTCAAACCCTCTCCTACATGTGTTTAAAAAATTATTGATTCATTAAAGTGCAATAAGATTTCCCCAACTCAGCCCAAAAAAGTTTGAAGCTTTTTGAAGCAAAGGAAATACTTCTTCAGGTCTATCTTGCAGTCAAGAAAAACTTACTTGCTTTCCATTAGAAGATGTAACGAAGTCAAGTGACTTGTAGATCAAAAGAGATCTCAAGGATTGGTTCCTCCTGGCTTCCTCTTCTTGGTCTTTTAATTCTTTGATCCTCTCAGGTGTAAAAGGGTATGCTTCAGCTCCATACTCAAGCACAACCTCTGTTCCTTCTTCAGTGGCAACTTTTCCATTCTCATCAAGGATTACAAGGTGGGGAATCCCCTGCACCTCAAACAATTCATCAAGGCGATTGCGTGTGTCAGAATCAGAAAACGGTATGGCAAGCCATGGCATCTTGGAAAAGTATGCTTTGAAGGCATCTTCATCTTCATCAGCTGAAACAAAGATTATCTCAAAATCACCTTTAGCAGAGACTTCATTGTACACCTCCACCAAAGTAGGGGTGAATTGTTTGCAGGGACCGCACCAAGATGCCGAAAAATACAAACCAACTCTCTTCCCCTTTAAGTTCTCGATTTTAACCTGCATGAAGAACAAATCTTCAATTTTTTATGAATACATGTAAAATTATTTCAAAAACTAAATATGAGCAATAACTCCCAATAAAACAGCATATCTACTGATAGGGTCTATCAGAATTCACACCAAAAAAATCATTTGGCATTTATTTGTTTGATGCAGGGCAGCCTATTTCACCCGGATTTTATCTTATATCGAAAATTCCCAAGAATAGAAGGTGTATCATAACTCATATGTTTTGTAATTAAAAGAAATTTGTGAATCAAACCTGAAAGGAAAAAAAAACACACGAATCAAATCAGATGGGCAGCAAGTATAGACACTCAACTCACTCAGAAGACTAAATATTTAGTGCAAAGGCCGTTGACCAAAACTTCAGACATGGTTAGAGAGAGTTTTTATGAACCTAAGATGGATCCGTATGAATGGATTACAGAACTCGAGCATTCCGAATCACAGACTAAAATCATTTTCCGGAAAAGTAAAAAACATAAATCGTGTTAATCGAAAGAACCAAACAACAACGTACCTGATCGCCGTTGTTCCGAACAAGATAGTCCCTCTCCGAAGAAGAGAGGATAGATTGAACATCGTGGGCAACAACAGTTTCAGCATCAGCCATTTTCGTCAATGCGTAACTTCGGACCTAACACAGCAACGAACTCAAAGTAGCTTTGCACAAGAAAAAGATTCGCACTCCAATGGCTATTTATAAGGAAAATATCTGAGCAGGCCCTTTCCTCGGGATTCGATGTCAGAGGAAAAATAATCTCTTAACTTCAATCTGGATGGTAAGAATTAGGAATTAAGAAAGTGTTCCCAGTAACTAGTACACTTTTGCCTCTTCTCTGTAAAATTTCTGGAATGTTCGATCCTTTGCTTCGTGGTGATTTCATTTCCTTGGTGGCCAAGTATCTCTTCATGACCGAAAAAATAAACGAAAAAGAAAACTAAGCAAATCTCTCTTTTCACATTGGAGAAAGCAGCCTGAGTGGGTCGGACTGGAAATGTCCGTTCGTCGGCCAATGACCATGAAACGCGCGTCGCTGGGAATATTAATGGGTGAGATGGATTTTAAATACCCGCCTTGTGGTTACGTTGGCAGAGCCATTTTAACAACCGCACAATTATAATTCGTGATAGCTTATTTTTGGGCAATAAGTGCTTATAATTCGTGATTCACGGTATACGAGGTAAGTATGTGAGAGGAGTTTTTTCTCGGCTTGCGTAATAAGGGCTTATTTCCTGTACAAAAAGCTCAGCCAAACATGCACTAACTTGTTAAGTTTTATTTATAAATTTTTTTTAATTAAATCTCACATATCAAATAGAAGTAATTAATTTAATAATTATGGGATAAATTTTTAACTATGTCCTCATTTTTTAATGAGTATTTTTCAACTCTTCTATACTATCTATCTTTAAATTATTTCTTCATTGGTACAATAAATAGGGATAAAATTGTCACAATCTCATTTATTATCTTGAAATTAGACTTATAAATAAGATTAAATTGTGTGATCATAAAAGACTTAGAAATAGAACAAGAGTGATACAATCTTTATAAAAGGGGCAATCCCAGCAATTTCATTAAATTGATATAAATTTTTACATGAAATCCATTTATTTTTTCTAGCTTTATAAATGACGTTTGTGTTAATTTTATAAAATTGCTAAAACTGCACTTTTTTGAAACATTGGATCTATTTTCACACCATTCCAAACTTAATATAAATGAAAAACTTGTAGAAAAACTTTCTTATTAAAATTGTACCTTTTTCTTTATTGTAAGGATAATTCCATTATATAATAAAACCGAGTATAGATACTAAACATACCCATAAATTAAAATACTGAACAAAAGCCATAAGGCAACAAGAGCTACCAAAACAAATTAAAAGCTAAGACAGTTGATGCTTAAACCTTGCAGATTGAAGGTGAGAAGGCTAACTTTCATTCCACCATGATCAAAGAAAATAAGCAATAAAGAATGCTTGTCTAAGGACGTGCTCTCCCGAGCCCACCCCCTTTGATGCTAATACTGTGAAACTAAATGTAGCTCCCAAACACCTTCTACATTAGAAGGGTAAAGAAACAAATGGAACTTGAGAACAAATTCCATAGAACCAGTAATCATGGTAGAATAAAGCCAACATCCATCATAGACAAAATTAATCCATAGATGAAGGTAGGGGGTGTTCAAAGTGTTTCGGTTCCGGTTGTCTGAGCCCGATCCTTGACATGTTGATCTCAGGAATTTCCCATCCCAGCCGGGACCAGGACTGGGCACATACCTTGTGATCTCGGTCCCTTTTTTTATTTTTTTAAAATTTTTTTCCTTAAAAAATAAGTTATTCTTTTATTTTTGTATTTTTTTATTCCATAAATTAAGTTATCATTTGATAAAATGTGTATCACATATTTAGTTGGAGTTAAACTATATATATCATGATACTAATCCTAATTATATAATATATAAAGATAATAACGAAAATAATGAAGGTGATCATAATAATAATAAAATGTTATTCCTCAATCCTAGATCAATTTGTGTGATTAGTATGGCCTTATTAGGTGTTAAATAATCACTTTAGACACTATATTATAGAAAATTTAACTAATATAATAAAATATTTTAATTTTAATTTTTTTTTAAAAAAATCGGGATTTCTCTGTCTAGTCTCGATTAGAGGTGGTAATATGGGGTGGGACCATAGGCCAAGCCCACTCAACCCGACAAAATGAGCAGTTTAGGTTCTACAAAACTAGAACCATATTGATGCGGTTATTTTAGGCCCGAACCTATATGGTCCCAACCCGTCACTAGTTGGACCACTAGGTTGGCCCATGTTTTTTTTTAAAAAACAAATCAAGAAGGAATAGCCATTAACCAAGGCTCAACTCCCAACAGTCCAAGACCGTCACTTCAAAGTCCAGCCTAGTATTGCCACTCCTCAGTCCTTACTCCTCAGCTTGATCAACTCTCTTTTGTTTTTGCTTGAAACAGTCTCTCACTCTCTGTCTCTCTCACGGCTCACACTCTCAATCTCAGAAATCAGAAGTCAGTCTCAACTCTCTTTAATTTGCAATATACTTTTAATTTTGTTATGTTTATGTGTGTAGAAAAAATAATTTTATTATATAAAAAAAATATGGGTTGGCCCGCCCAACCCGCCAACCCAGCGATTATGGGTTGGGTTAGCTAAATGCCAACCTATATTGATGCGGTTCTTTTCGGCCCAAACCCATATACTCCCAACCTGTAACCCCCTTCATGATCAAGCCGAGATTAAGTTTATAAACACGTGATTAATGTAGAATTAGAGACTAATATACCATTTGGGGCTTAATAAAAGTCTCTTTTGGTCAAAACAGGGTTTTCAAAAACTTTCATAAACCTATTCACAGTGGTCTCATATTCACATTACAAATACAGAAATGGCCTGTACCGGTTGACAAGGTAGTTTCACAACAATCCATATTGATTACAACGGCAGTTCAACGGCCCAGGTAGAGATGACCAGCGTCAATCCCTAAACGGCTCGTGCTAAAGTGTTCACACTGTAATGGACCATGGCACCATTTCCAATCACATTTCACAAAACCATAATCAGTCATGCATACCAAAACATCATACACAACATGAGAAAAGAGTCACTACCTTGGTCCTTCCGGGCGTGCTCTAGCACCGGTCTCTCCCGAACAAGGCAAATGTCGAATTCTATAATTCATAATTAGGGACAAAGCGTTATTCTCTATTCCAATACTCAATTGACTTCTCAACACCTAGATTTGGTTATCAATAATGACCCTTAAGAAGCTACAAATGCCTCTAATAAAAGCCCTAAAAGGTTGGGAAACAATAGGTTAAAGATCATTTTTCACAAATTTAAAGTGCTGGAATACAGGGGTTGGCCGCGGCTAACCCACCCTTGGGCCACGGCCAAGATATGGTCAAAAAGTCATAGGTCGTGGGCAGCCACCTTGGGCCGCGGCCAAGAATTGGACAGACACATTTGGGCTACGGCCAAGAATCCGCTGGCCACGGCCAAGAAAAATTCTATTTTTTAGCTGAACTTCGAAAAATCAAAATTAATTCTAGAAAAATCAAAATGAAGTGATTCCAAAGTCAAATGAAAGGTATTTAAGTTCTCTTTATAGGAAAAATATGGGCCATTACCAGAAATCACCACACAAATACAAAATTTCCCAAAACTCACTACTACTCCAAAACAGAGTCTAGTTTTCATCCCAAACTTTGGACAATCATATCTCTTAGCACATAAAATGAAATGATACAAATTATTTATCCATTTTGAAGCTTTGGATGTGAAGTTTAAGATTGGAAATTTTCATAAATTTTAGGCACCATTTGGTCATTCAAAACTTTCGAGCAAACTGACTGCCCAGAACAGAGTTCACACTTGACAGATTTCCAATTTTCTACCAAAGTGTCAATGACTCCAAAATCAATAACCAAACCAACTCCCATACAATTTCTCACAAGGAACACAATGGCAACCTCAAAATGACCAAAATCAAAACCCATTGACATGCCCTAGTTTTTCCCAATACACAAAACCAACACAAAATTGCCAAACTTTACATTTAAGCTTCACTTCAATTCTGTTAATTCAAAACACCAAACAAGGCACTATTTCCATGACAACAACAGACCATACTCCTCGTGACCCTAAATCACAAAAATTAGGGCAAAATTTTCAGAAATTCAAGGCCCAACCAATGGCCATAAAACTTATATGAAAATGAATCTTTCACTCACCTCAACAACTTTCCCAAAGAAGTTCCTCGATTCTCCAACTTCTAGATTTCCTTGTGTGCTCAAAACACCACCAATGGAAAATCTAAAACCATAGGATGAAAGCTCTTAACAAGAGGAACAACTTTAAAGAAGGAGATTTTGGCATACAAGGTCAAGATCTCACCTTTCTTAACATTTCCTTCTTCCTCTTTGGTTTCCACTGGCGAAAATGACAGCTTGTACAGGGAGAGAGAGAGAGAGTTTTGAGATGATGATGATGATGATGATGATGAAGTATGGTAGAATTTATGCCCCCATGCCTTACTCATTCGCACAAAGAGAGAGGGGGGAGAAATGATATTAAAATGCAACATTTGACTTTCTCCAACACTCAAATATCATCCCATCTTGCCAAGTGTCACCATTTCATTGGCTCTCATAAAATAAGTAACCAATTAATTACTCTAACTACTCCATTAGTCATTTGGTCACACATCTCATTTCTTTTAGTTAGTAATTAATTTCTCCATTAATTACTAACTAATTAAATAACAATTTTCCATTCTTTCCAAGTTTTCCACTGATTATGGCATATTAATTAAAATGGTCATAAAACACATAATAATTCAACTATAATTCAGAAATACATTCTCAACAATTATCCTTAGCCCTTAATCAAAATTTGGGGTATTACACAACCCGTGGAGGGTTAGCCCGAACCCACTGGGCCGGACCATATTACCACCTCTAGTCTTGGTCCTGCTTGGGATTACCGAGATTGGGACCAAACAAGGACCGGGACCGGTACCGGGATGCAAGTCCAAAAATTGAGACTTGGAGTGGAGGATCTCGGTTTCGGTCTCGGATTTGAACACCCCTAAAGAAAGGCAATAACAAAACCAAGTAGACACCCATAGTAGACACAGAAACAAAGCACAAAGCATAACTCTAACAACTGATAGGGGTGACCAAGACTCTAAGTGCAAAACTAGAGGCCCCCTCCACTATGGTAGCACCAAGAAACAACTCTCATGGAACCTTGGTAGCTGCAAGCTAGCTACCATCATCAAAGAAAAAACTATCAGAGGATCGTCCTAAGCAGTGGACCAGCCTTGTACACCTTCCTTCTTCCTTTTGCTCAGAGCCTCTCCAAGCTTATCCCTCGCATATGCAAATTATTTAGAGTTTTGGCCACAACCTACCTTGCAACTCCTATCACTAGCACTGAAACCTCAACCCCTTTCACCCTCACTTGCAGAAATAAAGAGTCGTAGAGTCCATTGGCAAGAGGAAATCTAGTGAGCCTTGGAATCACAACCACTAACCCCTGTTTCAACCCACCAAGAAAGCCGCCTTGAACCCCCATATAGCTAACGCCTACCACCTTCCTTCCCTTACCTGATGAAACCCTATGCAAAGAACCTCGAAAGCCCCTTGCCACTATCACAAATTGACCACCCATGGAAAACTTGACCGAAGACGAAGCTTCGAAAAACCTTAGGAGAACGCCTCGACTCTAACACGCACAGAGGCGCGACTCTATTCTTGTTAAAATTGTAAATTAACCCATTCAGTAATAATAACAAACTATAATGGCTAAACTATACTTTTGTCCTTTAAGTTTAGACGAGGTTTCATTTCAGGTCTGTTTGATATGAGGGATTTGGAAGGGAGGGGAAATTTTTATAAGTTGGATTTAACAAAATTGAAGAAGTGAGATTACAAAATTTTAATATAGAGAATATATAAGATAAAAGAGTAAGAAAATTTAATTAAAAACTTTATACCATACTTCTCTCATTTGTTAAAATCCAACTCAAAAAAATATTTCCCTCCCCCCTTATACCAAACAAACCCTTAGGCTTTGTTTGGTTGAAGGTTTTATTAGGTTAGGTTAGGTTAGGGTGGGGTTGGAGGTAAAAAAGTGGTGTTTAGTTGGAATGAGGTTAGGTTAGATGTTAGATATTTTTTTGTCTTCTAGTAGTCACCTAACCTAGGTTGTGAACTCTCCAAAATTAGGGTTTTTCTTAGGTGAGAGAATATTTGTCTTCAATTGTGACCAAATTGCCCATGGCAATTTTTTAAAATTCCAGCACTGCCCTCCCCTGTAAAAAGTCGTCACTTTGTTTCATTCCCTCTCCTGCCCGAAATTTCATTTTCTCTCATCTTGTTCGTGCGCTCTGCAGTCGACTCCTTCACCACGCTACTCCTCCAACTTCATCTTAGGTCCTGTAGATCTAGTCGCCGCCGCTTCCTCGAGTAATAAATACATTATAAAAGAAGAAGGAAAATATGTAGAAAGGTATTTTTGTCCACTTATAATTAACTCACCTAACCTAACCTCTGTTTGAACCAAACAACATTATAACCTTCTCTAACTTAAATAAACCTCCCTTAACCTAACATCCGTTCAACCAAACACACCCTTAGTTCTTTAGTTTTAAAAATTATGTTTTTAGTCCTTTTAAATTATTATCGTAAACTTCCACAACGAAAAATGATGAGTCAGCAAATTTAAAACATCAATTTAACAAATCTAAAATTCTAACTGATCTTTCTTGAAAATTGATTTTAAGATTAAAATATAAAATTAATTTTATTAAATAATTAAAATTTAGAGGTTTCAATATTTTAAATTTGCTAACTCATTTTTTTTGTTAGTAAAGTTAACGGCCTTAATTTAGAAATTGTCTAAACTTAAAAGTTCCAAAAGTATACATTATCCTATTATAATTCTAATGTATAAAAGGGTGCAAGACTGAAGACCATGACTATTGGCGTCAACATGTTTAAATTTGTAATATGATAACGGGCAACCGACATAAATAAATAACGCCATTTCAGTAGACTGTGTCCTTCACCGTATTTTTTATTCTTTTTAGTTATGATCTCTTTAATAGTTTTTTTTATAACAATCGAAAGTAGCACCCGACATATTACCCATTACCTCTAGGTAAATTACAATCAGTCTTCAGTATAGCCTAGGTCTCTTCCCTAAGATTAAAACTGTCCTGGAATCCTATCATGTGGCTCAACACCTGCTTAGCCGGAGAGTCTGCCACTCTATTGGTACTTTGGGGGGCATGCACCTCAATGACCCATACTCTCTTTTAATTGTATAGTGGGAAAATCTCTCATAAAGAATTTTAAAAATGTTAAAAGGTAAAAAAGTATTTCAAATATTTATAATTTTAGAAAGATGTTAGATCAAAATTGTCTTTACTGAAATTAAAAAGAAAAGATCATTTTGCCCTTACCTTTTATGTTAAAAAAAAAAAGTAATTACCCCACCATGTCCCCCGTTGGCGGCCAGAGCTCTGGTGGGAATATTTTGAGTATTATTCCCTCCTTCTTGGAAAAATTCTCTCAAAATATTCCAAGGAACATTCACTTGAGAATATCCAAGCTGGTGGGTGTGGGGTTTGAACTTCGACTACTTTGATTGCACAAACAACGCATGACCATTAAGCCACCAATACATGTTAACATTATTTACACAAAAAAAATAAATAAATATAGTAACCTTTGATTTTAACCAAACCCACCAATAAGTTCAAATAAGAAATTGACAAATTGAGATAAGACATTCACAAATTCAGATAAGAAATTTGCAACTTTTGTTTTTTAAATAAAAAATCCACTTACTTTTTTATACCATTCACAAGTTTAAATAAGATATTCCCAAGTTCAAATAAGGAATTGACAAGTTGACACAAGGAATTCAAAAGTTCAGATGAGGAATTGACAAGTTGAGATAAGGAATTCCCAAGATTAGATGAGGAATTGACAAGTTGAGATAGGAATTGACAAGTTGAGATAAGGAATTCATAAGTCAATTCTTTATCTCAACTTGTGAATTCCATTTTTCCAACTTGTCAATTCCTTATCTGTACTTGAGAATTCCTTATGTCAACTTTTCAATTCCTGATCTGAACTTAGGAATTCCTTATCTGAAATTGTCAATTCCTCATATGAATTTGGGAATTCCTTATCTCAATTTGTCAATTCCTTATATGAACTTGGGAATTCCTTAACTCAACTTGTGAATTTTGTTTTTTCATCTTGTCAATTTCTTATATGAACTTATGAATTTCTTATCTCAACTTGTCAATTCCTCATCTAAACTTGTGAATTCCTTATCTCAACTTATCAATTCCTTATCTAAACTTGGGAATTCCTTATCTGAACTTGTGAATGTTTTGAGAGAGTAAGTGAACTTTTTACTTAAAAAATGAAAGTTTTGAATTTATTATCCGAACTTGTGAATTTCTTATCTTAATTTGTCAATTCCTTATCTGAACTTATTGATGGGCTTGGTTAAAGATTAAAGGTTACTATATGTGTGTGTTTGTATATATATATATATATATATATATTGCATTGCCTATGTTAAAGTGTATTGGTGGCCCAATGATCATGCACTTTTTATGCAACCAAAGTTGTGGGGATTTGAACCCCACCACCACCACAAGGGAATATTTCCTGGAATATTCTGAGGGAATGCTCCCAAGAGGTAGGGAATATTCTGAGGAATATTCCCACTAGAGCTCTAGCCGACAGCGGGCCGGCCGCTAGAGCTTAGGTGGCCGGCCAATAGGGGTAATTATTTTTTCTTTAAAAAAAGGTAAACGTAAAATGATCTTTTCTTTTTAATTTCAATAAAGACAATTTGGACTTAACATTTTTCTGGGATTATAAATATTCGAAACACCTTTTTATCTTTTAGCATTTTTAAAGTTTTTTATGAGAGATTTTCCCTAGTACATTTTTGTCAACGTGATTTTTAAAATAAACTTTGTACTCTTTTTATTTTATTCTGCTGATCCACTTGTTTTTTTTTTTCAAATCCAACTCACGGTGGGGGCAACTTTGAATATTGTACTGGTAGTAAAAAAAAAGGAAAAACTGTTGATAAAGACCTCATTGAAAATTTATTTACCAAATGGGACCTAAAAGCTTTTAAGGGAAGATTGTTTGCACACAAAGGAAGATCTTTTGCATATAGGAAAGATTGTTTGAACATAAGGGAAGATATATTGAACACAGGGAAGATTGTTTGAACACAAGGGAAGATTTTTTACACACAGAAAAGATTGTTTGAACACAAGGTTCCATTTGGCAAATAAATTTTCAATGAGGTATTTATGGACAATTTAAAAAAAACAAAACAAGAAGAAGGTTAATACCATCTTTGGTTATTGTAGTTTACAACCATTTTGGTTTTGATTGCTGAAGTTTCAAACAAGCGGTTTTAGTCTCTCAAGTTTACTCCATTTTAAAATGTTAGTCCCTGAAGTTTTAAAAGAACTTGGAGTTAGAATTAACACCATTAAGTAAGCTTACGTGGCCCTACCAATTGGGTCTAAAAATTAGATGGTTGGGAGTAAAACCACCGTTGCCGTTCTTATCGTCCTGTTCCTCATCCTCATCCTCATACTCATAGTCATAGGAGGGAGATGAAGTTAAAAATTAAAAATTCGATGTTATTAATTAAGAACTGTAAAGTATTTTTGCCAACATACTTAACAATCATAGGTTAATATTGTGGTTGATTATGCAATTAACAGTATACACCAATAAATAAAAAAATTGTCAAATACATAACAGTTATTAAGAATTAACCATCGTCATTTATAAAATATAATGATATTTAATACTAAAAGAAGCGCAACTCAATAGTCCACGAAACTCTCTCTATAAAAATGTCCGAAAACTGAACTCCACTTCTCTACTTCCATTTCAACTTCTCAAAGCCAACTTCTGATTCAACAAAACATCATGTGCAAATGCAAGAAAACTTCTAATTCATCACCTGGAAAAAAAACCAAAGGATGAACTCCCTCCACCAACAAGCATTGAAGGTCTCATCCACAAAACCTACGAGCTCTATCATATGTTCCATGTTTATATGCAAGAACAAGGACACATAGACCAATGCTTGAAGAAACTTAGCTCCGTTGACCACTCTTTAAATGAGAAGGTGGACAAGTTATTGAAGAATGAAGAATCTGATGATACATCAGGTTCTTAAAACATCTTTGTAACTTTTTATTTTGAGTTTGATTATTTACTTTTTTTTTTGTTGTAAAATGAGTTTGCATAATCAACCAGCAAAATTTTTTAAAAAAATGAAGATATATACACTATGGTTATTAAGTAACAACTATTACTTATTAGAATACCATGTAAATACAAAATAGTTGTACTTTGTAACTATATTATATTGTCTCACAAGAATTATGGTTCTTACGGTAAAACTTTCATAAAGCATTAGATAAACAAACAAATGATTTGTCTTTTAACTCCATATCAAAAAAACAACATAATGGTTTCTTTTAAATAACCATAAACTAAACGGTCCAAACCTTTCTCCTTCCCTACTCTCATAATGAGAATAATCTATGCTTTTTCATTCTTCATTGATCAACATCAGAACTAAGTACCCTTTTATTATCCACCAATACGTGCGACTCTTCTTCAACTTCTAACGTGTGTAATGATGGTTCGAACTCGTCACTTCCAATCTATATAAACTTTCAATTTCCTTATGTTTATCATCCTCCTCTATTCTTTCAATTGTCAAGATGAAACACCATGTTGAAGACTTGCTAGAAAATCCACGGCATCCTCCTCCTCCTCCACCTCCTTCTCCCTTTTCTCCTCCTCCATAACCTCTGCCTCAAGTGGAGGTAATGATGCAGCATGCGGAATGCATTGACCATGTAGTGAGGAGGCTAGTTGAATATTTGTCGAGTAAGTATGAACAGAAAGGCCAATCTCATTCTTGATGAGTATGGGATTTGTCACCATGATCCTAATATACTTTCAGATGATTCAAGCTACTACTCTAGTGACGAGTAACATGATGATGTGTGGCTTGCTATGAATTTATGAAACTTTTGATTTATTCAAATTGAAGGAAACAAAAGTTTATAAATTCTTAGCAGACCTTTGATCATCTATTAGACAACTAGTCACCAGAGGGTGATATTTTTTTTGTTTTATTTTTATAAAATATAAAAATGTAATTATCTGAGCACTAGCTGTCTAAAATTTTTTTCAAAAAAATAACATGCCTCAAAGTTATTAACTAATAACCGTAATATTTGTATTTGTTAAAACAATAATATATCTCACAATTATTAACAAAGAAACATAATAAATATAAACAAATAAATAACATTTTTATTGATACAACCATTATGTAAAGTCTTTGGCACGACAACCCAACAAACCTTACCTTCCTCTTCTATTTAAGCATCTGAAACATAACATATTTGACACTTAGAATGAAACCCACCAACATCATAACTCTAGTATTCCTATTGTCTTTTCTTGTTGTCGAGAGCCATTTTCAATCGAGCCCCACCATAAAAAGCCTTCATCTTACTTCTCAACGATAACCATGCTAGTCAATATCTTCACACTTGTCTCAGTGACTACTGAGTGAGTTGCTTTCACTTACCCTAATTCACATTTTCATCATTCGTGAGCCCTAGCAAGGTTGCATTCTTTTGGTGCTCTGTTCTCCTTATTCAATTGAGGTGCCTTTGTGAAGTCACGACATGATAAAACATTCAAGGTGACATTAACCTACTTTTGTGAAGTTATGTTTTTTTTAAAACCTATTATTGCCCTTATCGAAGTTCATTTCCTATTATAGGAAGTTGTCAACCCATTGCTTTGACTAAAAGTTTCTACTTTATTGACCTTTTTTATGTAACTTCTAGAGAGATGATCCCTAAGCAAATGCATCTCCTTTTTTAGAAGTATCAATATTTCTGAAAGTTACGTTAAAAGGTTCAATAGGTGTGATGAACTAGTTCAGGCATACTGATGAGAGTCATACATGAACAAGCTCATACACGAACAAGCTCTATGAATAAAGTAGTTGATGTAACATATTGAATTTATTGTTGTGAAGTTATGTTTTTTTTGGACATCCCATTATTGCTCTGACTAAAGGTTCATCTCTTTCTTGTCTTTCTATTGACCAGGTGGCACCAAATTAAACGCTATGAAATTCAATATTGTGATCAGTCCTAGACTCTTCAATGTGAGAGTTTATGAGCTACTGGTCTCGTCTATATATGTATAGAATAGTACTTTTCACATCGAGTAGCCATGCAATTTGGATTGATCAATATTTTCTTAGCTTTTTAGTCAGAATCAATGCACTCCTATTCTATATATATAATATTGTAAGTGTTCACCTATACCTTATGTCTCTTAAGTAATTAAGTCTGTAAAGAAAAGGAAATTTGTAGAACCTTTACGCCCTTCTTGATAGGGCAATTTGTTTTTTCCCTAGAGTCCTTTGCTTTCCAAGGGTTAATTCCTATGTAGACACACACACACACACATATATATAGGTCAATAATTATATTATCACTTATAGACGTCAACAGTTACCATTGATTCTCCCCACAAAGTCTGGAATGTCTTGATCCATGCCAAGTTGCATAGCCACTCAATGTGGAAGGTATTGATGTTCTATTATATATATAGAGGAGGTAAACTAGCTCAAAAACTCTCACTTAAAAATTTTTATATCCATATATCACGGTTATTATATAAAAACTGTTATGTATTATAAATGTTCACAGTTTTTATTTATAAACTATTATTTATATACTTAATACATAACGGTTGTCTAAGTGAGATCGTTATTAAATTTTATTAAGAGTCATGGTTCTTATATACAAATCGTTATATATCATGCAAGCATTACCATATATTATGACAATTGTTTATGTGTGCCCATTAATTATTATCACAACAATAGATAGATCTTGGCCTCATCAAACCTCAATATATAACGGGTGTTATATTATAACCTTTATAATTGGTTTAAAATAAATAACAGTTCGGAACCGTAATGTGTCTGCGCCAAGCTTTTATAGCACCCATATATATGATAATTCAGAACTGTTATGTATAGCAGTTAATAAACATCATATATCGCAATCTCTATAGTAGTGTTAGGCTACTTTTTAATGTTAATGGGTACTTTTGCACCAAAAAAATCTTTACTGTGCCTATAGCTCTTTCAGAAAATGTTTATGGGTAGAACTGCACCTTTACCCTTTTAAAACATAGCTTGGGGACAACTAATTTTTTTGTCCAAAAGTTATTTTAAAGTTGAAGTAACTTTTTCTATCTTCTTGCTTTTATTTTCTGCCTTTTAACTTTTAACTTTTCTTTTTATTTTTGACCTTATCACTTTTCTTTATATTTGAAGTTTCTAAAACTAACTTTTCAATAAATCAATTAAACAAAATTCTGTTAAACTAATGTTTTTTTAAGAGCTTATCTAAATATAAATCACATCATACTAATTAACTTATACCTCAACTTTGGTTGGAAAAAGTCAGATAGAATAAAAGTTAATTTTATCAACATTAATCTAAACAAAGCCCTAAATCGATAGCCAGTGAGGTAGATACCAAGCAACATGGTTTATCTTAATATTCACTCTGTTTCTTTTTATAAGAAACATTTAACCGAATATCGGGATTTAAAATTTCGGTTAAGAATGATAAATGTGCCAAAATTACAGCCATTTTTTTGACTAAAATGCCCTTATTTATGAGGACATAAGGAATAAGAAAGAGAATAAGGAATTTGTTATAATAAAGAGAATTGTAGAAGAGAGAGAATAAGAAAATAAATATGCTAAAAGTAATAGATCCTTAGGGCTATGAAAAATTATTATATTGACATTAACTAGTGTAACCCCCTCACGGTAATTGTATCCGGACTACGAAATTTAAGTGAAATAGAGACCAATAAGACAAAAATCATTTTTATAATCACTCATCTCCAAGAGATGGGGTTAACAACAAAACATTTAAAACATAATTCATCTGGTCTCACATTCACTTTCGAATACAATTACTTATGTAGTTATATCACATAATAAATATCAGAGTGCGTAACCAAAATCCCGGCAACTCTGGGTTACTTATATATATGTTGGGTTTAAAGGTTTCCCAAAAATGGGGATTACATGACCAAAAATTCATATTTGCATCTCATATACAAAGTAATCCCAAAATCTAAAATCCAAAATCCAAAACAAATAACCAACGGTCCGAACTCTAGTATGTCCCTACTAGCCCTTACCACTCCTGATTGGTCGCTTATCCTTGGAACCACTCGCCCTGTTTGAAAATGTTAGTCATTTGGAAAGAGTAAGATTCTAAAGAATCCCAGTAGTAACAAATCATTCATACCACACGTAATCACATAGCATATAAGCAAATCATCACATAACAACAGCAACAAAAATCACACTCCACCCTCATCCCCTTTTACCATCAGGAAGGCACACCGTCCTTACCCAAACCGTTGTTAGCGACTCAGGGAGTGTTGGTATGGCAGTGCATACGGATAGCCTTATGGCTCACATATAGCCTTTCGGCCCACAAATAGCCTTTCGGCTCACATAATCACAAATGTTACACCCTAACCTCATCCCCTTTTACCGCCGGGAAGGCACACAGCCCTTACCCGAACCGTTGTTAGTGACTCAGGGACTATTGGTATAGCGGTGCATACACAATTTCACAAATATTGCAGCATACGAATCCATCATAAACTAATGATATAACACACATACAATGCATCATATAAGATATAAAGGAAAAGTCACTACCTGAATCTTTCCTGACTTTCTTTGGCTCCGCAGGCTCACGAGGGCGACAAATATCAAATCCTATACCAAATTAGGGACAACCAATCAATCTCTTTTCCAAAGGTATATTTCTATAATACTCTAAGTTGGTTATCATTTAGGACTCTTTAGGTGGCTAATAGAGGCCTAAACATATGCCTTAAGGGTTGGAAGAACTACCCTGAAAACCCCTTATTCAAAAGGTAATGCAGTGATTTTAGACTGGCTCACTTGAGTGAAGATGACCTCACTCGAGTGATGAGCGACTCGCGCTCGAGTGAGAATGGCTCTCACTTGTGAGTGTTTGACAGTGAGCAACCATTATGACTCGAAAGTGCTCACATCGCTCGAGCATGAAACTTTGCACTCGGGTGATGACTCCAAATCTTCTCGAGTAGCCGAAAGTGCAACACAAAAGTGACAACCTGAGAGCACATAAAATCACCAGAGGGAAAAGCTCACTCGAGCATGACCCCTAGAACTCGGGTGAGACGACAATGATTGCAAGTGTCAGAGCACACTCTAGATAAATGACCAGGGAGTGAGGACCCGAGAGCAACCCTAACTCTAGATCAACTTCACTCGTAGTTACAGAAGTGCACTCGAGCTCCACTCATAGAACCTAGGCAAAACTCAAAGGAGAAAAAGGGAAATACACGCAGCACTCAAGCATGATCTTCCCTCACTCGAGTGTTGTGCTTCAGAGACCAGAAATGCAGCAAATAACAGAAAATTCCCAGATGGCCAAAACTAATGCCAATGATTTCCAAACTTCTCACAAAGCACATACACACTTAACCATGCCTAAGGAACACATAGGCAACTTCCAAAACACCCAAAAACTCTTTTTACCACAATTAAACACTTAGGTCTCTATGATACACACCATATCCCAATTCCATTCAACTCAATTCCAAACTTTAAAACTATTCCACTACTCAAAGAACTTCATAATAAACCATTTCCAACATCATCCTCTATGAAATTCATATATTCAACATTGACACAAAACCAAGGCAAAATTCCAGAATTTATCAAACTTATCCACAAATCATAAATAATTTATCAAAATGCATCAAAGCCATACCTCTTCAACTTGACAAATCCAGAATCTTGATTCTCAAACTTTCAATTTCGTCCAACTCACAAACAACCACCTTTCAAGATTTTGAAATCACCACAATGAAGCTCTCAATGAGGTGCACAACAATAGCGAAGAGTATTTGAGCATAGGAGGATCACAACTCACCCAAAATCAAAGCTGTCCTTCCCTCTTTTCTTGCTTGAGCACCGGAAATGGAGAAGAAAGAGAGAGATGATGAGATGAAGCAAATGATGATGATAGTACAACTTTCCCTTGCCCATACTCCCCCTCAACTGAATAAGAGAGAGAGAGAAGAGAGAGAAAAGTGAACATTTGTCTTCTAGTGCCATCCAATGGTCCACCAAAGAGCCACTTGTCACCATCTTATTTACTCCCACCATGAGCTCACACAACCGCAAAGCATAGGATTTCGACCCATAAAGAATGAATCTCAACCCTTGATCTTAAATACAACACACATTTATACCAAATTCACATCACAGTAATCCCAAAAGTGCTTAATTATACGAATTACAATCAATATCAGAGTCGTTAGCCCTTAATCCCAAATTGGGATATTACAACTAGCTTAATTAAACAAGAACAAAATGGGAAAGTAAGAAGTGAAAAATAAAACATTCTCAAAATGTTTCTCATGAAAAGGAATGGGGTATATGTGACAGTTATTTCTTATAAAAAGAAATGGAAGGAGTAAGGTTTCATAATATTTTTCTTTAATTTTAGTTGCATGACAATTTTATTTCTTCCTTCTTTTCATATACATTTTTTGGCAGCAAGCACATTATTAGTATACATAATCTGAAATACCACAACAAGAAGCATTGAGACAAACTTGAATACAACTGACAAATTAAATCTTCACTCTTATTTAGGCTTTGGAGCAGACATTTTCATCACAAACCCACCCAGCTGGTTTATTCTCCTCTTCTTTCTTGATCCTTTCTTTGACCTTCTCTATCTCAGAAAGATCTGCAAATTTCTCAGGTGTAAAAGGATAAGCTGCAACACCATGCTCTTCAATGGCCTTAGTCACATTGGAATGAACAGTTTTGCCATCAGGCCCAGTGATAACCTATTGTCTTCCCCTCAAGTTCTGATACAGGTACCTACATGTGAAAATAATGGAAGGTCAAATTCAAACAACCTTACATTCCTTTTTTTTTTTAATAAGAACAATCTTACATTCTAAATTTATATATTTCTAAGATTTTTTTTTTTTTTGGGTAAATGTATGATTGTTGGACTTGGACCCGGATCGACACACAAGAGACCCTATACTTTGCCTTTAATTTAGGTTTTAACCAAAGTTTTTTTTCCTAATAATCAAACTGAAAACTGAACACAGAATATCTATCAAACAAAAGCCAAATCCAAAATTGGGGGACGGGGGAAGAATTTGGTTCATTTTGATTCGATTTTCAGTTCAAATTTAGTTTTGCTCACCTTTTTATACATAAAGTTACACAAAATCTATATTGGTTTCCATTAGAAGATATAACGAAGTCACGTGACGAGAGACCTCAAGGACTGGTTCCTCGTAGCTTCCTCTTGTTGGTGTTTGAACTCTCTAATCCATCCTGTTGTGGAAGCGCATGCTTCATCAGCTTGTTCTTGCTCAAGTACCACCGTGATTCCATTGTCAGTGGCTATTTTCGCATTCTCATCAAGTATTAAAAGGTTTGAAATCCCAGGCACCTTGAACAATTGATTCAGACGATTTCGTGTGCGGGAATCAGAAAATGGGATGGCAAGCCATGGCATTTTGAAAAAGTAACCTGTGAAGCCATCTTCTGCGTTATCAGCTGAAACATAAACTATCTCCAAATCACCTTTGGAAGAGACTTCTTTGTTGTACAGCTCCTTCAACGTAGGGTTGATTCTTCTACAGGGTGGGCACCAAGATGCTGAAAAGTATAAGCCAACTTTCTTCCCCTTCAAGCTCTCAATTTTAACCTGAAGTATGTACCTTCACAGCTTAAAGAAATCGTACTTCTACAATAATCCATGAACATGAGTGCTATGATCATTTAAAAGATAAAAATATTAATCATTTGTTTTATATGATTATCTGATTGGATCACATAATTGAGCTCAATTGGGGGACTTAAACTTGAGATCTCATGTTTAAGAATCCAAAGCACTTTTGCTAGGACCAACGCTTATGAGTGAAAAATTAATATTTTACTTTTTATAATTTTGATTTAGTTATAACTTTTTACTTAAACTTTAACTCAAGTATAATTCAGTCTTTTATAATTTTGAGCTCAATGTAACTTAGTTTATATAATTTTGATTTGGATATAACTCAATTCTTGAATTTTGACTTGATGCTTGTGGTTTAACTCTTTGAAATATTAATTCTTACATTTTTAAAAATAAAATTATATTTTTCATGAAAATATGGACTAAAATTTTAAATTGTTAAACTATAAGGATTGAATTGCAGTGAGCTAAAATTAAAGTTGAGTTTCAATTGAATCAAGTTCTAAGTTACACCAAATTAAAGTTTAAAACTTGAGTTATGAATTGTCATCACAACTATATATATGGGGTGAAAGATTAATTTTTCCTTTAAAACAATACCTATGAGCTATATCGTTTATAATGAAATAATATATCAACAAGTTGAGTCTATACCAAAGTTCACGCTCAAAACATCATTTGGCACTTTAACTGTTTGATTTAAGAGAGCCAGAGTATATATATCTTATATTGAAAAATCTTGAGCTTGTTCCATCACAGTTCACATGTTTAGTGAATCAAACATGAATGAAAGTACAGAAAGACAGTGATCAAATCACATATATGTGCAGCAAGCATAGGCAAGAAAATAGAAAATCATATACTTTTTTTCTAATCTGAGAAAATCATTTACTTTAAAAGACTAAAAATCTAGTGCCAATTAGGCCGTTATTGAACAAAAAAACTGCATATATTATTGAAGTCTTACTGATTTATGATAGGTTCTTGATCAGAAAACAGACTCTAGAGTTTTACAGATCCAAGAAACTTGGATAAGTTTCAGAGAAAGATGATAGGTAAAATAAGCAACATTAATTGATTAGACGAAAGAACCAAATAAGGAGTACCTGATCACCGTTGTTCCGAAGCAAATAGTTCCTCTCGGAAGAAGAGAGGATGGATTGAGTATCGTGTGCGACATTGTCAACGCCAGCCATTTTTCTCACTGGGAAAAAAACTTTGGACGAGAAGATTTGCAAAATCAATGGCTATTTATATTATAGGCAACGTGCAGTGTAACTCTGGCGTCAACGTTTAATTATTTAGTCTTTTCGAATCAGCTGCCGCCCAACGAGGTCTTCACAAAATAATGCCTTTTCAACCATGTTGGGTGGGTGTGATGGTTCAGCATCTCGTCCCTTAAGCAAGTGGTTGTGGGATCGATCCCTAACTCTTAAGAATGGAAAGCACTCCGTGGCCACTCCTACTGCTTCGTGCGCTGACAGTGGGACAAGGTATTAGTCTCATGGTGACCGGTTGTGGGATACCCTGGGAAACAAAAAAAAATGCCTTTTTAGTTTCACTCTTACATGTGTTTGTTTAGAACAGTGATTGCAGCCTTCAAAAACAGTTTTTTAATCGTGATTTAAGATATACGATATAAGATAAGTATGCCGAGAGATTTTATCTTGATTTACGTGAATAAGTACTCTTGAGGATCTCAAACATGACCCCAAACAAACACATTTTTCTCCATGTGTTGTTTTTTATTTCATTTGGAATTTTCTGTTTTATAATATCTAAAATTGTAGTATACTTATTTTTGTAATTAAAATCCACCTAGTGCGGGGTGAGAGTTGTACTAGTAATTGTGTGAATGTGAATGACTTTTGTAGGCTAATCTCCTTTCAATTCCATCCTTTTTTTAATACAAAATTCAGTTTTAATTTGTCTGAATATTAAACACATTTTTACTGTTAAAGTATATTTTTAATCTTTTTAAGTTTACATTAAAGTTTAAATCCTAAAAATACACTCTATAAAACTTAAGCAACTAAAATAAATCTTGATGTAAACTTAAATGACTGAAAATATACTTTAGCCTATTTTTACCAATTTTATCTCTAATTAATTTTATAATCTCTCTTCATCTTTTCCCTACACATTTTCTTTCATTTTTTTTACCATCATTTCTCTCTCTTACTTAACTAATATAAATAAAGACATGCTTAAAAAAAATCATTTATTACCTATTACATTTAATAATAAATCAATTTTTTAAACTACATAATTCAATTAAAAACATCTTATAAAAAGGATAAGAGGATTAACAGGAGAGCTCCATACACTTGGAGATCTTGTTAGCATAAGAGGAAAAAAAATGGTAATAAATGTTCATCACGTGGCGTATGAATGAATTGTATTATAGTTCTACAACACCGTAATGTGGATAGGGAGCAATACTTACATACTCTCAAAGTACTAAATCACATATACTTTGTCCAATAAAAATCATCCAACTCATTATTTAAATCTACGTGTCAGCCTACTAATTTCCACTAGCTAATTGATAGTTTTTTTTAAAAAAAATGTGTAGTATAATACCTTACATTTCTGTCCCTTTATTACATACATAGAAGCATTTACTTATATTCTCTCAGGGATTATTACTCATTTCCGGCTATTGAGCCGTTAATCTTACCAGGTATCAGAGTTCATTCTTATTCTAGTTCTTATACTCAGTTACAGTGATCCCGACTGCTGATTAAATCTTACTTTACGTATTCATCCTATTATTCATACTATTCACATAAATTTCCGGGTCATAGAATTAATTTACATATAGTAAATTAATACACATTCTTCTTGATTCTTTGTCGTTCTTCCTTCTGGTTCATCTTCATGCATTCTTCCCTTTCTTGTTTACATACCTATATGGTTGGTGGAGGAGGGTGAGATTCGAGAGAATCTCAGTAGTAAATATTACAGATAATGCATGTAAGATGAATGTTAGTGCATGGTATGTTTGCCTTACACAGGCTTAAGTTCACATAATGATATTCTGCGTGCCCAATGTTTTGTGTAATATACTTATGGCCATAGTAAAAATAGAAATAGAGCTTCATTCATTTATACATGCTTCACATAATCAAGCAAAGTAATATAGCAAATCAATACAAAACATAAACATCACATACATACAAGTAAGTACGTTTACTACCTTAATTGTCATTCCCTGATCCTCTGCTTGTTCCACTATCTGTTAAATCCTTTATTCGGCTCGGGCTACTGCCAAGTTCTAAAATTTCAAATGTACAAGAATTGAGTCAAGACCCATTCATGTACTAGTCTAAGTTCTTTTAAACTTATTTTGTTGGTTATCTATCATAGTTTCAACAATTTCTACACAGTACAATTCTGCACAGTGCAGTTTCACTGTTTTCCAGAAAAATGGCAGATTTTCAATTGACTTTGGAAATTCATAATTAATTCTAGGAAAATCCAATTTGACTGATTCCAAAGCCCATGTGAAGATTTTTAAAATGTAATTTTTATAAAAATACTTAAGTCTGACCACGGACATCACACTTTTCCCAGAAATTTGCCAAACTTCTTCTATTCCAGATTGCATCCCAAAAACAGGGCACGGCTTTGAAAATTCATATCTTTATGTATAAATATCCAATTGTAGTTATTCCAAAGGTTATGCGACCCTTATTTAGTCTATTTTCAAGGAAAAATATCACCCACAGCCAGTTGGATGCATAGTATTCCTAGATTTGTCATTTATTGCACACTGCCAGAATTCATTCCAATTTTCATGACCTAAATTCAAAAATTCAGATATCCAAGTGTACAGGTCCAAATGACAAATATGACCTATCAAATTAAAGCTTGATAGGTCTAATTTTAGACTAGAAAGTTTCACAATTTTTGAATATCATTTACTTATTCAAAAACGTCATACAATCAGACTGCCACGCACAGAATTCACACTGGCAGAATTTCAAGTTTTCAGTATTTATTTACAATAGTCCAAAATTTACAACCAGGGGCTATTCCCTCAAAGTTTTTCATGTAGAACACAATGGTAATATCAAAATTACCAAATTCCTACTACTACATGTCTTGTTTTGGCAAAATTCCACATAAATTCCAACGATTATAAAACTTCCAATTTAAGCCTCAAACTAGTTCCATATGTCTTCTAATGATCATAAAACACCATAAGCACAATCAAATCACCATGACTCCTCAAAACCCTTACTTGGCTGAAATTAGAATAGAATTACACATGCCAAATTACTCATTCAACCAACACAACCATTAGCTCAAAATGAAGCTAATACTAACCTCTTGCTCCTTTCTTTGATTCTACAACTTTGGCCCTTGCTAGAGGACTCAAAACACCTCCTCTTAAAATTTTAAAACCATATAAATGAAGCTCTCATCAAGAGGAACAATGTTTATGAAGGGTATTTGAGTCATAGAAGTGATCTACTAGGTCAAAAATCAAGGAACATCATACCTTTCTTGTGTCTTTTTTTTCTCTTTCCTCAAGAAGCTTGGCTGACTTTCTTGAGCTTGAGAGAGAGTGATATTGTGTTTAATTTAATTCACTTCAACCCCCCTCAATTCACTTGGCCGAAAGTTAGCCAAAAGAAAGAGCTAAGAAGCTTTAATAAATATCCTCATCCACCTCATTGAAATATGATTTTTAATTGCAAGAAACATGTGCCAATAAACCTTTGCTTCATATTTTCTCTTTCTTTCTTGATGCCATACAAATATGTGGCCCTTTTCATTCAAGTTATCATCTTTTTATTTGGCCTACAATTGTTGACCGAAAATAATGGCCAAAAGGAGCTGAAAGAAGGCTTCTTCAATTATCTTAGTTTGCCTCCTCACATATGTTACTTTTTAATTCAAATTGTTGACCAAGTCTTCACCTTTTAATTGGTCATATAATTGTTTCTCTTTCTTGCCTCATGTTATACGAAAATGGAGCATAGGAAAAGAGATAATGATATCTGGTAATATCTCCTTGAATAATAACATTAATTCACCAATTAGCATGATATTGTTGACCATGTCTTCATCTTTTTATAACTTGGTTAAATTGCCTCCATATGTCATATTTAATAGCCAATATGTATTTTCTCTTGTTTTTCCTCTTGTCATACGAAAATATGCCCTTTGAAGAGGAAAAATGGTTTCTTGCTTTTGAAGAGCAAATCTTGGTCTTTCAATCAGTCTTCTAATTTTAACCTTAAGATCAAGTGGCAAGTATCTCTTTTGCCCTTAATTATGGCAACATTATTTCTTATGCCATTATTAGTTCTTTTAATTCCCTTAATTTTTTCTAGACACTACTTCCCTTTTCCTTTGGATCCGGATTAGGTTTCATACCATTTGGACACATCCTAAAGGAATCAAGTATTTTCTTTCAACTTATTGGCACAAAAATTCATACTTTATTCCTAGTGCGGTTTCTGAAATTCATTCTATTCCTTATTCATCTTGGGACTCTTAATAAAATAGGCTTAGTAGTCTACTTTATTTAGGCTTATTCTCTAGCCTCTAGTCCCAAAATTTGGCATATTACATTTAGGGTTCCCTAATTTCCTAACTTACCCCTTGGACTTTCTCACCTCTCTGTCTCATACTTTCTCCCTCCCTCCCTTCACCTCCATCATCAGTGTTTAGTGCTAATAAATCTCTGCAATCTATGTTAGAGAAGATAAAGGTGCACCAGAAAAGAAAGCACCAGGGAAGTGAGTCCTTCATCTCCAGTTTATTTCTTATGCCAGTGATGGTGGTGGGTTGGGGCATCCTCCATCACCATCACCATAGATAAATCAATTCTTATTTTTTTTAAATAGAGTATAAAGGCTGGTTTGTTTTTGGCTTTTCATGTTCTATATTTTTCTTTAATCTAAATAAATGAATAATATTATATGGATTTGATGCAGAGCTCATAGAAAACCCACAAAGGTTTTCTTAGTATAAGGTAATGGAGGATGTATGGCTGAGTTAAGAACGAGAAGAAAATTGAGAGCCTTTCTCATATAATGTTGTTGTTAACATCTCCACCACCATTAATGACGATCTGAGAAGAAAAGGAGGTGAGGTGAGGGACACCATAGGCTTCAACGTTGCTTCCATCTTTGGTCCGAGAAGAAACGATGTCTATGGGCACTAGTACAAAAAGGTTGAAAGGTAATGTACACTTTGTGGCCCTTCTTTAAAGAAGTACCACAGCTTCCTTTTTTTTCTTTTTTCTTTTATTTTTTTTAATTTTGGGCATCAACTATGGCGCCTAGTCCACCAAGTGCTACAGCTAGGGGGGACAAGTGTGGTGCCTGCCTGCCCTACTGACCCAGCTTTGGCGCCTGGTTATCTAGGCACCACAACTAGTCTTGGCCATGTGTGGCGCCTGCCATGATTGGCTAGGAAGTGGATAAAAAATCCACTTCCCATCAATCAGATTTCCCCCGCGTTATCTCGCTCTTTCTTTAACTTTACTTTACCTTTCCATTTCCCACCCTCCTTCTCCGTGCGCCAACGGTCCCCCCTCCCTCTTTTCTCCATTTCTGCACAAAAAAAAAAAACACACACACACACACATCTTCTTCATCTAATTCTCTTGGTCCATTTTTCCCTTTTTGTTCCCTGTCATTCGTCCCCACTCTTGTCCCCATCACTTACGTTGTTCCCTTTTCTTCCTACACTCTGTCTCTCTTCATCTTTTGAACCCCACTCTAGTTGTCCCCACTTCACTCCACATCTCATATTTTATCATCCTCTTCACTCAAGCTTGCGTCATCACCAATATGGTCCCCCACTCCTTGCGTTGTTGTGGTCAATTAATTGATTTGTAAGTGTCTGTACTCTTTTAATTTGTATGTTTTTTCAGGTTCTTTTTATTTGATAGCATGCTTTGTTTTATTTTTTTGACAACTAGCTTGCATTTTTTATTAATCCTGGCCTTTAATTACTTAGTTGCTGATGTACTGCATGTGTTCACATATCAATTAATAAGTTCTTGTACCGTGATATAGCTAGCTTGCGTTTTTTTAGGTTTTGGGTTTTTTTTATTCCATAATTTGTTGTTACACTTGTTGATTAATTTTAGAGTATTTCAGAAGTACACAGGAGCATCTATTTACGCATGTTTTGTTTTGTTTCATTATGTCTTTTCTTAGGCGTTCTTCCAACCGCACATATTTGATCCTCTAATTAATGCATGTCACATATAGTTGCAAAATTGTCTTCCCAGAGGTTCAAGGTCAATCGTGAACTTTTTGTGTCTAATTTAGATAAAAATAGATAAAATAGGAAATTAAACTAAATAAGAAAATCAGTTACGTATATATGATAATTTCACTCATTTATAACAGTATTGAGATTTGAAAAAAGGTCAGAATTTTAATTTCGTTAGTATATATATTAATTCTGAGCTAGTCATAAAAGAAGCTTTTCTAAGTTAAAGATAGTAATTAATGAACTATACTTGTAGTAAGGACTAAACTCCTCCAACATGCTAAAGTAGGAGAGGGAGCACAATATTAAATCTGAATCATTTGATTAAGTTACTGCATAGTAGTTTTATAATATATTAAATTTGAATAATTCATGTTTTAATTTAAGGGTGGAGATAAGGTTATACTTGATTATTATGACTTGGCATTGTGTGCTGGAGAATATAATGTTCTCTATGTTATACATGGTGATAAGGTATAGTAGTATACTTATAAGTTCATAAAGACTATTGATTGTTGAATTTTAAGTTTTATCGTGATTTTTTATTCTTAAAAATGAAAATAAATTATCTAACATAATTTATAGTAAAATAATAAAAATTAATTGATTTTTATATACTTTAAAAAATACTATTAAAATTGAATGTTAAATGTGAAAAAAATAAATGTTATATAAATATATATATATATATATATATACACACAAAATACATTTTAGACTAAAATGACACAAGTCAAAGGAAAATTATTTTAAACAAGTTTTAGCATTTCAATAATAATGATTTTAATTGTAAATCCTCTAATTCTATTTTAAATAAATTTTATTATTGTTAGATATCTTAAATGAATGTGTATTTGAAGTTTAACTTTTTTTGTGAAATTATATAAAACCCCTGAACTTTAATTGGATCAGTTGTAAATACCCCTTGACTTTTTACTACATTTAGAAAAATTAAAGTACTTTTTACATGAAAAGAATTAACATTTGGAAAATACAAAATACAAGTAATTTTCTTAATAAAATATAATTATAATATATTAATATAAGGATGTTAAAATTATATCATTTTATAATTTAATTAGAAAATAAATATATGTGTATATGTGAGATTTCAAAACATATATATTCTTGCTTGTTGGTATATATAAAAAACAAATCAGAACATATTAAAATATTTAGTTTGCTTTTCTATGATTCATAGTATCATGATTTCTTTCCTTATGAGCTGTATTATTTGTCAATTAAAACATAGGGTTTAATTTAAAACTTAGAAAGCTTCAATTTTATTTTAAAATTGGTAAGAAAAGGTAAAAGTAATTAGTAAAATAGTCATACAACTAACCACATACTTTTTTAGAAATAGATTAAAGGCATAGATGGATCATAAATGGATATCATCTAATCAGTATTCAAGGGAATATATAGATGGGGGTGAAAGAGTTTATTACATTTGCAATCGAGCACACAAAAGATCCTAACAAAATCTTGTGTCCTTGCTTATCTTATTTTGGAAAGCGGATTAGTCTACTTGATTTGCTAGATCATTTAGTGTGTTAGGATATTGATCAAACATATATACGATGGATAAAGCATAGTGAGACGAACGATGCATGTAGTGATCGGGTGCATACCACGAGTGGTGTTTCGGATGAATTTGATCAAAGCATGTTTGATGAAGATGATGGTCTTGAAGAAATGCTAAATGTGGTTGAAGGGGTGATTCATAACTGCCCTAACAAACAAGGAACGAAAAACCGGACCGGGCAATGAACTGATCACGGTAAAGGTTCAAGGGTTAATGAGTCAACCGGGGTCTAACCGGTAGTTGAACTGGCCATATTAAAATATTATAATTTATTAGTGGCAATATATATTAATATATTTTTAAACTTCTATAGATAAAAATGAAGATTTTTAGAAATAAATGCTTAAAATCTATTAGTATTAGTTATAATACTTATACTTATGTAATGATATCTCCTTTTATATAATTATTATATCCTTTTAAATAAATTTTTTCATTATCTTCTTCATTTTTTTATATTTGTTCTTTAAGTACATATAGATATACTTGCTCCCACTGTTGGTTTGAGATAGAGATATAACTTTCTTTCCTATCAACCCTTGTCTGAATATCCTTCCTTCATGTCAAGACATCAAAAGGACAATATCACATGCATCGTTAAAGAAATCGGTACAGAATGTAGCAACTTCTTCACAAATGTACAATTCAATAATGCAATCCTCTAGTCGCTTCGATTTTTCACATGCCCTTCCTGGTCCTTCATCTTGTGCTCGATTAGGTACATCCATCTCATATAGACTGGGCCACACAATTATACCTCTCTAACCAAGTGAATAATTAGCTGCACCATTATGTCAAAGAAATCTGGAGAAAAAAACATCTCCAACTCACACAATGTAGTCACGATTCATGTTTGTAAGCTCAACAATTTCTTGGGATCAATCACACTACTACACGGTAACTTGAAGGAAAAACATAGCTTCGTGATCGTAGCTCACATCTTATCAGGTAGAATACCTTGTATTGCTACTGGAATAAATTTTTCCATCAACACATGGCAATTGTGTGATTTCTAACCCTTCAGCTTCAAGTTCTTCATTGACATAAGGTTGGTAATTTTTGACGAGTAACCCTCTGGCACTTTTGCTATAGCAAGAAACTCAAAAACTTTTTTCCCTCTTTAGATAGTGTGAAAGCCACTGACCGAAGGAATGTACGAGATCCCCTATTCTCTTATGCCAATTCCTCCCTTATTCCCATCTTAACCATGTTTAGTCTTGCAGTTATGTTATCCTTCATCTTCCCAAGTATAAGGAGTAATGTCCCAAAAAGACTCTCACATATATTTTTCTCAATATGTATAACATCTCGAAAATGTCTAACGTTTATGGACCTCTAATATGGCATATCAAAGTAAATAGACATTTTCTTCTACCCACTTGTCTCTACATATTTCCTAAATGACTTCATCAATTTATAGTTTATATGTTTAGTTTTTTTTTAAAAACCTCCTCACTAGTCAAAGGTTCAAGTGCTATCCTTTCCGCTGATTCTCTATTGAAGTATTTTCTCATACGGTAATATGGATGACCCTTTTGTAACCATCTGCGATACACCATATAGGAATTCTTCATACCATGCTTCAACCTGATCGACTGTGTAACCTCTTTAAAAATCAGTCATCCAAGTTTGCCTTTAATGTTGTACCCTAACATATTACCATACATAAGAAAGTCATTAATTGTGCAAAAAATCATGGCCTTCATATTGAATGTTTCTTTCCCATGAGTGTCATATATAGGCTCCCTTTTGTTCCACAACTTCTTCATGTCTTCAATTAGTGGTGCAAGCCACAAGGTATACATATATGTCATTCACTAGTTGCATTGGCCCTAAGATTAAAATTGACAACATCATATACCTTGTTTCATCGAGAGCCATAGAGGGAGGTTATATATAAACAACATATCCAGCCATGTATAGTGGCTATTGCTCTGCATGCTATATGGGTTCATCCTATCAGTAGCCAATGCTAGACGAAGGTTTCTTAGTTTTTTTAGCAAAGTCAGGATACTCAAAGGCAAACTTAATCCATTCTGCAGAATCAGTAGGATGCAGAAGCATGCCGTCTTGAATCATTTCATCCACATGCCACCTTAAAAGTTTTGCATCATGTGTATGGTACACAAGCATTTAAATCTAGGTATAATTGGCAAATACTATAATGCCTTCTTTGGACTCTTCCTATTCTCTTGGTAGCATGAGGCACAACATTGAGGACACTCGGTTAATGATTCATATTCTTTTTTGAAAAAATACAATTATTGGGGTAAGCATGTATCTTTTCATGACTTAAGCCAATGGTGCACATTACTTGTTTTGCATCATAAGTCTTAATTGGCATATTGTTTCCTAGTGGTAGCATTCTTCTTAAAAGTGCAAGGAGTTCTGTAAAGCTTGAGTTACTACACCCATTTTTTGCTTTCAAATTGTACAAGTTCAACAACCTAGATAATACTGCGAACTCAGTACAGTTCTTATACAAAGGAATCTCTGCATTGATCTTCATCCTCTCAAACTTTTCTGAGCATTCACTGAATTCCACTTCAATTGCATTGGCCATATCTTGAAGACGATCGGCCGTAAATGTACTTGTGTTGAAGTAGGTGATTCACACCTTTCCAAATTCAGCTAACTAGTACTGGCCACATCCATTTTCCCATGTTTTGTCCAACAGGTATAACTCTAATCGATTCCATACATCACTAAGTGCGACTCACAACTATATGGATCAACACGCTTCACAACACCACACTTGATGCAAGGGCAAATAATCATACCACAATTGTCAGCACTATTACGAACCACAAACCTTATGAAATCGCTCACCCCATCCCAAGTACTACTTCGATAGATGATAGGCGGACAACTATTCTTTATTTGCACTTCCCATCTAGAGTATATCATGTCTGTAGAGGGAAATGTAATTCCAACTTAATAAAATCACTCAAAAAATAATTTTTCTAGAAATTTTATTCAAATCAATACTAACAAATAACAACTTTAATGACAGCAAACACTTTAAATCAATGCCAAAACTTTATGCACATACAAAATCACTCAGAAAACAATCTTTACATGCTCTTTACTCAAATCAATACTAACAAATAACAACTTTAATAACAAAAAATAATTAAAATCAATGGCAAAACCCCAAGCACAACCAAAATCACTCAAAAAAAAAAAATCTTTACATATTCTTTACTCAAATCAATATCAAAAAAATGAGCTCAAAATGCACTAGTATGAGAAACTGAAATGAACTCGCCTTTAAGAGATGAGCACAAAAACTGAACTCATGAACCCTGGAGGAAGATACCAACCCAGATGCCACTAATATGAGCACCCACGAACCCAAAATAACTCTAGCTAAGACCCATGAAACCCACAAACGACAAATGATGAGCGACAAAGGAAAGTTACGAAGGAGACTGACGAAGGAGACAGGAGCAAAACCACTAAGGGAGCAATGGAGGATAGCAAAATGGTGGTGGAGAAGCCAAAATCGAGTTGTCGAAGGTGTTGAGAATGAGCTCTCTATAACATGTAACTTTCAAATGTTGAATGAAAATGGGTGGCAGAGGGGTTTTTTAAAGACTATACTTAACCTATTACTAAACAATTGTGAAATATATGATAGTTTACAGTTATTTATAAACAACCTTCGAATATATGTGAACCATATTTTACGATTGTTTCCATACAATTATCAAGTAAATTATACTATTTTTTTCCAAAAAAAAAAAACTAACTAATATATCATGGTTGTCTTATAAAACTGTCAAATATTTGCTCATATACTTAATGGTTGTTTTAAAAAACGATTATCGATCTAATTCATTCCCATAACTTCATCTCTTTATATTTCACAGTTTCATTAAATCTATTAAGTATAGATTGTCAACTATGTGTGAATCTGTAGTAGTAAAAGCATACATCTTCATCTAACAGAAGATATTTTTGTGCTTAATTAGGTTCTCAAAGTGTTATCCCGTCATATTTCCAATAACGGTGGATTTGAGATGCCTTTCTATTCTTTTTTTTTTTTCATATTTGTAATCCCTCTCATTTCTTGTTTCATAATTCCTTGCAGCTATTATAATAAGAGAGTAATAAATTGAAGACGTCGATGTGTGTGCGCATATATATATATATATATATTTTTTCAAATCTTCTGTAAGGTCTCAAGTTGGTTCATTAATAATAATTGCCTTTATCCTTAGGTTTCATTTCCTATTATAAGTTCTTTTATTCAACTTATTTTTTCTTAAAATTGTGTCATTTGGTTTTGAAATTTATTTTTATATTCCTAAATAACATTCTTTTTCACATTTAAAATTCAATTTTAATGACATTTTATGATAGCATATCATATTCAGCTTTTTTTGTTTAACTTCAAATTATACTAATCTCTCGCTTAATAATTTATATATTGATTTTACCATTCGTGCCTCAAAAATACCACCAAAGTAATTTTTGATATTGTGGATTGTGAAAATAATGAATATAAATTCCTGATCGGTCATGGATGTAAAACGAAAATAAAAACATTGATCCATGGATCATCAAATTGACTCTGGACAACAATACTCTATTATGTGGAGCTCCTTCGTTCTTTGATGTATTTGTAAATATCATTTATTAAATTCTCATGCACATCTTGATATTAAAGGGGATGTTTGATATGAGGGAGTTGGAAGGGAGGGAAGGAAATTTTCTCCGAGTTGCATTTACAAAAAATGTAGTTATGAAATTTTAATAAAGACAATACGTAAGATATAATATAGAAAAAACTAAGTAAAAGTTTTTAAAGGGATATTATAATTAGTACACACTCACCCTTCACTTAACATTAAGAACAATCAAATTTCCTGCTAAACAAATTTCCATCCAAATTAAGAAAAAAAGTTCCATAAAAAATCAAGAGGCATTATAGAAAACTTGGATGAAACGATCAGATTTCATATCAATGTATTGGAACATCGTAGAAGCAACTATAATATATTTTTTTAGCACTCTCGATCCTCCAATAGTACATCTCAGCGTGTACGGGTGGCCCCATAAGGGTTATTATGGTTCATGGGCATATGATCATGACATGCATGGTTCGTGTTAACCTGAAGGGAAATTTTCATTAAAAAAATCACTAAAAGGACTTAAATATATACCTCTAACTTAAGCGTTTACTACCATAATTAGCATTTCATTCATAAGTTTGGCATTAGAGTTGGTATAGGGTTCGAATCCACTTCCATCGAACAGGTTCAAGGGTGAATTTTTTTTAAGAAGGAGGGAATAATATGTCTCAGGGTCTCGATCGGAATTCATCCTCAAACCTTATATTGGTAGTGAAATTCGAACCCATGCTAACTCTAATATCCAATTATAGGAATGAAATCGCATCAATGGGTTAAATGTAAGAACCAAGTAAGTAGTACTCGATCACCGTTTTTCCAAAACAGATAGTTCCTCTCTGAAACAGAAAACATAGGATTATATTGAAGCGTCAGACCTTATAGGAACGAACTAATAGTAATTTTGCAACCATAAAAAAAAAATCGCAATCAACGACAATTTATAGGGAGAAATTACAAGCATACAAATGAGGCTCTATTTTCTGTCATTTCACTCTAAAATTTTTTGAAAGTTCAAGTCTTTCAAATGAACTTTTTAATTTATTGACCAAGTAGGTAATTAGGCATTTCCATTGGTCCTAAAAAGTAATTAAGCATTTCTACTTATAATTGTAGCAGAGTGTACGTACAGGCCCATAGGAGGAGAGTATGGTTGTTAGTGTCGGGTTGAATTTGTGGTGGTACAAATAACTTTTTTTCTAATTTTTTAAAAACTTAAGTTAGGGTAAAAGTTAGATAGTGTAATGTGATTTATATTTAGATTGATGGGATATAAGTGATTTTTTTTTTCAAACTGAAACTTATTTAGATGATAATTTGAAAAGTAAGTTTAGATAAAAAATGACTAAAAAAGATATGAATCTAATTAAATAGTACATATATATTATATGTATATAAGTCATTCTTAAATACTAAAAAAATATTTTTTATTAAAAAATTAAAATAGAGTGATTTTTTATTTTTGCCTCTTCCTTTCTCTACAAAAGCCATTTTTGAATATGTGTGTGTGTATATATATTAAATATCTTAAAAATCTATGCAGTTATATTTACAAATCGAACCCTGAGAAAGCGCAAAAGAGGATAAATCCTCTCTTGGAGGAAGAGTCCCTCTGTTATTCTCAGCTCAAGAACCTCTCATCGCTCAAATTGGAGGAAGAACTTGACTACTTTGACGAGCTTGAAGAGCCACCCATGTCCGCGTCTTTGTTGAACTTGATGAGGCACAATTTTTAAGACGAAAGAATTCTGGTGGCCCCGTCACGATTCAAGCTTTTGGTTGGTGCTTGCTACGTAGAAGCACATGCCCAACTCCTTCGTTTCTCATCGTCAAAGAATAAGAGATGAAGCAGGGTAGAGTTGATCTGGTCTATAGACGAGACACATGCGAAGGACCAGTTGCGAAAAATTTTAATGGCATTTAATGCTTTTCTACCGTGAGGCCTTCTCTTAATGTGAAAAGCAAGTAGTAGCTTTTGTTTTTAAAGCTGCTTTTGGGCTAGAAACCTATTAATGCAAACGCTAGAACAAACACCCTCTTTTATTTTTACTGTGTGTTTTCCCCTCTAACCTCACATTTTCCCTTCCCTACCGCTAACTCAAACAAACCCTTAATGGGCAAATGGTCTCGAATGGCGTTGCTGGTCTTAAAAGGGAGAATTTCAATTAAAAACCACTGAAAGTATATCATTACAAATTGGATCCAACATATTCTGAAATTTCGAGAAATGATCAAGGAAGCAACTGACTTTTTGTGATCAATTATGTAACACCCCAAAATTTATATTCACCAAATATATTGTAAATATTTGGGAAATTTAATAAAATGGTGAATATTCATAAATTTGGAATTTATGAATTTTATAAATGTTCATTTTTGTAAGACATTGGGCAAAAATAATTATGGAATTAATTTGGGTAATTTAAAAAGCCCAATATTAAGGTCCAAAGTAGAGGAATACAAGAAAATAATATTTGATCAATACTAATGTTAATTTTGGTCATATGATATTAGAAATTAAAGGTAAATAATGTTTCTGGTGAAGTCGCCTATACGGCAGTGAGTTGGTCATGTGGTTTTGGAAGACCAAATGATGAGCAAAAATTATGGAATTTTACAGGATAGAAATAGACATCCCAAGCTTTAATTTTATAGGTCATATGACTCAATTAGAGCTATATACAAAAAGTTATGAATTTTTGAAGTTAGTCTATAAAAACCAGAAAGTTTCTGGAGCAGCATCTAAAGATGGAATTTCTGGAAATTGTGTGCTTTCAAATGGCTAAAATCTATATTTTTTCTTGAAACTAGACTCAATAAGGGTTTTATAGGCTTTGGAATCACTCCAATTCAATTTTTCTAGAATTAGTTATGATTTTTCAAAGTTTGAGCAGAGAATCTACTAGAAATTTCTGAAATCCGAAATTGTTGGAAATTAAATTAATAATTAAATATAATATAATATATGATATTAAATATCATCTCCTTCTTCCCTCCGGCCCATTTTCGTGCCATTTCATATCTGAACTAGAGAGTGAGTGTGTGAAATTCTAGAGAGAGGAAGAGAAGAAAAACTAGCAAAGGTAAGCGATTTCTTCGGTAAATCGATTCCTAACACGTATAACTCCGACTCTAAGCTACTCCTCTTTGTTCTTTAGGGTTTGGAGGCTCAAAAATCTGTTCTCTAAAGGTTAGGGTTTCAACCATATTTAGGAAAAGCTTATGGGAGCTTGAGGTAACTTCCAAACCTTCGTATATTAACTATTTTGGCTACTGTTGGCAATTTAATCGATGAAGTTTCGCCGGATTGTCATTGGTTTTAAATTTTGGAAATGGGTACCTAAGGGTTATGCTGCCCAATTTTAGTTCAAATGGTTGTTATAACTCAATTAGATGGTTAATAAAGTGGTTGGGAGTAGAAATGAACGCGTTTACAGAGCCGAAATCGCAAAACCCCGATTTTTTCAGGAAAATACCATAATTTCGGCCAGGGATGTTAGAGGGCCTTAGAGTTGGATTTTCAATGATTTGATGGTTCTATTGGATTTAGGAGGGAAAATTAGTTGGGGTTACAGTTGGGCACTTTTTCTGAAAAGGCCGAGAAAGCATAGTTACGAAAATGCCCCTGAACCTCTGAAAATCGGGGCTGTCAAGGGTATTTTTGTAATTTGACATTGAATTTGGTAATTTCGAATCCGGAAATGGATTCCTTGGGTGGAAATATATCAGAATAGCCTTAGTCAAAATGTCAGAAAAAGTGCAGCCGGGCTAGGGTCCCGGGGGCGTTTTGGTAAATTTTCACCCTAGGCTAATATAAACACTATGGAAGTGTCTAAAATGATACATGGATAAGTTATAACCTATTTCTTGTACATTTGGTATTTTAGGACTAAGTTAGGAGCCTAGAGTTGGCACGTTCCACGGGGCAAGCATCTCGAGGTTAAAAAGGGTTGAAGTAGGGATTACTATCTCTCATATACTATGTGACTATTGTATGTTATGTGTTACTGTTTTTTGTGATATGAATATGTGTTAGAGGCACAGTACCTGGTTGTGGTTCGATGCCCAGCCAAGGTATATCGAAAATCCTAGCTGTGATCGATGACTCGGCTGAGATACATGTAGGGGTTCTAACTCGATGTTTGGCCCTGAAACGTGTGTACACATATGAATTGAATCGAACTTTCATTTTGCTTAATATGGTGCATTGCATATTTAATTTTCACATTTTATATGTCGATAGTATGTTTCTACTGGGATTCTTCGGAATTTCACCCTTTTTTCTAAACTAAACATCTCAGCGGGTGCTAGTGAATCAAAAGGCAAGGATGTAGATAAAGGAAAGTGACTGGCACGTGTCTCAAGGCGAAATTAAAGTTTGTGGTTATAGATAGCTTATGTTGTAAATATTGTTGCCTTTTGTATCTTGACTTCGGACTGTAAACACATACTTTTATCAGTATATATGTACTTTTCTGTATGCTTGTAGAACTTGGTCTCTATTACTTTGTGAATTTCGAAATAAAAACGAGTGTTGACAAATTACCTTTTTTTATAGCATGTTGTGGTCAATTACTAAATTATCCTTTTCTAATTTTTTTTCAAAAATTCATTCATTACCACCATGGCTAATTAAACTTTTCATTTCAATAACATCTACTTATCCATTAATCAATTTATTAAAGAAAATTTGTCAGCAAAAAGTTTATTATATAAAAATATTTTTATTAACCAGGGTGTACTTCTCAAAACAGTAAGCAAACTTCTTATAAAAAAATAGTAAGCAAACTTGTCATTACTCAAACAAACTTGTCAATAAAATATGTAATACTCCCTCCTGTTATAAAATATATTTGTAGAGTTAATATTAGTACTAAATATAAGATATATTCTTTATACTTATTAATCTTTTTCTAATTTACTCCTATTAATACTCCCTTAGCAATAATCAAGGAGGAGAAGGAAGGAGTACATTAAGGAAAATTATTACGGTATTTTCAAAAATACATGTTATGTTAACTAACTTAACTAATCTAATTAAATTAGAAAAATATGTCTTATATTAAGGATCACACACATTATGTAGAATGGATTCTTTATAACTTGCATTTTATTTGGCAAAATAATAAAAAGTGAACTTGTTATTTTATTAAGGCATGCTTGTCTTTATTTACTTAAGAGAATTCGTCAACAAGATTTATCATAGAGAATATGAGTCATTATAAGAAATTGACAAATCAAAACTACTAATAACATGGTAAGTTCGATTGAGGTTTGAACAATTTCATTGATGGGTGGTGAATGACAAAAATTTTTAATTAGTGAAGAGTAATTCCATAATTGACCATGAAAATGTACTGTCAAATAGGTTTCTCTAACCATGAAAATGTACTGTCAAATAGTAATTTGGAACAAGAACTAAAAGTTAAGAGTGAGAAAGAGAAAGGAAGAGACAGCAAAGTGGAAAAAACAAAAGGAAAAAAAAAAAAAGAGCCCTAAAATTAAAGTAATAATAATTCAAATTAATACCTTAAATTTTGGTCAAAAAAATTAATACCTTGAATCAAATCGTAAACTAATGATTTTTTTTATAAGTTAAACTAATTAATTCAAATTTAAAAGAATCCAAACAGACATTCCTGCATGCTGGAAATTCTTGATGCGCGTTAACGATTGCGGTTGTTGTGAGACTCTTGTTATTTCCGTTATCTGCCTCTCTACCACAACGTAACCGCACAAGATAACTTGTAAGGCTCTTGTTATTTCTCTATTATATTATTTTCCATATATTAATCAAATTAATTGAATATTTTTTAGATGTCAAAGCGTTCCAGGTTAGTTCAAATATATATGTGTATATATATATATATATATATATATATATATATATAAAGATAACTTCACTTCCCACCATTTGATTAAATTTTAAACAGTTGAGATTTAATATCTTACAAAATCGTTTAGTTTATATACAAGATAGATGCAAGAAATATGTTAATTTAGCCTCAATTAAATATCATTAACATTATTTAGAATTATCGGATAAATTTTTTTAAAAAAAATCAATTTTTCAAGCATTTTTTAATAAATTTTTGAGAAAAAATGAAAAAAAAAAAGACGCGAAGTTTGTGATCCTAAAATAATATATCGAATATATATATATATATTAAATTAAACTAAACTATTTTAAAATTCTCCAAAATTTAAGATATTAATTACCTGCTATCAAACAAAAGATATTAATTGACCTTTATGTACTATGTAGCTACATTTTTTATTTAAATACTATAATTTTATAGGTGAACGGAAATAACTATCTAATTTTTACATTCCAGATAAAAAACTTAAATTTAATTTGAGTTAATTTAAAATGTAGATAAAGCAAAATTAAATTATTTTAACTTTTTCTATTATTTGATATTACTTTTTACCCGGAAATTAAGGCTATATATATGGTTTACCTAACTGAATCTTAAATAGATATAATACAAACATATATATTAGTCAAAGTATAAGATAAAAATTAATAACTTCAAACTTTTTAGATAAATTGAATAATCTATCGTAGATTTATTTCAAAACGATTATCCTACCCGGAATGAAACAGGTTTTCTCTATATATTAGAGAAGTCTCGTGATTCTACTTCACATTTTCTTGAGATAAAAGATAATTCATCTAGTCTGAAAGTAAGGAGAGAGTTTTGAGCCATCAACTGATAAAGAGATCGACGATGTCTCAAATAAAGGAATTTAAACTTTTTGGTGCAACTATAGTGCTTCCTGCTGAGAATCAAATATCAGAAGAGGCCATAGATCAAGAAAAGAGGACAACCAACAATGAGAGAAAGGGAAATGAGATTAAAGAAAATGAAGATCATCATGATCAGATACTGGTAAAGAGATCAACCACGTCTCAGATAAGCGAATTTAAACTTTTTGGTGTTACAATAGTGGTTCCTGCAAAGGACCAAATATCAGAAGAGGTTATGGATCAAGAAAGGAGTACATCCAACAATAATAGAAGAAGAGATGAGATTCAAACAAATGAAGATCATGATCAAGAAACGTTACTTAGTACAGAGATCGATCAAATATCAAGAGAGGCGATCGAAGAAGAAGAACCATCAGTAAAAAGAAGGAGGATCAACAAAAAGAGAAAGATCAATGATAAAAATACTTCATCATCAAAAGAATCATCATCTGATCGTGTCTCGTTAATGTTGCCAGTGATGACGAAGAAGAAGATCGATGAAGTTGGAGGCCGTAATATCAGAAAGATCATAGAAAAGAAGGTTTATGAGAGTGATTTGCGTAAAACCAACGATCGTTTATCAATTCCAGAGAACAAGATTTTGCTGAAAGCTGAAGATTTTCTTAAACCTGAAGAGCTTGATTTATTAATGACAAAATATGCAAACACTAATAAGCTCAAAGGTATTCCTGTGTTGGTGTTGGATCCAAATCTTAAAGAGTTCAACTTAGTTTTGAAAAGGTGGGAAATGACAACTACCATTACTTATAATTTGACTCACCGTTGGTATGATGTTGTGAAGTGCAATGATTTTCAAGTTGGTGATGTGGTGCAATTATGGTCATTTAGAAAACTAGATGGTCAACTTGGATTTGCATTAGTCAAGCTTTAATTATATATGTTATATGTATTTAGGATTTCAATTATTTTTTAGTGCAAAAACTCATTTAGAGATGTTTCAGTTTAATGCTACGCCAATTATATTGTTTCTTATATTTTGGATTGGAAAATATATTATTTACTTTTGTTTGGTAGAAATTCGCCAACTTGAATGCAACGAACAATCTACACTCTTATTTAGATCGACTTTAGATCAGAAATTACCATCACAAACCAACGCATCTTATTTCTTCTTGTACATTCTTTAATTATATTTCTTTTCCTCCAACAATTGAGGAACTCACACGGGTTACAACCGTATGACCTATGAGGGATCCTGTTCGTCACAAAAATCAGAAAAATAAATCCAACTTTCTTCCCGTTAAGCTCTAAACATGAATACACATTGCATAATCGTTTAAAATAATACCTTTGAGCTAGGCAATGAAAGAGTATATTATAAGCAGAGTCGAACAGAGAGTTCACACCCAAGATAATTTCTCATTTGCAAAAAAAAAAAAAACCCACTAAAAGTATATAATTACAATTTGGATCCAACATAAATTCTCAAATTTCACGGAATGACCAAGGAAGGAACTGACTTGCCATTATACTATTTTGCTCAATTGCTAAATTATCGTCCTCTAATTTTTTTTTTTTAGCAAAAATTCATCCATTACCACCACCATGGGATACGCAAATTTTGTCTCGTTTCAATATACTTATTAATCAATATTAAAAAAAAATTGTCAACAAACTGTAATATATAAAAATACTTTTGTTAAACGAAGTGTACTGATCAAATCAAAATACTCCCTCCAATCCTAATTATAAGACAAAATTGACTTTTTTGGAGAAATTAAGGAAGCCAATTGAATTACTTTAGAGTATTTATATTTTCATTTTTTTCTCCAAACTAATTAATTTGACTAATAAACTAATATATAATATAATGATATTAAAAATATAAATACTATAAAGTAATTTAATTGGCTTCCTTGATTTCTCCAAAAAGTCAATTTTATCTTATAATTAAGACCGGAAGGAGTAGGAAGTAAATTTTTCACTTTACCAGCACTTATTTGATAAGGAGATCTTATTTGACCGGAGCATACTTATCTACAAACATTGGGAGAACACATTTTGAAAAAACCTGTTACTAGTGAAGCTAGTAAGGAGATCTTATTTAGCTCCACAAGTACATAACCAATTTTTAAACCTATGCTATTCCTGCTACTAGCTCGTATACTATAAGGAAAGGAAATTTGGAAACTAGGATTAACGAAGAATTAAAAAAGTTAATCAAAGTTATTCTAGAAACCCCCCAAAAATTTGAAAAGTCCGTCTCTTCAGTTTCAAAATTAGTGATTAACACTGTCAAAAACAATCAAACAAGTTCAAGTGAAGATTGTCCAAAAATTCAAGAAATAAAACAAGAGTGGAAAAAACCAAAATAATTGTATTATCCGAGAGCTACTCTTCCGGATATAATGCTCGAAGAAAGGGATTATGCTCTTCGACAATTTAATGCAAACAACATCTATATTTGGAACATAGATGGCCAATCTGAAACAAATATTTTGGAAATTTGCCAACAAATGATGATGGTCAGTAATGCTAATGCAATATATAACAATTCTCAAGAGGAAGACATTGTTCATATATTGCTATCTAGCTTTACTGGGCAACTCAGAGGTTGGTCGAATTTTCATCTCACTCAAGAACAAAAGAATCAAATTCTCCAAACTAAAAAGACCACTCAAGATGGTATAATAATCACTGATAGTAATGGTGAACCAATGTCTGATGCTATTAACTGTCTCATATAGTTGATATCATAGCACATTTCGTTGGTGATCCATCGCTATGGAGAGATAAATTAGCAGATCTTTTGTCAAACCTAAAATGCAAAACTTTATCCAGCTTGAGATACTGAGGCATAGGCACCAATAGTGGCTTACATCCACTTAAACATGTATTTGCAAGTAAATCCAAAACATGTTCCTTTGAGATAAGACAATTCCCTTCCTAGATCTTGCTACCTCAAGACCTGAGAAGTATTTCATTAACCCCAAATTCTTGATTTTAAAACTATTATGAAGAAATTGCTTAACTTCCTTAATTATATGCTTAGAATTTCCAGTAATTAGCAATTCATTTTTTAATAGATAATGAATAGTCATGCTTACTCTGTGTGAAGCTGTAATATCCCGATTTGTAATTAGGGCTAATGATTCTGATAATTATTGTAATTATCTTGATTAAGCACAATGATGATTAATGTAATGTGAATTTTGAGAATAAATACATGTGGTATTTAAGATCAAGGGTTGTGGTTTTATGACCGTGGGTCGGAATCCTGCGTGTTGTGGTGAGGTGAGTTCATTGTGGAAGAGAATGGATGATGACATGTGGCAAGTGGAAAGCCATAGGATGATGCACTAAGTGACAAAATGTCACTTTTCCCTCATTTTCTCTCTCTTATTCGGTTGGAGGCATGGGCAAGGGAGGGAGTATGTGTTTCTTCATCATCATTTTCTCTCTCATCTCTCATCTCTCATCTTTCTCTCTAATTCCGGCGACATTGAGGCAAGAAGAGGAAGAAGAAAAAGCTTGATCTTGGTAAGTTATGCTTCTCCTTTGCTCTAATCCTCTTCTCTGATATTGATCATCTCAATGAGAGTTACATTGTGATGATTGTAGAGCCTTAAATGGTGTAGATTGGGACATTGGTCGAATTTGGGAGTTTGAGAATCCAGATTCTGGATTGAGCAAAGAGAAGAGGTAGGCATTTAGAGCATTTTGATGTATTGTTTATGATTTTTGGTTAAGTTTGGTAAAATCTGGAATTTTGCCCTAAATATGCCTATTTTTGGAGATATGAAGTTCATTGTGATTTATGATTGGAAATGATGTATTATGGAGGTATAGAAGCATTTGATGTAATTTGGAATGATAAAAATGGGTCAAGGGAATTTGGATAATGTGTATCATAGAGACCTTAGTGGATGATTGTGGTCAAATTGGTTTTTGGAGTGTTTATGAAGTTGCCATAGTGTTCCCTAGTTAGTGCTTAAGGTGTGTGAGCATTGTGGAGAGTTTGGGAACCTTTGGGAGTGAATTTGACCATCTGGTGTTTTCTGGTTTTCTGCATTACTGGGTCTCGCATGAGCATCACTCGAGCAGAGGAAGAACGTGCTCGAGTGATGGAAGAGTTTTCCCTGTCCTGCTTCGAGTGCGTCTGGGTTTCTTTGGGTGATGCTCGAGCACAGCGCTTTGTGCTCGAGTGAGCGAAGAACATGCTCGAGCAGGCATGGTCTGCTCGAGTGAAGGTGGGAGTTCAGAGTGAAGGGTTTCTTTCGGGTCTTCACTTGCTGGTGGATGCCACGAGTGTGCTCTGACACTCGCGAGCATAGCCTTCTCACTCGAGCACTGGGGGTCATGCTCGAGTGAGGTTGTGCTTCAGGAGGGAGTTGTGCTTTCAGGCTCTCACTTGCGAGTGAGGTGCTCGCGGGTGAGAGGTGTGTGCTCGCGGGTATGCTCGCGGGTGAGAGGTGTGTGCTCGCGGGTGTGAGGTGTGCTCGCGGGTGTGAGGTGTGCTCGCGGGTGTGAGGTGTGCTTCTGGTGGGAGTGTGCTCGCGGGTGGGAGTGTGCTCGCGGGTGTGGTTTTGTGCTCGAGTGATCCTATGCTTGGAGAGCTTTGGGTGCTCTCGGGTCCTCACTTCCTGGTTTTCTCTCGCGTGTGCTCGAGTGAGCCAGTTCCTGCAAGTGTCTTTATGCTCTCGGGAGCTCACTCGCAGTCTCACTCGCACTTGTGCTCGAGTGATGTCCGTACTTGTGCTCGAGTGAGAGCATCTGTGCTCGAGTGAGATGACCAAAAATCAGTGTTTTGCCTTCGAGTAAGGGGTCTTTTGGGTAGTGTTTTCCAACCCTTTAGGCATATGTTTAGGCCCCTAAATGTCACCTAAAGAGTCCTAAATGATAACCAACTTAGAGAATTATTGAAATATACCTATGGATAAGAGATTAATTGGTTGTCCCTAATTGATATAGGATTTGATATCTGTCGCCCTCGTGAGGCCACGGTGCCGGAGCCAGTCAGGAAAGATACAGGTAGTGACTCTATCTTTATACCTTATGTGATGTATGATATGTGTGCTATATCATTGTGATTAAATGGATTTTGTATGCTGCAAGTTTTGTGAAAACTTTGTGTGGATACACCGCTAAACCAATAGTCCCTGAGTCGCTAACAACGGTTCGGGTGAAGGTCGTATGCCTTCCCGGCGGTAAAAGGGGATGAGGTTAGGGTGTCATATATGCGTTATGTGATATTGTGGTAGCACCGCTAAACCAATAGTCCCTGAGTCGCTAACAACGGTTCGGGTGAAGGTCGTATGCCTTCCCGGCGGTAAAAGGGGATGAGGTTAGGGTGTGATATTTGTGAAGGCCGACGGGCCATTTGTGAAAGCCGAAAGGCTATATGTGAGCCGTGTGGCTATTTGTATGCACTGCCACGCCAATAGTCCCTGAGTCGCTAACAACGGTTCGGGTGAAGGTCGTATGCCTTCCCGGCGGTAAAAGGGGATGAGGGTGGAGTGAATTTGTTGCTGTTGATATGAGATGATGTGTTTACATATTATGTGATTGCATGTGGTATGAAATAGTAGTTACTACGGGGATTCTTTAGAATCTCACCCTCCCAAATGATTAATCTTTTCAGACAGGGCGAGTGGTTCGAAAGGGAAACGGACGACCAGGAGTAGTTAGGCTCACTCCGGGATCTAAGTGGTAGTTGGTTATCATAGTTTTGGATTGGGATTGCAATTTGTACATTTTATGTAAATGACTATTTTGGTTATGTAATCCCCATTGTTGGGAAACCTGTAAACCCAAGTTATGTATGCAAGTAACCCGGGGTTTGCCGGGATTTTGGTTTCCGCACTTTGATATTTAATATGTACTCTGTTTTTCTCAAGTAATTATATCCGCCTGTGAATGTGAGACCAGGATTAACTATGTTTCGAAACGGATTTTGAAACACCCCATCTTGGGATGAGGGAATATGAATTGTTATTTTATTTTATTGGTCTCTATTTCACATAAATTTCATAAACCGGATGTCATTACGGTGAGGGGGTTACATTTTTGGTATCAGAGCTGCAGTTCCTGGCAAGGGTAGAGTTTGCTAGGATAGCTCCCATAGTGTGTCCTTAGTGAATGTTTGTTCGTTTACACATCTTTGAGTTATAATTGTGGATATATGAGCTCTGTAGAGATGTGTGTACCATAATTGTTGGATTAATGGGGTGAGTTCTTTGTAGAATGAAAAGAACAACAAAAGGTCGCCCCAGAGTACAACAAGAAGATCCCGATGTGGAGTTGGTCAATGACAATCCACCAGATCCTATGCAAGAGTTGATGGGCTTGATAAAGGATCAGAGGGATATGATTACGGAGCTTAGAGAAGAGCTTCGAGCCGAGAAAGCAAAGAACAATGAGGGTAGAGGCCAGTCTACTCAAGAAGGTACTCGAGGGGAAACCCGAGAGGAGACTAGACTGGAAGATACAGCTGAAGGGTCAGCACGATCGCTTGAATCGCCTCCTCGTACTGAAGAAAATCAAAGGCCGCATGGGAAATCGGTCAATGAGGAAAGAGATCTTCAGTTTTGGGTCTCCAGGTTTTGTAAACACCTACCTCCGGTATTCAGAGGGAAATTTGATCCTCAGGCGGCGGAAGACTGGTTGAACCGTCTTGAGAAGATATTCGAGGTTCTAGAATGTCCCTCGGAAGTGAAAGCCAAGCTGGCGGTGTACAAACTTGAGGGTGATGCAGACCGCTGGTGGCGGAACATAGCTCTGTCGCTGAAGAGCAAGAATATACCATTGACCTGGGAAGTGTTTCAACAGCACTTCGATGAGAAATACTTTCCCAAGTCGGTGAGGCTTGAAAAGGAGACCGAGTTCCTACAAATCAAGCAAGGGGACACGGAGTCATTTGATGAATACTTGTCCCGATTCACCCGGTTGTCCCGATACTCCTCTTATCTACAAAAGAGGGATGATGAGGAGTTGAGTTCAGATCTGCTCATTCGGGGCTTAAGGCGTGACATGAGGAAGAGAATAGCCACTCATCGGTTCTCCAAGTTTAACAAGGCCGTTGAAGAGTGTCGGATTACAGAGAGCAATCTGAGAGAATTGTATCCGGCTAAGACTGCGGGTGGTTATAGTGAACCCAGCAAGGGTGGTGCTTCCCAGAAGCGGAAGGGTTCGGGATCGTCATCTTCGTATAGGGGTGGTGGTAAGAAGCCCTACCAGCCCAGAGATCGTGAACCCCAGAGGTTTGGGACTGAGAGGAAATGTCCTCGCTGTAATCAGTCACATTATGGTAAGAACTGTCAGGGTGAGATGATTTGCTTTAACTGTAAGCGAACCGGACATCTTTCCAGAGATTGCCAACGACCGCAAGCGGAGCAGAGACCGAAAACTCAGGGCAGAGTATTTGCTATGACTCATGAGGAAGCCCGGAAATCCCCAGAGCTGATACAAGGTACAGTTCTTCTTAATGGATTTGTATTGCAAGTATTGTTTGACTCGGGTGCAAGTCACTCATTTATTGCGCATGATTGTGTAAAGCGCCTGGGTTTAATTGTACATAAGTTGCCATTCGAATTGATTGTGTCAACACCGATGGGTGTAAAGGCTGTAACTACAGAAGCCTGTTTGAATTGTTTAATAACCGTAGAGGGTCATGAGTCTGTGGTAGATCTAATTTGTTTACCGCTCTGCCAATTGGAAGTCATTTTGGGTTTTGATTGGTTGAGAGCGAATAACGTGTTATTAGATTGTGGGAACGAGAGGATTGTATATCCAGTTTCTCAAAACGTCGAGAATGGCAATGTTGATTTGAATTTTCTTTCGACGGCGAAGGCTGAGAGATATTTGAAAAAGGGTTGTCAGGGGTATATGGTTTTCTTCTCGGTACAAGGAGAAATCAGTGAAACTTTGAATAGTATACCCATAGTGAATGAATTCCCTGAGGTTTTTCCGGACGACTTAAGTGGATTACCTCCGGAAAGGGAAGTTCAGTTTCCGATTGACATTGTGCCTGGAGCGGGTTCGATATCTAAAGCCCCATATCGTATGGCTCCAAATGAAATGGCCGAATTGAAAAAGCAGATTGAGGATTTGCTCGAGAAAGGGTTTATTAGACCCAGTGTGTCGCCTTGGGGTGCTCCAGTTTTATTTGTGAAAAAGAAAGACGGGAGTCTTCGTTTGTGTATCGACTATCGAGAATTGAATAAAGTTACCGTCAAGAATAAGTACCCTCTCCCGAGAATTGATGACCTATTAGATCAACTATCTGGTTCATGTGTGTTTTCGAAAATCGATCTAAGGTCGGGGTATCATCAGCTGCGTGTGAAAGCGGAAGATGTTCCGAAGACTGCTTTCCGGACCAGATATGGTCATTATGAGTTCTTAGTGATGCCATTTGGGTTGACAAATGCGCCTGCGGTATTCATGGATTACATGAACCGTATTTTCCGACAATATCTGGATCAATTCGTTGTGGTATTCATTGATGATATTTTGATATACTCTAAGAGTAGAGAAGAGCATGAGCATCATTTGAGAATTGTGTTGAATACATTGCGTGAAAAACAACTCTATGCTAAATTGAGTAAGTGCGAGTTTTGGCTATCGGAAGTGAGATTCCTAGGCCATGTTATCTCGCAAGGTGGGGTCGCTGTGGATCCTAGTAAAGTGGAAGCAGTACTGAACTGGAAGAGGCCAGAATCTGTGGCCGAGGTACGCAGTTTTCTGGGTCTTGCTGGTTATTATCGGAGATTCATTCAGAATTTCTCCCGTATTGCATTGCCGATGACCAAGCTCACGAGAAAGGATCAGCCGTATGTGTGGGATGAGAAATGTGAAAATTGCTTTGTGGAGCTGAAGGAGAGGTTGACTACGGCACCTGTGTTGATTTTGCCCGATCCCAGTGTGACATATGTTGTGTACTCTGATGCCAGTGGGCAGGGATTAGGGTGTGTCCTTATGCAGCAGGGACGTGTGGTGGCCTACGCCTCTCGACAGCTCAGACCTCATGAATTGAACTATCCCACTCATGATCTGGAGCTTGCGGCTATTGTGTTTGCCTTGAAGATTTGGAGGCATTATTTGTATGGTGTGACCGTGGAACTGTACTGCGACCACAAGAGTCTCAAATATCTGTACGATCAGAAAGAGTTGAATATGAGACAACGACGTTGGATGGAGTTGCTTAAGGACTACAACCTGGAAATAAAATATCATCCGGGTAAGGCAAATGTAGTCGCTGATGCTCTTAGTCGGAAAACTGTGGCTGTGGCAGCTATGATGATACACGAGGAGAAATTGGTTGCTGATTTTCGTGATATGAACCTGGCGAACCAGATCATCTGTGCCCATTTTAATGTTTCCCAAGGGGAAAGTGATTTGAGAGCTGAGATTGAAGAGGCTCAGCGGCAAGATGACTGGATACAGGGTAACCTAGCCAGAATTGAGCGTGGAGAAGTTCAAGGCTATGATGTGTCGCCTAGCGGATTGATTCGTTATCAGAATAGGATTTGTGTTCCACTTAAGGCGGAGTTGAGACAGAAGATCTTAGATGAGGCGCATAAGAGCCAATATACTCTTCATCCTGGTATGACCAAAATGTACCATGGTTTGAAATCTGAGTATTGGTGGCAGGGTATGAAGAGTGATGTGACAAAGTATGTGGCGAGGTGTCTCACATGTCAGAAAGTGAAGATTGAGCACCAAAGACCGCCTGGTTTATTGCAAAGCCCTGAAATTCCGGAATGGAAATGGGAAAGCGTGACCATGGATTTTGTTACGGGATTGCCCAAGATCAGGAATTATGATGCGATCTGGATTATTGTGGACCGGTTAACGAAGTCAGCGCACTTCCTACCGATCAATGTTAGTTACTCTCCGGATAGACTAGCGGAGATTTATCTTCGTGAAATTGTGAAGCTCCATGGCATACCGAGGAATATCATCTCTGATCGGGATCCTCGTTTCACTTCGAGATTCTGGAAGGCGTTGCATGAGGCACTGGGTACTCAATTGAGATTCAGTACAGCCTATCATCCTCAGACAGACGGTCAGTCAGAGAGGACTATTCAGACCTTAGAGGATATGTTGCGGGCATGTGTACTTGACTTCAAAGGGAGTTGGGACCGTTTCCTTCCACTTGCGGAGTTTGCCTATAACAATAGTTATCATGCGAGCATTCAGATGGCGCCGTATGAAGCGTTGTATGGAAGAAAATGCCAATCGCCATTGTGTTGGAATGAGTTGTCCGAGAGGAAACTCTATGGGCCGGATCTTGTGGATCAAACCTCAGCCCAGATTCGAATCATTCGTAAGAGGCTTCTTGCAGCTCAGAGTCGGCAGAAAAGTTATGCTGACAAGAGGAGAAGGCCTCTAGAGTTTGAAGTTGGTGACCATGTATTTATGAGAATATCACCTGTCACCGGTATTGGGCGAGCTATAAAGCGAAAGAAGTTGAGCCCGAGATATATAGGTCCTTTTGAGATCCTTGATAGGATTGGGCCTGTTGCTTATCGTATAGCCCTACCTCCGAGCTTGAGCAGACTCCATGATGTATTTCATGTTTCCCAATTGAAGAAGTATCAACCGGATCCATCCCATGTCGTTGAGTATGAGAATGTGGAGTTGCGAGATAACTTCACGTATGCGGTGGAGCCAGAGCAAATTATTGAACGAGAAGAACGTCGGCTCAGACACCGGAGTATTCCTTATGTGAAAGTGATCTGGAAGGGAATGACTCAGCGGGAAGCAACTTGGGAAACGGAGGAAGATATGCGAAGGCGATATCCGGAGTTTATGGCTCAAGGGATGTAACAAATTTCGAGGACGAAATTTATTTAACGGGAGGAGAATTGTAATATCCCGATTTGTAATTAGGGCTAATGATTCTGATAATTATTGTAATTATCTTGATTAAGCACAATGATGATTAATGTAATGTGAATTTTGAGAATAAATACATGTGGTATTTAAGATCAAGGGTTGTGGTTTTATGACCGTGGGTCGGAATCCTGCGTGTTGTGGTGAGGTGAGTTCATTGTGGAAGAGAATGGATGATGACATGTGGCAAGTGGAAAGCCATAGGATGATGCACTAAGTGACAAAATGTCACTTTTCCCTCATTTTCTCTCTCTTATTCGGTTGGAGGCATGGGCAAGGGAGGGAGTATGTGTTTCTTCATCATCATTTTCTCTCTCATCTCTCATCTCTCATCTTTCTCTCTAATTCCGGCGACATTGAGGCAAGAAGAGGAAGAAGAAAAAGCTTGATCTTGGTAAGTTATGCTTCTCCTTTGCTCTAATCCTCTTCTCTGATATTGATCATCTCAATGAGAGTTACATTGTGATGATTGTAGAGCCTTAAATGGTGTAGATTGGGACATTGGTCGAATTTGGGAGTTTGAGAATCCAGATTCTGGATTGAGCAAAGAGAAGAGGTAGGCATTTAGAGCATTTTGATGTATTGTTTATGATTTTTGGTTAAGTTTGGTAAAATCTGGAATTTTGCCCTAAATATGCCTATTTTTGGAGATATGAAGTTCATTGTGATTTATGATTGGAAATGATGTATTATGGAGGTATAGAAGCATTTGATGTAATTTGGAATGATAAAAATGGGTCAAGGGAATTTGGATAATGTGTATCATAGAGACCTTAGTGGATGATTGTGGTCAAATTGGTTTTTGGAGTGTTTATGAAGTTGCCATAGTGTTCCCTAGTTAGTGCTTAAGGTGTGTGAGCATTGTGGAGAGTTTGGGAACCTTTGGGAGTGAATTTGACCATCTGGTGTTTTCTGGTTTTCTGCATTACTGGGTCTCGCATGAGCATCACTCGAGCAGAGGAAGAACGTGCTCGAGTGATGGAAGAGTTTTCCCTGTCCTGCTTCGAGTGCGTCTGGGTTTCTTTGGGTGATGCTCGAGCACAGCGCTTTGTGCTCGAGTGAGCGAAGAACATGCTCGAGCAGGCATGGTCTGCTCGAGTGAAGGTGGGAGTTCAGAGTGAAGGGTTTCTTTCGGGTCTTCACTTGCTGGTGGATGCCACGAGTGTGCTCTGACACTCGCGAGCATAGCCTTCTCACTCGAGCACTGGGGGTCATGCTCGAGTGAGGTTGTGCTTCAGGAGGGAGTTGTGCTTTCAGGCTCTCACTTGCGAGTGAGGTGCTCGCGGGTGAGAGGTGTGTGCTCGCGGGTATGCTCGCGGGTGAGAGGTGTGTGCTCGCGGGTGTGAGGTGTGCTCGCGGGTGTGAGGTGTGCTCGCGGGTGTGAGGTGTGCTTCTGGTGGGAGTGTGCTCGCGGGTGGGAGTGTGCTCGCGGGTGTGGTTTTGTGCTCGAGTGATCCTATGCTTGGAGAGCTTTGGGTGCTCTCGGGTCCTCACTTCCTGGTTTTCTCTCGCGTGTGCTCGAGTGAGCCAGTTCCTGCAAGTGTCTTTATGCTCTCGGGAGCTCACTCGCAGTCTCACTCGCACTTGTGCTCGAGTGATGTCCGTACTTGTGCTCGAGTGAGAGCATCTGTGCTCGAGTGAGATGACCAAAAATCAGTGTTTTGCCTTCGAGTAAGGGGTCTTTTGGGTAGTGTTTTCCAACCCTTTAGGCATATGTTTAGGCCCCTAAATGTCACCTAAAGAGTCCTAAATGATAACCAACTTAGAGAATTATTGAAATATACCTATGGATAAGAGATTAATTGGTTGTCCCTAATTGATATAGGATTTGATATCTGTCGCCCTCGTGAGGCCACGGTGCCGGAGCCAGTCAGGAAAGATACAGGTAGTGACTCTATCTTTATACCTTATGTGATGTATGATATGTGTGCTATATCATTGTGATTAAATGGATTTTGTATGCTGCAAGTTTTGTGAAAACTTTGTGTGGATACACCGCTAAACCAATAGTCCCTGAGTCGCTAACAACGGTTCGGGTGAAGGTCGTATGCCTTCCCGGCGGTAAAAGGGGATGAGGTTAGGGTGTCATATATGCGTTATGTGATATTGTGGTAGCACCGCTAAACCAATAGTCCCTGAGTCGCTAACAACGGTTCGGGTGAAGGTCGTATGCCTTCCCGGCGGTAAAAGGGGATGAGGTTAGGGTGTGATATTTGTGAAGGCCGACGGGCCATTTGTGAAAGCCGAAAGGCTATATGTGAGCCGTGTGGCTATTTGTATGCACTGCCACGCCAATAGTCCCTGAGTCGCTAACAACGGTTCGGGTGAAGGTCGTATGCCTTCCCGGCGGTAAAAGGGGATGAGGGTGGAGTGAATTTGTTGCTGTTGATATGAGATGATGTGTTTACATATTATGTGATTGCATGTGGTATGAAATAGTAGTTACTACGGGGATTCTTTAGAATCTCACCCTCCCAAATGATTAATCTTTTCAGACAGGGCGAGTGGTTCGAAAGGGAAACGGACGACCAGGAGTAGTTAGGCTCACTCCGGGATCTAAGTGGTAGTTGGTTATCATAGTTTTGGATTGGGATTGCAATTTGTACATTTTATGTAAATGACTATTTTGGTTATGTAATCCCCATTGTTGGGAAACCTGTAAACCCAAGTTATGTATGCAAGTAACCCGGGGTTTGCCGGGATTTTGGTTTCCGCACTTTGATATTTAATATGTACTCTGTTTTTCTCAAGTAATTATATCCGCCTGTGAATGTGAGACCAGGATTAACTATGTTTCGAAACGGATTTTGAAACACCCCATCTTGGGATGAGGGAATATGAATTGTTATTTTATTTTATTGGTCTCTATTTCACATAAATTTCATAAACCGGATGTCATTACGGTGAGGGGGTTACAGAAGCCACCACTAATTAGGGGCATAGACAGCTTCAAATTCCAATGACAAGAGGCTTGATTAAGTCCATATAGGGACCTTTTAAGCCTACAGACCATATGCTCCCCTAGCTATTAAACCCTTGAGGTATATTCATGTATACCTACTCATTTAAATCACCCTGCAGGAAAGTGCTATGCACATCCATTTGATATACATTCCATTTATAGAAGGATGCCAACTTAAGAACTATTCTTACCGTTATCATTTTGACCATCGGAGAAAATGTCTCATGGTAGTCAATCCCCTCTTTTTGGCTTTATTCTTTTGCAACCAACCTAGCTTTGTATTTATCCACCTCTCCTTTTGGACTATGTTTGATTTTGAAAACCCATTTATACCCTATTGGTTTCTTTCCTTTAGGTAACAACTATATCTCAAGTACTATTGTTTTCTAAGGCATCTATATCTTGTTTCATGGCCTTTATCCAATTAGGATTCTTGACAGCCTCAAAATAAGATTATGGTTCATGAGAAGAATCAATATCTTATAAGAAACCTATATAAGGAGGAGAAACCTTACCATAAGAGATATATTGCTCAATAAGATACTTACAATTGGTTTTTGCATTCTTCACAGCTCCACATACATAGTCGCTAGCACATATAGGCAGTCTCTTTTCTCTACTTGGCCTCCCAAGGAGCTGCCCAATAGGTAAATGATGTTGTTCTATTAGGTGAAGAATCTCTGATGCTTTGATGAAGTGGGCAGCTAGTACTCATTGTAGAGCTATGCAGTGCTGGACCTGTATAGGTACTATATCAGTATCAAACAAAACAACATCTCTTATTCGTTAAGACACTTCCCTTGTATTAGTGGCCTTATTGCTTGCTTTAAAGGGGAATTCCTCTTCATTAAATTAGATATGTCTGCTTACCATTCTTTTATTAGTTCATAGATCAAGTAAAATAAACCCCTTTTGGTTATCCAGGTAGCCTAGGAAGACACGTGGTAAGGTTTCAACTTAGCTATGTTTTTCAAATCTGTCACTTAGGCTAATGATCTAAAAACCTTTAAATGATCATATTTAGGTTCTCTCCCACGAACAATCTCAAATAGTTTCTTGAATCTAAGGATTTTGGAAGGGATCCTATTAACTATGTGAGTGGCCATTTTAACACATCCCCCTAGTACTCAATAGGTATATTAGATTGGAGGAACAACGCTTTAGCTCCTTGCATCAATGTTCTATGTTTCCTTTCTACCACTCCATTTTGTTCAGGGGTGTAAGGATATGACATTTTATGGACTATTCCTTTAAAGGCAAAATAATGCTTTAGTTATTGACTCATAAACTCCCTTCCAGTATCTCTTCTTACACGTTTAACAGAGGAGGAAAATTGAGTAAACACATATGCCACAAAATTCTGAATATACAACATAACATCATGTTTATGTTTCATTAGAAATTTCCATGTTTCTTGTGAGAAATCATCAACAATGGTCAAGAAATATTGATGCCCAGAGTGTGGGGGTGTCCTATAAGGCCCCCATACATCCATATGCAGTAATTCAAAGCATATGCAAGTTTTAATACAACTAGAAGGAAAGAGAAGTTTGTTCTGTTTAGAACGAATGCAAACATCACAATGTTTATTACGAACCATGCTCTTGTCGTGTACAATAATTAAATGTCTAATAACAGAGAGGGAAGCATGACCCAATCTATTATTTAGCAATTTCAAATCAATAGAATGTTTAGACAAGGTAGTAGATTGACAATATAGAATATCAGAACAAACAACATGACTCAAAGCATATTTTGACAATAGAGTTATCAGAATAAACAACATGACTCAAAGAATTAACATGCTTAACATAATCAGATGTTGTATCTAGCCTCAATAAGTATAGTCCTTCTATTAATCCACCAATCCCCCTAATTTTGCACCCTATAAGTCCTATATAATGCAGTGATTAGGAAAAAATGCAATCATGCAAGATGCCTCTCTAGTTAGCCTAGAAACATATATTAAGTTAAATTTAAGATCAGAAGTATATAAAACATTCTGTAATTCAATTCCATTAGTTAGCCGTATATTTCCTATATGAGTGATAGAGACCCTTCCCTCATTGGGAATCTAAATAATAGTGATGGGTCCATTATATATAGAATAATGGTTAAGTAATGATAAGTCACTAACCATATGAGTTACGGTTCCAAAATCAATAACCCAATAAATATATCTATGATGGGAAGAGGTTGAAGCAAGCAGACCTGTACTGGATAGCACATGAACTGTTGGCTCAGCATCCTTCCTTAAGAGCTCAAGCAAACGTTTGTATTGTTCTATGGTAAAGGTTAGGGAGATAGTGTTAGTAGTATGAGTGAGAGCTTCTGCCTCATGTTATTATCAAAACCATTTTGGACAGCGTTGACTATAGGAGGCTATGTGGTCTTGTGTTTGATGAAAACCCAATCAATTGGTAGCAATTATCTTTTATATGGCCCCTTTTATGATAATGATCACAGATTGGCAAGGGATCTCCTCTCCCTTGCCTCTTCCACATCCCCTGCCCTTGCCAAGCATTGCAACCCCTTCCATGGGTAAAGCATGGGAAGAGTCTGCAATTTTATTCTAAGCTTCATCTTCTAAAACCAGAACATAAGCCTGATTGATAGAGGGAAGTAGAGTCATAAGAAGGATGTGACTCTAGGCTTAAGCAAAGGAGTCATTTAACGCCATTAGGAATTAAAGAAGCTTTTATTATTGAATAGCCTGACTATAAATCTAGGAGGTCTCACGACTACAAGAAGGAATAACTACTAGAAAAGATTGTTCCTTCCAAATATGCTTAAGATGCGTGTAATAGGCAAAAACACGCAAAGAACCCTGATGTAAAGAGTGTATTTCATGATGCAAAATGAAGATGCGAGAGCCAACCACTTTATCAAATATTTCTCGTATGTATATCCAAGCATTATAAGCACAACGAAAATAAAACACACCATTAGGAAGATCTACGGACACTGAATTAAGAATCCATGACAATACGACAGCATTGTACTGGTTCCATTGCTCATAGAGGTGTGATTTCTGAGATTCTTTAGTGCAAGATCCATCAATAAACCCCAATTTATGTTTTTTGTGAAGGGTGATGCACATAGCCTTGCTCCATATTGAATAATTTTTGTCATCAACTAAATTTAGTCGAATGAGAGTAGCACCCTATGTATCATATAAGTGGAAGAAAAGAGGATGTGTAAAACTCAGAGAAAAGGCAGTGGAATTAGCTTTTTTGGTGCTAGAAAGAGAGGATTCATAGGAACCATCGAAAGAAGCCATGGAGAACAAGATAAAGGCAAAAAACGGTGACAAAATAGGGTTTCATTATCGTGAAAAAGAGAGAGACATATACGAACTAAGGCTTCATATAGAATAGAAGAATCACGAATAAACGTGAAAGTAAAAACATTTGGCAGAGTACATAATAGAGCGAGCCATTGTGCACTAAAGTGCTTCAACACCGATCCTGCTGTTTTGATAATACGATGACATTGGCCTTTTCCCAAGAAACGCTAATCTTGAAAATCCTGTGGCTCTGATGCCATGATAAGTTGCATATAAGCCCGAGGGAAAATATCGAATATTATTATTAATGAGAAAGATTCATACGTTTATTAGGTTAGGGATCCAATTTATACTATCTGTAAAAGATAATAAGATGAATTGGGCCTAACAGCCTAAAGCCCAATAATGGTAAGAAACCTCATGGTCCTCTAATGCTACAGATGTATATTAGCTAATAACTACAACAAAACCAAAATACAATCCTTTATAACAATTTATTTTACAACTATATATCTAATAGTTTTATTTGTTTTTCCTTTTTACTTTTAAAGAACAGCTCAGTCAAGAATATAGTTATTAGGGCAACAGAGATTTTGTGTGTTTAGTGAGTTTACAATAAAAAAAAACACACACACACACACATATCACATATCCACCAAGATTCTCAATAATGAAGAATATGGTATTAAAACCCTACTCGAGTTGGCTGGTTAGACCATTAAACCTGTGAACTAGTATTGGGTTTGGTTTTATATGTTTTTCTTTTCTCTTGTTGAACTTGAAACAACATCATCATGAATTTAATACAAATAGCAATGCATTAGATTTTTACTTTTGGAACTCCATTTTGTTGGATTATGTGCGGATTATACATGAATATTCTATATAATTATAGATTAATTTTTTTATTCAAATATTATTTTAATCATGACCAGTCTGATCCTGAGCTTAATTACCTCCAATTTGAATTATTGTCTTGAGTTATTGACCAATATGACTTCAATAGCTCGGTGAGGAGTGCCATTGAATCCATGTGCCCCAAATGTAAATTAAAAAAATTAGAGAAGAAGGGCTTTGGTTCTAACATTATATATTTTTTATATTATCTCATATAGTATTCAATTTGAGATTGTGGCTACCATTTCCAACAATAGTATTGTCTTCTCTCGGAATCAAACTGAAAACTTAAAGGGATCTAGCGGGTCATCACATCATATTTTTTTATGCAGTGTGGGCCAAGAAATTTTTTAATGGGCCATGAAGCCCATTATAATTTACATTCATCGGCAAAGGATGATCCAAGTTAATAGCCTTGTAATTGTAATATTAAAATTATACATAGCCAACTCAGTGCCAAAGATACTTTTTCAAGTTTTCTAATAAAAGAATATGATATAATGATTTATGAATAAGAAATAACTAGTTAAATTATAAATTTTTGCAGGTTTTGTATATCTCAATTTACAAGTATACATATACATTTTCGGCCAAAAAAAAAGTATACATAGACATTCTAACAATTAACAATATCAAAATAATACGTGTCTATATAAAAATTTCAAATTTTAATTTTAACCATTAAAAAAATAACAATTGTCCATATGAAAATTTACAAATTTTAATTTGCATTAGAAAAGCTTATACATAAATTAACAAGTGATCAACAGGTGAATTTATGAGGTTTCTCCTTATTTAAATTTGACTTATTATATATATCATTTTTACATAATATTATAGATATCATAGAGTAAATAAATAAGAACTTTATTGCAGATATCATGCCTTGATAATGGTGAAAAAAGGGAGGTCAGGAACGTTTTTCTCTAAGTGAGAGTATGCTAGGGTTTTTCCCCTTCGCTTCACCGTGTTGGTGCATTCGGCCGAGGTGCTGTAAGAACAAAAATTTAACATTAAGAAAGACTGAGAATGACTAAAAGGGTGGTGAAAGGAGATGGAGAAGGGTAGATTGGATGTGAAACTTTAGTGGAAAATGAAGGCTCTAAGGAGGGTTCTAAACTGATTGGGAAAGTCATCTCGAAAACAAGAGTAGGTCAAGGAATAATCAGAGAAGTAGTCACAACAACGTGGAAAATGGAAAGTGAATTTGATGTTAAAATAATCGGCTTTAATCTTTTTACATTCACATTTAAAGAGAAAAGGGAAGTGAATAGAGTACTGAATGAAAATCCCTGGCTAGTAAGAAATTACATGCTTAGCTTACAGAAACGTAAACCTTTCCTCAGCAACAATAAGAGTCATATAAACTCTTGTGATTTCTGGGTCCAGTTTCATAATCTTCCACCTGAGGGGAGGATAGAATCGAGTATAAAGTTGCTGGCTAGCCTTGTCGGGAAGGTCATACATGTCGAGAACCAAGAGGATAAAAAACTCAAGAATAGAAGCTTTGGTAGAGTGCGAGTAGAGATTGATGTAGAAAAGCCAATAATGCTAGGGTTCTCGGCCCCCCGGCCGAACATGAACTTGGAGGACGTATGGATCCAGGCAAAGTATGAAAAGCTCACTCATTTTTGTTACAATTGCAGCAAAATGGGTCATGAAAGTACGGGATATGAGGAAGAAGCAGTGGTATTTATGGTGAATAGAGTAATGAAAGGGTATGATGCAAGTCTCTATACACCAGAATTCTGGGGGGAGATGCATGAGGAAAGCAAAAATTATAAATGTAGGTATGAGTCAAGTACGGAATACAGAACGAAGGAGAGTGGGGAATGCTAAAATGGCTCACATGGGGAGAACAAAGTCAACATCTCAAATCAGCCGAATCTGATTGTGACAGGTGGAGTGGGTGCTAGCAGAGTAAGTAAGGGAAGCAAATGTTATGAAGGAAGCCATCACGTGGCTTTTGAGGAAGGGATGGGTCAAGGTTGGGGGGCCTTAAACACGCAAGTGAAGCCCAATGGAATCAGTTTGGGCTAGAGCTTTGATGAAATAAATGGGACCAATAGTCTTTTGAGGACCCGTAGAGAATTGTTAATGAAATCACAAAGCAAATACTGGGTGGAACTGGTTGATGAGGACGATGAAGTAGGCCAAGACTCTAAGGCTATAGTACTAATTTAGAACAGGGAAGTGGGAGAGTTAGTTTAGGGCATTAGAGAGGTGTTATTAAAGAGAAAATAGTGTGGAAGAGGAATTGCCGTTAACAAAGAGAAGAAAAGATCACTTTCAGGAATCCCTAAAGAGTGCAAGAGACAGAGAGATGGCAGTGAAGGAACTGCAACGTCTCACACAAATAGATGGATCAAAAAAGTTCAACTACAGTTCTGACAGGGAGCTCAATTTTTAATGGGGTACTAAGCAAAAGGAATTGGGGAAAGTCAAAACAGAGCAAAAAGAGCCTTATTCCACAACATGAACTCCGATATGCAATTGGTGGTCAGGGCCGATATATTCAAGTATGGATGGAATGATGAAATGATATGAACAGGGAAGTAGGGAGAATGCTGAGGGGAGCGGTGGCTGGCCGAAAATAGCCACTGGGGAGCAATGATTTGCCTAGGATGGAACTGTTAAGGCTTAGGAACTACCTTGACAGTTCGCAACCTAAAGTTCCAATGTGGTAAGTTTAATCCAATGATAGTTTTTTTGTTAGAAACAAAAATGAAAAAGGAAAATTTGGAAAAAAATAAGAAGGAAACTAAAGTATGATCAAGGGGAATCTTATGATCCAGTGGGGAGAGCAGGAGGTTTGGTAGTATGGTAGAAAGAAGGGGTGACACTTACAATTGGGTTTATAAGTAAGAAAATTATTCATTTAGAGGAGGTAAGGTGTCATAGCAAGTATATGGGTAATATAATGTTGGTTTATGGCCCAGTAGAAGTCCAACAGAAAATTAAGTGGTGGCTTGAACTTGAACAGCTGAAATTGAATGAATATACTCCTTGGCTTATTTTTAGGGACTTTAATGAAATGTTATATTCATCGGATAAGGAAGGGGGTAGATCAGCTTCTTAGCGAGCCTTAGATCGGTTCAGTAGATTCATGATGAATTGTGAGTTGATGGAAGTTGAGTTTAAAGGAAGCAAATATACCTAGATGAATAATAAGAGGGAGGAAGATTTTATAAGGGAAAGACTAGATAGAGCAGTGGTGAACGCAATATGGAGAATTTCATTTTAGCAAGGGTAAGGAAAAGTGCTTTAGGCAACTGGATCTAATCATTGTCCAATAATTATGGATTTTGAACATATGGAAGACAAAACCCTTCCCCTATTCAGATTTGATAAGCGATGGCTCATGCATCCAAACCTATTATATCTGATAAAAGAAAATTGGAAAGGAGCTGAAGATAGAAAGGAGCTGAAGGATTTGGTAGAAACGCTAAACAGGTTTAGGGAAATCCTTTTGGAATGGAGTAAGAGAGAATATAAAAATGGCCATCGACAGATTAGCAAAATGGTACAATGAGTTTAGATCTGTTTGAATTCAACGTAGAGCGATGAAGTCACCAAAGAAGTGGCAGAATTAAAGAAAAGAATCAGTGAGCTATGGGAACAAGAAGAGCTGTTTTAGGCACAAAAAGCAAGGGTCGATAGGCTAAAATGTGGATATAGGAACTCTAAGTTTTTTCACATGAATACTATTCAGAAAATAAGCAGAAACAAGATAAACTTAATAAAGGGCAGCAATGAAGAGTGGCTGGACTGAGAACAAGAGATAGGAAATCATTTTGCTCGCTTCTATGACATGCTATTTACCACAGCTGGAGAGAGGGACTTTAACCAAGTTTTAGAATGTGTGGAACCTGTTATTTCTGAAGAAGACAACCAGATACTAATAAGGGAGATCCAAAAGGAAGAAATGAAACATGCTACATTCCATTTGGGAGGTCAAAAAGCACCAAGTCCTAACGGTTTCATCGGGTTATTCTACCAAAAGGCATGGGACACAGTAGGAGATCAGGTATGTGATCTACTCCCAAAATTTTTTAGTACTAGTTTTCCTCTAAATGATGTCGATAGAACTGATTTAGTACTTATTCCTAAAGTGGACTGTCTTGAAAATGTTACTGAGTATAGACCCATTAGTCTTTGCAACTTTGCATATAAAATCTTCTCAAAAGTCATGGCTAATAGAATTAAACCTCTACTGGATAAGAGTATAGATGAGAGTCAAAGAGCATTCATGCCTAGAAAACTAATTCAAGATAACATAGTTGTGGTGCATGAGGCTTTCCATCACATGAAGTTAAAGAAAAAGTGTAATTGTGAGGTGGCTTTGAAGCTAGACATGAATAAGGCATATGATCGAATAGAGTGGGATTTTTTAGGGGCTACAATGATTAAAATGGGTTTTAATAGAGAATGGGTGGAAAGAGTCCTCTAGTGTCTTAACTTTGTGCAATTTTTAATCATGTTGTCGGGGAAGAGAGTGGCTAGCGTTTCTCCTCAGAGGGGACTTAGACAGGGAGATCCTCTATCTACTTATTTATTCATCCTTGTCAATAATGTGCTGTCTAGGATTATTGAAAAAGGAAAGAGGGAAGGAAGACTAAGAGGTGTGTCATTAGGAAGGGGTTGTCTAGAGATCACCTATAGCTTTTTTGCAGATGACTTCGTATTTTTCCTTTAGGTTGATTTGAATTACTGTAGGAATATGAAAGACATTATAAACCTCTATTGTGAAGCTTTTAGCCAAGCAATAAAGTATGGTAAATCTTGTCTATACTTCTCACAAAATACTCCAGAGTTAATCCAAGAAGAGATTGGACAAATCTTTCAGGTTCATGCAGTAAATGTGCCTGGGAATTATCTGGGGTTACCTATCATTTGGGGCATATCAAAAACTCAGGCCCTCAATTTTGTAATTGATAAAATGGAAAAGAGAGTTCAAGGGTAGTGAATGAAGTTTCTCTCAGAAGTAGGAGGAGAAGTTCTTATTAAATCAGTTGCCAACTCTCTACCGGTCTACTCCATGTCATGTTTCTTGTACCCAAAATCTGTGTTGCAAAAATTAGATATTGTAGTGTCAAATTTCTGGTGGAAAAACAATGGGGACATAAGGAAAATACATTAGGTAGCAATGGAAAAAATGAAAAAACATAAGATGGATAGGGGAATGGGATTTAAGGATTTTGAGGCCTTCAATCTAGCACTATTAGCAAAACTAGGATGGAGGATATTAAAATATCCTAACCAGATTTGGGCAAGAGTACTAAAGGCAAGATACTTTCGTAGGGGAAGATTTCTTGAAGCAAAAAAGGGGAGGGGAGCTTCATGGTTGTGGTCTAGCAATTTAGAGGGTTGAAAAGTTCTAGAAGATCATGTCTTATTGTGCATTGGGGGGTAGAAGGGAGACTAGTGTAATATCCCAAATTTTGATTAAGGGATTATGACTTTAAAAGTGTTTGTAATTATTGTTAAACCAACACTTTTAGAAAATACGATATAAGTTGTTATTCAAATGTGTTGTAATTCGTACCCAAACCCTGTATTTAAGCTCAGTTATGGATTAATATCTAAATTGAACTAAAATAAAGGGGAGGAAGCATTGGGGAAGAGATGAAAGGAGAAGAATGTGTTTGGTGGTGATTCATAAGAACTACTATAATCAGGGGGAAAATAGGAAAAAGAAAAGTTACCAACCAATTGGTCAGTTACTGAAGAGGAAACTCATTAGTAACTTGAAAACTCAATGGTTGTGATTAATTGATCAAGAGGGTGGAATTTTCCCTGATTTTAGTGTAACTATGGAATGAATGAAGTGGATAGTGTATTTGTGGTAAAAATGGTGTCATATTGTGTTTTGGCGCCATTGGAATTGGTTTGAAACTTTGAATGGAAAGGAATTGCAATGTGAGTTTTGTGTTGTGATATTGTGTGACATGTTGTGCTCATTAGGGAAACATGTCAATGTGATGTGTGTAACCCCCTTCATAATTATGATTCGAAATACGTATTTTAAAACGAAATAGAGACCAATAATAATCAAACTCATTTACAATCCCTTCCTTATGGAAGGGTTTTCACAAATATTTTCAAAATTTTTGCCTTACCCTAGTCTCAAATTCCACAACTCGAATATAATTACCCTGTGCAATTACATCACATTTACATATCAGAGTGTACAACAAAATCCTGGCAACCCCCGGGTTTTATACATAAACTAAAGGTTTATAAATTCCCATTAGGGGATTACACCACTGTTCCAAAACAACATTTATAAGATATACTGTGATCTCCCAACAAAACATGATAACCAACACCAAAATATAAATCTCCTTAAGGAGCCCTATCCGTCCTTGGTCGTCCCCTTTCCTTTGGAGCCACTTGCCCTGTCTGAAGGTTAGTCAATGGAAAGAATGAGATTCAAAAGAATCCCAGTAGTAACAAATCACTCATACCACATGTAATCACAAAACATGTAAGAAAATCATCAAGCAGCATCACAGCATAAAGCACATCATGTAGACTGCCACATATGCACACAATCACATAATCTCATCCCCCGTATTCTACCGCCTCGAAGGCACGGTCCTCCCACCATCAACACCGATGGGCCACGAGTGAAGGTTTCACAAATAGCCTTTTGGCTTTCACATATAGCCTTACGGCTTTCACAGAGTTTCATCCCCTGGATTCCACCACCCCGAAGGTACGATCCTCCCACCGGCAGCACCAATGGGCAACAGGTGATAGACTCAAACAATGATCAAACAAACATACCATGTATCACATATAGTATAAGGGAAAAGAATCACTACCTTGTTCTTTCTGATTGTGCTCTAGTGCAGGTGGATCACGAACAGGGCAAATATCAAATCCTATAATTCCAAATGCACCATTTAGACACTTCCATAGTGCTTCTTGGGGTTATATGAGTCTATAATGAAAATGTACAAAAATGCCCCCGGGGACCCGGCCTGGGCCCGCTGTACTTAGTCCGGTTGCACTTTTCCTGAAATTCTAATACGGGCTATCCTAACATATTTCTGCCCAAGGAATCCATTTTCGGACTTAGAATTATCAAATTCAATGTCAAATTACAAATTTACCCTTGGCAACCCTACTTTAAGGGTTTCAAGGGTGTTTTCGTAATTATACTTTTTCGGCCTTTTTCCGAAAAAGTGTAACCCCACCTAATTTTCACTCATGAACTCAATGGAACCATCAAATAATTGAAAATTCAACTCTAACCCCTCCAAACTAGCCTTGGCTAAAATTCTCAGTTTCCCAAGAAAAATTGGGGTTTTTCGATTTTGGCTTCGCACACGTGTTTCATTCTACTCCCAATCACTTTATTAACCATTACATTAGGTTACAATTAACATTAAGACCCAATTTGGGTAGCATAACCCCTAGGCCATATCATTTCCAAACTTTAAAACTAATGGCAATCTGACAAAATTTCACCGATTAAATTTCAGCCAAAACAAGCAATATATAAAAATTTGGAAGTTACCTCAAGCTCCCACTAGCTTTTTCTCAAGGTGGATGAAAACCCTAGCCTTAGAATACCCAAATTTGTGCTCCACAAACCTTGAAGAACATAGAAGAATAGCTTAGGAGCGGAGTTATACGCTTTAGGAAAGGATTTACCAAAAAAATTGACTTACTGTACAAGTTCTCTTCTCCTTCTCTCTCTAGAATTTCTGACACCTTCTCTCTCTTGTTGCAGCTGAATGGCACGGTTTTAGGCTGATGTGTAACCCCCTCATCGTAAATACATCCGTATTACAAAATTTAAGTGAAATAGAGACCAATAAAACAAAATAACAATTCATAATCCCTCATCCCAAGATGGGGTATTTCAAAATCATTTCTAAAGCATACTTAATCCTGGTCTCACATTCACGTGCGGATATAATTACCAGAGCGATCAAATCACATAAACAATATCAGAGTGCGGAAACCAAAATCCCGGTAAACCCCGGGTTACTTACATAAATAACTTGGGTTTAAGATTTCCCAAATATGGGATTACATAACCAAAATAATCATTTACATTCTTAAGTACACTTGTCAATCCCACATCCAAAACTATGATAACCAACTACCACTTAGATTTCGGAGTAAGCCTAACTACTCCTGGTTGTCCGCTTCCCTTTCGAGCCACTTGCCCTGTCTGAAAAGATTAGTCATATGGAAGGGGTGAGATTCTAAAGAATCCCAGTAGTAACAACAATTTCATACCATATGCAATCACAGAATATGCACACCAATCATTTCATACAGCAACACAAGTTACTCCACCCTCATCCCCTTTTACCGCCGGGAAGGCATACGACCTTTACCCGAACCGTTGTTAGCGACTCAGGGACTATTGGCGTGGCAGTGCATACAATTAGCCACACGGCTCAAATATAGCCTTTCGGCTTTCACAAATGGCCCGTCGGCCTTCATAAATAGCCTTTCGGCCCACATATACACATATCACACCCTAACCTCATCCCCTTTTACCGCCGGGAAGGCATGCGACCTTCACCCGAACCGTTGTTAGCGACTCAGGGACTATTGGTATAGCGGTGCTTCCACAGTTTTCACAAAACTTGCAGCATACGATATCCATTTCAAAACAATGACATAATATACATACAATGTATCACACAAGGTATAAAGAGAGAGTCACTACCTGTATCCTTCCTGACTGGCTCTGGCACCTTAGCCTCACGAGGATGACAGATGTCAAATCCTATATCAATTTGGGACAACCAATCAATTTCTTATCCATATGTATATTTCAATAATACTCTATGTTGGTTATCATTTAGGACTCTTTAGGTGACTATTAGAGGCCTAAACATATGCCTAAAGGGTTGGAAGACACTACCCAAAAGACTCCTTACTCGAAGGCAAAACACTGATTTTTGGTCATCTCACTCGAGCACAAGTACGGACATCACTCGAGCACAAGAGAGAGTGAGACTGCGAGTGAGCACAGAGAAACCCTCGAGCACTGGCTCACTCGAGCATGCTGATCCTCACTAGAGCACAAGGCCAAATGCCTCACTCGAGCACCCGCGAGAGAAGTCCAGGAAGTGAGGACCCGAGAGCACACAACGCTCTCCAGACCATGATCACTCGAGCACACCCTCACACCCGCGAGCACACACCTCTCACCCGCGAGCACACACCTCTCACCCGCGAGTGAGAAGGCACACTCGAGCACCTTACTTGCGAGTGAGAACCCGAAAGCACCACTCCCACCTGAAGCACAACCTCACTCGAGCATGACCCCCAGTGCTCGAGTGAGAAGGCTATGCTCACGAGTGTCAGAGCACACTCGTGGCATCCACCAGCAAGTGAAGACCCGAAAGAAACCCTTCACTCTGAACTCCTACTATCACTCGAGCAGACCATGCTCACTCGAGCATGTTCATCGGTCACTCGAGCACAAAGCGATGTGCTCGAGCATTGCCCATGAAACCCAGGCGCACTCGAAGCAGAACAGGGAAAAACTCTCCCATCACTCAGCATGATCATCCTGTGCTCGAGTGATGCTCATCAGAGACCCAAAAACGCAGCCAAAAACCAGAAACACCAGATGGTCAAATTCACTCCCAAAGGTTCCCAAACTCTACCAAAAGCTCACACACACTAAGCACTAACTAGGGAACATATTGGCCACTTCCAAAAACACTCAAAAGCCAATTTGACCACAATCATTCATTAAGGTCTCAATAACACACCATATCCAAATTCCCTTAACACATTTTTAACATTCCAAATTACATCAAATACTCATATATCTCCAAACTAAATCATTTCCAATCATCAATCATAACAACTTCATATTTCCAGAAATGGGCATAATTAGGGCAATTTTCCAGATTTTACTCAACTTAACCAAACATCACAAACAATATACCAAAATGCTCTAAATGCCTACCTCTTCTCTTTGCTCAATCCAAAATCTTGATTCCTCAACTTTCAATTTCGAATCAATGCCCAAATCAACACTATTCAAAACTCTACAACCACCACAATGAAGCTCTCAATGAGATAAATAATGTTAAAGAAGAGGTTTAGGGCATTAGAGATCAAACAAAGCATCAAAATCTCACCTTTTCTTCTTCCTTCTCCCTTTGATCGCCGGAAACAATGGAGGAAGTAGAGAGAGAATATGATGAATGAAATGATGATGATGACAAGCCCTCTCACTCACTCACACACACACTCAACCGAAAATGGAGAGAGAGAAGAGAGGAAAAGTGAAGTTTTGTCTTCTTGTGGCCTCATTCAACCACTACCACAATGCCACATGTCCACATCTCAAGCACTCCATCAAAGAGCTCACACAACCGCAAAGCACCGGATTCCGACCCATTATCAATGAATCATAACCCTTGATCTTAAATACCACATGTATTTATTCCCAAATCCATATTACATAGATCATAATAGTGCTTAATCAAGATAATTACAATAATTATCAGAATCATTAGCCCTAATTACAAATCAGGATATTACATGATGGAGGAGGTGGATGATGATTTAATATGATATAATATTATTTTCTAATTATTTACTAAATTTCCATCAATTTCGGATTTTTACAAAATTCTGGCAGATTTCTGCCTAAACTTTGAAAAATCATAACTAATTCTAGAAAACTCAAAATGGGGTGATCCCAAAGCCAATGGAAATATATTTAAGTCCTATTTATTGGAAAAATATGGATCACTACATCTCATAACCTCAAAAATAGAGAATTGCACAAAAGTCCATACTGCTCCAAAACAGATTCCAGTTTCCATCCCAAATTTTGGAAAATCATACCTCTTAGATCACAAATTGAAATGACACAAATTATTTATCCATTTTGAATCTTGGCATGTGAACTTTAAGAATGGAAAATTTCAGAATTTTTAAACACCATTTGCCTATTTAAAACGTCCATACAACTTGACTGCCCTGTACAGAGTTTCAATGGACAGAATTTCCAACTTTTACACAATTATTCCCAATGGTTCCAATTTCACAAAAAACACTCTCCCCACACGTATTTTCACAAAGAAGCCATTGGAATCATTAAAACAACCAAATTCCCATAACACATTCTCCAAAAGTGTTTATTCAACAATAATTACATTCACTTTTGAAGTCATTAGCCCTTAATCGCTTTTTGGGATATTACAATGTGAATTTGGTTGATTTGATGTTTTCAATGGATTCCTTATGAAAATTTGTGTGGGGAGAGTGTTTGTTGTGAAATTGGAACCATTAGGAATAATTGTGCAAAACTTGGAATTCTGTCTATTGAAACTCTGTACTGGGCAGTTTGTTGGTGTGGACATTTTGAATGGACAAATAGTTTTTAACAATTCTAAAACTTTCCAGTCTTACTCACATGTCAAGCTTCAAAATGGACATATAATTTGTATCATTTTGATTTGTGAGCTAAGAGTTATAATTTTCCAAAGTTAGGGATTGAAACCGGAATCTGTTCTGGAGCAGTATGTACTTTTGTGCAATTCTGTATTTTTTTTGTTATTAACTGCATTGATCCATATTTTTTCATTAAAGAGGACTTAAATAGCTTTCCATTGGCTTTGGGATCACCCCATTTCAATTTTTCTAGAATTAGTTATGATTTTTCAAATTTTGGACAGAAATTTGCCAAAATTTTGTAAAAATCCGAAATTGTTGGAAATTTAGTAAATAATTAGAAAATAATATTATATCATATTAAATCATCATCCACCTCCTCCATCAGCCCCAAAACTGTGCCTAGTGCTGTAACAAGAAAGAGAAAGAGTTTAGAGCTTTTAGAGAGAGAAAGAATAGAAATCCCGCGAGGTAGGTCGATTTCTTCAGTGAATTCGTATCTAACACATATAACCTTGTTCTTAAGCTTCTCTTTCATGTATTGTAAGGTGTTGGAAGCACAAATTTGGGTGTTCTAAGGCTAGGATTTTCAGCCATTTTGAGAAAAACCAGAGGGAGCTTGAGGTAACTTCCAAACCTTCGTATATTGACTATTCTGGCTGCTATGGACAATTTAATCGGTGAAATTTTGCCAGATTGTCTTTGATTTGAAATTTGGAAATTGAATTGGCCAAGAGGTTATGCTGCTGAAATTAGGTCTTAATGGTAGTTGTAACCTAATTAAATAGTTAATAAAGTGGTTAGGAGTAGAAAGGAACACGTTTGTGGAGTTGGATTTGAAAAACTCCAATTTTCCCCGGAGTTTCTCAAATTTTGGCTAGTACTAGAAAATGGGCTTAGAGTTGGATTTTTAATGATTTTATGGTTCCATTGAGTTCAGGAGGGAAAATTAGATAGGGTTACAGTTGGTCACTTTTTTGGAAAATCCCGAAAAAGCATAGTTACAAAAACGCCCTTGAAACCCTGAAAAAAGGGTTGTCAAGGGTATTTTTGTAATTTGACAATGAATTTGATAATTCTAAATCCAGAAATGGATTCCTTGGGTGAAAATATGTAAGAATGGCCCATGTCAAAATTTCAAGAAAAGTACAGTCAAACCGAGTACGGCGAGGCCGGGCTGGGTCCCGGCGTATTTTGGTAAATGTTTACAATAGACTCGTATAACCATCAAAAATACTATGGAAGTTTCTAAACTAGTACATTTGTTGTTTTAGGACCAAGTTGAAAGCCCGAGGGATTGGCATGCAAATCGAAGCACATGATTAGAGGTAGAAAAGGTTTAAGGTAGGGAACTTACCTCTCCTGCATGTATTTGATTTTTGTGCTGGTGTATTGATGCATGTTATTGCTTTGCTTGATTATGTGAAACATATATGAATGATTGAAGCTATGTTTCTGTTTATACTGTGGCCATAGTTTTGTTGCATAAAACATTGAGCACGCGAATATGTCATTGTGTTAGCATGAGTTTATGTAATGCAAGTATGTCATGCATTAAGTACTTATCTTTCATGCATATTGGTACTATTTTCATACTAAGATTCTCTTATATCTCACCCTCCCCTACCAACAATTTAGACAGGAGAAGATAGAAGATACACTGAGAACAAAGAAAAGAACCGTAGAGGGGATTGTGGTAGTGGAACAAAGACAGGAAGATGTCTCCATTTCACTCGGACTAGTTTAGACACCCTGGTAACCCTGTGCGGCTACATTGATGGTAATTATTATGTACGAACCCTTATGGGGAATTTCTGTAATCGAGCACTTTTTATCAATATATTTATGCTATTCCTGTGTTGACCACTGAACTGTATATCATTTTCAGTGAATATTCTGGTAAAGGTGAAATTAAAATAAGGGCGTGACAACTAATATATGGCAGGATCCTTGGTTAAGTGAGCTACCTAGAAAGAGGCTATATTCCCTCTGTCCTCATGAGTTGTTCAAGAAGCCTAAAGTTGCAGACTTAAGACGGGAGGATGGCTGGGACCTAACGATAATAGAAGGATGGATAACAGAGAGGGAGAAGGAGGCTATATATAAAACAATAGTGGCATCGAGAGATAGAGAGGATAAGTGGGTATGGACAGGAGGAAAGATATGTGTGTACTCTGTAGAGGAGGGGTATGGTGTGGCTAGAAGGAATATTCTGAAAAGGTTAGAAAATATACCTACCTCCTCGAACAATGAACAGAAAATAGTGTGGAAAGAAATATGGAGACTCAAGGTTCCATATAAAATTCAAAACTTCATGTGGAGATTAATGTCAAATGCTTTACCAACATTTCAGAACCTTTGTAAAAGAAATTGTTGTGTGGTGTTGTGCCATAAAAAGAATGAGTCCCTAGAACATGTATTTTGTATGTGTGAAGGGGCAAAAGTAACATGGTATAGAAGTAGCTTCTCATTTAGATTTAATGAAGAAACAAATTTTAATTCGAGATAGTGGGTGAGTTCATAGTTGGAAGGGTTAGAATTTGATTATTGGCAAAAGGCATTGCTTGCAATGACATATTGGCATATTTGGAGCACATGCACTTAAGACAACTTCAAGAAAGCAACCATCCTCACTCTTATTTAGGAAATTTAGAGCATACTTCATCATAAACCCACCTATCTTCTTTATGCTCTTCTTTTTTAGCTGGTACATTCACATTTTTGTTGGAAATCAATACCACACCCATTACAACAATATGGCCATTCATGACCCTCTTTGTCACAATCTTCACAATCCAGTAGGGTTGGAAACAGGCCAGACCAGGCCAGGCTTGTTCCTTAACAGGCCAGGCCTGTTAAGGCACAAGACAGCCTGAGCCTGGCCTATGGCCTATTGGAGGCTTTTTATTAGGCCTAAGTCTGGCTTATATATAGGCCTGGCCTAACCTGTGGCCTGTTAAGGAGGCCTTGATTTGTAAAAGATCCTAAACAGGCTAACAGGCCGACACAAATAGGCCAAAAACAGGCCCAGTTACAATTGTTTTTTGGATAAAGAACGCCATACAATCAAAACTAGCATATAATGGTTCCTTACAGAGTTATAGCAGCCATATTTTTTGGATAAAGGCCACCATACAATCAAAACTAGCATACAAGGATTCCTTACAAAGTTACAGCAGCCATGTCATCCAACAACCAACATACATACATCATAAAATATGAAATAAAATACAACAACTTAATTTTCATTACAAGTTCTCCAATTTTCAAATGTAAAGCTAATGATTCTTCTCACCTTTACATCAAATCTTCAAAATAATTTCTTCTTCTCCTTCAAAAACCTTGAAAAAAATTAATGAAATATATAGTATTGGAGCATAATAGTAAAACCAAGATAGTTTTGAATCTTTTCTTATCCAACTTTTCAAGTACAATCCTTCACACATATATAGCAATAGCCAATATAACTGAGTTCAAGACCTAATTCAAAGACATATGTCAATTGCATAAACTAGGACAATTTTAACAGGGGAGATCATGTCATCAATGGACTAATTTATGTGGATTGGACCAAAGCCTTCAATTGGGTTTATGAGAATTCTTTTAATTATAAAGATGACCATGGGGTCCACGTGAAGGTGTGAATTAATGAAAGGAGAATATCATTTAGGTCTCAAGTATGAGAAATAATATTGACAAGTCATAAGTCAAAAAGAGCTACGGACACTCAATGGCATTGGTTCTCTCTGGTAAAACAAACGCCTTTGTTCCTTCTTCACAGGAGGAAGATGATCAGCTCGTTCGAAGTTCAAAGAAAATAAATAATAGCTCTAAAGATAAAGGGGAATCTCTTTCTCAAGAGAAATGGCCACAACTTGGTGTTAATGCTAAGGGCTTTCATTTAGAGGTCCATCGTTCACAGAAAAGTTGAAAGGAATTGATAGAAATATTAGGCTTACTGACGATGAGACTGACGGAGGCGGGGATGAGTTTTCAGATGACTCCCTTTCTGAATCGGATCATCAGGATATGGAACAGGATACAGAGGATCCATTCTACAAGACCATTGAGGACCCTCAACGGAACTTTCCCATATTCTGTTTCTCTAGAAAAATGAAAAAAAGATTATACATGGCATGGAGAAGAGCAATTATAGTCAAGCTACTGGATCGGCCTATTGGTTATAAGGCACTTTTCTTACGAATACAAACAATGTGGGCGAAAAGGGGTATTATTAGCCTCATTAATATCGGGCTTGGGTATTATGTAGTGAAGCTTTCAAATAGACAGGATTATTTCAATGCCTTAACTAGGGCCCTTGGATGATTTATGATCACTATTTAACTGTTAAACCATAGGAACCAAATTTCAGACCAAGCAGAGCAACTATAGATAAAGTGGAGATCTGGGTAAGAATGCTGAAGGTTTCTCTGGAGTATTATGATAGAGAGGCACTTACTTTTATTGGTAATAAAATTGGAGAGACAATTAAAGTTGATATGAATACTTCTTGCCAATTAAGGGGACATTATGCGAGAATTTGTGTCCTTGTGGATTTGACAAAACAACTGATGTCTAGGTTCTCCTTGAACGGTGAAGATTATTATTTAGAATATGAAGGCCTTCATTCACTTTGCACTAATTGTGGCATATATGGACACAGGAATGAATCTTGTCCAGATAAGAAGAAGACAGAGGATTTATCTAGAAATGCCGATAATGCCTTAGCAGAACACCATGCATATGGAAAATCATCAACACATGCAGAAGAGACACGATTACAGCAGGTTTGGCATATGGTGCAGAAGAATCTCCAGCAACGGAAAACTCCGGTGAGCAAGGGAGAAAGCTCTCACCTTGGATTGCCAGGGTCACACTACGGAGTCCTTGTTCATATAGAGAACCCTCTACGTACCGAGGGTAACGTATATGCAAATCATGTGATCGTACAATAGGTAGTAGGGCAACATACAATATCGCAACATGGGACTGCTGTACGGATAAAAACTAGAAATAAAGAATCGATAAGTGGTCGTTGTGTACATGTTGTAGAATCGGAGGCTGTAATCTTACAGGCGAGTATGGAAACAGAGCAGAATAAGGTTGGGCAGAAAAGGAAAGAGAAAAGAACGCAGGATATGGTATGAAATGAGTGCAGGAGTGGGGAAATTTTGACACCCACTATGGAGGTTAGGTCTGAGATGCAAAAAGACAAAGGGGACCTCTATCAAAATGAAGATAGTGATAGGTTTATGGAGGAGGTGGACCATGAGGAATTGGGCCAGGCCCAACATGGTAACTCTCCTATGGAAGCAAATGGAGTAGAAGATGAAGAACTGGACCCTGGAGATCCAGGTAATGGGCTTTCGGTCACTAGCCTAGATACAATTGAGATTGAGAAAAAAGGAAGCTATGAGGTTTCGTTGGTCCCAGAAAACCAATTCCATCTGGGGAATTAATGAGCTGGAGCGTGAGTTATTGGTAACAATTTTAATATTATTTTGTATGAATAGTATACTTTATTGGAATGTAAGGGAAGGGGCTTCTCAGAAATTTAAGATTGGTATGCAGTAGGCCAAAACCCACCTTGATTGTTTTGTCGGAGACAAGATGTAGCCAGGAATCGCATTTTAAACATCTTAAAAAATTGGGCTTTGATTCATTGGCATTTGTGCCCAGTGTTGGTCAATCAGGAGGATTAGTAGCGGCATGGATCAGCAATAATATTAGAGTGAACATGACTGAAAGTGATAGACAGTTTATGCATTTTGAATGTGAAATTCCTAGTATACCTCTTTTTTACTTTACAGCTATTTATACGGTTCCTCATTCTAACCTCAGGCTAGCGCTTTAGGAAAAATTGGTGTTGCTCTCCTCATCTATATCGGAATCGTGGGTTGTTGTAGGAGACTTCAATGGTATTCTATCTCCTTGTGAAAGGAAAGGTGGTACGGACTGTAATCTGGCAAGACTGCGATGGTTTCAAGACCGAGTAGTTGCTTCAATCTGACAGATATCGGCTTTATAGGACCCAGATTTACATGGAAAGGGCCAAAGACCGCTTGGTTTATGAGATTGTTTGAGAGGCCAGATCAAGCATTTGGAAATGCTTAGTTTTTAGCTCAGTTTCCGGATAGCATTTTAAAGGTACTCTCTCGAATCCAATTCTCCGATCACATTCCTATAGTCTTACAATTTGACAATAGCCTTAGTCAAAGGAACGGTGTTAAACCTTTTCAATTTGAGGTGATATGGCTTAGGCATGACAATTTCAAAGTTTTTTTAAGTAGTTCTTGGGCAGATAAGGGCAATATTACATATGCACTTGAGGATTTCAAGCTTGCTTTATATGAATGGAATAAGGAAGTCTTCAGTTTTGTTGAAAAGAAAAAACGGATAATCTTAGCAAGACTTGCTGGTATTCAGAACTCTCAAGCGTATCCTTACTTGTCTTTCTTATGCAACTTGGAAAAAAGTCTCCAAGCTGAATTGGAGGAAGTATTGAAGAATGAAGAAATCAAATGGTTTCAAAAGTTATGACCTTATTGGATTTCGAAAGGAGAGAGGAATACCCGTTATTATCACTTGAATGCTAATATAAGACGAAGGAGAAATAGAGTTTTAACTCTTAAGAATGACAACGGTGATTGGGTAGAGAATGAGAAGGATCTGCAATCTCTGGTTACTAATTATTTCAAAGCCTTGTACAATCTGGAGGTCAACAACTATTTTCATCTTCAAACTAGAACTACTTTCCCTATTGTTGGAAGTAGTAATCTTTTGCAGCTTCATTATGTTCCATCAGAGGAAGAGATCAAAAATGCGTTGTTTTCAATGGGAGCTTATAAATCTCCTGGTTATGATGGCTCTTCTCCTATCTTCTACCAAGCTAATTGGAATTTTGTAGGGAAATCGCTATGTAAAGTTGTGAAGGAAGTCTTTGAAGGTAGATTGGCATTGCAAGAAGCTAATAAGACATTGATCTCTCTCATTCCTAAGATGGATTCTCCTGAAAGTGTGATACACTTCAGACCAATTTCTCTATGTTCAGTCCATTATAAGTGTATTACTAAGGTGATTACTTCTAGATTAAGATATGTTATTAATGAGCTGATTTCTCCGTTCCAATCTAGTTTTATCAAAGGAAGACACATACAAGACAACATTGTTGTTGGGCAGGAAATTATGCACATAATGAAGAAGACAAAAGGAAAGAAAGGGTTGATGGCTTTGAAAGTTGATTTGGAGAAAGCTTATGATAGAATTTGATGGGATTTTTTGAAGCAGGTTCTCTTATAAGCCTGTTTAGAATTACAATGTGTCACCCTCATTATGAACTATGTCTCTACAGTATCTTATAATGTATTGTGGAATGGGTCCCAAACTGAGTATTTCCAGCCTTCAAGGGGTCTTCGGCAAGGGGACCCAGTGTCTCCTCTTCTGTTTGTTTTGTGTATGGATAAGCTTTCACAAGTTATAAGTGATGTAGTGAATGAAGGAAGCTGGAAACCTGTAATAGTGACCAAAGGGGGCCCTTCAATTTCACATCTTATGTTTGCAAATGATCTACTCCTCTTTGGAGAGGCTTCAGAGAAACAAGCTTCATGTATGATGCTTTGTCTTGAGAAATTTTGCTTGGCTTCGAGAGAAAAGATAAGTAAGAGTAAATCGTCTATCTTCTTCTCCCCACAGGTGCTTGATGCGTCTAGAAGAATAATTTATAACAAGACTGGTATGAAGATCTCTACAGACATTGGGAAGTACCTGGGTTTCCCACTCAACAAAGGAAGGAAACCAACATATACCTTTCAATATATTATTGATAGAATTAAAAATAAGCTTTCAACATGGAACGCTAATTTTTTATCAGTAGCAGGGAGAATTACGTTAGCCAAATTAGTATCAAGCTCTATCCCTTTATACCCTATGCTAGTTGCTAAAGTACCAGTTGCTGTGTATAGTGAAATTGAATGGTTACAGCGTAACTTCATCTGGGGCATTAAGCAAAATGGACATGCTTTTCACCCCATCGGATGGGATCAACTTGTGCTACCTAAACAACATGGTGGTCTAGGGTTTAAATGATTGTTTGCTCTTAATAATGCATGTGGGGCAAAGCTAGCATGGCAGTTAGTGGTGGGCTTTAATGGGTTATGGGCAGACATCCTACTGCATAAGTATATTTTGAGGAATGAAGGGAATATCTTTGAAGCATAAATAGGGGACTCAACATTATGGAAGTTCATCGTCCAACAAAAAGAGGTAGTAGAGAAAGGTATGAGATGGCATGTTCGTGATGGTTTATCAACCAATTTCTTCACAGACTATTGGCTATTTCCAGACAAAAAACTTGCAGATATTTGCTTGAGACCTTTAAATCAAGAGGAAAAGGAGATCAAAGTGGAGGATTGGGTTGTTTTTAGTGCATGGGATTTCCAGCGGCTAGCTTCGATTGTCCCTGGATATGTTTTTCAAAGATTAATATCATTGATGCCACCAATACTGGAGGCAGGGAATGATGTCCTCTCCTAGAATACCACGACTGATGGTTCCTTCACTATCAAGAGTGCATACTATCTTATGGAGAAGGGACCAGGTAATACTCTTTGTTCAACTTACAAAGACATTTGGAAATGGAGTGGAGCTGAGCGAGTAAGAGTATTCATGTGGATAGCCTTTAACAGTTGTCTACCTACTAATGAATGGAGAAGCAATTGGTCTTCATGTTCATCAATATGCTCTTATTGTGAGGAAGCTTCTGAGGATGTTTTACACATCTTGAGAGATTGCAAATATGCACGAAGCTTATGGAATAACTTATTAAATCCCAGGTTTTATGCTCAATTCTTTAATACAGGCTTAAGAGATTGGTTTGGTCTAAATCTAAAGAGGGATATAGGTGTCAATAGCGATGGTGATTGGCATCTTATTTGGGGAGTTTCCATTTGGAAACTTTGGTAGTGGAGGAATGGAGAAATATTTAATTCTGAGTTTTGTAGACCTCCCGATCCAGCTGTTACAATTTTGCAGATTTGGAGAAGCTTCACTCAGCTACATGCAGAGTCAATTCCAACTAGTACATGCCCACTCATACAAAGAACATGGCAGCCACCACTCCCAGGATGGGTTAAGTTAAATGTTGATGGGGCAGTGACTGCTAAATCGGACAAGGCAAGTTGTGGTGGGGTAATTAGAGATCATACTGGAAGGTGGAAAGTGGGATTTACCCATTTTCTTGGGAGATGTAGCGTCCAAGAAGCAGAGGAATGGGTGATTTACAAAGGTCTTACTCTGGCTAAAGAATATGGGTTTTCCAAGATGGTCATTGAATCAGATGCAAAAAATCTGATTTTAATGTTGCAGGAAGGTGTTGATACAACAACTTGCAGTCTCATGATTCTGCAAATTCAAAAATTATTGAAGCAACCTAGGGAGTTGCGTCTGGAGCATATTTTTTGTGACCAAAATAGGGTTGCATATGCACTTGCAAAGGAAGGCTTATGTAACTCTGCTGTGTTTTGCTCATGTCCACCTAAATTTCAAACTCTTATGGCCAATGAGTGTTTGGGATGTAATCCCCTTTTAGATTAGTCATTTTATGTAATCTAGGATTACGCCCTCTTCTATAAAAAAAAATTATTGACAAGTCATATAACTTATCAATTATAGCTTTTTTATTTATTAATAGTAGCTTTTCACTTATTAATGGAGATTTTTTTGATATTATTTTACTTATTTAGAATCTAAATGATATTGAGGCATATACTAACATATGAGGTTACAAGTAAGATGTCGAAAAACTTCCCCACCACTAAGATACAAAGTTATTGGTTGGACTTGTGGAATTTGCTATCTAATTTTTCACTCTTTACACCTTCTTTCCTTTCCTCCAATAATTAATAATCCATCTAATTCTTTTTATAAGGCTTTGAATATTACGGCTTAAGAAATCAGTTAAAATTATTTAAAAATAATAAATGAAATTTTTTTCTGAATATGTTATTTATAAAGGTACAAGAGAGAAATAATGGTGAAAGAATGATGAAAAAGAATGCATGAGAAAAAAGATGAGGAGAAAGAATATAATTAATTAGGGACAAAATTGGTAAAAATAAATTTAATGTTGGATCTTATAAAAAAAAAAAAAACCAAACTAATTCAAAAATTGAGATCTTATAGATGAGAGGAAGTATTTTATGTGTGTGTGTGTGTGTTAAGTAGTTTTCTTCCCTATTTTTTCTTCCCTTAGAACCGTACTTGAGAGTTTCCTGCCTCCACTTATGTAATAGAGTTGATCCCCTAAAGTTTTGAGCAGCGGTGTAGTATCAAATCTCAAAGATAGTAAGTCTTTTCTTTTTTATGAAGAAAAGTCTTTTTCACGGATTCTATAGAAATTTATATATCATATATTTTCATATATGATATAGAAAACCGAGATAGTTACCTTTCAGAAAATTATAATGAGAGTGTAAATGCCAATGCTTTATTCTTCTGAAGGTAGGAGAAAAGATAAAACTATAAAGCGGATTCCTTTTTTTATTAATCCAAATTCAGGTTTGAAACTCATGTAATTATCCTCTCTTTTTTTCTTTAACTCGAGAAAAAAAAATGGAATAGATCTAATAAAAAAAATGGGGCACGAAGGGAATTAACTGCTGAGCTGTATGAGGCAGGAAACTCTCAAGTACGGTTCTAAGGGAAGGGAATTTACTCACCTATTCCGACCGCGGAGAACAGGCCATTCAACAGGGAGATTCGGAAATTGCGGAGGCTTGGTTTGATCAAGCCGCTGAGTATTGGAAACAAGCTATAGCCCTTACCCCGGGTAATTATATTGAAGCGCAAAATTGGTTGAAGATCACAGGGCGTTTTGAATAAGAGCACTCTGTTTATTATTCTATTTATTATTTTATTATTCTTTTTATTATTAGTTTTAATCATAACATTTTGCTGGGTTACATGAAATAAAATAAGCCTTAATCTAGAATATGAATCTTAAGTTACTCAAAATTCTGTAAATTAAGCATTAAATTTAGATTGATAATATAGATTCAAATATTTAAAATTTAATTAATAAATATTTATTATAATATTTACATATGATTTCATTTTGATATTTTTATATAATAAAAGTAAAACGAAGTTGTATTTACGTTAAACAATCATTTTGAATAGGGATGGAAATAGGCCAGGCCCCTAACAGGGGCCTACGGCCTAGCCTACATAAAGCCTATCCTAACCTATTTAGTAAATAGGTTAGGCTCAGGCTCAGGCATATTATTAGGCCTATTTAGATAAACAGACCAGGCCTATTTTTATAAGGCCTAGCCTACAATTCTACAGGCCTGGCCTATTTAATTTTTTATTTTAAAAAATATATTATTATATAAGTATATATAATATCATCTAAATAATTTTATAAATTTACCAACTTAATCTTAATTCTAAATTCTAAGTTTCATATTTTATCGTCATTATACTCATCCCTTGTTTTGGCATAAATCATTCACCTCTACATCTCTTCTCTTCGATCGCTCGAGATGGCAATACTAACTCACTCTCTCCCCTAATTTGTGCCCTCCACTAAAGCATAAAAAATGTTATGAGTTTATTTTAGTGTCAAATGAAATATTATAATCTTAACAAGAGGAGTTTGTCCCAATTTACGTGGAAAGAATAAAATAGGTAAAAATCTAGTTTTACATGTTATTTGTTATGCTTGGTCGATTTTAAAAAATATATCTCATTAGTCAACAGTCGATTAGTTTTTCTTATTCCTACTTATTCGAACAAGTGTTGTCACTAGACATTATTTTCTTTTCCTTACTAAGCCTTAATATTACTACAAGAATAGATATTAGGCTTTTAAAACATAATGTAGGATTGTATATAAGCATGAAGGGTTATATATGAATTTGGCAGTATAGACTTTAAAGGCTATTTAAAGTCCTACATTTTAAGTAGGCTTTTAAACAGGCTTCAGGCCTTGTCAGGCCTTCTGAAGGCCCAGGCTCAGGCCTAAAACAAAGCCTACATACAAGCTCAGGCCCAGGCTCAGGCTTTGAATCTTTGTTACAGGCCCAGGCCTATTTAGGCAAAGCCTAGCCTAGCCTAGCCTATTTCCACTCCTAATTTTGAAGGTGTATACCATGGAAAAAAAGAATTAATGGTTCGAGAAACGACCCATTTCTTACATTATTATATATTATATATTTTTAAGAATTTAATATGAGATATTATTATATTTTTATTTATGGAAGAAAATGACCAAGATCGCTATTCGCTAGGCTGTTAAAATTTTTTCCCCGTTTTCTGCATTTCATCCGCCTCAATCATTTAATCCTTCGAGATGATTCGGGGCCCAATGTCGTATTACATATTACGTGGGAAAAATTAGGGGAAGGGAAAAAAGATAAAAGTGTTTCATGAAATTTTTTTATCATTTTTTAGTTTTATCTGATTATGCGTCGCACATTTATTTTTTAATTTGTTTTTCTCTTATATTGAAAGAACATCCACAGATATGAATATAGTTAAAGAAGACAACAGGGAATCTTGATACAACTAGTGAAAAAAATAAAAAACTAGTAGCTAGCACTTTCCATAAAATAGATAAAAAAAATTAATATATAAAAACCCAACCTACCATATTAACTTTTTTTTAACAGCAAGCACATTATTATACCTATTTTGAAATGCACACAACAAGCAGACAACTTCAACTCAGCACACAATCTTCACCCTTAAATTAGGCTTTAGAGCAGACTTCTCCATCACAAACCCACCCATCAGCTTGCTTATTCCCTTCTTGTTCGTCAGTACTTTCTTTAGGTTTCTCTTCCTCCAATGCACATTTTGGATGGAGATCGAAGTCACACTCATTGCAATAGTATGACCATGCTTGACCCTCTTCATCACAACCATCACAGTAATAAATCTTCCGACGACTCAACAAAAGCTCATGCTCATGAGACTTATGCGTCATCTTCTCAGGCCACCCGTTTTCCTTTGCCATCTCTTCAGCAGCTGCCTCAAGTTCTTTGACCCTTTCCTCAGTGAAAGGATAGGCTTCAGCCCCATAAAGCGCAATGATATCTCTAGCATCTGTTGTGACGGTCCGGCCACTGGGCCCGATGGCCACCAGCGTGGGGATGCCTTGCACCTTGAATTTGCGATTCAAGAATGACTTCCTTGAGTCACCAAAGGGAAGAGCCAGCCATGGCATTCCAGCAAAGAAGTCATTGAAGGAAGCTTGGTCCTTGTCACTAGAGATGAAGACAACTTCAAGAGCATTGCCCTTGGCTTTGATATTATGATAAGCTTCAATAAGCTTTGGTAGAAATGCCCGGCATGGTGGGCACCAGTGAGCTGAGAAGTATAGCAGCACCGTCTTCCCCACTAAATCTGACACTGGAATCTGAAATGCAGAAAAATTACAGTCATAATCACTGAAGGCTGACCGAAGAGGGACAAGAGAGAAGCACCAGGAAATGTCAAATATCGTAGTATTTGAGATTTTTTAGCGTGGAATGGCAAATCAAAAAGCCGTTATACAAAACATATAATTAATCTCTTTTTTTAGAGAATAAACTAAAACTTCAAAGATATCACATTCTGATAGTTATTTCTATTCCTGGTGATATCAGAACATGCGTGCATCTTGCACCCATCTTAAATGCTTTGACATCCCATGAGGATGGAGATGACCAATTACAAGATATTGAACATATCCAAGAAGCAACGGATAAAACATGATGTTCAATTGTTTTCAAGAATCATACCTTGATTTCATCTTTCCCAATGACAAAATCTAGGTCCCTAGAAACCAGAATAGACTCAAGGGTTTGAGCTGCCTCTTTGGCCTTCTCTATCTCAGTGAGCTCTGCAAACTTCTCAGGAGTAAAAGGGTATGCAGCAATCCCATGCTCTTCAATAGTCTCGGCCACATTGGAATGAAGAGTTTTTCCATCTGGCCCAATAATAACCAAAGTGGGCAAGGTGGATAGCTCAAAGTAGCGAGCTAACTTCTCACAGGTCTTGTCCTTGTACGGCAATGCCAACCAGGGCACGCCTTTTAGTCCTTGCTTAAAGGATTCTTCATCATCATCACCAACAGATATCAACACAATCTCAAAATCCTCACCCTTTGCTTTGAGCTTCTCATAAAACTCCACAAGCTGTGGGGTAAACTCAACAGATGCTTCATATGAAAAAGATGAGAAATACAAACCTACCGTCTTCCCCTCAAGTTCAGACACAGGTACCTGCAAGTAAATGAAAGGTAAAGGGACAGTTCTAAATATATACTTCTAAATTAGCTTCAGCCTTTAATCCACATAAGTACAGGGAAGACTTGCTCACATCTATCATGGGCAAAGAGTAGAATTACAGAAACTTACTTGCTTTCCATCAGAAGATATAACAAAGTCACGTGACTTGAATACCAAAAGAGACTTCAAGGACTGGTTTCTCTTGGCTTCCTCTTCTTGTTCTTTCAACTCTTTAGTCCTTTCTGGTGTGAAAGGGTATGCTTCAGCTCCATACTCAAGTACAACCATTGTTCCATCTTCAGTGGTGACCTTACCATTCTCATCCAGGATTACAAGGTGGGGAATTCCCGGGACCTTGAACAATTCATTGAGGCATTTGCGGGTGTCGGAATCAGAAAATGGGATGGCAAGCCACGGCATCTTAGAAAAGTATGCTTTGAAGGCATCTTCATCTTTATCACCTGACACAAAGACTATCTCAAAATCTTTGGCAGAAACTTCACCGTACAACTCCACCAAGGTAGGGGTGAATCTTCTGCAGGGCGGGCACCAAGATGCTGAAAAATATAACCCAACTTTCTTCCCCTTCAAATTCTCAAGTTTAACCTAATGATGTTCACCGCATAAACAAAGACTTCTTCAATATTCCACAAATAAGAACATAATCATTCAAAATAAGACATGAGCTACAATTCACGACGAAACAGTATATCTCTAAGCACAGTCTACTACAGTTCACACTCAAAAAAACATTTTGCATTTTATAATAAGTTTGATTTAACAAACAGAGTATATCTTATATGGATGATTCATAAGAACAAGCTGCTCCATCACAATTCATGTTTCATAATTAAATAAAAAATCCGTGGCTCAAATATGGTTGGAAATACAGAAAGACAGTAATGGAATCATGTGCAGCAAGCATAGGCAAGAAAATAGAAAATTATACAGTCAGTTCAATCACTAGACAAAAACTCTAGTTGGAAGGCCGATTGATCAAAACTATAGATATTACCTAGGAAAGGTTCATGAAGAAACATAATAGACTTCGAGTTACCCAAATCCAAGAATCGGATAATTGATTAGAATCAACGAAGAAATACCTGATCGTCGTTGTTCCGAAGCAGATAGTCCCTCCCCGAAGAAGAGAGGATAGATTGAATATCGTGCACGACATGGTCATCGACCGCCATTTTTCTCAGCGAAAGTGTCAGAACTTATGTAGCTCCGAATTGAAAGTAATTTGGACAAGACTCACTATCCTATTTATACAGGGAAAAATCTGAGCACGAAATTGAGGCTTTATTTTGGGCGTTAATCGAGTGAATTCTCCTTTTCTTTTCCTCTTTTTTTTTTTCCGTCTTTTTATTTTTTTTCATTCAAGACAAAATGAGGGGTTCCTTTCATCTTCATCGTTTCGAACTAAGACAGCGACAAACTCAGAAGAAAATTCCAGAATTCCTAGAAAATCAAACCGACTACAGCTAATGCGGAGGAAGACTTCGATGGGGTCGCTCCCATCTTTTTTCCTCATACATTTTTCTTTTTCACTCTTGATTTTTCTGGAATGTTCGATCAAGGAAGTTGTTACCTGTCAGGCATATGTGTGGGTCCAAACAAATAATTAAGCATTTTTGTGCTTTCCCATTGGATAGTGCACTGCACTAATGCCCATTGTCCACCTTTAAGCTTCAATACCAATCAAGAAATACCGACCAGTGCGCAACTCAACTTCTTCGTTAAGATTTGGCCAAAAAAAAAAATAAAACCTTCTTCGCTAAGATATCCTAAAAATGACTTCTTCACTAAGTTATTGGATAAAATCAATTCATAATTTCATGATTTTTAAGGAGTGATTTCCTAAAGAGAAAATCCCATATAAAACTATCTAAAATAGGAAAATTCTAAATTATGGCGGTAAATTCAATAAATCCTTAATCAAATTATTAACCTAATTTAAGATTTTAAAATGTGGATAAAATAATTTTAATGCCCTCCCCTATCTTCTCTTACTCTTAAAAGAGTTTTATTATTATATGACTTTATTGCTTTATATATAGCAACATTAATATATAATCAAATAAAATATAATTTTGGGAAAGTTCCTCAAAAAGCACTTGGAAATCATGAAAAGACAGACATGTGCTCTGAATCTCTGAAATATTGCAGAGGTGTTTTGTGAATAATCAAGGATTTACAAATTCAGAAGAAATAATCAATTTACCCTTACTTATTTTTTATTAAAATAATAATTATCTCGACGGCCAGCCGCCCAGGTGGGGGCTCCGATCAGGGAATATTCCCTAGCTTTGGGAAAAATTCCCAAAGTGGTGCAACTTTCATGCACAAAAAAGTACATGACCATTAAGCTAGCCAAGCTCTTTGATATATACATTGCAAAATATATATATATATATATATATATATATATATATATATATATATATATATGTAGTAACCTTTGTTTTTTAACTAAGCCAACCAACAAGTTCAGATAAGGAATTGGTAAATTGATAAAAGAAATTAACAAGTTCATATAAGGATTTCACAACTTTCATTTTTTAAGCAAAAAATACACCTACTCTCTCAAACCATTCATTAGTTTAGATAAGGAATTTCCAAGTTTATATGAATAATTAACAAATTGAGATAATGATTTCACAACTTTTGTTTGAACAAAAAATTCACTTTCGCTCTTAGGCCACTCACAAATTTAGATGAAGAATTCCCGCCTTCAGATAAGAAATTGATAACTTGAGATAACGAATCCACAACTTTTGTTCAAATAAAAGATTCACTTGCGCTCTCAGACCATTCACAAGTTTAGATACAGAATTACCAAGTTCAAATAAAAAATTGACAAGTTGCGATAAGGAATTCACAACTTTGCTTAAGTCAAATATTCACTTGCGCTCTCACCATTCACAAGGTTAGTTACAGAATTATCAAATTTAGATAAAGAAATGACAAGTTGAGATAAGGAATTCACAATCTCATATCAAGAATTCGCAACCTTAGATAAAAATTCGTAACCTTATCTGAGCTTGTAAATTCCTTATCTCAACTTGTCATTTCTTTATCTAAACTTGGTAATTCTGTAACTACCTTATGAGTGGTCTGAGAGCGCAAGTGAATCTTTTACTTAAGCAAAGTTGTGAATTCCTTATCGTAACTTGTCAATTTCTTATCTGAACTTGATAATTCTATATCTAAATTTGTGAATGGCCTGAGAGCGCTAGTGAATCTTTTATTTAAACAAAAGTTATGAATTCATTATCTCAAGTTATCAATTTCTTATCTGAAGGCAGGAATTCTTCATCTAAACTTGTGAATGGCCTGAGAGCGAAAATGAATTTTTTGTCCAAACAAAAGTTGCGAAATCATTATCTCAATTTGTTAATTACTCATATGAATTCATGAATTCCTTATCTAAATTAGTGAATGGTCTGAGAGAGTAGGCGGATTGTTTGCTTAAAAAACGAAAGTTGTGAAATCCTTATATGAACTTGTTAATTTCTTTTATTAATTTGCCAATTCCTTATCTGAACTTATTGGTTGGTTTAGTTAAAAATCAAATATTACTATATATATATATATATATATATATATATATATATATTGCAATATATATCAAAGGATTTGGCTAGCTTAGTAGTCATGCATTTTTTGTGCATAAATGAAAGTGGAGGGGGGTTCGAACCCGCACCCCCACCACTTTGGAAAATTTTCCCAAAGCCATGGAATATTCCCTGGCCGGAGCCCCCGCCAGCAGCCGCAGACCGGGCGGCCGGCGGGATAATTATTGTTTTAATAAAAAAATAAGTAAGGGTAAATTAGTCATTTCCTCTGAATTTGTAAATTCCAAATCAGTCATAGCAGAATTTCAGAAATTCAAAGCACCTGTCTGTCTTTTCATGATTTCCAGGTGCTTTTTGAGGAATTTTCCCTATAATTTTTCTAAATCAAAGGATTTTTTTTCCTAAAAGGATCATAAAAATAATTCAAGCAAAAAATGGAATCACGATACATACCAACTAAAAATCATTTAATTGATATTAAAAATATTTGATTTTTTCAACCAAAAATCATTCAATTGATATTAAAGATACAAAAATATAATAAAAAAATTTGATTTTTCTTAAAAAGAATAATGTAGTTATTTTTATCAAGTGAGACAAAAGAAAAAGGAAAGGATAATACTTGGTAAGCTTCAATTGGCAAAAATCAATTGAGATAAAAGCTATTTTTACCAACATTAATCTAAACAAACTAAATAATTTTTCCTAATGCATAAATGGGATTTTTTAAAAAATAATTTAGTTAAGATTTCACTTTTTTAACTTTTCCATTCTTTAATATGAATTATTAATATAAATTATTTGTTTCTCTTAGAAAGGTGTTAAACTTTGATGTACTTTATAATATCCCAATTTTTAATTATGGGTTAATCATGATTATTATGGATAATTATGAATTTAATTGGGATTATTATGTATTTTATGACAATATTAATTAATGTCATAATTAGTGGAAATTGGAAATATTAGTGCATATGTGTGGTATTTAAGATCAAGGGTGGTGATTCCTTGACCGTGGGTCGGGATCCAGTGTGCTTAGCTTGTGTGAGCTTATTGAGGGAATGAAGGAGATGCTGACATGTGACATTGTGATGGCCATTGGATGAGATCATATGAAGACAAGGGAACACTTTTTCTCTTTTCTCTCTCTCACTCCATCTCTCCATCTCTTTCTCTCTCTCGTGCTCCCTCTCTCATTTCTCTCTTCTCTCTCTTTCTCCATTGTTGAAGGCAAGGGAAGGAAGAAAGCTTGATCTTTGGGTAAGTAAATGATCTCCTTTGCTCAAACTCCATTCACAAATGTTGATCCTTGAGTAATGGGCTTCATTTTGGTGTGTGTAGTTTGGTCATTTGGTTGTGATTTGTGCCACACGAAAATTGATTGTTGGAGAATCAAGAACTCTCTTTGGAGAAGTTGATAAGGTGAGTGAGACCTATCTTTCTATCTAAGTTTCATACCATTTGAAATACTTTGAATTTTATGGAATTTTGGGGCCATTTTCGAAAATGAGGGCCATTAGGAGTTTGGTATGTTTTTGGTATGAGAATGGTGTTTTGGAATGAGTATGTGATAGATAGATTGATTAGAAATTGAAATATGAAGTTTGGTTAAGATTGGTATCTTGTTGAATTTATTGCTCAAAACCCAAAGCATGATAATGGAATAGGATTTTGGTGATTTTGACAATTCCATTGGATTCCTTGAGTGATTTTGTGTGGGAATAAGCTTGGTTGTTGATTTTGGGATTCATTTGGATCACTTGGGAAAAGTTGGAAAATCTGTTTTGGTTAAGCTCTGTTTTTCGCTGTCAGCTTACACGAGCGTTTTGAGTGACCAAATGGTATTGGAAAATTCTGAAACTTTCCAGTCTTGAAGTTCACATCCCAAGCTTCAAAATGGACATATATTTTGTGTCATTTCGTTTGGTATTCTGTGAGTTATGATTGTCCAAAGTTTGGGATTGAAACAGAAATCTGTTTTGGAGTAGTGGTTAGTTTTTGGTGATTCTGTATTTGTGTAGTGATTTCCAGTGAAGGGCTATATTTTTCCTTGAAAGAGGACTCATATACCTTTCATTTGGCTTTGGAATCACCTCGTTTCGATTTTTCTAGAATTAGTTATGGTTTTTGGAAGTGCAGCCCAGAGTCAGGAAATTTCTGGGCCGCGGCCCAAACCTTTCTGGCCTGTTTTGGGCCGCGGCCCACGAGTGGCGGGCCGCAGCCCAAGACCTTCTGACCATGTTTGGGCCGCAGCCCAAGGAATGGTGGGCCGCGGCCCAACCCTGTGTTTTGGCACTTTGTATTATCGAAAAGGGATCTTTAGCCTATTGTTTCCCAACCTTTGGGCTTTTATTAGAGGCATTTGGGGCCTCTTAAGAGTCAATTATGATAACCAAAGCTAAATGTTTCAAGTTAATTAAGTCTTGGAATAGAATATAACTCTTCATCCCTAATTATGAATATAGGATTTGACATTTGCCTTCCTCGGGAGAGACCGGCGCTAGGACACGCCCGGAAGGATCAAGGTAGTGACTTTTCTCTCATATCCTGTATGATGTTTTGGCATGCATAACTTATCGTTGAATTTGTGAAATGTGTGCCATGGTCCATTACGACGTGAGCAGGTCAGCGTGAGCCGTGTAGGGATTGACGGTGGTCATCTCTAGGTCGGCCGTTGAACTGCCGTCGTAATCGATATGGATATTTGTGAATCCGACCTGTGGGGCGGCATTTATGAATCCAGCCGTGGGCTATGTGTATCTTGCCTGTATGGCTTGTGTATGAAATGCATTATATGAATCCCAGCTGTGGTGAAATGTGTTGTGTGGATTGCTGTGATGCAATGCAACGTGAGCAATTCAGCATGAGCAATCGTAAGGGATGACATGTGTCATACTAACCATTGCCGTTGTAATTGCCGTTGTAGATGCTTGTTGTGGTTAATGATTTGCTTACATGCATTGTTATTGTACATTATATGATTGATTTGTTACTACGGGGATTCTTTAGAATCTCACTCTCCCAAAATTAACCATTTTAGACAGGGCTGAAGGATCGAGAGGCAAGCGGGCGACAAAGAGTAGTTAAAGCTCCTGTTTAGGAGTATATTTTGGGGTTAATGGTTATCATTGTAGATTTTGGAATTGTATATCTATTGGATGTTTTTGGGAAACAATTGTGTAAAATGAGATTGGTAGTATAGTTTTGTGTAATCCCCAAGTTAAGGGTATTGAATTGTGGCTTTGTGCCTTTGTAAATCCCTTATCTAATGAATGAAACCCGAGTGAGTCGAGAATTTATTTGCACTCTGATATTTGTAAATGAAATCCACCTGTTCAGGCCAGTATTATTTCGTATTGAGAACTTGAGACCATTGTGAATAAGTTTTGAAAAATGTTTTTGCAAATCCGATTTTTGGGCAATAGATTGTCTTAATAAGTCCCATTTCGAAATATGGTCTCTAAGTACAACTTGATTTTGAGTTTAAGAACTAAATCCCGACCTAAGGTGGGAAGGGGGTTACATACTTCTAAGGATATTTTAGATAAAAATATTAAATGCACTTAAAATTTCATAAAATGCTTATTGAAATATAGAACTTTCCAAAAAAACTTCATATATGAAATAAATATAGCAAAAATTATAGTTAATATATTTATTTTTTAAAAATATTTTTTTAATGACATATACATATATATATTTTGAAAAAATTTGTTCATGTTAATAAAGTGAACTCCTTACTTAAAAATATTGTAAGTTTTTGTTCTTATTATGATAATTAATATATTTAAACTATAGATGAATCATATTTTGTTTTGTTACATATTAATATTGATATATATATATATATATATATATATATATATTGAAAAACATAAGTTATAAAGTAATGAAACTCTTTAAAAAGGAGAGAGGAGATGACATTAAAGTCATTTTATCCACATTTTGAAATCCTAAATTAGGTTGATGACTCAATTACGGATTTATTGAATTTACCAACTTGATTTAGAACTATCATAATTTAAATAGCTTTATATGGGATTTTCTCTATCCTAATTGTCCAACTAAAATTAACTAATTTCACAATTTAAGAAGTAATATAATTAATTTCAAAACTTAATAAAAGATCTGTTACTTTTTAATTTTGGCCGTCATTGACTCACAATAAATAGCATTCTAGGCTTGTACTCCCTTATTGCTTTTTATAAGATACCAATATCGGAATTATAAATATCAAAATGTTAGTTAAAATTAGTTAAAGATAATAAATATATAAAAATACAACTCATTTTTTAAAAATACCCTTATTTATAAACAAGGAGTGTGTAAGAGAAAATAAGTGTAAAAGTGAGGAGAAAGACATATAATTAATTGAGGGTACAAATAAAAAAATCTATTAAATGTTTATACATCTCCAAATGATATCTTATATAAAGGAAGACACATTGAAACAACGGTATTATAAGAAGGAATAGAGGGAGTATATGGTATCTCAATAAAATTTTGGGAAAAAGGCAGAAAAAGAACTTTAAAATTATAAAATCTCAAATCAGGTTTGTTACCAAAAATTGATGAGGGAATAACGAAACTTGATAAGTAATTCACAACTCATTTTTTTATAAAATATCTGATTTAAAATTTTGTAATTTCAAAATTCTGTTTATGCTTTTTTCCCTAAAATTTTTAAGAGTATATCTTTTTTTCCGCTTTGATGTGTTATCTTTATGGTTTGATACACTATGTTTTTTAAAAAATCATAGGGATACTTTGCATTCAAATGAGGATCACTATAATAGTGCTCGCCCACACATTCGAATGAGTTTTTCTTGAGTCCATTCGTTTGTGCCATGTGGGAAGGGCCTTGATCCGCCTATCTGTATAGGGTTAGGTTCTTTTCCAGAGAGAGATATATATATATATATATATATATATATTATACTTCTTTTCCTTTTTTATTTTTTTTGGCCATATTTATACTTCTTTTTCAGATATTTTGTTTTTCCTACTTTACCTCAAGAACAAGGTCCATTTTAATATAGACTTACACTATCACTCTATCTGGCAAATTTTGTGGAATGAGCCCAAGACTTTCAATTGGGTTTATGATAAATCTTTTAAATACAAAGATGAGCATGAGCGTCTAGGTGAAGGCGTGGGATTTCCCCCTCCCCCCCCCCCCCCCCTCCTGAGTTAGAGGGGTATACACTAATGTTTGGAGTTATAAGCAAAGATTGAAACTGCAATTTTTCACTTGTAAGTTGCACTAAACTACAAAGTCATTAGTTTTCTCTAGGCCAAATACTACAAAAGCCATTATTAGTTGGAGGTGTGGAATTTGCTATATTGTTCCTTCTATTTTTGACAAATTCTAGGGTAATCATGACATTTTGCTGGGAAACATGAAATAAAATAAGTCTTAATCTAGAATATGAATCTTAAGTTACTCAAAATTCTGTAAATTAAGCATTAAATTTAGATTGATAATATATATTAAAATATTTAAAAGTTAATTTTTATATATTTATTTTAATTTTTAATTTTCTTAATTTTGATATTTTTATATAATAAAAGTAAAAACGAGGTTGTATTTAGATTAAAAAATAATTAATTGGAAGGTATATGCGATGAAAAAAAATTAATGGGGAATAGCACAAGCACAACATTCATACGCTTAAGTGGAATCTATGTGCCTTCTTGGGGTGTCTTGGCATTTTTGCGTTTACCTTTTAGTCGCTTCCCTCTGCTGTTATCACAATGGCAAGATATTTACCAAATTACCCACAAGTTTTTATAATAAAATAATAACAAGAACAAAATAGAAAAGAGGGATTGCACTCGTGTCAATTAAACTTTCTTCAAAAAAAAAAAGAGGGCAATATTTTGTACTCCCTCCTGTGTGCTTGATATAAACATATTTGGAGAATTAATTTTGACCCCTAAATATAAGATATAATTTTTATATTTATTAATATTTTCTTAATTTACTCCTATTATTGCTTTCTTAATAATAATTAAGATGGAGAGGAATGAGCTAACAAAGACAAATGACTATCAGGGAATCTTGATATAACTAGGGGAAAAAAATAAAAAAAAAACTAGTAACTAGTACTTTCCATAAAATAGATAAAAAAAATTATAATATAAAAACCCAACCTACTATATTAACTTTTTTTTTTTAAACAACAAGCACATTATTATACCTGTTTTGAAATACACACAAGCAGACAACTTCACCTCAACAGACAATCTTCACCCTTAAATTAGGCTTTAGAGCAGATTTCTCCATCACAAACCCACCCATCAGCTTGCTTATTCCTTCTTGTTCGTCAGTATTTTCTTTAGGTTTCTCTTCCTCCAATGCACAGTTTGGGTGGAGATCGAAGTCACACTCGTCACAATAGTATGACCATGCTTGACCCTCTTCATCACAACCGTCACAGTAATAAATCTTCCGATGACTCAACAAAACCTCATGCTCATGAGACTTATGCGTCATCTTCTCAGGCCACCCGTTTTCCTTTGCCATCTCTTCAGAAGCTGCCTCTTTGGCCTTCTCTAACTCAGCAAGCTCAGGAAACTTCTCAGGAGTAAAAGGGTATGCAGCAATCCCATGCTCTTCAATAGTCTCGGCCACATTAGAATGAAGAGTTTTTCCATCTGGCCTAATAATAACCAAAGTGGGCAAGGTGGATAGGTCAAAGTAGTGAGCTAACTTCTCACAGGTCTTGTCCTTGTATGGCAATGCCAACCAGGGCAAGCCTTTTAGTCCTTGCTTAAAGGATTCTTCATCATCACCACCAACAGATATCAACACAATCTCAAAATCCTCACCCTTTGCTTTGAGCTTCTCATAAAACTCCACAAGCTGTGGGGTAAACTCAACAGATGCTTCATATGAAAAAGATGAGAAATACAAACCTACCGTCTTCCCCTCAAGTTCAGACACAGGTACCTGCAAGTAAATGAAAGGTAAAGGGACAGTTCTAAATATATACTTCTAAATTAGCTTCAGCCTTTAATGCACATAAGTACAGGGAAGACTTGCTCACATCTATCGTGGGTAGAGAGTAGAATTACAGAAACTTACTTGCTTTCCATCAGAAGATATAACAAAGTCACGTGACTTGAATACCAAAAGAGACCTCAAGGACTGGTTTCTCTTGGCTTCCTCTTCTTGTTCTTTCAACTCTTTAGTCCTTTCTGGTGTGAAAGGGTATGCTTCAGCTCCATACTCAAGTACAACCATTGTTCCATCTTCAGTGGTGACCTTACCATTCTCATCCAGGATTACAACGTGTGGAATTCCCCGGACCTTGAACAATTCATTGAGGTGTTTGCGTGTGTCGGAATCAGAAAATGGGATGGCAAGCCACGACAACTTAGAAAGAGAGAAACATCAAAAAACAAAATAGCCAAATGAGAAAACGGAAGGGACGACGGCCTTTTATTGTTGTGGACTTTATAGCGGTTCTTGAAAGAACCGCTACATAAACCACTACACAAAAGCTAGGGCATAAAAATTTGTAGCCGTTATAAAATAACCGCTACAAATGTGATGATCTTTGAAGTTCTGTGGCGGTTATGAAAACCTAACCACTACACTATTGGTGTGGCTTGGTGGCGCCAAGTGGCGTGACCTTTGTAGTGGTTTATATGTTGTAACCACTACAAGTTAACAATGACAAATTTTGGTGGGAAACTCATGTCATATTTGCAGCGGTTTTATCCTTTTAACCGCTACAAATAACATTGTCAATCAGTCACGCCACTTGGCACGTAACTTACCACTACAAATGTCACAATTTGTAGCGATTAAGGGTAACCGCTACGAAATCTCTTTTTTTGTAGTGAAAATGATCTTGAACATCCCTATCTATGAGTTCCTTCTTAATCTCTTCAGTTGTAGGCTGTTACAAGTAAATAGCAAGACTGAGAAAATTATTGGAACATACTGAAGTACCATGAATCCAAAGGACAATAAGCTTACATAAAATTGAAGTCTCTTGAAGTCAAATACCTGATGGAACTCCACAAGAAGATCATTGCCAACAAGATATCTATCAACTGATAAAGCAACAACACACCCTGAACCAACAGCTATTATGGCTTGCCTCCATTCGTGATCCTATGAAAGCACTAGGGAAAAAATGAATTTTAATAGAAACTACAGCAATAAATAAATACATGTTATTTCCAAAAAAATGGTAAGATCAAACAAAATAGATTCAAAAAATCCACTTCCTGAAAAGTTATATTAGTTGTATGATCAGTACGAATAATATAACTTCATAACTACTCAACTTGGTCCTAAAGTTTTACTTTTGTTTTGCGACTATTTAGAAGTTAGAACTAATAGAACCCTACTAGACAAATACACCGGATATGCTTTAGATGGACACTGCAAAAAAAAGAATGGATGTTTGACAATCGTCTATTGAAGGAGTATTGTAATGGGGTAGGGGATTTCATAAGGTTTGCAATTCGTAATAATGTTAATGATCATGGTTTCATTATTTGTCCTTGTGTCAAGTGTGGCGTTGTGAAGTGTGTTAATCCAGACACTAGTGAGTTGCATTTAGTGATGTAAGGAATTGATCAGACTTCTACCTGTAAATTCGAATAGCTTAATTTCTAAAAATAGAAGAAAGAGAAGCACATTTAATCCAATGGTAGCAGATGAACAATTGGTCTGGGTGCGTGTTTTTTTTCCAATCTACTGGACCTCAAAGTTGCTTAAGGTATGTAATACATATCGAAAACTGCATTTGTTTCATGATTGGAAGGTTAAGGTATTGTATAAGATGAGAGAAGACAATGCTTTAGCTGATGCATTAGAGAGAAAGTTCTTACCTACCAAACTACATAGCGATTCGCAACAAGATTGTTGAAGGGAAAACAATTTTTGACTTCAGAAACTATAAATATGATTGTTGCAAGATGGCTAGCTTCTTGCTTCTTGGCTCAAGCCCCATAACATCAAACAGCTTTAGGCCATGTTTGGTTTGAAGGGAGGGGATGGAAGGCAAGGAATGGAAGGAAAGGGTACATGATTACTTTGTTTGGTTTGGTTAGAACAATGGTTTGAGAACCAAACCGGACGGTCCAGCTGGTTCGATCGTCAGCCAATCAATAAGCTACCCAAATGAGTGTACTGGCCTGTTTTTCCCTTGGAAGCCGTTTTGGGCTATGATTTATTCATTTTTGGGCCACGAACCGGATTTGAGCCGAAAACCAGAATGGGCTTTTAATAACTGTCTGGCTCAAAAAATATGAAAAAAAATAGCTGCCAAAAAAACTAAGGCAAAAAAAGGCATATATATTAAATAATTAATTAATTATATATAGTTATTTACCCAAAATGCCCAAAATCAGAAAAGTCACCCTACTCAATCAAGAAAGTGCCTTAAGGTTGAACTCCGTCTCTTCTACTGCCAACTGAAATTGGAAAGCCTGTGCCCATCATTGTCCATCGTCAGCGCCATTGTCCTCTGTCGTGCGTGGCTGGTGTACGTGTTGTTGTGGTTTTTCCTCTATCCCTCATGCCCAAACCCCCAAATCCCCTCCTTTGCCACCTCACCAATGATTCTACTATGTAGTGTGTAACATATGTATGCTATGTTCTTTTGCTTTTCTCAATTAGCTCAAATTGTGGATTATTTAAATTGGAATATGAAGCTTTTTCCTCCTCTTAGCTTGATGTGTGTTGAGAAGCCTCCCCAATGATTTTACTGTGTAGTGCGTAAGTTATGTATGCTATGTTCTTCAATGTTCTTGTTTTACTACTGGTTTATTGAGTTATTGAGTGATCAGACTTTAACTTACTTGTTGCAATTTTTGAAGCTCTTTGATGTTGTTAGTATATTTAATTGGCATTAGTGAGATGCACAAGATATGTCACTATGTCCCCAATGTATGTTTATTAATTGGCATGAGAATATTGAAGAAACAAAGGAGGCCTTCTCTATTCCCTAATGTGAGTGTATATAATATATTGTGTGTGTGTGTGTGTGTGTGTGTGTAAGAATGATGTTTGAAATAGTTAAAAGAAAGACGGGTCATGACCTAACACGTAATTCCCATCCAAATACAATTTTTGAAGCTAGTGGAAGAGTATAAAAGAAGAAATGTTGAGTGATCATTTGATGTGTCACAACTCTTGAGCTCTTGTGTAACCCAAATCAATTACTATCACTTTGTGTGTATAGTTCTTATACCATACAGACTCCTTCACTCACTAAGTACTCCATTACTTCGTATAGATGCTTCCTTATTTGCTAATGCATGTCTTCTATTGCATATTGCCCTTCTATATCACTGCTTTGGATTGTTGCCTCCCAATAACATATTTCATTACCCTTGAAATTTATGAATCCCGTTAGGCCTTGCCTTCCTTCTCTCTTCCCTATCTCCTTCATCTAACTATACTTGTATCAATTCCTCACATACATTACCAGACCAGAAAAATGTACACATCTACTACTACCCACATTATAGATATTTTTTAAAAAAAAAATGCATAGTATTAACATTAAAGCAATGTGTGGTAGTACTAGGTACCAGTGTTGGTGTTGTATGGGTGACACTCACATTAGACAAATCCATCGGTGTGAAGACCTTTTATTAGGTTTGTAGTAATGAGAGGTTGGTGTGTGCAACAGTGAGAAATGCATGGAGTTGTTTTACACTTTCACTGTTGGACCCATTCACACACACCATTCAATGGATTGCTCTTTCTTTATTCTTCTCACTAAACTTCAACATACTCTAAAATAAATAAATAAATAAATTTGTCTTCATCTAGCCTACAACTTGCTACATGTTTATTTGTCATATATATGATTTTGAGGTTAAATTCAGCGGTAGTTCTTCTAATAGTACAGGGAGCTATGTTTTTGCAACATTAATTCTTGATTTTTAGTGCTACAATGTTTGAACTTTGAAGATATTTCTAACCTAAAATGATAATAATTGATTTTTAGTGTATTATAGGAACTAGAAAATGTCATCACAAGTATAACAAGTATCAACTACTGCTCCCCCCACCCAATCTATCAGATCAAAGGCTGATCCAACGTGGGAGCATTGTGTTCAAGTGCCAAACAAAACCCCAGGTGGCAAACCTCACTTGAAATGTATGTATTGTGGAAAGGAATTTGCAGGGGGAGGAATATACAAAATGAAACAACATCTTGCTGGAGCAAAAGGGGACATCATAAGTTGTTAAAAGGTTTCAGGAGATGTTCGCTATCGATTGAATGAAAATTTGAAATATATTGAAGAGAAAAAGGGAAAGAAACAAGATACATTTGAAGAAGATAATCCATAATGACCTAATATCACACCATTAAAAGGGGATACTCTAAATTTGGAAGAAGTTCTTCCTTTACATACTCAAAATCCTTCTTCAAGATCATTTGAAGTTTTGAAAAGAAAGGCACCTACAACTACCAATAAATTCTTTGCCCCAAGGACAACCCCGGGTGCACAGCCTGGAATAAGAAGTGCATTTGTAGGTAAAGAAGCTATGTATAGAGCAGACATGGCTATTGTAACCCCCTTCACGCTTAAGGCCGAGATTTAGTTCATAAACACGTAATTGATGTAGAATTAGAGACCTTAGATGATTTTGGGACTTAAACAAAATCAAACTTCCCAAAATCATGGCTTACAAAAACTTTTACAAAACATATTTGTGACGGTCTCATAATCACATTTCAATACTAAATGGCCTACACAGGTTGATTTCATTCACAATTATCAGAGTATAATGCAAATTCCCGACACACTCGGGGTTCGATTACTAATTCAGGGTCTATACAAGGCACAAAGCCCAAGTAGTTTCCCATATAAGGGGATTACATAATTACTATCCAATATATACATGTAATTCCCAACAAAATATATCCAAATGATTTACAAAATGATAACCAAATTTTTTTTCCAAAATAGACTCCTATCAATAAGCTCTACCCGCTCTTCGTCGCCCACTTTCCCTTTGATCCTTCTGCCCTATCTAAAACATGGTTTTTGGGAGAGTGAGATTCTAAAGAATCCCCGTAATGTCAAATCAATCATAGTATGTACAATAATAAGGCATGAAATCAAATCATTATCCACATAAAGCAACTACAACGGCAATGGTTAGTATGACACATGTCATCCCTTATGATTGCTCACGCTGTATTGCACAACACAATCCACATAATATATTTCACCACAGCTTGGATTCATATAAAGCATTTCATCACACAAGCCATACAGGCAAGATTCAAAACTCACAGCCCACGGCTGTATTAACAAACGCCGCCCCACGGGTCGGATTCACAAAGTTCCATGTCGATTATAACGGCAGTTCAACAGCCAACCTAGAGATGACCAACGTCAATCCCTACACGGCTCACGCTGACCTGCTCGTGCTGTAATGGACCATGGTACATGCAATTCATAGTTCAATGATAAGTTATGCATACCAAAACATCATACACAACATGAGAGAAAAGTCACTACCTGGTTCGTTCCGTGCCTGCTTTGTCGCAGGTCTCTCCCGAGGAGGGCAAATATAGTATCCTATAATTATAATTAGGGATGAAGAGTTATTCTCTATTCCAATACTCAATTGACTTCACAATACTTAGATTTGGTTATCATTTATGTCCTTTAAGTAGTTACAATTGGCTCTAATAAAAGCCCTAAAGGATTGGGAAACATCGGGTTGGAAACCACTTTTCAAAATTACAAGGTGCTGAAAACAGGGGCTGGTTGCAGCCAAAAAAACTCTGGCTGCGGCCAGAAACAACACAGAAAGTTTTTGGCTGCAGCCAGAAGCAGCACAGAAAGTTTCTGGCTGTAGCCAAGGATTACTGGCTGCGGCTAGAATGTGCACAGAAACTTTTGCGCTGCAGCTAAGATTTTCTGCTGCAGCCAAGGCAATTTTGAAAATTCATAACTAATTTTAGAAAAATCAAAATGAGGTGATTCTAAAGCCCATTGAAAGCTATTTAAGTCCTCTTCATAGAAAAAATATGGGACATTACTGAAAATCACCACAAAAATACAGATTTCAAGAAAATTCCGCCTTGCTTCAGAATTGTTCCCAAATTTAACATCAAACTTTGGACAGTCATAACTCCTAGCCCAAAAAGCGAAATGACATGAAATATATGTTCATTTTGAAGCTTGGCAAGTGAACTTTAAGACTGGAAAGTTTCATAATTTTCCAACACCATTTGATATTTTAAAACGTCCATGCAAGATCACTGCCAGAACAGAGTTTCTTACTAACCAAAACTTGCCACTTTTAAAACTAAGTTCCCAATGGTTCCAAATTCATATTCAACACTTCTCCCACACAATTTTCCACAAGGAACACAATGGCAATCTCAAAATTACCAAAATCCTACTCCTTTATCATGCTTTGGTTTTGGGCAACACAAACATCAAAATTCCAATCTCATCTAAACATCAAATTTCAATCACCAATCAATCTATCTATCCTAAACTCATCCCAAAATACCATTCTCATGCCGAAACATACCAAATGAATAGTGGCACTCATTTTTGGATTCAAGGCCAAATTTCTAGAAATTACAAACTAATCCATTTGACACAAAACATAGATAGATAGATAGGTTTCACTCACCTTATCAACTTTCTCCAAGGGAGTCTTTGATTCTCCAACTTTCACAATTTCTCTAGAACTCAATCCAGCCCCAAATACCAAACTATTACCATCAAATAAAAGCTCTTGATGCAAGGAACAACATTAATGAATGAAGTTTTGGCATTAGAGATCATTTTCCCTTATCTTTTCCAACTTTTCTTCCTTCCCTTGGTCTTCAATGGCTGACGAAGAGAGGGAGAAGAGAGAGAACGAGAGAGATGAGAGGGAAGAGTGATGAAGAAGGGAAATAATCATACTCCCTTCCCATTTCAATTTTTTCAGCGTAAAAGAGGGAGAGAGAGGAGAGAGAAATGCTTAAAAAAACCTTTGACTTTTCTCTCTCACACACATACAAGCCAACTTGTCACATGACTTCTTCTCATTGGCTCTCACACAATAAGCACCCAATTAGCTTATCTAATCCCTCCATTAGTCATTTTAATTACACTTCTCATTTTCTCTTAGTTAGCAATTAATTTTCCCATTAATCACCAACTAATTGCCCAATAATTCCATTCTTCCAATTTCTCAATAATTATGACGTATTAATTAAAATAGCCATAAAACACATAATAATTCCCATTTAAATTCATAAATATCCACACTAATCCTCATTAGCCCTTAATTAAAAATTGGGGCATTACAGCTATGGCTAGGTGGATGTATGATTGTTGTATTCCAATTAATGCTATCAATTCATTTTACTTCCAACCTATGATAGATGCTATTATAGCTATTGGCCCTATTTATAAAAGTGCTATCTTACATGCCTTCATAACAAAATTATTAAAAGGCATGAATAAAGAAGTTCAATTGTTAGTTGATAAATGCAGGAATTTTGGGCAAAAACTAGTTGCACAATAATGGCGGATGGTTGGCAAGATCAATAAAATCGGCAATTAATTAATTTCCTGGTTTATTGTCTAAAGGAATTGTCTTTATCAAATCTATGAATGCATCAGACATTGTCAAAGATGCCCAAACTTTGTGCAACCTATTCATGAACATGGTTTTGTTTGTTGGTGTGGATAATGTCTTCCACCTTGTTACTGATAATGTAGCTAATTATAAAGCTGCTGGGAAATCATTAGCCGAAAATCATCCTTCTATTTATTGGTCTCCTTGTGCTCCACATTGCTTTAACTTCATTTTGTTAGACATTGGCAAAATGCAAATTATCACACGTTTATCTTCACGTGCATCTTTGATTTCAAAATTCATTGACAACCATGGATTTTTGTTAGCTTGACCGAGAAAAAGAGAAGGGTGGACATAAATCATCCATCCAGGAGCAACATGATTTGCTACTACTTTTATTGCCTTAAAAAGTATTCTTGAGCACAAACATGATTTACAAGCTTTGGTAACTAGTGAGACATTTACTGACTCTAGATACTCAAGAGACCATAAGACAAGGGATGTAATTGCGATTGTATTGGATAGTGTATTTTAGAATGATTGTCTGGCCATTATTGAAGTAATTAAACCTCTTATAAAACTTTTGAGAATTGTAGATTCTGATAATAGGTCTTCACTTGGATATATTTATGATGGGATGCACAATGCACGGAAAGCTATCAAACGTACTTTCAATCACACAAAAAAATTGTACAAGCCATTCATGAGTATTATTAAGAGTAGATGGGATTCTCAGCTTCGCCAAGATCTTCAAGCAGTAGCTTATATCTTAAATCCTGCTTTTCTTATGATAAGGCTAACTTATCTCAAAAGCCAGAGGTTATGCAAGTATATCTATCTGTCATATATAGGAAAATCACATCTAATAGGACTAAGTTTTCCAAGAAGGCATATTATACCAAGACAAAAGTGGCACCTTCAATAGTCCCATGGCTCTTGAATATGCAAAATCAATGTGACCTGGAAAAATTTCTTACTTCTTAATTCTTATACAGTTATACTGTACTATACAAATCTGACTTTAATTGTTTTTTTATATATGATTATGTTCATTTTAACATCATAGATAAATAGTGGCAGTATTTTGGAGGTAGTTGTTCCAATGTTAAAAAGTTGGCTATTCAATTGTTGAGCCAAACTGCTCCTTCTTCCGGTTGCCAAAAGAATTAGAGTGTCTTTGAAAGGATACACTCCAAGAAAAGAAATAGATGGGAACAAAAAAGGTTAAATGATCTTGTCTTTATTCATTACAATTTTTCGTTTGAGGAATATGTATATTTTTCTAAGCTTTTCACTTTACAATTTACACTTTACTTAATTTTGTATTGGTACAAAAATTATTAAATGATTTCCACTAAGTATACTAATATTTTTTTCATGCTTTTTTAGGATTCTTAACAAGAAAAAAGAGTTTGATCCCATTGATTATGAAAGTATTGATAAGATTGAATATTAGATAATGGAAGATATTGATTCTCCTCCACTTTCAACACTTTCCGCTGGAAGGATAGAAAAAGACATCATTTATGATAATATCACATTACTAATACCAAAAGCTACCATCAATAATGAAGGTTAGATATTTTAAATTTGAGACATGTTACTTTTTTATTTATATTATATGTTACTAATTTTTATAATTTGGTTTGTTGCATACTATTTTATAAAGATGCTTTTGAAGAACAAGGCAATGAGGCCCATCCTCTAGCTAAGGATGGAATTGGAAGCTCTAGGATTGAAATTAGAGGTTTTGATTTTGTGTCATTTCCTCAAGAAGATGATAACATTTATGGTCCAAATTTTTTTTAAGAAACTCATGCTTAGATCAATCAAGAGCCACCAATATTTGACAAGTCATCAAATCATTATTGTTAGTGTATTTTGTTAGGTTGATGGTTGACTTAAATTTTCCTTAAATAGTATTTTTGTAACCTTGATAACTTCCTATCAAATTACACTAAAGACTAATTGTGATATATGTATAATATATAATATTTTTAAATTTAATTATTACATCACCAATCCAGCTGAACAGCTCGACCATTCCAACCATTTAAACCTTGACTCGCTGACCTTTCCAACTCAACCGCTTCGGTCCGGCTTTTAAAACATTGGGTTGGAAGGAAGAAGAGGTGAGGGGTTTTTAATAATGCTTTGTTTGGTTTAAGAGGGGAGGAATAATAGCAATTTACCATTCTACTCTAACATATTTGGTGTTATTTTTTATTTATATGTTATATAAATTAATTTACATCTTGCCTAATTAATATAATAATGTTTTTATTTATAATTAATATAATAATTTTACTTATTATATTTAATTTAATTATTATATACATTATTATAATAATTAATATTCATTAGAAACCCTAAACCCTAATTTATAATTAATATAATAACATTAATGAATTTATAATTAATAAATTTATAATATATGAGAATATTATTATATTGATTAATTAATAGAATAATATTTTTATTTATACTTAATATAATAATATATATTTTTTAAATTAATTTTATCATAATATATTTTTCTAACTATAATAGTATTTTTTATTTATAACAAGATATATTTATTTTTAATTAATTTCATAATAATATATTTTTAATTTAAATATATATTTATTAAAATTTAATAAAACTGATATATTTTTATTATAATAATATTTTTAATTAAAATTATGTTAACATATTTTATAATTATTATATTTTTTTATTCTAATCTAATTTTACAATAATGTAGTTTATATTATAATAATATTTTTATTTATAAAAATATAATTTTTTAAAAATTTTATTTCATAATAATATTTTGTGATGATAAAAATATGTTTCTATTTAAATTAAGTTAATCATAATAATCTATTTTTTTGTTATAATAATGTTTTTTATTTAAAATTATAATGTCATATGTTATAATTATAATAATTCTTTATTCATAAAAATATAATTTTCATATTAAATTATTTTTAGTAATATATATTAATTATAATAATTTTTTATAATTAAAATATTTTTAATAATAATAATATTTTTATTTGTTATAATATTTTTCATCATGAGCATTATTGGAATATCACATAAGTTATATAGGTAAGGTGGTCCAAAATTTTGGCCGCCCTCCAATTGGAGGGGAGCCAAAATTGGGGTATTGAAGGAGTGGGGATGGAAACTTTGGGGTTTCCTCCCCTCCAAAATTTCAAATCAAATGAGGGAGGAGCTCATTTTTCCTCCCCTTCCCTCCAACCAAATGAGGGAGGGGAATGCACTGACAAGCTAATGGGTGTCATTTGATGAGTTTATGGGCTTGTCTTAACAACCATCGCTGCCCTTATTAATAACACATTCTGACTTTGTACACCAAATACAAATGAGATTGAGAAATCACTTCGTAAACCGATGGTGATGAAAAACACATTCACGGCGACGAGGAAAAGTTTCAACTACAATGCGGAAAAGCTACACCATCGACAAATAAAAAGCTTCAACGAGCCACCCATGAGGAAGAGGTTTCGATGACGACAACATTTAGGTGATGGTGAGTGTTGTTTATCTAATAGCGATGGCAATGATAAAGAGTTTCAACCATGGGGGGAGAGAGGGGAGTTTGAACTGGGGGTCAGCTTTTGGTGTGTTTTATTAAGGGTATTTTGGTCTTTTCACAATTTGATTTTATTGCACTAATGTCCCACAAGACTTACCTTCAAATTGGAGATTTTAGGGGACCTTTGTATCGTATTTTGTCTAGCTTCGGACCTCAGTGTAAATTTCCAAAAAATTTATCATCTTTAATCAGGATTCCTATGCCATATATACATTCTCCTTTTTTTTTTTGGCGAACCATATAGACATTCTCTCTCCTCTATTTTCTTTTTTTATACCCATCTCTCTCCTCTAAGCTATAACAGAAGCCAAAAGCTAAAAGTGATAAGCTGTAAAATGTGGTTTAATAAAAGGGAGAATGACAAAAAAATACCACTTGAACTTCAAAAACCCCAATTAGTCCGTTGACAAAGATTTACGTTGTCAATCCCATTACCATTCTTGTCAGCGGGATTTTGAAGTTCAAATAGTATTTTTCTATCATTCTCCCTTAATAAAATAAGCATCTTTTCCCATGTAAGCCCAATGGGGAAAAAGCTAAACAAAACATAGCCAAAAAGAAAAATTAAAAGCTCCCAATATTAGTTTTATCCCCCAAAAAACAATCTTGCCTTTTGGCCTCAAATAAACCATCCCAAACACACAAATACATTTAGGCCTCCAGACTTGTTCCCCAAAACACCCTCGATTGCTTGTGTAGGCTGAGCAACACACATGATTTTGAGGAACAATCCTTTGTTATTTTGTTGTGAAATGTGAAATCACTTGGCCCTATGTAAAATCACATTGTTCAAGATCAGAAATATTATAAAAATTAGATTATCTCCAATCATATAATTAGTCACAAAAAATAGCATTAAGAAAGAAAAGTGTATAGAGAGTTTACCTTTTTTTCCTCTTCACATCGATCTTTCATTTTTCTTTTCTTTTCTTTTGATGAATATCTTTCATATTTCTTTACGTCTATACTATGTGTACTAATTTATATGTTTTGTAAAATGTCAAATTATGTGACTTAGCTTATGAACAATATTTCTTAATAAGAAATCTCACGATTTGATTGTGTATTTTTATTATTTAATAGATTTATTTGATTTTGAGTAAAATTTGATAGTACAACTCCCCCTATAATTAACTTCACTTGTACTATTTTTTGTCTTTAATATAAGAACTATTTAATTAATTTGAGTATATTAAGAAAGTTCATTAAGTTATTTATTTGTAATAAATATGAATTAATTTTTCTAAAGGACCATGTATAATCATGACTATCCTTGAATGGAAACCCTCTTAATATATATAGTCAATACGAATACTTTAAAGAAAGAATTAAAAATTTGGGAGAGATATTTGATTTAAGTCTTATATTTAGGATTAAATTCAACCGCTTAATTAGTTCTTATATTAGAAACTGGAGGTACTGATTTTTTATTCAGTCCCAAAGCCAAATAAATGAGGAATGTTGCGTTTAGCTCTCAATGGCCAATGTAAAAATTTGTCAAAACTTTATGGCATGAATCAAATACCTTATTATGTTAATGTTATGTCATTAACCAGGAGCAACACACTATATGATTCGAGTGCAATTCATTATTGTATCTTGTACAACACATGGGTCTGCAATTTTAGTTAATTATATACTCCTTCTGACCCTAAATGTGCAAGTTAGATACTTAATTTAAAAATATTAGTAGAATTAGTAGTAAAGTTTGTTATTTGTAACAAATGTATTAGTTTTCCAAAAATAAACCATTTAATCATGGTTGTTTAGATGTGAAATGTCACTCGTTGTGTGTCCTTTTGTTCCCAAATAATGGGTGCGTGTAATTGCAAGGGCAATACATAACTTGAACTCTTTCCAAAACATCATATTCATTGGAAGACAAAATCCACAAGGCACATTCATATGTCACACGTCTCACTTTTGTCCTTCCTACATGCAACTCATAAGCTCTCCAAATCTTGAAAACTACTCTCTACTTGTTTCATTCATTATTAATTACATTTGTATATACTGAAAATAGAACAAAAATTATATAGTAAAAAGAGCACTATGTGCTTTTCAGTCTTTTCAATTCAGTCAGTTTTTTCCCTCAATATTAATGAATTTTCAGTTCATCGTTTACAAGGCTACTCCCATGTACTCAACCCTCATCTATAAAAATTATTACATCCGAATTTAAATAGTAGGAGTTAGATAACTAATTGGTAAAAATTAAAAAATAGTTAAATTAGTTATTTGTAAAAATTGGATTGATTTTCTAAAATACCCACTTTAATCATTTGAATTAGAAACTATTCATTTGATGAAAAATCACATTAATATGTGCAATCATTAGGAAGAGTTTACGAAAAAAATTATAAATTTGAAAGATAAAATAGATTGAGATTTTACATTTAAAATCAAAACAAATATTTTTACTAGCTCATATATTTAGGATCCGAGGAAGTGTGTAAAATTATATTTAATTTAAAATTAGCAAAAAAATACCAACAAAAGTTTATGTGGTTGGCAAAGACGACACTCATACCTTATGAGGACATGGATTTAAATTTCACTTAATTTTATTAGTAGGTGAGTTATAAATATCTTTTTTTAAGTGAAAATTGTATTCTTTTAGGATTTGATGAAGGGTTTCCATTTTCAAGGATTAGAGTGTAAAGGTTTTCGTTTCTACCAATAAATATACTTCCCAAAATTTAGTAGGTGAGTTAACTTCCACCAATGCTGCATTGCATCCACTCACATTAAGTTGTTGAGAACTCTCCAGTTCAGGATTATTACAATCGCTAAAACTGGGATTTCTATCGGTGAACTATGACTGGATGTTAGAAATTCTGTAGCTGATTTATCTGGAGTTGAATCAACTGGATTACTACTTTTAACATTTCCTACAGTGTCCGAGCTCATGGATAATGAAACAACATGCTTATTCTTTCCGTCATTAGATGAGGTTGCTTGATTTGATGTGGATATCTCCTTTCGAGCTGGCTGTTTAGCTTTGGCCTTTGGAATAAACCTGCCACCCACCCTAGCTACAGAAAATTGTGATAAAAAATGTCCAATAGAAACTTAATCCAGAAACACAAATTCCCACTACCTTTAAAAGGACCACTTACCACGTGAAACAAGGGCTTCTGATAAAAAATCATTACACAGATCTATGGGCCAGGTAAGCACAAAGAGCAACAACTACTGCAACCGCCTAAACAATGTTTCCTAGCAAGGCTCCAATCAATCTGACAAAACCTACAACCCTCCAATGAAATAAGATTAAGCTGGAAAACTACATAACTAAGTATCAAATAAGCAGCAGATAAAGCATTCATGAGTTTAAGAATTCTACTCTTGCCGAGTAAAATAAACCCAAAAGCTATTAAAGATACAAGTTACTGAGAACCTCTCACCTAGTAACCTTGGCACTGAAATCTTTGAAATATGCATAGTTGATATCATAGCCTTGTTAATTTTTGTTCCACATACTTTAAGGAAGATGCCTTAGTAAGCCAATTGATTCAGGAAACTGCTCCAAGTCACCAAAGAATTACAATGATAACACTTTTTCAATTTATGATCTTCCCATTAATTGAAATGAAAAATTTTAAAACAATGCAAGGAAAGGTGTATCGGTGTCCAACGCAGGGTTGACAATGAACAGAAGACAGATTGAACAAATCAATCTCACCGGATTTTGGGAGTAAATAAAGTTTGTATCGTCTTCAATACTTGCTGGAGAACCAGTACCCAGGGCTGACAACGGTGGACGACGGCCGACGGTGAGCTCGACCAAGTGTAGAATCCTGAACAAGGTGAATCTGCTGCTCTCACCAGACGATGGTGTGTTTTGTTGCGGTGATAAAATAACTTTTTCTTTTTGGCGTCCTAGAATAGAACAAGGGATTTATGCTGAAACCAGAAGGCTAGCAGAATCGAGACCCCGACACAAAGTGGACGGTTATGCTGTAATGCCAATTGCCAAATTAACTGGTTTTAGACCTGCGATGCCTTGCGACATTAAAAATTAAAAGAAGGTAAAATCTAGATAGATATTAGGGTTAAGGTGCGCCAAGCATCATGAAATATTTTTTTAGGTTTAGTCAATGCCCTTGGTGCAATTCCAACCCTAAAGTTATTAAAATGAGGCAATCTCATCAAAAAGTTAACATTACAAACGTCTGTTAACTCTAACCATTTTCATATTTTGAAAACCAGTGTCATTTATCATTTTGAAGGATCATGAACGGCCGGCGCCGGTTCCAAATCTCCAAAAAGAAAATTTCCAGTAAATGCAGGATGTATCTCCCTATTTCCTAACCTATAGGAAGCACTTTTATGCCGGAAACCAAATTCTTTTTTTGGGGTTTGAAGACATAGGACTAGAAATTATCACATCTATGTAATCACATAATCTTTACCTCTCCTCCCATCCTTCCATTGTCAGTGTGAGAATCATCCTCATTGAGGACCGCATCTTCCTTGAAAGTCAATGAATCGTGAGTGGTCTTATAGTCAGGAAACTTTTGAATTTGGGATATATCACATGGCTGGTTGACAAAATCCTCTGTGCCCTTCTCATGGAAAGAATGAAGAGTTGGATTTCCTACAAAAGCAAGATAATATCCCCAACATCACTAAAAGATCCAATGTCGGTAAATCATAGGCTGAGTCAATCAATTATAACAATGGGGGGAATCTGATTGCTGCAAAATACCTTAGATAATGAACTCTAAAAAGTTGATATAGTTTTGATAGATGTTAAGACATTTGTTTTAACCAGTGTTAATAAACAAAAAAAACAATTGTTTTTAATAATAAAATTAAACAAGCCCAAAATCATTTGGTATAAAAATGGGGGTTACTTGTAAGTTTTCCTATGAATCGTTTAAACAAAATAACCTCTTTCTAAAGAAGTATATAATGCTGCGTTTGTTTATTTCGGTTATTCTATCTTCTCTTAATTTTTGTTTTTTAATAACTTATTTTATACTCCCTCTTATCCTCAATATAAATCTCTTTTTGTAGTTCAATATTTGTTTAGTTATGTTATCATCTTCTCATAATTTTTGGCTCTTTCTAATTGCTTATTTTATACACCATTCGATCTTTAATATAAGACCACTTACAGCTTAAAGTGAACTACAAAGTGAGTCATATACTCCTTCTGTATCTAAATATAAGTTTCAAATAACCTTTTTTTTTGTTTATCAAAGAAATAGTTAAAAGTAGATAAAATCAATAAATATGTAAATAATATTTTTTTTCCAACTATGCCCTCCCTTGTAAATATAAATCTCATCCAACTTTTTAATTAATGCAATTCACATGGTCATTGGTAAAAAAAATGAACAATATATATACACACACAGTCAATAAGGGTAAAATTGAAATAAAAAAAAAAGGCGATAAATGTTGAAACAGAAATGAAGGTTATATTTTGAGATGGACCTATTTTCAATTTTGAAGCTTATATTTAAAGATGGAGGAGTATTAAAGACCGAATGAGTACTTCTTGCCATTTTAATGCTGATGTACTTTGAACTATCTTTTTACCTTTAATTTAATGGCCTTTTGGTATGAAAGAAAAAAGAAGGGAGAATGATGCAAAGGTTCCAAGGACCAAACAAAATCACAATAAAGTTCCTACGAAAAGAAATAACAATTTATTAAATATTTTTACAAAATATTGAATCATTTTTTCATGCTTTGACTTTTCACAGAGATTTTACTGTGATTTTGTTTGGTTTTTGGGACCTCAGGGTCATTCTCCTAAAGAAAAAAGTATCATCCACCAAGAATGAAAGCTTAAAACTTTAGAGCTCATCTAAGGTTATAGCCCTTTTTTCATTACCCATAGCCTTTTTTTTCTTTTTTGGCCAAACCATAGCCTTATTTTTACTAACGCCCTTATGTGTTTGTACCAACACTCTTTTTATTGGGTGTTTTGTATAGCTAGGAATACGGGTTAGATCGGTCATATAGGATGAGCTCTTCATGGGCTTCTGTTTAGGCCCGCTTACTATAAAACCTCCCATTTTTTAAGCTCGCAGTCCTACAGGGTTGGCCCTTTATAGGCTCAAACCTAAACTTATTTTAATTCAAATAAAATTCACTTTCAAGTTTTACAATGTATTTATTATTTTGCTTTAAAACATAAATTTTTAGTTAAAATAATTATCTAATGTCCAAATTAGCCTTTTTTTTAAGTTTAAATGAATAAACCATTATAGAAAACAAAATAAATCAAATCATTTAATAAGTGTTAGCCTATTACTAATACTCTATTAGGTATTTAGGTGTCTTCCATATTGATAATTTGATATAATGATATTACATATATTAATTTATTTTAAAAAAATATTAAACGTAAACCCGCTTCTTTTTAGAGCCTCTAAATCATAAGTGCCGGGCTCAGATCTAGACGGACTTTGCCCGATTTCCCAACCCAGCTGTTTTGTCATAAAAGATATAATTGAGTTCCAGTTTGAATCTTTTAAAATTAAACAAGAAACCTTTTGCCGAGGAACCATCATCCACAATGAATGAAAACACAAGAATTTAGTAAAGTCAAACCGCGGTTTCCCCAAACGTAATTTAGGTGTGTGTTTACAAAACTTATAGATACTTTCAGACAAATGTATACATACTTGCATCACTTTTGAGATATTACCGTCATTTTTACCAATACCCATAAATAATTCCCATAAAAAACAATGGTTTTGTGAATTTCACTCCGAAACCTCAAGACAACTAAACATTGTTTTTCCCTACCAAAGTATTCATCCACAGTGAACAGAAGCACTAATAATTGCCACGTAAGTCAACAGGTCACGTAGTCCCCAAAGCTACCTGAAAAAGCCACTCACTCATTTCTTAAATATAAGACTTAATTGATTTTTTTTAGAAAGATTAAGTGTGTGTTTGGGATAACGGTAGGAAAAATGACTTATTATAATTCTGACTTATTAAAAATGACTTAATAAAAAAGTTAGTTTTTGTAATGTAATTTATGTTTGGATGAGCGATTTATTTTTGAACAATAAGTGCTTATAAATCGTGATTTACGGTATACGAGGTAAGTATGTGAGAGGAGTTTTATCTCGACTTACGTAATAAGTGACTTAATAGAAAAACTACAGTAAGGACCTTATTTAATAAATAGTTTATTCAACCCATGATGCGATTTTAAAAAGCCACACCAAACATCAAAAAAACAAAACACTCATTTGGGCTTTTTTCTGGAAAAATCGGGCTTATATGCCCTAAAACGTGTTTCCAAACATGCTCTAAATACTCATTTGGATTAGCGGTAAAAGCTGCTCTTTTAACGTGGATTATGGTTTATGAGGTAAATATGTAAGAGAATTTTATCTCAATTTGCATAATCTTACTTTTACAACGCCCACTCAAACAAACACTAAAGAATCTACATAAATCACTTAATCATAATATATATTATTTATCATTAGATTATATATTCATTTATAAGTCAAACAATTTAATTTAAAGAAAAATGATAATTATAAATACTTTAATGTAAATTATTTTGTTACATTAAACTCTCCAAAAAAATCAACTAGATCTTATATTTAAGACTAGGAGTAGTAGCATTTTTCAGATCTTAATTCTTTCTCAACGTAATACATGACACCCTTACATGCTATTTTTATATGCACCAATGAGCAGAAATAACTTAAAATATTAGTCAACACAGCCGAATTTTAAGAAAGAAAGAAAGTGGAAAGCCATTTTTGAGATACATATAATGTTCTTTAATCTTTAATTTGGTACCTATGTGTATTTTCTCCTTATTAAATCTTTTAATTTTACTCTTTTAGTATTGTTAGTCCCAATGACTTTGCTCCATTAGCATTGTTCGTCCTTGTATGGAAGCTAATTATGTTGATAGAGTAAAATTAAAGAATTTGGAGAGAAAAAATAAACATGTATCAAATTAAAAATTGAAATAAATGATAGGTACTTCAAGAATAACTTTCTCAAAAATAAAAAGCTCCTTAACCTTTCCAAATGATGGCAATGAGATTCATTTCTCATCAATATTTTTCTGAAATGAACTTCCAGTCAAACTTGTAGTAAAGTCCTTCCTTGAACAAACAATTAGCCTTGTCCGAAAACTAGGGCAGGTTTACATAATTAGTCGTTACAATAACGAGATGATGTCTGTTGATTATTTTGGACTTTCGAAAGGAGAGACGTTGTCACATGATAGTGGAAGACAGTGTAGAAACTTTGACAGTATTGCCACCAGCTCACTCGTTAGTTTCTTTCAAATTCTAACTACTTTTTGATATTCTTTTTTTTTATTAAGAAAATAAAACAAAGTTTACCTATTGCATTTGATTACGTTTCCCACCTTTGGTTTCATTGGTCCTGCAGCACTTGTGAGACATCCGAAATTCCAACAGAAACAGTTATATGTGAACTTTCTCCCCAGGGAAAAAAAATGGTTCAGGGGAAGAAAAATTCAGAACACCCTAGAAATAGATGGAGAAATAGGGAAGACAAGTACCTTAACTGAAAATCAAATTGTTGAATAACTAACTATGTTGGGAGTAAACAAAGTATGTTACAAGTTACTTGAGACTGACTAGTTCAAATGATAAGAATGGTGTAGAGTGCAAGTACAGGCCTAAAGTTCAAATCTTCCCTATGCAACAAAAAAGTTATATATAAAACAAATTTTATCAGCTAGAACTAGCTTTTGAATACTTAAAGCAGGATGAAACGCGCAATGTAGCACCGCTGAGGGTGGCTGTCATCCTACTAGACCATAAGGCCATTGGCATCTGGAACTAGCTTTTGTGACAACGTTAGGTGTGTGTAATATCTACGACTTTGATATCGGGCCATTTAGTAACATCTGGGATTGAAACCCTTAAAATCTAATTAAAAAAGATCTCAACACTAATAATCGCTTTTATATTGACACCATCTTTGGAAGTCATCGTCATCGTCATTATCATCTTCATCAGATTTCTCAGCACACTGAGATGGCCCATTATCTTCCTGATGATCTTGCACAGCTTCGTCCTGCTCAGGTTTTGCATCTTTCCCTTCCTGCTTGCAAATATAACAGTTGTTAATTGGCAAGGATTGTTATGATGGGGTAGGCCCCACAAAAGTTTAAATGAATGGTTCTACAAAATGCTTTCAAGAGTAGGACTAGTAAGCTTTGACAAATGATGATTACTACAATTTCCATCTTGGCATTATATCTCGGTTATGATCACAACCTGGCCATTAACTGTGCTTCAAGCTTTTACTGGAAGATTATTGGGCTTTGGGGCGTTAAAGATCATTTAAAAGGTTGGTGTGTGGGGCCCAAGACCAGGCCCGGCCCGGCCCGTGATCAGATTGTGCTACTCACAAAGGACAGTACTTAGTGATGTTTTCCCTAAGCCCTGCAACATCATCTCAGATATGATTTCCATGATCAAGGTTGTCACAACACATGAATGATAGTGAGGCCTGAAAACCAAGTAGCAAGTCTTTTTTTTTTTTTTCCCATTCTCCAACTCTCAGATATAATTCTGATCCCTTGGAAGATTTCTTGACACTACCCGTATATCAAATTATTTGGACAAAACAGTTTTTTTAAAGAAGAAAATGAACCTGTAGGTAATCTTGCACATTTGTTAGCAAATAATGTTGGATTAAAGCCAAAGGAATCACCAAGATCAGATGGCCTAGCATAAAGTCCCCTGCACATTGAAGCAAGTTTCACATGGAGAATTAGGCAACTGAAGCCAGGTTGGGGATGCATATTACTTCAGGGATCTGTTCTGTCCCACACCCCAAATGGCAAAAACCATGCAGCATATACATGATCAATTTCAAGTAGGCCCCATAATCTAATACAGAAAATTTTTCAAAGGATGTTATTGAAAAAAAACCAACACACCGAAAAATGGCAGAAGCTATATGCATCAAAGAAGGGAAATGTCAGAAGATAAATCAAGTGGGCCAAAGGGACATACATTAGGATTAGGATCAGATGTCAAGTCCACCAATTCTTCTGTCATGCCAACTGAAGCGTCAGTAGTGTCTTGTTCTGTCTTAGCAGAAGCTTGTTGCAGCTGCTCAAAAACCATTTTAAAATGAGAGAGGCCTGCAAAAGATATGAGAAAAGTTTGCTCCAGTCAGACTATATTCTTTCATCCTTGGGTTTACAGAGCAGCTAACCATTTTCCTATTTGCTATGATCAAGGAAATAAACAATATTCATAAAAGACATCTTGTGCATCACTTCTGGATGGCACAAAACTGTTCACAATAAGAGTTGTCAAGAAAAAAGAAAAAAATCACAACCAAAAAAGGCACTATTATACAGCCACCAAAACATAACAGAAGTCATAAGCACATATATCAAGAGTAAATGCCCCTTCTTATCCCTACATGATGGATAATTGGATATAGAAACACAAACATATTAAAATAGGAATAATTATTAAAGAGGGCAAATAAAAACTCACAGAAAAGTAGAACCATCATTAAAAGGGGAAATGGAAACCCTTTGCAAAATCCATAAATAGCACAGAAAATAATGTAATCATCATGCATAGAAATAACAGCCCAAAATTGTAAAACAAAGTTCTTAACCTTTTGCGCAGTTATTTACAGCATCAGATAGGAGTAAAGGATGTTGACGTTCTTCCTGTTTGTACTTCAACTTAATTTGATGACGCGTTCGACCAGGGAAAAGTTGTTGTATCATAGAAAAATCAGTGCCAAACTGGCGAACAGCCTAAAATAAAAAAAAAAGAGAGTATAAACTAGTCAATTTACCGTTAAGGAATGCCCTGCTCCCCAAGACATTGCTACTTGCATCAAAGAGAAGCTGTTAATTGGGATATCAGTTAGAGTGAGATGCGAAACCATATTAGCATCAAGTTTAGCAGCTTTTGTCACAATTTTAACTATCAAACACTGAACACATAAGAATTAAATTCCAATAAAAAATCAACACAAATTGCCTTCTACAAATACCCCATAGAACAGTTCAGTGTCTTGCTTTGACCATTTTCCTCTAGGTTTTTTGTCCATGAAAGATTGGTAATTGAATAAAGTGGGAGCTAATGGAACGTTTTCATTAGCTCGATCATCATCTGAGCCTCTTCCATATTCTGAACCTAGCATGTCTTCATTATGAGCAGAATCCTTGTGAAGTGAGTCTCCATCTCTGCAAATGATTATTTCCAAACAGATCTATTTATTAGGATGCATTTTACTGATTTATCAGTCATAACAAGCAATACTGCAATAGTTATGCGGGTAAACTTCCTATAAGCAAAACAAGCAATATAATACGAGTAGTATGTGAGGTAAGACCTTATAGTAAAACAATACAAGCACCATATACGACCTTATAGTATTTTCACTTAGGGGCTGTTTCATACACCATGAGATAAGACCCAGTACGATTACATTTAAAATAAAACCAGATAAGTTAAAAAATTGTCCAGTGTAGTGCCACACCGTGTAACAGTTAATAGAATAAAAATGAACCGTTCTAATAAAAATACCTTTTACTAGAAAGTGCATTATATTCCTCCAAATTTGCCATGCTATACTAATTTTTAGAGATATAAAAACCATTTTGACTCTTGCCAAAAAACTTCACAAAACAGTTGGAAGAGAAAATGTCGGTAAAGTCATATAATGACAGATTGAGCAAGGCAATTGCACAAATCTTCAAGAAGAAAAAGGGGATGGGAGGAATTTCCATGATCTGATAATTTTTTCCACATGTCAAATGCTCTAATTAGAATATCACCAAAAAAATGCTCTAATTAGAAGTATATGAATGCATAACAATGAAAAGAATATACTCCAGTAAATAAGATGCTTCAAACATTACATATTTGAAAATAAGCAGATTTTGCTACTTATATTAGTTTCATATAAACAAAGAAAAAGAGATTGATATTGAGCACCTTCCATTAATCGAAGATGTTTTTGATGCTGCCGCCTCCTTTTTCTGCATAGGAAAGGGATATATATAACCATTGGTGAATTATCATATTTAATTCATTGTAGCAACATGTAAGAAGCATGGTAATAAAATACTGTAAGTATGGGGGTGCAGCTTTCTTTTCTCATTCCATATATGTAAGGTTTAGAAATTAGGATACATACCACTTGTCGCTCCCTATATTCTGCAAGCAGTATAATATCCATGATACGTAATGTTTGAGGATTAAGTTCATCCTCAGGAATTTCGAGCAAAGCCTTATCCACTATTAAAAAGTAATTCCACAAGCATCAAATGCATCAAGCCATTATCACCATTGAGAAAATTCAAGACACGATTAGTTTAGTTAGTTACCACATCTTTTTCTTCGTTGGGTTGAATGAGAGAATTTTTTACGAGGTTCTTTAGTAACTTTATCCAAATCCTCGTTGGCCGTTTTACGCTTTTGATGTGGTTTTGCATTTTTTGTTACAGATTTCTTCTTTTTCTTCATGCTTCCATTATTCAATCCATATTCATCATCACGTTCTTCAAGTTCATCAATGTTATAGTAAGTAGGGTCAAGCTCATCCTCCTCCTCAGGATCTTCATTCTCTGCTGGATTGACATGTTTAAGATTAACTTGCTTTCTCCCCTACCTCCGAGGTCTATCAACTTCATCTGTCTCACCTACTACAGAAAAATCTGTACGATTTTTTGGAGAACTGGACATCGTGGCATCTTTTTGTTTATAGCCATCATCCTGAAACCCATCACAAATGAACCAAAACATAGTACGCAATCAGATTCACAGATCAGAAAAATGAAGGAAAACATAATTCATGGAAAGTATGCGCATGAAAATTAATAATAACTGATATTTTACATCTTTTCCTCCAGGAACATCTTCTACATGCAAAAGGTCATCATAACTAGGATCATTTGCTGTATTTGTCAGTTCTTCATGTGGTTCTTCGCACACCGGGAAAGTTGGATCTGAGCCATTATTCATAGATGAATAATCAAGGGCATCATCAAGAGGGTGGGCAGGCATTGATCCTCCTAATTTCTGAGACCAATAAAATCATGACCAATTGATTAATCAAGACATAGGACTAGAAATTAGCACATCTGTGCAATCACATAATCTTTACCTCTGCTCCTAACCTTCCATTCTCAGTGTGAGAATCATCCTCATTGAGGACTGCTTCTTTGAAGGTCAATGAATCGTGAGCGGTTGTATAGTTAGGAAACTTTTGAATTTGGGATATATCACATGGCTGGGTGACAAAATCCTCTGTTCCCCTCTCATGGAAAGAATGAAGAGTTGGATTTCCTACAAAAGAAAGATAACATCCCCATCATCACTAAAAGATCCAATGTCGGAAAATCATAGGCTGAGTCAATCAATTATAATAATGGGGGAATTTGATTGCAGCAAAACACCTTAGACAATGAACTCTAAAAAGTTGATATAGTTATGATAGATGACAAGACATTTGTTAGAACCAATGTTATCAAATGATTGCAAAACTTTCAACAATTTACCTGCACTAGAACCATCTTGTGTGAGAAAGTCATCAAGGCTGAAAGTCTCCAACAAAGAAAATATGTCTATAGTCTGAAAGTCAGGGATTCTTACTTCAACAACAAATAGAAAAATAATTAACACTGAAAAACAATATTAATTCTTCCTTTACCTCTCCCACTGGCTTTCCACTGTTAGAAGGCCAATCTCTAGCCTCATTGTGAACAGCAACCTCTGCAAGCATGGCAGTAGAAGGCTCTGATGTAGAAGGGATTACCATCCCCAAGCTTCTTTTGTCTGCAGACAATGGCACCTTCGAACATGAATTATCAGTATCACTTAATGTATTGATTGTCCCAAGCATATCTGACATGGGTAAAGTCAAGTTGGTTGACTGGGTTAAGTTTATTTGTGCAAGAAGCAAGCAACTTAGAATTTTCCATCATACCATTAGATGAAGCAGAAGCAACAACAGCTGCAGTCCCTAGTCTAGGCCGAGGCATAATCTTAGGTTTAAACTTGCGAGCTATAATAAGAACAAATAAAAAATATTTATTCTTTTAGTAATACACAATTATTGCGTATAGATAAGAGCAGGAAGATTACTAACCATTCCTAAGACCCAGATCAGGGAGAGTGTCACTGAAAGGATCCAATTCAACTTTAGCCGACTCTACCTAAACAGAAGTTCCACTATAAGTAGATAATAACACCATGTCAAGAAATAGAGTACGTGAAAAATTTCATCAGACAATATGTGCAAAATTATACCTCTCCTGCTCTCTCAAGGTTAGAATTTGAATGACTTGTCTCCATCATTGCAACCTTACAATCTGATTTATCTGGAGTTGAATCAAAAGGATTACTACATTTTGTTGGAATATTTCCTACAGTGTACGAGCTCATGGATGATGAAACCATATGCTCATTCTTTCCATCATTAGATGAGGTTGCTTGATTTGATGTGGATATCTCCTTTCGAGCCGGCTGTTTAGATTTGGCCTTTGGAATAAACCATATGCCCACCCTAGCTACAGAAGATTGTGATCAGAATGTCCAATAGAAACTTAATCCATAAACACAAATTCCCACCACCTTTAAATGGACCACTTACCATGTGAAACAGCAGCTTCTGATAAAAAATCATCAAACGGATCCATGGGCCAGGTAAGCACAAAGAGCAACAACTAACTGCAACAGCCGAAACACTGTCTCCTAGAAAGGCTCCAATCAATCTGACAAAACCAACAACCCTCCAATGAAATAAGCTTAAGCTGGAAACTACATAACTAAGTATCAAATAAGCAGCAGATAAAACATTCATGGGTTAAAGAATTCTACTTTTGGAGAGTAAAATAAACCCACAAGCTATTAAAAGATACAAGTAACTGAGAGCCTCTCACCTAGTAAACTTGGCACTAAAATCTTTGAAATATACATAGTTGATATCATACCCTTATGAACTTTTGTTCCAGATACTTCAAGCAAGATGCCTTAGTAAGCCAATTGATTCAGGAAACTCCACCAAAGAATTACAATGATAACACTTATGCAATTTATGATCTTCCCAATAATTAAAATGAAAAATATGAAAACAATGTAAGAAAACGTGCAGCGGTGTCCAATGCAGGGTAGGGTTGATAATGAACAGAAGACACGGGGAACAAAATAAATGCCAGATTAAACAAATCAATCTCACCGGATTTTGGGAGTAAATAAAGTTTGTACCCTCTTCAATACTTGCCGGAGAACCAGTACCCAGGGCTGACAACTCCGCCACACTAATAATAGGAAAAAAAACCTATAAAAATTGCTAAATCCTATCACATACCGTAGAAACAAATTATCCCTGCAAAGGCGAAATTAATCGAAACATAAATCACCGAACTAATGCTTTAACAAAGGCAGCGGAAACAATAAATTATAAACATTATAAAATAAGGAATTGACTATGGTCCTGCTCTTACCTTACCGTCTCTTCACCATCTTCTCCCTTCATTACGTATCTCAGTCTATAGATTAAAATTTGAGTGGTTTAAATTTAATATTTGTACTAATGCTAGATCGTTGTTTGTAAGTAACACGTTGTATGGCTCGAGTACAGTGATAAATGAGCGAGGGCCACTGTATCGTCGCCCGGATGTAGTGTTAAATGAGCAAGGGCTACCACTCTCTTCTGAACGGAGGCAGCTAAAGAAGCTAGTTCATGAGACCAAGATCAGATTTAACACTTGGAACGTTGGGACTTTGTGCCAAATCTCTGGAAGTGGTGGGCGTAATGAATGATCGAAAGATTAATATCTTGTGCCTTCAAGAAACTAAATGGGTGAGAGAAAGGTCTCGAGAAATTAATGATTTTAAGCTTTGGTATACATGAAAGGTTAATGGAAGGAATGGTGTTGGTATCATCACTGAAAATGAATGGAAAAAGAACGTGTAGAAGTTAAGAGGGTTAAAGACAGAATCATTTCTTTCAAAATGATTGTTGGGAAGGATATTATAAACATTATCAGTGCGTATGCACCTCAAGTAGGGGCAGAAGCACATCTTAAGGAAAAGTTCTGGGAAGATTTGGAGGGGCTTATTCAGAGTATCCCACTAACCGAAAAGATTTTTATTGGAGGTGATCTTAATGGACATGTAGGTAAGGAGGCAGGACCTCATGCAAGGGCTCATGAGGGTATTGGATTTTGGATGCTCAATAATGAAGGTCAATCTATTATTGATTTCTCCCTCACATATAACCTCAGGATTGTTAACACTTATTTTAAGAAGAGAGAGAAGCATTTAATAACATACAAGAGTGGAGTGCCAAGACACATATTGACTTCTTTTTGGTAAGGAACTCTAATAGAAGACTTTGTACTAACTGCAAAGTGATTCCTGGGGATGGCATGACTACACAACATAGGGTTTTGGTCTTGGATGTGAATATTAAGTGTGTAAAATAAAAGCACCGGCAAATTTTAAATCCAAGGGTCAGGTGGTGGCAGTTAAAGGGGGAGAAACGAGAGATTTTTAAGAGAACTCTTTTGGAGGAGGAGGAATCGGAGTTACAAGAAAGTGCTAATATCATGTGGGAGAATATGTTTAAAAAGGTCCAGAAGGTTGCTAAAGTAATTTTGGGAGAATCAAAAGGTTTTGGTTAGCGGGATAAGGAAACTTGATGGTGGGATGAGACTGTTCAAAAGAAAGTCAAGGAAAGATTGTTTTAAAGCAATACACTTGAGTAATAATATTGACAATTGGGAAATGTATCGTTTAGCTAAAAAGGAGACTAAGATAGCGGTGAGTGAAGCTTGTAATAAAGCATATGAGGAGTTTTATAAGGAGTTAGGAACAAAGGCGGGGGAGCGTAAGATTTACAAGATTGCAAAGAATAAGGAAAGAAAATCGAGAGACTTGGATCAAGTGAGGTATATAAAGGATGAAGAAGGCAAAGTTTTGGTTACTGATGGAGATATTAAGAATAGGTGGGAAGCCTACTTTTATAAGTTGTTCAATGATGAAGGGGGAGAGCCTTGTGACTGTGAAGATTTGACAATTCGAGAAGGTGATCTTAATTTATCATTTTACCGCAGGATTCGAGTTGGCGAGGTTAGGGAAGCTCTTAAGAAAATGAAAAATGGTAAAACTATTGGGCATGATAGGATTCCTATTGAAGTTTGGAAATGTTTGGGTGAAGAGGGTGTTTTGTGGCTCACAAAATTATTTAATGAAGTTTTACGATTCAAGAAAATGCCAGATAAGTGGAGAAAAGTACTTTGATTCCTATTTATAAGAATAAAGGGGATATGCAAATTATAGAGGAATTAATCTTATGAGTCATACAATAAAATTAGGGGAAAAGGTGATGGAACGCAGGTTGAGGTTGGAGACTGAAATTGCTGAAAACCAATTCAGATTTATACCAGAAAGGTCTACAATAGAAGCGATTTATTTATTAAGGGGGTTTATGGAAAAGTATAGGAGCAAAGGAAGAGATTTATATATGGTTTTTATTGATTTGGAAAAAGCATATGACCGTGTGCTAAGAGATATACTCTAGAAAGCCCTGGAAAAGAAGGGGGTGCGGCTGGCATATATCAAAGCCATTCAGGATATTTATGGGGGGGGGTTACAACCAATGTTAAAACGCTTGGAGGTGTAACAAAGGACTTTCTTATAAGGATTGGCCTACATCAGGGATCAGCTTTAAGCCCGCATTTGTTTAACCTTATGGTAGATATTCTAACTGAGCCTATAAGACAGGAGATCCTTAAATACATGTTTTTTGCGGATGATATAGTTCTGTTGGCTGAATCCAGTGAGGAAATTAATTTTAAACTTGAGATATGAAAATGGACTTTGGAAGTGAAGGGTTTTCGTCTGAGTAGGAATAAAACTGAATATATGCATTGTAAGAACGATAAGAAACAAGGTCAAAATGATGTGTAAGTTAAATTAGGGGGCAAGTTATTTCGCAAGTGACAAAATTTTGATATTTGGGATCAATTATACAACAAGATGGTAAAATTGATAGAGATGTCAATCACAGAATTCAAGCTGGATGGTATAAATGAAGAAAAGCTACTGGAGTTATTTGTGATCGGAAAGTATCTAATAAAGTAAAAGGGAAGTTCTACCACATTGCTATAAGACTAGCAATGCTATATAGTAGTGAGTTTTGGGCTTTAAAGGGACTACATGAGTATAAAATGGGGGTGGCCGAGATGAGGATTTTGAGATGGATGTGTGGTCATACAAGAAAAAATAAGATTCGTAATGAACATATACGTGAAAGAGTTGGAGTGGCCTCTATTGAAAGAAAAATGGTAGAAAGGCGTTTGAGGTGGTTTGTACATGTTCAACGAAGGCCGTTGAATGCACTGGTGAGGAGGGTTGATCAAGTAGTTTAGAGTCCTGTAAAACAAGGTCGCGGAAGGTCGAAGCGAACGCTTAATGAGATCATAGAGAGACATTTTGATTAATAATATGTCTAAAGATATGATTTTCAACAGAGCACAATGGTGTCGTGCGATCCATGTACGGACAAAAGATATGGTTCTCAAGTGCTGCTCGTGCTCAGCTTTACTCTTCGAATACACTAATATATCATCGATAAAGACTACTACGAAATGGTCCAAGTACGGACAAAAGATCCGATTCATGTAGTCCATGAATACGGTAGGTGCATTGGTCAGCCCGAATGGCATTACAAGGAACTCGTAAGGGCCATATCTGGTCCTGAAAGAAGTCTTTGATACATCTTCTGCTTTAACCTTCAACTGGTGGTATCCCGATCGTAAATCAATCTTCGAGAATACACAGGAACCAGCTAACTGATCGAGTAGATCATCAATTATAGGAAGTGGATACTTGTTCTTGGCGGTCGCCTTATTCAGCTCTCGATAATTGATACAAAGACACAAGCTTCCATCTTTCTTCTTGACGAAGAGCGCTGGAGCACCCCAGGGTGATATGCTGGGTCGTAAGAACCCTTTCTCAAGTAGTTCCTCAATTTGCTTCTTTAGCTTCGCCATTTCACTTAGAGCCATACGGTATAAGGTTTTAGAAATTGGACTTGCTCCAGGCTTCAGATCAATTGAGAACTCCACTTCCCTATCTGGAGGTAATCCACCGATATCCTCCAGAAATACATCAGGAAATTCACTCACTACAGGGATACTTTTGAAGGCTATACTAGCCTTTGTTTTCATAGAGCAGAACACCATGTATCCCTGACAACCTTTCTGCAAATATCTCTCAACCTTAGCTGCGGAGAGAAGGTTAAGAGTGATTTCTGTGTTAACTCGCAGTTGTAGATTCAGATATATAACTCTTTTCTGTTTACAATCTAGTAACACACCATTCGTTGTCAACCAGTCAATCCCCAAAATTACTTCCAACCCTTCCAGTGGCAAACAAATCAGATTTACAGTCGACTCATGCCCCTCAGTGTTTATCCCACAATTCAAACAAATATCAACTGTCATAATTTGTGTTTGGTTTGGTGTAGATACAACCAAATCATATGGGGATTTATGCACATGTAAATTCAATCGTCTCACGCAGTCATATACAATAAATGAATGGCTAGCACCAGAATCAAACATAACATGCACTAGACTGCCATTGAGAGAAATCATACCTTTAATCAGCTCTGGAGACTTCTTGGCTTCTTCTTGTGTTAGTGTGTAGACCTTAGCTGAAAATCTGGGTCTAGTCTCTTCCTATTACTGCTTTTATGGACAATCCTTAGACATGTGTCCCGGCTTACCGTAATTAAAACAAGTAAATGGTTTATTGGGATCAACTTTCAATGGCGTACCATTACAAGCCTTGCTAGGATGGAATGGATTACGACAAAACCAACATGTTTGACTTCCCGAGGATCCTTGGCCTCCACGGCCTCTGGTTTGATTTGGTCTCTTCGTAGCTCCCCCAGAAGGTACACCCTATTCTTTCTCTTCTGTGCTGAGCTACCACTGCCAAAAGTACCTTTGTTACTAGTTTGGGTTGCCAAACTCGACATCGCTTCTCAATATAGCAGCATTCTTCCACTGCTTTACTAAACTCGATAAAGTGTTGTGTAACCAATTTTTCTTTCATCTATGGTCTCAAGCCCTCAATCATCATATCGGAACTCCACTCTTCATTATCATAAAGTTTGAAATAGGCTAAATACTGTGAGAGTTGGATGTATCGGGATAAATAATCATCAAATCTTTCTCGATCTTGCTGTATGATACTCAGAAACTCTTTCTTTTTCTCATGCCTGATAGATGGGGGGAAATATTTCTCATTGAATTTCTCCTGGAATAATTCCCAAGTGATAGGAACATTCATCCCCCTCAAGGTGAGCTCTATGTTCGTCCACCATCGGTCTGCGTCACCCTCCAATTTATAGATAGCTAGCAGAGTTTTCATCTTGTCTGGGCAATGCAAGATGTTGAAAATCTTATCCAGATGTTTTAGCCAATTCTCAGCCAATTGTGGGTCAAACTTTCCCTAGAAGATAGGTGGCTATTGTTTATTGAATCTGCTTAACTAATTCTAGACTTCTACCTCAGGATCTAGTAAGATATCCTTTGGTGGTATGTCTTCACCATAACCCTTCATGTATTCGTCCAGGCGATCCTCCAGGTAATCTTGCCTTTGTTGTACTCCCTGAAGTTCCCCTCTTATCTCATTCATTGTATTTTGCTGTTGTGCCAACATATCTAGTATTCGCTACTGAAATGGATCTGGTTCAGGAAGCGATATTTCCTCATGATTACCATGTCTTCCTTTTCCCCTACCTTGGCCTCGACCACTATCTCTGTAACACCTCAATCAAATAGCCAAATATTTAACCATAGTAATTCAAATATCGTCAATAAGGATGTTCAACATCCAAACCATTAAAATACAAATCAGTTTAAATAAAGCCCAAGTCATAGTGTTAAATAAAATCCTCAAAATATTTCCTCAAAACAAATTAAAATGCGGAAGTCTTAGGGTCATGACAATATAAATGACATAACATGAACTCTAGGAGCATAAAAGAGCCTCCAAGGCTCACTCTATAGGTGCCTTCCCTTGCTCCCTACTAGAACAGTCACCTGAAAATGTTAATATATAGGGATGAGATTTCACGTATCAGTAACTACTGAAAGTTTCTACCGTACACAAGCAAAACTCATATGATAAAAAGGAACTGATTACATATATATTCATATATACCGTAATTCTCATACAAGACAAAAACAGGTTTAATAACCATTGTATCAATCTGTATTTTCATCACAACATGTAATATACTATTATGTCATATGTAATATGTAAGATGCAACCTTCCTTATATCACCGTCCATCCTTATTCCACTGACTGGAGCCATAGGCTAACACATAGTCCAACAGAAACCCATCCATTTGACTGGATTGTCCCAAGCTCACCAGTTCTTAAGATACACTCGGCCAAAGGTGTAGAGCTTAAGTCTGGACTATGGCTCCCCTCCTTAAAGGAATACAACTAAGGAGGTGTCACATGTCCCACAGCTCCAATGAAATCCCGGCCAAAGGAAAACATGGAAGAAGGGGCCCTGACAAGTACCATCCACTGTGCACCGAGTGATGGCATACCACGTTGTAAAAGATCTCAACATACAAATTCCTCCTCACTCCAACCCATCAAAGATGCAACCGCCATGACAGTGATAAATAAAATATCATTAAAAGACAAAGTACAATAATTCATGCTTCCATTCATATCAAATATAATCACATATTCAAACATGCTAAAAATGAAATAATAATCCAATAATACATTAATTATCATTAAATTATTATTTATATGAATATAATGAGTTTATATAGAATTTACTTGTAACACTACTTATTTGAGAATTTATAATACAAACACATATATATATAATTCAGTCCATTTTTCTTTAAAAAAATAGTCATTCAAAAATTATACATTATTCACAAGTATATGAAAGAATATTCAGAGTTATCTCTACTCCCTAGCTCACAGGTAAGCACACAAGAGTTACTCCAAAGCTCTTAACAAGAGTCTACAAATTCACAAATATGAATATCTATTAATATATTTCTCAATACTACTTTAGAGTTACTCTAATACCACTCTAAAACCTAAATCTACCCTTCTAAAAAGTAATATTGTATAAATACACGTTTATTAGTTACCACAGATTTGCTTTTAAATTTAGATTTACTTTTTATAGAAATAAAATAAAAATAAAAACATTACTGAAATGCATGAGATTTTACAACTTGAACTGCCAGTATGTGTGTGCACTGAAAAAATGTCTCTAAAGATAAGGTATCTACATGAATAGTCACAGTAAAAACAAAATTATATGGGGGTGGCTAGCAAATCCTAAACTATGCCAACAAAATAGAATAAAGTGAAAATTCATAAAAGGTGTTTCTTTTTTTTTATCCGTAGTAACTTAAAGGAATGATGTGTGTGTGTGTGTGTGTGTGTGTGTGTGTGTGTGTGTGTGTGTGTGTGTGTGTGTGTGTGTGTGTGTGGAAACGCACATATCCACCAACCAATGAAAAAGAAGGAGTTGGTGGTTAGTGAGTTTTTTTTTTTTTAAAAAAAAGAAATATATACATTATGCACAAGAAGGGAGAAAAACCGAGACTTTTCAAGAAGTAATAAGAGAGGGCATTGGGTATAATAATAAGAATAAGAATAAGAATAAGAATAAGAATAAGAATAAGAACAATAATAGCAGCACAATCACCCACGCACATCTAGAGTGTAAAGCTGAACAACAAAAATGGCTCAACAGTAGGTGTATAAATTAAATGACAAGACCAAGAGAGAAAGTAAAGTATATAAAATGAAGAAAATATAACGAGAATTTGCGGGTCTTGAAGCACCATGGCCACAATCACGGTTGGAATTAAGGAAATATGGGTCATAAAATAAATAATAAAAAAAATAACAGGACATATACATTGAACTCCACATCGTGAAGAAGGAAGGTGGTGTATAAAGAAGAGTTATATATATATTAGTACGCATGAACAGTTGAAAGGACACTAGTATGAATGAAGAAATGAAAAAGAAAATGCTGAAAAGTTTGACAAGACCACACAAGCTAGAGAGAAGAGGAACAGAGCAAAAAAGAAAATGAACCTGGCAAAGAATGATGCGGCGCGAGAGTGTTTAGGGTTAGGGGAAAAAGGAGATTTTATAGGAGTAGGGTTAGGGTTGGACACTTATTAAAATAATATTTTTAAAAAAAAAAAATAATAAAATAAAATAATAATGACTGACACATTTCAATAGCAAATTTTTTTTTCGTTTTATTTTGGTTATTCCGATAACATGATATATATATACGTAAGCACATATATGTATTTTTAGAATAATTAGTCTAAGAAGGTATTTCATTTGTATATTTTCTGTTTTTTTTTCTTCTTCTTTTTTTCAATAAATATTTAGAACTTGATTTTTTTTATTTAATTTATTTTATACTCCTTGCCTGGATAAAACCTAAACTACAACTAACTCTAAGCCCAAAAATTTAAGGACGTTACAATCTCCTTTTTGTATCATTTCTATAGTTCACTTTACATGAAAATAGAGAAGCATTACTTTTCATATAAGAGCAAGGGCATGTTTTATAATTTCATAAAAGTCAGGGTACACGGATATGTCATACAGAGCATATAACAATTATTTACAGTAGTTACAGAGAAACAAAAACATCAGATATCCTATAAACTACTGTACATGATATATTAGTCTTTTTACGTTACATTTTTCAACATTCATGTACCCTCCCAAAATACCAACTCTAGCTATTTCTTCTTCTGTTCGTCGTTTCCCCCTGACTGTCCCTATCTCAAAATATGTGCTGGTAAGCTCCAGTCTCCAAAATATACCACTTAGGTGTTCCTCGTCAGTCATCGTACATATATATTTATCAACCAGGTTATCTATATACCTCAGAAATGCGTACATGTTCCTATTTGGGCCCTGCTCAACAATATCATTCTTCTGCCAATTCCAAAAGGCAGAGTCTAGGAAGAAATCTAGTGTAGTACGAACCCAGAACTCAACTTGTGCCCCTTGCAATTGCTCCCATATAGCATATAAAGACTGAACTCCGGACATAAAGCAATATATAGTGTTACAAGTGTTGACTGAGTTCGGCATGCCCTATGATATCTGCCATAGACATAAAGCCGCAACTCAAAATCTAGCTGCAAGTTATGTCGTACTTGCACCTTCTCTACTCTAGACTTACAGTCACTCATCTCATCGTCTGACTACTCCTCCAAATCCTCCTCCGGGTCTTCCTCAGGATCCTCATCGGGGTCCTCATCAGGATAATCTACCGTTTCCCTGACTTGTGACTGTCATGGTGATGCTAGCCTCAGCTCCGGGACATACACAGGAAGCTGCGGCACACTCTTTCGTGCCGTCCGTATCATACGAACACCTCCAGGTCCATAGTATTCTTTAAAAAGCTGCCCATCCTGAAGACATTGTTCTAGGGGACTTTGTTTTACTGATGTTTCGCCCTCGGATGATGAACTCAAACTACCGCTCATGCCTATCATCATGCAAACAAAACCAATATCAATATACAATTCTGATAATGCTAGAACCGTTTATTAGCTCTGCCAGAACCGCTTATAGGCTCTGATACAAAAAATGTCAACACGCGTTTCCATTTTGATATGCACAGGGCAATAATGAACAAGTTCCACAGGCAACAGAAAAATACAGTTATATTGATAATAAGTATTTGTTTATAGACAAACATTAACAGAGCAAAATTCACTAATTACAAATATGTACAGAATATCCCAAAATATTCCAAGTACAGGCTAAATATAACCACCAGCTGTGTCTCGGGAAACGTGCCTATCAGTTTTCCTTAACTATGTCCTTGCCTTTTGAACCGCTGGCACCCGCTAATACATTTTGATTTAGAAAAAGGGGTGAGATTCAGAAGAATCCAAGTAGAAATATACTATCGACATATAAAATGTGAAAATTAAATATGCAATGCACCATATTAGGCAAAATGAAAGTTCAATTCGATTCATATGTGTACACACGTTTTAGGGCCAAACATCAAGTTATAACCCTTACATGTACCTCAGCCGAGTCACCAACCACAGCTAGGATTTCGATATACCTTGGCTGGGCACCGAACCACAACCAGGTACTATGCTTCTAGCACGCATTCATATCACAAAATACAATAACACATAACATACAATAGTCACATAGTATATGAGAGATAGTAGTCCCTACCTCAACCCTTTTTAATCTCAAGATGCTTACCTCGTGGAACGTGCCAACTCCAGATTCCTAACTCAGTCCTAAAATACCAAATGTACAAGAAATAGATTATAACCTATCCATATATTATTTTAGACACTTCCATAGTATTTATTGTGGTTATATTAGTTGATGGTGAAAATTTACCAAAATGCTCCCGGGACCCTGGCCCAACCCTACCGTACCCGATTCGGCTGTACTTTTCCCAAAATTTGACATTGGCTATTTTGACATATTTTCATCTAAGGAATCCATTTCCGAACTCGAAATTATCAAATTCATTGTAAAATTATGAAAATACTCTTGACAACCCCTATTTTAAGGTTTAAGGGGCATTTTCGTAAATATGCTTTCTCGGCTTTTTCTGAAAAAGTGCCCAACTGTAACCCCACCTAATTTTCCCTCTTGAATCCAATGGAACCATCAAATCACTAAAAATCCAACTCTAAGGCCTTCTAACATCCCAAGCCAAAATTATGGTATTTTCCAAAAAAAAAAATTGGGGTTTTACGATTTCGGCTCCGTAAACGCTTTTCTTTATACTCCTAACCACTTAGTTAACTATCTAATTGAGTTATAACAACCATTTGAACTAAAATTGGGTAGCATAACCCTTAGGCACATCCATTTCCAAATTTTAAAACCAATGGCAATTTGGCGAAATTTCATCGATACAACGGCCAGAATAGTTAATATACGAAGGTTTGGAAGTTACCTCAAGCTCCCACTAGCTTTTCCCTAAATATGGCTGAAACCCTAACCTTTAAACAACAGATTTTTGAGCCTCTAAACCTTAAAGAACAAAGAAAAGTAGCTTAGGGTCAGAGTTATACGCGTTAGGAGCTAAATCATCGGAGAAATCGGCTTACCTTGTGATTTTTCTTCTCCTTTCTCTCTCTACAATTCGAAATGTTCTCTCTCTACATTCAGTTGCTGTGCGTGAAAATGGGCTAGAGAAAGGAGGATGATGATATTTAATATCATATATTATATTATATTTAATTATTAATTTAATTTCCAACAATTTCGGATTTCAGAAATTTCTGGGAGATTTTCTGCTCAAACTTTGGAAAATCATAACTAATTCTAGAAAAATCGAATTGGAGTGATTCCAAAGGCTATGAAACCCTTATTAAGTTTAGTTTTAAGAAAAATATAGACTTTAGCCATTTGGAAGCACACAATTCCCAGAAATTTCATCTTTGGATGCTGCTCCAGAAACTTTTCAGTTTTTTTGGGCTAACTTCAAAAATTCATATTTTTTTCATATAGCTTCAAATGATTTATATGACCTATCAAATTAAAGCTTAAGATATCTACTTCCATCCTATAAAATTTCATAATTTTTGCTCATCATTTGATCTTCTAAAACCATATGACCAACGGCAACTCACTACCGTATAGGCGATTTCACCGAAAATATTGTTTACCTTTAATTTCTAATATTATGACCAAAATTAACATTAGTATTGGCCAAATATTATTTTCTTGTATTCCTCTACTTTAGACCTTAATATTGGGCTTTTTAAATTACCCAAATTAATTCCATAATTATTTTTGCCCAATTTATCACAAAAATGAACATTTATAAAATTCATAAATTCTAAATTTATGAATATTCACCATTTTATTGAATTTCCTAAATATTTACAATATTTTTTATGAATATAAATTTTGGGGTGTTATAAATGACTTCTTCACTAAGTTATAGGATAAAATTAATTCATAATTTCATGATTTTTAAGGACTGACATCCTAATTGTCCGACTAAAATTAACTAACTTCACAATTTAAGAAGTAATATAATTAATTTCAAAACTTGATAAAAGATCCGTTACTTTTTAATTTTGCACGTCATTGACTCACAATAAATAGTGTTCTAGGTTTGTACTCCCTGGCTACTTTTTATAATATACCAATAGTTGAATTATATATATCAAAATGTTAGTTAAAATTAGTTAAAGATGATAAATATGTAAAAATACAACTCTTTTTTTTTTAAATACCCTTATTTATAAAGAAGGAGGGTGTAAGAGAGAATAAGTGGAAAAAGTGAAAAGAAAGATATAATTGATTGAGGGTAAAAATAAAAAAAAATGTATTAAATATTTAGACATCTCTGAATGATACTTATAAAAAGGAATACACATTGAAACAATGGTACTCCCTCCGGTCCTAAATATAGGACATAGTTTGTAGTGCAATTTGCACTACAAACTATGTCCTATATTTAGGACCGGAGGTAGTATTATAAAAAGGAACAAATGGAGTATTTAGCATCTCAATAAAAATTTCGGAAAAAGATAGAAAAAGAACTTTGAAATTGTAAAATCTCATATCAGGTTTGTTACTAAAAATTAATAAGGGAATGATACAACTTAATAAGTAATTCACAACTTATTTTTTAAGAAATACCTAATTTAAAATTTTACAATTTTAAAATTCTGTTTATGTCTTTTTCCCCAAATTTTTAAGAGCATATCATTTTTTAGCTTTGATGGGTTATCTTTACGGTTCGATACCCTTTTTCATATGGATACTTTGCATTCATATGGGGGTCATGGGTTTTTCTTGAGTCCATTCCTTCGTGGCATGTGGGAAGGGCCTTGATCCGCCTACATGTACAAAGTCATTAGTTTAATTTAGGCCAAATACTACAAAGTCATTAGTTGGAGGTGTGGAATTTGCTATCTAATATTGTTCCTTCTATTTTTGACAAATTCTAGGGTAATCATAACATTTTTCTGGGTAAAATGAAATAAAATAAGCCTTAATCTAGAATATGAATCTTAAGTTACTCAAAACTCTGTAAATTAAGCATTAAATTTAGATTGATAATATATATTAAAATACTTAAAATTTAATTTTTATATATTTATTTTAATATTTAATTTTTTTTGATATGCTTATATAATAAAAGTAACACCGAGGTTGTATTTAGATTAAAAAATAATTAATTGTAAGGTATATGCCATGAAAAAAAAATTAATGGGGAATAGCACAAGCACAACATTCACACGCTAAAGTGGAATCTGTGTGCCTTCTTGGGGTGTTTTAGCATTTTTGCTTTCACCTTTTAGTCGCTTCCCTCTGCCGTTATCACAATGGCAAGATATTTACCAAGTGACCCTAAAGTTTTTATAATAAAATAATAACAAGAGCAAAATAGAAAAGAGGGATTGCACTCGTGTCAATTAAACTTTCTTCAAAAAGAAAAAAAGAGAGCAACATTTTGTACTCCCTCTTGTGCTTAATAAAAGACATATTTAGAGAGTTAATCTTGATCTTAAATATTAAAAAAAATTTCATATTTATTAGTATTTTTCTAATTTACTTCTATTATTGCTTCCTCAATAATAATCAAGATGGAGAAGAATGGGGTAATTAAGAAAAGTGACTAACATGATTTAGAAAATACATGTATACTTATATTAACTAAATTAATTAATTTATTAATCTAATTAAATTAAGTAAATATATTTTATAGGAGGAGTAGTTAAGCACACTTTTTTTTTTTTACTTGATTAAACGACACTATAAAAATTTTTCTCCTTTTTGGTTTTTGGAGAAGTTAAATTCCTATTCCAATTGTGTACGCGCACATTTATAATGAGAATTAAAATATACAGTAGTAGTAGTAATTAACTTTTGGTTTCATCACTTTCATGGGGCATATGGAGTATTAAAAATAAAAAATACACGTCATCATTTGAAGTGGATAATAATAATAATAATTTAACGGTAACCTTAATTCTATTTTTTTTATACAACTTTAATTCTAATTTTATACACATAAATGCTTTCAGCTCATCCTTGAGCAGCTTCTTACTAAAATATTTTAAACTCCCTCTATTTCATATAAAATGATTTAAAAATTAAAACAAAGTTTTCATAAATTTTAAAAGCATTTATTATTTTATTTGGTTTTCCAGTAGAACTCTCACATGCGGAATATTTTTTTAAATAAAAAATGGACAATAGTAAATCTTAAAGTAGTATAACATAAATTTATGAGAAAAAGATTGAAAAAGAACTTTGAAATTATAAAATTTTAAATTAGATTGGTTATCAAGAATTGATAAAAGAATGATAAAACTCAATAAGAAATTTACAACTTATTTTTTAAGAAATACCTAATTTAGAATTTTACCATCTCAAAAAATTTTCTTTTCTGTATTTTCTCCTAAATCTAAATCGTTGATATTAAATTGAACAAATTTTGAGGTGTCGTACGTACCTTGTGAAACACAATTGGGAATCTTTGTACCTTCTCGGAGTGTTCTCGCATTTATGCTTTTATTCTTCCTCATCTATCAATATAATAATAAAATACTACAGGCTGGGCGCAAAAGTATATTCATTCTCATCTTTAATATAAAATATATTGATTTAATTTAATTTAATAAATTAATTGAGTTGATTAATATTATATACCTTTTTTAAAACATTATAGCAATCTTTCTCAGTTAATTCCCTTATTCCCTTTCCTCATTGATTATTATTATGAAAACATCAATGGAGATGGATTAAGAAAAGATTGACAAATATAAAAACTATGTTTTATACTTAGGACTAAAATTAACTCTTTAAGTATATCTTATAATAAGGACAAGAGGAGGAATAATAATGTGTATTATAATATAAAAAAAAAGATAAATAAATACCACTTGAACTTCAAAATCTCAAACCAGTGATTTTCTAAAAACTTGAGTTGTCAATTACTATATTCTTTTTATCAATTCCATTACTCTTATTGTTAATAAAACCATTTTAAAATTTTAAAATTCAAGTGATATTTAAGTATCTTTTTTCCATTAATACATGCAACAACTTATTTGTTTACAAAAAAGCAAAACAAAAGCAGGGCTTGCACTTGTCAATCCACATTTCCACAACGTTTTAGGGTCTTGTTGGTATTTTAAAACACAAAACTGATTAATATAATTAATGTTATGATTAAAGTGTGATTAAGCTTTCTAATCATCAACGCACGTACGTAAACTCAGATACCAACTCAGAAAAGGCAAAAAGGGAACCATTATGTAGGGCGAGACTAACGAATCTTATCTCCGAGGGATAAAGAACTACAAATAACAAATCTTTTGTAATTAGTTTTTCTTTGCATTAGCATAGTTATTAAACTCTGTGAGTTGACCAATTTAAAGTTGATCTAATGATATAAAGCCCGCTAAATCCATTTAGATCTCGAATTTAAATCTTAGATGAAACACTTGTGTTGGAAGGGGCAACCACGAACCTTAAATCCAATAATAAATGATAATATAAAAAAAACCTACAAGTTGACTCTTTGTATTTGCCGTTTTCATATTTTCAACTGATAAAATCATGCCAACTAGTTCTAAATTCTTGTGCTAGCTGCAAACTTGATTAAACTTACTAGTTCACATACAAAGTTTATCATTTTTATGTTTTTATCTTACAAAATTGTGTTAATTCACTTTTAAATTCATGTTCGCTTTTTAGATTTGAACATGTTCACTAACTTTATAAATAAACTATTAAACTTAATAAAAATTTCTTTATTAAATATGATAAATTATGAATATTGATTACTTAATTTTAACTATTTGTATTTGAAATACATTTAAACCATTTTTATAATACCAACTATTTGTTTATAGAATGAGAATTTACGAGTTTATTATTTAAGTTTACATCCCTATCAAACTCGTGAATTTTACAATGTTAGTTATTAGAAATCAAAATACCAACTATTTTTTTTTATAGAATAATCAGAATTCTTGTCACTCATGCCAACATTAGTGGGTAACCTAGAAAAATATAATTCTCTCCGATTTTAAATGTAAGAATTAATTTAAAAGTTAGTTATAAATAAAAAAATCCAATTCACATAGATTTGGCTTTCTGCACAGTTAAGAAAAAAAAGTAGATGCCTAAAATTGCGGAGGAAGAGAAACTGGAGTTGAGTGTTGTTACACGCATGCAGAGACTTTATCCGCTGAAGGAAGGAATTAAGCCATATGTCATATTATTTTCTTTGATAAACCGAATAGCTTATCTCTCACATCCCAATATGTAACAAAAGCTCCAAAAATCTCTCTCTCTCTCTCTGTTCTGCTTCTTCTCTAAAGTAACAAACAGAATATATATCTTTACTTGGTGTTGTGTCTTTACAAAAGAAAGTCGATCCCTCCTTTTAGGTGTGTCTCTTGGATTAGTTATTATTTGAATCCCTCAATTGCACTTAACCTCATCTCACAAGGTAAATATCAAATCAAATCCACTTGGGATTGCTTCACCACTTAACCCAAACCCATATTTCTTTCCCTGTCTCTGCACTCAAAGAACAAATCACTTCTCAAACTTTTATACTCAAATAATCCTCCCTCTTCTTCCATTCGCACCAGCCCACCTCATTCATCTTCTCTTCTCTTCTTTTGAAGAAGATGTCTTTTCAAGTTCAGCCTCAAGCACTGCCGCAACAGCCGGTTCAGGTGTACCCTACCACCACTGTCACCAACCAGCAGCCACCTTCCCATCATTATTCCAATGGATCTTTTGGGACTGTTTTTATTGTGCTGGCTGTGATTTTAGTCATTTCTCTTGTTGCTTGCTTTCTCGGTCGCCTTTGCAGCCGCCTTGGCTCTGAGAACCACGGTGGTGGTGGTCATGGCCATAAGCCATTCAAGCAGCAAAACATGAACCATAACCAGAACCAGAACCATCACTTCCGACCCAAAGAAGGTGGTGATATTGAGCTTGGGTTTGACAAGGGAATCCCAAATACCAAACCCAATGGGCCTGGGTTTGGAGTCCAAGGGTCGAGGCCACTTGTCTACGGCAGTGGAGGCATAGGAGGTGTTAGTAGTGGTGAAGATAAGGGCTTTGAGATGAAGAACGGAGAAGGGAGTATGAGAGCGCCGGGGCATGGGCCTAGGCATGGACTCGGGTATGGAGGCCGAGGCCCGAGGCCCATTGTCTATGGCGGTGGTAGAGGCAACGGTGGTGGTGAAGAGAAGGGTTATGAGATGAAAAATGGAGGAGAAAGAAGTATGAGAGAGCAGGGGCATAATGGACATGATGCTCCTTATAAGTTTACCTTGTGAATAACACAACCGTTCCTATTATAGCTCTGCATTTTTCTGTTTATGATATTTACTTCTTATATATGGTGTTTTAGATATAAGTGGTTTAGATTCTCTTTAAATGAAATGGTCCTATCTTGTTTAAATATGCATAAAGTAAGGCTATTTTATGCGTATTTAAATAGTTTAGGACCAAAAATGTAAAGAGAACTCAACCAATATTACCAAATATATATAACTGTATATGGTGTGATAAACATGCTGTATTGTGTGCACTATGTGTTTTGGCTTTGTCTTATACACATAAGAATAGAAATCACTGTTTTTGATTTGATAAAGAGGATGATTTATTGTGATTTGGATCATGGGATAATGTAGTATGAGACTATTGATACATATAAGAAAACGATATCATGTGAGGTTTTATTTATTTAAAGTGTATTTGCCACTATATTCTTTGCGGAAATGCAAAGTATTCATATTTGTCTCTCTGTTTCACAAGGCACCGTCAGAATTCTGAAATAATGTTATTTAAGTTTTGTTTCACAAGGCACAGTTATAATTGTTGGCAAGGGATAGATGAAAGTGAGTTTAGATTAAAATTTAGTGCCTGTTTGGATTAACGGTAGAAGTTACTTTTCCAATGTGATTTATGATATAAGAGGTAAGTATGTGAGAGAAGTTTTATCTCGACCTGCATGAACGTGCTTTTCAAATGCCAACTCAAATAGGTCATTAGTAATATTTTGTATGTTTTGAATTTAACGCAGTTGGAGTTCTTTTTTTTGGTTGAATGAATGACTCTCAAAAACATGCATGAAACATTGTGATTAAGTACTATGGAAACAAACAAATATGAGTACCTTTATAGTCTTTCACCATAATTTCCTTGAACATAATTAAGTATAAAATGTAATTTAACGTGACAATGAAAGCTAACATCTCCAAAGAAATTAATGAACTTTGATGAGAATAAAATGGCATATATATGATTGAGAAATTAAATAATAAGCAAGCATCAATGGACCTAGTGGAGGGGTAAAAATGATAAAGAAAAATGTAAGAAACTAAATTTAAAGAATAATTTGAAATTAGTAGCATTGCCTATTATAATGCTCAAGGCTTCTTCACACTTTTTAAAATATTCATAATTAATATTAATTACTACCTCCGGTTCTTAATATATGACCAATTGACTTTCTTATAGAGATCAATAAAACTAAATGAATTACTTTAAAGTATTTATATTTATCATTTTTTAAACTAATATATCTGACTTATAAACTAATATATAGTCTAATAATATACAACATATATTATGATTAAGTAATTTATTTAACTTTTTTAATCTCTCTAAAAAAGTCAACTAGGTCTTATATTAAGAACTAGAGGTAGTATAATTCTTTCAAGGTCTTTAGGCTTAGACCTCAAAAAAAATTACAAATATGGTGTAATATTTACAAGATTTGATGAAAGTTGGGATTCTTTCCTTTAACTTTTAATTTTAAGTAATATGTTTGTGTGAACCTTTTTCTGTTGGGGTTAATTTAGAGGTAAAAAAAAATAATGATACTATATCTCAAACTATAATTCTAGTATTAATATTAAATATTGTATTTTTGTATGTTAAAAATAAGTTCCTCCAATGATAGCCTTTAGTACAGTTTCAAACTTATAATAGCTACAGAACATTATAAAACTACAGAGTCGCCTAAGATTAGTTCAATAATGGGATGAAGGTTCAAAAATACCCATATACATTTCCCATATGTGCGCCTACCACCATATACAAATCTTGGGTATAAAAGGGGTGAAGGAGCAAAAATGCCTATGTTCTTTTCCCTCAGGAGCACCTAGCACCAAATACAAATTTAAGGTTAAAAAATGCCCATGGGAATGGAAAAATGGTGCAAAAATGCTATCTTTGTTTGATGGATGAATGTTGACCGTGTTTTTAAAAAATTTGACCAATGATGCTGACGTGGACGGTGAGTTGGCAAAGTCTATGTGGGTCCAACATCCTCCCACTTGCATTAGGTACAATCATTAACTTGCCTAATTCCCATTATCCTAACATGACGCTCATGCTTTGCTTGTGCAAGCGGCTTGGTAAGAAGATCAACAACATTGTCTTCTCCTGCTATTTTGCATATCTTTATATCACCTCTATCATTGATTTCTCTAATAAGATGAAATCAAATGAGTATATGCTTGATCTTTTGATGTGACCTTGGCTCCTTGGCCTGTGCAATAGCACTGCTATTGTCATAGAACAAATCTATTGGATTTGAGATTATAGGCACCACCCCTAGTTCAGTAATGAACTTTCTTATCCAAATGTCTTCTTTAGCTGCATCCGATGCTGCTATATACTCAGCTTCTGTTGCAGAATCTGCTACAGTGCTATGCTTGGAGCTCTTCCAGCTTACTACTCCACCATTCAGGAGGAATACTTATCCAAATTGCGATTTAAGGTCATCTTGGTCAGTTTGGAAATTTTCATCTGTGTAACTGGTTACACAGAGCTCATCATCCAATCCACCATAGACCAAAAATAAGTCCTTAGTCCTTCTTAAGTACTTTAGGATATTTTTAACGGTAGTCCAATGACCTTCACTAGGATCTTGTTGATATCTGTTGGTCATTCTTAAGGCAAATGAGATATCCGGTCGAGTACATAACATGGCATACATGATGGATCTAATGGCCGAGGCATGTGGAACTTTACTCATGTGATCTCGCTGATCAGGTGTACTAGGATATAGATCCTTGCTAAGATGGATGCCATGAGACATGGGCATGTAACCCCTTTTTGAATCCTGAATACTGAACCGATGCAGTATCTTATCTATGTATGTGCTCTGACTTAGGCCTACTAGCCTTTTGGATCTATCTCTATAGATCTTAATCCTTCGGATGTATGTAGTTTCACCTAATTTTTTCATCCAGAAAGACTTTCCTAACTAAGTCTTGACACCCTGCTGTTAGAGCAAGCGTTTCACCCAAGAGGGGGGGTGAATTGGGTGATACTAAAATTTCGTTGCAAATATAAAAACTTGATGGTGAATATGAAGCAATAAAGAATAAGGAGAAATATCACCGAAGTGTACAATGAGAGTTATACTGGTTCGGCCACAACCACTTTGACCTACGTCCAGTCCTCAGAGCTTCTCTGAGAGTTTCACTATAACTTCCAAGATTCAGTGGGTTCTTGGCACCTCAGTACAAGCAAGTTCCTTCGCCTGGACACTCGCTCCCCCTTACAAGTTGTAATCCAATTCCAACTCAAGGTTCCACAACCTTAAGTTATCTCAATAACAAATATTGAGTTTGAATGAAATATCTCTCTCATAGAGTGAATAAGAATCACTAAAGCATAGAATTACAAGTATAATGTAAAACAAAGTAATGAGCTTGATAAAGCGTTCGTGTGTATGATCTTGTTCTATTTCTCTGTTTGGATGTTCCCATATATATAGGTGTGTAGGTAATGACCGTTGGAACATTTTCTTCTTGTCCATTAGAGTGTACACAGCCACTGTTGACTTTTCCAGTATTTGAAAAATATCCGTTTGCGGTAGGTGGCGGTAGGTGACATTTGAACGTTGCTTTTGACTTTCCTTATTTGGTAAGATCTCTTCATTGTTTATCTATGGATATGTTAAGAATACTAATACAATGAAAGGTTAATCATATAGGAATCAAATCAATGAATGTTGGAATGAATTCTCAAAATCTGAACTTGCATACTCGAGTAGTTACTCGAGTATTCATTAAAGTTTACTCGAGTACATACTCGAGTATCATCGGGAAAACTTTCATAAACTGCAAGTCAATAAGCAAACATAACATTACTCGGGTAGTACATGAAGTAAACAAAATTCAAACCTTTGGAAATACCTGTTTACTCGGGTACTTACTCGAGTATGGCTCCCTTTTCTTCATAGGTTACTCGAGTAGCAACTCAAGTAAACCTTCAAATGAACTTTAGATTACTCGATGCTTCACTCCAGTAATATTGGCAGGATTTCAAGGCCGAGACCACTTCAAGTTTGATTACCTTGTTACTCGAGTCCTTACTCGAGTAAACATAAATTTTTATGCATAGCTTACTCGGGTAATAACTTGAAGTTCTCTTCCAACTAACTCTGCATACTCGAGTAGTGACTTGAAGTTTTTCTTCTAAGTAATTCTGCATACTCAAGTAGTAACTTGAAGTGAAGGGTGAGAAAAACATTTCATGTTATTCGAGTAATACCTTCAGGTTTTGCTTACCACAGAGCGTTACTCGAGTAGCTCCTCGAGTAACATTGGCAGGGTTGAAAATGCCGAGAGCAACATATTTCCTGAAACAGAGTAACTCGAGTATCATTGGCTGGATTGAAAATGCTGAGAGTAACAGGAAGTATTTGATATGGTTACTTGAGTACCTACTCGAGTAACATTGGCAGGCCGAGAGCAACTCCAAGTGAATTACCTGGTTACTCGAGTAGCTACTCGAATAACGTTGGCAGGCTGAGAGCAACTATAAAACATTTACCTTATTACTCGAGTAACGTTGGCAGGTTACTTGAAGGTTGACCTGGTTACTTCAAGTTTCTGTCTCATTACTTGAGTAGCTACTCGAGTAATCCTTTAGAAAATTTGCCAACAATGAAGTTTCTCAGCTTTTTCTTTTGGCCTTTCTTCATTACTCCAATGCTTACTTCAAGTGATGATTTTCCCTGTTTTTACTTTGTTCAAAACTTATTTGTTTATCATATCTTTTTCATGCCATTCTTTGTTATCATCAAAACATAGGATCTAACACCTGCAAGGTAGGAATGTCATTCCTAATGAGTAGGATGTCATCTACATAAAACAAAACACAAGAAATACAACTGTGCTCCCACTAATCTTTTTGTATACACAAGGTTCATCGATGTTTTGAATGAATCCAAACTTTTTGACTACTTCATCAAAATGATGATTCCAACTCCAAGATGCTTGCTTTAATTCATAAATGGATTTTAGAAGCTTGCAAACTTTACCATAGTCCTCTGGACCTATAAAACTTTCAAGTTGTGTCATGTACATATCCTCAATAAGCTTTCCATTAAGGAAGGCTGTTTTGACATCCATCTGCCATATTTCATAGTCATAATATGCCGCAATGACAAGAAGGATTTTGATTGATTTGGCCATTACAACTAGGGAAAAGGTTTCATTATAATCTACACCATGAGTTTGAGTGAATCCTTTTGTAACTAGTCATGCCTTAAAAACATTTACATTACGTCCATGTCAGTTTTCTTCTTGAAAACCCATTTGCACCTGATGATTTTTACACCTTCAAGAGGATCAACTAAGGTCCATACCTGATTGTTGTACATGGATTACATTTCAGACTTAATGGCATTTAGCCATTTCTCAGAGTTTGGTCCCACTATAGCTTCTCGATAGGTGGTTGCTCATTTTGCTTAATGAGCAACACATCACAGCTTCCAGTAATCAGAAATCCATATCTCTGAGGTTGATGCCACGTCTTATTAGATCTTCGTAGACCTTGTGTTACTTGAGGAGGCTCAGCAACTTGTTGTGAGTTTTTTCTAATTTCCATATGTTGTTTTGTACTATCTATGACTCATGAACTTCTTCGAGATATACCTTACTCCCACTGGTTGTCTTAAAAATAAACTCTCTTTCTAGAAACTTACCATTTTGAATAACAAACACTTTGTTATCGGTGGGATTGTTGACATAATATCCTTTTGTTTTTTTAGGATACCCCACGAAAAGGCACTTTGAGGATCTGAGCGCTAATTTATCTGAGGCTCATTGCTTAACATATACCTCACATCCCCAGATTTTGAGAAAAGATAAACTTAGTTTTTCTTCAGTCCATATCTCATATGGTATCTTTTCAATTGCCTTAGATGGAACATGATTTAGTGTAGACGCAACTGTCTCTAGGGCATGTCCCCAAAAGGACTGTGGAAGATCTATTTGACTCATCATAGATCGAATCATATCGAATAGTGTTTGATTCCTCCGTTCAGAAACGTCATTCCATTGTGGTGTTCCTGGAAGAGTCAATTGTGAGATTATCTCATAATTCTTAAGATGATCAATGAACTTTTAGCTCAAATATTCACCACCTCGATTATATCAAAGTGTTTTAATTGTTTTTCCAAGTTGGTTTTGTACTTCATTTTGGAATATTTTGAACATTTCAAAAGATTCAGATTTATGTTTCATTAGATAGATGTAGCCTTGTCTACTAAAGTCGTCTATAAATGTAATAAAGTACATATAACCTCTTCTGGCAACTGTATTAAAGGTCCACATACTTCTGTACGTATGAGGCCCAATAATTCAGTGGCATTCTCACTATGCCCAGTAAAAGGTGCCTTTGTCATCTTTCCTAATAAGCAAGATTGGCATGTATCATATGATTTAAATTCAAATGAGTTAAGAAATCCATCTTGATGGAGTTTAGAAATACGTTTCTCATTTATATGGCCTAGATGACAATGCCATAGGTAGGTTAGATTCAAATAATTTGATTTTATCCTTTTAGTAGTTACGTTATAGATATTGACATTATTAAGATGTTCCGAATTTAATATATAATGACCAACATGTAAATCACCATCTACATAGAAAATATCATTATGATAAATAGAACATTTACCATTCCTAGTAATGGAAGTATAACCTTCCTTATCTATATAAGAAAGAGAAACAATGTTACTACTCAAAGTAGGAATATAATAGCAATTGTTCAAAACTAACAAAAGCCCATTGGGCAAAACTAATTCATAAGTGCCTACGGCTCAAGTAGCAACTCTTACTCTATTTTTAACTCGTAGGTCCACCTCGCCCTTCTTCAGTTTTCTACTATCCTTTAGACCCTACACATTTGTACAAATATGAGAACCACATGCAGTATCTAATACCCATGTAAAGGAAGTAGAAAAATGAATGTCTATAACATAAATACCTGAAGCGATAGCCTCACTATTCTTTTTGTTCTTTTGCAGACCTTCGAGGTAGAGTCTGCAATTCTTCTTCCAATGACCGGGTTCATTGTAGAAGTAGCAGACTCTTTCCTTTGGAGGCTTCTTGGGTGTAGGCTTTGTTTCGGGCTTGTCTGACTCTTTGGTCTTACTACCTGAGCCATTACCCTTTCATTTGCCCTTCCCTTTCTTTTTCATACCCTTTCCTTTCTAAACCATCAAAACGGTTGTGTAATCCCCTAAACAGGAATGTATGAACCCTTAGTGTATATATATATGAAACTCGGGGGTTGCCGAGATTTTTGTTATACACTCTGATATATATAAATGTGATTTAACTGCACAAGTAATTATATTCGGAATATTGAATTTGAGACCAGGGTAAGAAAAAATTTTGAAGGAATTTGTGAAAACCCTACCGGAAGGAAGGGATTGGAAATGAATTTTTAATTTTCCATCGGTCTCTAATCCATTCTTATTACCCATTTTCGAATCATAATTACGGTTTTCAAGGCAGGGGGTTACAAAATATGCATCTGACACCAATTTCATTTCTTGGGTGCGAAAATCCACACCAACTTCAAATAGAGGAAAAATGCCATATCGGTTGATGTCTTAAATGGACGTTACTTTTTGTCTTGATCTACATTTATCCATGTGTCAATCCCTCCTTTTCTTTGTTCTCTCATCTCTGTTAGTTCTCTATCCTCGCTGTAACACCCTTCCTTTAATCATGTAATTATAATTCGATATTAAATAATTAAAGTAGATTAGAGACATTCGGATAACTTAAACTCGTTTCAACCTCCTACTTTGTGGTAGGGTTTTCAGAAAATCATTCAAAATCTCTTTCCTGTTCCTGGTCTCCATTTCAAAATTCGAATATAATCACCTGTGCAGTTTATCTACATTCACGTATGACAGAGTGTAAAACCAATTCCCCGGCAACTCCCAGATTCTATACATATATAACCTGAGGTTTAAGTATCCACTAGGGGATTACATCCAAAATCGAATATACTATTCATATTTCAGATTATACAGTAATCCCGAATTCAAAAGATATAACCAACATTTCTAAAATCAACTATACCCCTAAGGGTCCTAAGTGCTCCGGGTCGGCCTCTTCTCCTTTGAGCCACATGCCCTGTCTGAAAGGTTAGTCATAGGAAGGAATGAGATTCGAGAGAATCTCAGTAGTAACAAACCACTCATACAATGTATAAATACCAAGCATGTATATAAATCACAACCAGCAACAACAGCAACATCAATCTCAAAGATACATGGTTTTCACCACAAACGACAGCACTCACGGCTGTATACACAATACGACAGCTCTCGCTGTAATCTTCATCACGACAGCTTACGCTGTAATCACAATAACGACAGCTTGCGCTGTAAACGACAGCTATCACCAGCTGTAACCGCAGCAGCATCAAAGAAATCATCACAGAACCATGATAACACACACATACGAAGCATTACACACAGTATAAGAGAGAGAGTCACTACCTTGTCCTTTCCTGACGTCCTTCAGCGCAGTTGGCTCACGAGGGCGGCAAATATCGAATCCTACAATTCCAAATGCACCATTTAGACACTTCCATAGTGTTACTTGGGGTTATATGAGTCTATAATGAAAATTTACAAAAACCCCCCGGCCCGGGCCCGCCGTACCCGGTCCGGCTGTACTTTTCTTGAAATTTTGACATGGGCTATCCTGACATATTTTAGCCCAAGGAATCCATTTCCGGACTCGGAATTATCAAATTCAATGTCAAATTACGAAATTGCCCTTGGCAGCCCTACTTTTAGGGTTTTAGGGGTGCTTCCGTAATTATGCTTTCTCGGCCTTTTTTGAAAAAGTGCCCAACTGTAACCCCACCTAATTTTTGCCCCTGAACTCAATGGAACCATCAAATCATTGAAAATCCAACTCTAAGACCCATTTCTAGAGCTGGCCGAAATTTATGAGTTCTCCGGGGAATATCGGGGTTTTACGATTTCGGCTCCGTAAACGCGTTCCTTTCTACTCCTAACCACTTTATTAACCATTACATTAGGTTACAACTAACATTAAGACCCAATTTGGGCAGCATAACCCCTAGGCCATATCATTTCCAAACTTTAAAACCAATGGCAATCCGGTGAAATTTCACCGATTAAATTGCCCACAGCAGCCAGAATAAGCAATATACGAAAGTTTGGAAGTTACCTCAAGCTCCCACAAGCTTTTCCCAAATATTGCTGAAAACCCTAAGTGCTCAACAACAGATTTTGAGCTTCCAAACCTTAAAGAACAAAGAGGAGTAGCTTAGGATCGGAGTTATACGCGTTAGAAGCTAAATCGTCGGAGAAATCGGCTTACCTTGTGATTTTTCTTCTCCTTTCTCTCTCTACAAACCTCAACGTTCTCACTCCTCATTCAGCTGCTGTGTGCGACAGAAATGAGCTGAGGAAGATGATAACATATGTAATTCCATGCTGACATCATCTTTTAATGAGATGATGTCATAATTCCCATTTTCGGATTTTCTGGCAGATTTTCTGCCCAAACTTTGAAAAATCATAACTAATTCTAGAAAAATTGAAATGAGGTGATTCCAAAGCCAAATGAAAGGTATTTAAGTCCTATTTATAGGAAAAATATGGACCATTATTAGAAATCACCACAAAATTCCAGAATTACACAAATTTCATCACTGCCCCAGAACAGAGTCCATTTTCGACCTCAACCTTTGGACAGTCATATCTCCCAGTTCCCAAAACGAAATGGCACAAATTATATGTCCATTTTGAAGCTTGGGATGTTATCTTTAAGAATGGAAAGTTTCATAATTTTATGACATCATTTGCTTAGTCAAAACATCCACACGAGAAGACTGCCCAGAATAGAATTTCACTGGACAGAATTTTAGATTTTGCATCTTTGCTTCCATTGGTTCCATTTTCATACCAAACATCATTCCCACATAAATTTTCACAAGGAATCCATTGGAATCATTAAAATATCCAAATTCCCATCACACATTCTTCAAAAGTGTTTATTCAACAATAATTACATCCGCTTTTGAAGTCATTAGCCCTTAATCACTTTTTGGGATTTTACACTCGCACTCACCCTTCCTTTCTCTCTTTGCCCTCTCTCTCACTCTATCACCTGAAGCCACCAAATTATTGTTTTAGTTTTGTCTTTGGTTGCCGCAAGATTATTGTTGAATCATATTCATATGGTGCAATTTTGTGGGCAAAGGAGGGAGAAGTCTCTCTTCACGTAGGTAAGTCAATATCTTAGAAACCAGGGATCTCCTAAGTCGAGACTGGGATTTCTATTATTTAATCCAACATTGTAGTAGACCATATATTCAAAAAAAATTAACTGGAAGAGACATTAATTATTCAAAAGGACTAAGAAATTAAATCGAATTCAAACCCATTAACTAGGTTTCTTACATTGTTAACAGGCAAAAAATGTTTTCGTTGTTTCTTTCCACAGTTAGCGAATGGGAAAATGGATCAATTGGTGTTAACAAGCGTGTACGATGGTTAAAGTTGGTTACCTTTGATATGGCATTTTTTATCTGTTGGAAGAAGTTGGCGATTATTTTTGCACCAAAGAAATGTATATATTGCCAGATGAACATTTGAAAAAAGTATATAGTTATTTTTACATCTTAACTCTTAAAAATATTTAGTGTGGGGCCCACAAAACTAAAGTCAACGAACGTTTGACTTGGTTAAAAAAGCTGACATTTTTGCCCCATTTAGAAATGTTCATGAGCATTTTTGCATTGAAGTAATGTATATCGTGTTAAGCGCGCATATGAGAAAAGTATATTAGTATTTTTGCACCTTAATCTTAAATAAGGAGACACGAACTACACACACATGACTTTAAACATGAAATAAACACATTTTTTAAATAATTTTTTATAATGAACAAAAAACATTCAAGCATGTTGGCTGTAATTTTTTTTAAAAAAACACCTATATATGTACCTCTATGTTATCCAACTCCAATATTCACCAACATTTTTACGTATGCACAAAAGTGGACAATCTATATTATATGAGAAATTTTAAAATTTGAGGCTATACTTATTGCATTGTTACAATTTCCCTCAATCATGCATGATAAAATCCAAACTTTCATATAGGTAGAACTACAATCTTCTAATCCTTGTCTTTTACACTTCTCTTGTCTAAAATTGATGCTGCAATAAAATACCCAAATTGCCTCAACATTTTTTGAATCCTTGAACCACAACAACGTCATCACATGCAAGAAGAATTTATTCAATAGTCTGCATGTCTATTTTAATTTTAGTGGCATCTTGAAAGTAAAGATATCCATTAGTTGTTTCAATGTTTTTCTAGTCACCTTCTTTATAAAACTGATATTTTAATAGTTCCTCGTCTCATGGATTCCATTATACTAATTTTAGTTGTATATATAATTTTCAAATTGACATAGCTATACTCACTTTTAGTCAGTTAACTTTATATAAGGTTTCGGTTTGATCCCTTGACTTTAAAAATTGGTCGTTTAGTCCTTCATCCGTAATGGAATTTTATAAAAAAAAATGCTGATATAAAATTTTAATGTTAACAAAACATTATTAAATAAAGTTTAACTTTCAAAATAATAATGATTGTTAAAAATTGGTCGTTTAGTCCTTCATCCGTAATGGAATTTTATAAAAAAAAATGCTGATATAAAATTTTAATGTTAACAAAACATTATTAAATAAAGTTTAACTTTCAAAATAATAATGATTGTTACCAAAAATTATCTATCAATATTAAGGTTAAAGGACTAAAGATACATTTTAAAGTCAAGGTTTCAAACTATAATTGTATATGAAGTGGGGAGCAAATGTATATTTTTGCCTTTTAAATTTTATATAATTGATTTTTATTAAAAAAACATGATGGTTTTTGTATACTAATAATAATGAGGTAAAACCTCATGCCTATAACGATTATTCTCTTTCTCTGTCAATGATTGTAACGGCACCCCTACGGTGCTCACAAAACATTCACTCTCATTAGTTTTCAAGAATATATGCTCTGTACCCTTATTTCTCTGTACGATCAGCATTCTTCAAAACACAAGTGGAAATCGAAATATGAATCATATAAAAGGCAAAGGGGGAAAAAGAAAAAGACAGAGATATGCACACTGAATTATTCCTTACAAAAAATCATATCCCATGTGACACATGACGCTTTCATTTACTTGCTCATTTTTACCGTTCACGAATTGGACTGACCACGTATGAATTAATAGACACAAATATTATATTATCTCTACTTGTTAATATAAATAATTAATTAAATAAATTATGTGTAGTAAATGAGTGATGGTCTTTTGAAAAATACCCTCTTTAGTTATGTGCATTGAAATCACATTTTGATGAAAACTCTCTTAATATATACAATCAATAGAGGTACTTTATAGGCAAAAAATGATAAATTTGGAAATAAATTAAGTTAAGAGTCTTGTATATATGACCAAGGTAAACCCCTTGTCTAGGTTTTGTATCAGGGACAGGCGGGAGTATTAATCAAGGTGTGGTTTTTCTTAATGTGATCCTGTCAAAGACTTTTACTGATAGTATATCCCAGTTTTTTCCCCTACCCTCATAAGGGTATCATACAAATAGATTTTCATTGAAAGAAAAAGGAAGAACGTAAAAAAATATATGGGATTGTAGATGAGAGATCGAGCTGTTAAGGGTTGCTTTCGCTGCAGCCTCTGGGACCGGTGAGCATTTTGGACATTAGGAGCAATAAAAAGCGTAAGAGAGTCAAAACTGTTTTTCCTGGGGCTGCAAGAGTAAGATTCCCACTGCAAAAGATATGATTCTGATTAGAATGATACAATTCTGGCATACCCTTTTCTTTCCCGAGCCAAATATTGCAAAAGGACAAATTGGTTAGCCTTGTCGTGTACCAAGTGCTCCAAATTGCCCCTACATTACACACACTGATATATATCCACACACAAACATACAGCAAAACCTCAAAAAGCTAACTTCACAGAAAGCAAATTTGCAGTATTAGGAGGAGACACAGAAATGCCAGGCTTGGAGGTAGCAGCAGTGGAGGGATTCAGAACCTTGACTGAGACTAAAGCTTGGGACTATGTTGTAGTATGGAAGTATGGCGATGACCCAACAAGGTAAATAAGTAAATAAATACTCTAAGGGACAAAAAAAAAAAAAGTGAAACAAACCCATTTCTTGAATCATTTTATTTGATTGAAAAATCTGATCTTTCTTCTTCTGTAGATTTATCGAGTGGATGGGCTGTTGTTGTGTTGGGGGATGCAATGGAAGCAAGAACGAAAAGGAAAAGGAGGAAGAATATAGATTGAGTCGTAGATGTAGGGATAGTCACTTTCAGCATCCAGTGAGAACCAAGGCATGTGAGGCTCTTGCTCTACTTCCTTGTACCATGCCACTTTATTCTGGGTATATAACTCTTTCTGAAATTTTGACTCTGGGTTTGCTCATACTCTACATAAGCAAAGTATAATCACTAATGTGGATAGTGATTTTGGTCCAGTGTTCATGGAGATGTGGCAATATCGAAACAACCTCAATGGCTTATCCAGGTGAGTAGATGTTGACCTATATAAGTAGAAGATATCCCGTTTGATTTTTTTACCCTGTCAATGAAAATTGCTATTCTTTTTCACCTGAAATTGTTAAAGTGACTCAACTTGTATTGCTATATGATATGTATTCATATATTATGCAAAATCTGAGATAGCAATATCATGACAGGATTCAACAGGAACTCAAGTTTTGATCCCTATTATTGGTGGTATTATAGAGCTCTTCTCAGCAAAGATTGTAAGTTCTACCATGTATCTTTTTGCCTAACTGTCATCATCTCTATCTGAAAGATCCAACTTTATGCAATTTAAACCTTCACGTTTCACAGGTGCCAAAAGAATCAAGGATTATAGAGTTGATAACTGCACATTGTTGTCTCTCTATGAAAAATGAAGCCATCTCTGAACATCCCCCACTAGATTCATGCTATCCACAAAGCTTAATTTCTAGCATACATGCATCTGCAGTAGAGCGGTGCAGCTCTCATCCAAGCATTGAAGGATCCTCCAGTGGATCAAATCCTTCAAATGAGACTTCGAAAGAGCATCAAAAAGGTTTTGATTTCCAGTGTGGCACTCTGGAAGAACATAAACCAGAGTTGGTCAAGAGACCTCAAAGGGAAGGCTATACATCTAAAAATCTTGTCACAGAGAGGAATAGGAGGAACAAGATCAAAGATGGACTTTACACTCTACGAGCTTTGGTCCCAAAGATAACCAAGGTACAAATATAAAGTTGTGACTCTGAACTCTGTGTGTGAGTGTTTGTACACCAAATTATAGAATCTCTTTGATCTAGTTCAGTATTTACTATGATGACTTCTTTCTGGCAGATGGATAGGGCATCCATTGTTGGAGATGCCATTGATTATATAAAGGAACTGCAGGAACAAGAAAAAAGACTTAGAGATGAGTTGATCGCTTTGGAAGAAGAGAATTGTGAAAAGAACAAACCACAGTCAAGGAGGTCAATATTGAAGGAACAAGAAGGAACCAGAAGTTTGCATCTTGATCATCTCATCCAAAGTTCCTCTGATTCCACAAAAAGGACCCAGATGGAGGTAGAAAAGAGAGTAATAGAATGAACTCTGCTTCACTGTTTTTTCAAAGCCATGAATCAAACTATATCTTAGAGCCTTAATTAAATTTTTTGCTTACATGTTTTCAGGTGGAGGTTGAAGTGAAACAGATTGGGAAGATAGAGTTTCTTGTGAAGATACATTATGAGCAGAAGAGAGGAGGGTTTGCAAGATTGATGGAGGCTATTCATTTGTTTGGACTGCAGGTAACTGATGCTAATGTGAACACATTTGGTGACAAAGTCATGAATATTCTGACTGTTAAGGTAAGGGTCAAGGAAATCAAAGACAACAGTAATTAGTATATTTTCTGCTATATTAATCAAAGGATTGGTTGTTAAAAACACAGTCACACATTTGACTAGGCATTTTTTCCCAATACACAGGCAAACAAGCTTGATATTCACCCAGACATATTGAGAGAGTATTTAACTCAGCAAGCTGGTTCTCAAGAAAGAGGAGTTGATGTTGAGGTCAAGAAAGCTTAGAGATCCTTTAAACAATTGCCAATGCCTCCTGCATGAAAGTTACAGCTAGTTAACACCTAGTTACTTATCTGTAAATCACCATACATGCTATAGTTTCATGAAAAGGTTGAAATCAAAGCATGTATGATAGTATACTCACATTTTGTTGTGGTCGCAACTGGCAGCTAAGAATTTAGTTATGATGGAGTTGGGCAATAACTTGCAAGTACTCTATTAGAATTTCATGAAGAAATATTACATAATACTAATATGACTTACAGACCTTTCTCTATATTGAATATAATAGCAAGATTACAAAATGATTAATTAGCCTGATCTAGTACCACGATACATCATAATACCGATGTAATTAAGGAGGTCCCAAGATATGAGAGATATCTAATGATACAGGTAATAAAAAGGTAACCTCAAAAAGTTTGTGTTTTTACAAGCCTTTGAACATCCCCAGTATTTAAAAAAAAAAATGGGGGAAATGACATTTGCTGAAAGTGAGAAAAGAACCAAGTGATGGTTCGAGTTCAAGCAAAGGCAGTCTTACGTCCCATTTGGCCACCCTTTTCTTCATCTGGGTGAAGAAAATGCTTTTCCAAACCCAAAGATAATGTGCTCCCAGAGAATGTGAAAATTTTGGCTTTTGGAAAAAGTACAGAGAGTTTCAGCATTTTCAGTACTTTGAGTGCTTCTAACATCCATTTCCTCACATGAATATGCCCAGTATTGCTAATATGTGTGTGCCCACATATTTGCCCCTGCTAAGTCCTTCTTCTTGCATTGAAAGCCCGGGACTCTGACTCGCCACTTGAAGCACCCTTGAGCCATGAATGTTGTTGTCCAGAAAGCTCTACTGGAGAAGAGCTTTCTCTACTGTCCCTATCAAATTCAGATTCACTACAGCTATCTATGGCCATCTTCCTGAACTTCATAATAGCGTCTTCACTGTAGTTGCCGGAATCATAAATAGTGCTGTGACCATATTTAACACCATTTGATAAATCACATGATCCATTTCGACTATCCAATGCTCTAACCACCTGATAAGAACCAACAGAGAGGTTAGTTTGACATAGAAATACTCCCTCTATCCTTAATTCCCTATATATAAGGCCCTTTAACGGAAGTTGCAGAGTTGTAGAAAATAGTTATTATTAATTAAAAGTATATGAAGGAAATGTAATTTGTTCTCAAAAATGCCTTTATTTGCGAAGGAGTGAGAGAGTATATGAAGAAACAGAATATATGGGACAGATAATGTGAGAGAATAAAGGGAATGAGAGAGAATAAATACAACGAGCCAACATTTTAATTAATGCAGTGTAAGAAATTAATTGTAGGTAAAATGGGTAAAAACGTATTTATTATTCAGACCAATTCAAATATGATATTATAAAAAGGGGGACAAGCCTATTAAAAACATGGGACCTTATATAGTTATACACAGGGACGAAAGGAGTACTGGACAAACAAGTAATTATGTCAAAAGACAGTTTAGGTGCACCAAAATTTAGTGCTTCTTGGTATTACCTGAATCATACGAGGCCGTTTTGGAGCAGAATAGCGCACACAAGCTGCGGCAGCTTCAATCATGCTGCTCATCTCGCTCTCCATAAATTCCATGTTAAGCCTTTTGTCCGCTAATTCACTGAAGTCTCGGGTCTCAATAGCACGATGGAGAAGTGGACGAGCCTGCAGATGATAAGAATATTAAATTTCAGGGCATGTTATTCTGGATCAAAAGAAAACATAACTGCATCCAAAGTTGAATATGATGTATTCCTGGAGGTCTTCAAAAGCAAACAAGGAGAATAAAAAAACTCAAATTGATTCCTTTGGCACAATAAACTCGAGAATAACATATTGGGTTGAATGCAATACGTGAACATTGTAATTTCAAACAATAGTAAGAATGATGGATATGTCTGTGAGTTGCTCGATCCCCTTTCTATTGCTTTTTGAAAGCAAAATTTAATAGTGTCCAGATTTTCAATTGGTCTCCTGAATATAAATTCCACAAAAAGGGGGAGATTACTTGGATATATTTCTGATAAATTGAATCAACAGAAATATTTCTTTTTACTAGTTTCGCATGATCTAATAGGGGATTGGATTTGAAGGTGTTTCCTTGAACATATTTACAAACAATAGCATCAGTTTGTCTCGAGTCATGAATAAAGCATCGCCTATATCGAAATTGAAACAGGGTTTCCACCAGAAATAACCTTGTGATAATGTCCATATTATACGGTTTACTCTTCGCTTATTTCACACATAACCAATATGTCCTAGAACCAAATAATCACAACTCTAGGACAATGGTTGAACAAAGACGATACAAAAGAAATTCATTTCATTCCTATAAAACAGACTTAGATACCAAATGGGTAGCAGAGAGACAGGGAAAAAGAATGTGAAAGCAAATATGTCAACGTTTACTTGCTGAAAGTAAGTAGAAGGTCCATGCATACCCACTCAACCAAACTCTCTTCTCCCAAAGGCTGAGTTTGATCGACAGGTTTCCTCCCTGTTATAAGTTCAAGGAGGACAACTCCAAAGGAGAAAACATCTGATCTATCCGTCAATTTTCCACTTGTTGCATACTCTGGAGCCAAGTACCTGCCAAGTGAAGGAGAAAACATTAGATCTATCCGGCAATTTTCCACTTGTTGGCTGCTTAGGCATTACTAAAGTACATTTTCTATACACTACACACCCATTCGCAGATCGGAAATTTTCTCGGAAAAGACGCAAGGTAATTTCAAAACACTTTGAGACAAGCCAGTTGGTTTACAGTGACACTGATGAATTAATCAATTGTGATCATATATAAACCATGACTAAAATATAATATTACTCTGGCAGGTGAGTAATGAACATGTCCAGACCTAAGCTAATAAAAGTCCCAACAATTTTGTTCCATATCATCATAAATAAGGGGACCTTTTTTCTTTCTTTTGTCCTGGAAGGTATTTTCCTACGCAAAGCTAGTGCCAGAATTTACCGCTTTATGTTCAGACAAATAAAACCTACCCAAAAGTCCCCATAACCCGAGTTGATACATGCGTGTTAGCATCATCGTGTAGCCTAGCAAGTCCAAAGTCTGCAACCTGTGTTAAAAGAACGTCAAACTAGAATCCAGAGCAGCACATTTTTGGTAAAAAATAAAAGTATTCACAAAAAAATACCTTTGCCTCGAACGCATTATCCAAAAGTATGTTCGCTGACTTAATATCTCTGTGGATAATTTTTGGGATGCCTGGAAATAGATAAGATATTTAGCAACTTCAAAAAGTTCATAGTTGCCATGAGCAAGGGAAAAACTGAGGTAATAAAGCATGTAAGATTAGTGATCATTTAACTTGAGCTTGGAATACATGTACATAGCACAGCCAGTTTCTCTCTGCTCTTGTTTTAATTAAATAAACAATGAATACATATACATAGCACAGCCAACAATGAACTGCTGAAACGTAAAATGAAATTTTTAAAATGCAGCAAGTCATTTTTGTATAACAGAATGCATGTTAGTAAGAAATTGCTATTCTGTAATGCTATCATATTTCTGTTAATGTCATCAAACGTCGTGCCCAACTAAGAGATGACATTGTTGCATTCAAGTTATCAAATTGATTGCACCGAATTACATAGAGGTTAAAGCCCGAGTGCTTTCAGACAATACAAATTCATGAAAATATAATCGTTTACAGTCAGGCGCGTAGATATATATAAAATTGTTTACAGGGATAAGTTTCTTTGTGCTAGTTGACATCTAGCAAAAGAATTCAGCAGACGTAGAGAAGTGTCCTCAATCTTACAATCATAAAGAGTCGTTCAATTGAAACGGCAAGACATAAAAATATAATTTGTGATTCACTTTAAGAAATTTGAACATATGTTTCAATAAATTGAATGCAATATTTACTTACAGTCTTCATGCAAATATGCTAAGCCTTTTGCAGAGCCAATTGCAATCTTCATCCTCATGTCCCAATCTAAGACTTTCACTCCTCTGGCTGTCCGTAGACACATAAAATTCCGGAAATGAGAATCAAGTTATAAATAGAGGAAATATTGAAAAAAAGTTCTATGGAGTAGACAAGAAAGAAAAAGAGAACTCACATTACCATGCAAGTGATATTCAAGAGTTTTATTGGGAAGGAACTCATAGATAAGCACTCTTCGGTGATCAGCTATGCAATAGCCAACTAAAGACACCAAATGCCGATGATGAACACGGCTGATAATCTCAACCTCCGCCCTAAATTCCCGTTCACCTTGGCCGCTGCCCGCTTTAAGCTGCTTCACAGCAACTTCTTTTCCATCTGAAAGCCAACCCTTGTGCACACATCCAAATCCCCCCTCCCCTAAAATATTTTCACTAGAAAATCTCTGAGTCATCTCCATAATCTGCTCATAGCTAAAAGATATCTGACCATTCCAGGGTGAGTCTGGAATCCCAAAATGTTGCACAGCTCCTGCTTGACTCCCAGTTCTAATGTTGGGAGAGGTTAGAGCTTGGGAAGTATAATAGCCCTCTTGTGAATGGTTCGCGCTCCCAGACTGCTGAGCATAGTAAAAGCCTTCCGTACCTGATGACCAAAATCTTTAGATATCAAGTGTTGAAGACCATTTCAACTCCAAACCCAGAAGGTGAAGTAAAAGCTTGCGAGCAGTTACAAATATCTAACACTTCTCTTCAAACATAAAATTAATTGAAACTGAATGTAAACGAAACAAACGTTTACAAAAAAGCTTAATCTGTTAAATAAAAGCTCATGAATAATGTTATTATAATCTTCAGATGTCAAACGAAAATTAATTTGCCACAAACATAATACCTGGTTTATTATATAAGTTATTGGCGGCGCCAAAATGTGTGACATGGGCCACTTTTCCTTTTCTCTTCCTCCTTACCGCGAAAACAATCAATATGGCGAGCAGGATAAAACCGAACACTCCGGCCACGACATAACCAATGTAATTATGTAAATTACCACCGCTGCTGCTATCTCTTGACGACAAGCGCGACGTGGAGCCACTCGAAGAACCGTTTGAACTTGTGGTGGAAGGTGATTGCCGCAGCGGAGGAGGGGCCCACACCCTTGGTGGCGGAGGAGAGTTGGGTGTATTTGGTGGGACAGTGGCAACTGCAGGGGAAACAACAGTTGAAGGAGGTGGTGGTGGGTTGACGGTGGCTGACAAATTATTTGGGGATCCTGGTGTCAGTGGTGTAGACGAATTCTGCAATAGAGGTGGAGATGAAGGTGGAGTTGGAGGAGCGAATGGAGGCGGAGAAGATTGATCCGGTGGAGGTGGGGATTGTGATTGTGGTGGAGGTGACGGTGACTCTGGGGGAGGAGATGACGGTGGTGGAAGAGACGATGGTGGTGGTGACTGTTCAGGGGGAGGAGACAATGGGGGAGGTGGCGAAGACTCTGGTGGTGATGGAGGCGGCGAAGAAGAGGGTGGCGGTGGTGATGGAGGCGGGCTTGGTGAAGGCGGTGGAGAAATCGTTGGAGGCGGAGAACCCGACTGCGGCGAGGTCGATGGAGAAATTGGAGGCGTGGAATCCGTACTATTGGACGATGAGGGAGAATCTGGAGATGGAGCCGCATCTTCAGCGGACAATTTAGAAGAATACGAAATCTCGCTTGATTTCGAATCAGAATCGACATTGGATCTTCGGGAAGCCATTTCTGATACTGAGATCAGAAATTTCCCAACGCGATTCCGAGAAAAAGCGGTCAATCTAAACCTACCTTGATTCGGCATCCATCCCTAACAGAGGCAAACAGATTTGAAAATAAAGATAAAAAAAGGATCTAAATCTAAATTCCAATAAAAACAGTTCATGTAGAAACAAAATTGGGTTCTGCAAATTAAAACAGAAAGAACAACAAAAACAGAGCACAAAACTAATGAGGTGGCTGGAAAAGCAGCCCGAATTATGAAAACGAGAAGCCATTTGGGCAAAGGCCCCGAAAATTTCTCGTATTTCTAAATATAAGAAGCTAGGAAGGTTGTTTGTTTTCATAAATTTGGCGCGTTTTTATTTCGTATTTCTGGTTGTTCTTCGAATCTCTCTGTGAAGAAAGCCAAGTGGTCGCTCTTGCTTGCTTTATTTCAATTCACTCTCCCCTTGACTAACGGGTTACCGCGCAACGGACACCCGGTCGAGCTTTTTAAAAGAATAGTGAATTTGAGGATATTCTTTTTTATTTTTTATTTTCCAACGAAGCACTCTTTAGGGAAATCATTCTCAGGGTCCAAGGATCAGAGATATTAACAAAAAAGTCTTAGAAAAAAATTCAAATATCATAAATGTCTCTATGGACTTTTCTATGATTATTTCCCAAAGTAAAATGATAAAGATGTTCTCATTCTAATTGTAACTCCTTCGTTCAAAACGGTGGGCCTCGTGCTTCAGAAGCATTTAAAAACCTTGCCCTGCTTCTGGCCTTCTGCCGTTGCTGCTCCGCTCCCAGTTGCCGTCTTTCGATGCTCCGTTCCCAGTCACTGCTCTGCTCCCAGTCGCCGTGCGTCGCTTCTGCTCCTCTCCCATTCGTCGTTCGTCGCTCCATCGATGTAGAAGGCTCCGTCGTCCTCCCCAGCGGCAGCGTCGCTCCTCTGTCTGTCTCTCCTCTACTTGGCAGAAGTTGTTTAAAATCATGATGTATTGTAGTTACAAGGGGACATTAATTTTGCAAAGTATTGCAAGTTGGACATACACCTTGTGAAAATAACTCATGATATTGTGAAAACTGGCGTCAGATGTTGTCAAATTGGCAGTAGGAGTTGTAATCAAATAAGCACAGTAATGAGTTAAAATCATGGTTAGCTTCTGTGACAGTGGGAAGGCATGCAGTTTAAAAATTAATGGGAGAATTACAATTCACTTGGAAATGCGACTAATAGACTTGATAAAATAGGTATAACAAGTTGTTAATCAATTGATAAATTATGACCAAGTCAACTGTTCTGACAGTCCCAATTGGAATTACTGATGTAGTTGTGAGATCTTGCGTTGTGAACAAAGGTAGTTTCATTCAGCCAGGAGTCAAAGTTGTAAAAAGGACTCAACATGTTGTTAACATATGCTTAAGAAGTTGTAAACCGATAAAGTGGTTGTGATAAACTTATGTGAACAAAGGTAGTTTCATCCAGTGACGACCAAAACATTTGTAAAACATACTCAACATGTTGTGAATACATGCTTCACGCATAGTATATAAAACACTTCGCACACTTAATGTGAGAAAACATTGCTTCAGGCAAGCACGAGTTAGAAGTTGTAAAAAAGACTGAATGTGTTGTGAACACACGCTTCACATATTGTAAATAAAGCACTTCACACACTTAATGTGAGAAAACATTGTTTCAGACAAGCACGAGTTAGAAGTTGTAAAAAAGACTCAACGTGTTGTAAATCAAGGTAATACAAACCGAATCGGACGATGAACCGGTTGAGGCAGTGGTTTAAGGGTTAGTAAGTCAGAAAAGGGTTGACTCGAAGTCAAACCGATATTAATTAAAATATTTTAATTAAATTAAAATATATAAAAATATTCATATATGATTATAAAAAATATTATTTTTTAATCCTCTCTAGCATAAACAACTTTACAAACTCTTATATGGATGGTCATCTACAGTAATATGCACCATTTTTTTTTCAAATATACACCTGATGCTATCCTAATATCATAATAATATTAACAACTTTCAGTTTTTGCTTGTGATATGCCAATGGTCAAAACGTGTTTGAGTGGATATTAAATTGAGTTGGAAAGCATGAAACTAAAGGAGTAGAGGATGTGACACATGACAGTTGGATCATTTACTCTTACCAAAAAGCAAAGAAATCCCAACCACTCATTTCAAATGGATAGTCAAGATGATATATTCACTTCTCCCTATACAACATTTTCGATGTAAGGCCCCATCTCCAGCACAGATTTTCGTATTTGATTTTAGAATGGTAAACAAAGACGATGAGGGTTCCAACATTCTACTAAGATGAAGAATGAAAGATGTTAAAGGATGATGAGACTTTCTGGGCTCTGGTATATATTTTCTTTCGTTTTCTTCTTAGTTCTTCATCTTTCTCTATCTTCTTCTCTCTTCTTTCTTTTAGCTCTTCCTCTTTTTTTCGACTGGAAACTTCTATTCTTTCAGAACGATGAGAACTTGTGAAGCAGTATCGGTGTTTTCTATATATTTCAAGAAAGCAAAATGATGCTTTTTGATGTTTAAGAGGTGGGATAAAACAACTCGGGCAGCCCGTCAAACTGAACGGGTTACCGTAGTCTCCTCCGAGTTACCTCGGGTTGCTTTTAAGCTAAGTTAGGCCCTTGACTAGACCAAACAGGTGACTGAGTCACCGGTTTCAGGACCAACTCGGCCGGTCCGGTCTGAGTTTTAATACCATGTTGTGAATACACTCTATGCGTAGTAAATAAAACACTTCGCACACTTAATATGAGAAAACATTGTTTCAGGTAGGCATGAATTAGAAGTTGTTAACATGACTGAACGTGTTGTGAATACATGCTTCACGCATTGTACATAAAGAATTTATGGTGGCTAACTTTGTAAATGAAGGTAGTTTCATTACGACCTAGAAAGTATCTTGTACAACAAAATGAACATATTGTAACACAAACATAACCAGTTGTAAAACAAGACATATGCAGTTGTATAATCATAACCAGTTGTACAACATGTTGTCAAAATGACTGTTGAAGTTGTAAAAATGCCTATAGAAGTTGTAAATATGAACTTATCACCTACATAGGACAGTGAACAAAAAGCATTGCATGATTGCTTTTTCTACAACAAGGCTTTCCCACACAAGGACATCAGGTTCCAAAAGGAACCACAAAATACCAACATATGAACATAACATGAAGTGTTTTGTACAAAATAACAACACAATTGCTATATGTCTTTCTTCCTCTTCATTTTTTGGTTGCCACCTACATGTCTTAATTTCTTCGCCCTCACCCTATATGTCTCCTTCTCGTCATATTTCAATACGTTCCAACCTTCTTTCACTGACTGACTCTCCTTTTTAAAAGGCCTAAACTCATTCTTTTTCTTCTTGTTCTGATAATACTCTTGTGTGAACAATATATACGCAAACACTTTTGGCTGCCTCTCTTCATCTTTATCTTTCCTTTTTCTTTTGTTCGGCATTTTCTTCTTAACCTAAAATATAATTACTATTTCAATCACCCACCACCACAAACATAAGACATGCATTACTTCCAACAGCAAGGGATTACTTTGCACATTCCAACCAATTTTGATTAACCCAATTTTGTTGATATAAGCAAATATCAATATCAATATGTGCTAATCATTTCCAATCATTAATTGGTACGAACATCTATGATTAAAACTTATGTGAACAAAGGTAGTTTCATCTATCCATGACCAAAACATTTGTAAAAAAGACTCCACATGTTGTGAATATACGCATCACGAGTTGTAAACAAAGCATTTCGCACACTTAATGTCAGAAAACATTATTTCAGGCAAACATGAGGTAGAAGTTGTTAACATGACTGAATGTGTTGTGAATACACGCTTCATGAGTTGTAAGCAAAGCATTTTACATACTTAATGTGAGAAAACATTGTTTTAGGCAGACATGAGAAAGAAGTTGTTAACATGACTAAACATGTTGTAAATACACGCTTCACATGTTGTAAATGAACATGTTGTAACACAAACAAAATCAGTTGTAAAGTAAGGCATATGCAGTTATAAAATCATTACCAGTTGACAACACCAGGAATAAGATGAAGACATGAGATCAACCCAATAACTAATATCATAATGTAGACTACTGTCAACTCACATTTCAGAGGCAACACTATTTTAATGCAAACTACTATCAACTCACATTTCAAAAGCACACAAGCAAGTACCCAAAACTACTGCGCACTTACCAGTCTTCATGATTATATGAAAGTTTATATAGAAAAACTACAAAATATTCAATTTCATTTCAGGATCAGTCAGCCCCCCACAGAAAATGATTTCATATAGGGAAAACCACCCACACCTCCCAAGCATTGTTCAATGATGTGCAACATCCTTTCGGCTATCCAATTCTAATCTCAAACTAGTTTAAAAAAAAATCCAACATTACTTTAATTCTTTTCACTCACCTTCTCTGTTTTTTTTGCCCAATTTGCGGATGACCGACGACGCCAATAATGAATCCTTGGCTTCGAACGAGCGACGGAACCTGCTACTTTGGAGTACCGATGGGGGCTGCCTGTTGGGGGATCGACGCACGCCATGGCTTCAAATGACCACCGAAGCTTGCCATGTGAGAGGAGCGATGCTGCGGCTGTGGAGGACGACTCAGAGAGGAGCAGCAGTAACGGAAGGCCGGAAGCAGGGCAAGGTTTTCAAATGCTTCTGAAGCATGAGCCCCACGGTTTTGAACGAAGGAGTTACAATTAGAATGGGGGCATCTTTGTCATTTTACTTTGGGAAATAATCACAGAAAAGTCGCTAGGGACTTTTCTGATATTTGACTTTTCCTTAGGACTTTTATGTTAATATCTCTGGTTCTTGCTAAAAATATGATCTTGACCATTGAAGTTGGTGTTTTAATGTGGTTGGGTTATGCTCTGTTTGTGGGGAAGGTTACAGAGGGAGTACTGTGTTTTAATTTAAGTGAGAGTGGTTGAATGTGATGATGATTGTTTACTGTGAAAACGCTGATATGAACAAAAAAGTGTTGTTAATTCATGCAGTTGTAGTTGTTAATATGGATGTTGTAGTTATCATTACAGAACTTGTACTCTTTTTTGGGCAATATAAATAGAGGGAATGCTTTGTTTTTGGGCAAGGTAACAGAGGAATGGCTTTGTTTTAAGTGGGAATGATTGAATGTGATTGTGATTTCTTTGATTACAAAATGATGACATGATATTTAAAAAAGTGTTGTTAAAGTATTGTTAATATGTGCATTTGTAGTTGTTAGTATTGCTGTGGTAGTTGTTAATACGAAGTTCATGTTGTCGATTGTCATGAAAGATGGAAACTAGTTCGGGGAAGAATCTATTTTGTTTCTTTCATATGGGAGAAGTTTTTAAATGGTGAAGAAGAAGAAATGTAATATGACTCATACACTTGTAAAACAAGGCAGAAGTTGTTAAAACCAATTCAGTTGTTGTGATAGACCCTACGAGAATAACTCATGCAGTTGTGAAAGTTGGAGTTGTGCAACTTGTCATTTCAATTAAGCATGAAATAGTTGTAAAAGTGGCTTATGATGTCGTAAAAGAAAGTGTCACCAATTGTTAAACAAGGCATATTCAGTTGTCGTATTTGGAGTTTTGGAAAAGGTCATTTCATTTAGGCAATAAAAAGAATATATACAAAATCACTCAAGTAGTTGTTATAACACACAATAACAGTTGTGAACGTAGGGACTTGACAAACTTAAAATGAACTAATCGCATAAAAACATGTTGTGAAAATGACTGATAAAGTTGTCAACTATAAAATGACTGATGAACTAAGAGCAAATTTGTCATTTGACTTTGGGAAATAATTATTGAAAAGTTCCTAAGGACTTTTCTGATATTTAACTTTTCCTAGGGACTTTTTTGTTACTATCTTTGTTCCTTGGGACAAGGGAGTGATTCTCCCTTAAAACTTTCTTATTATATAAAACTGATGTATTATTAATACCCCATTCACTAGAATCTACTCTTTTGAATATAGCTCTATAATCTCCTTTTTTTATACAAAGCTATATGATCTCCTTTGTTTATATAAAATTGATCATTTTACCCAAAAAATTAAAAGTGAAAATCCCAAATAAAGACCATTACTTTAGCGCCTGAAATTTGGAAAATATGGAGCCACCACCAAAATTTTGAAAAAGGATAATTTTCAAAACCCTTTTTTTAAAAACGGAAACTAGTTTACAAAAACCATTTAGGATTAGGGAGTCGATTATGTATGAGGAAGGTGTTGGATACCCCATAACACCCTTATTCATAAGAATGGTTGCCCCAAGTTAATTATTTTTTTTAAAAAATATGGCCTTTAATCTTATGATAATTACCCAAATAAAAAGGAATATTTACAAAAATAAATGAAATGGAAACTAAAGAAAAAAAATGAACATTTATTTACAAAAATAAAATAAGGATAAATATATTTATTTACAAAGTTGGACTTGATCTAGGAAGATAGCCTAGGGCATACGTACCCTTTAGAGGGATCAAATCCCACGTAGTTCGTTAGAGGTGGAAATGCGTGTCACTTTGTTGATGTCTTTTAGAAAAAATTTTTATTTCATTTATTTGAGAAAAATATTTTTTTTGTTTGGTTTGTGTTTTTTATTTTTTTTAAAAAAAGCATTTTTTTTATCTCATATGAAACCAAATTCATTTATTTTCAGAAAAGAACCTTTTTTCTTTTATTTTGAAACTTTTTTATTTGCAAAGAAAAAAACAAGAGTACATCAAGCTAATAAGGAATCACATTCTCATTATATCATTCATTGTAGAGAGTCCAAGAAGGTAAAAAAATCAATAAAGACATGGTGAGATTGTATACCTTTGATGCTTTAAATCTCACTACAACAAGAGATAGGGTGATAGAATCACATAATAAACAAAAGGTAATTACAATCACATTACCTCTATCTATTAATCATGACATCTAGTACCATTAGAAGACAAGGCAGCACATACCTCTTGATCCCATATGCAACAAGTCCAACAATGTCATATAAGACAATTCAATGGGAAAATAAAAGGCAAACCCACATAACTCTTTTAATGCATCATCCTAGCAGATTATACGAGCAATTAAGTGAGGAAGCAAAATAGCAATGGGATGGATGCAAAGAAAATGATTCATGCCTTTAGAATTGCACACTCAAGCTGAACGATCACATGATGCAGACATGCTTCTTGATCTTAGATGCTGCACAAGAGGTGTTATGGGCAAGCAAAATAATAAAAAAAATACACACATAGTCACACGCATCAAGAACATCATGTGGATATAGATTGAGCCAAAGCAACATCACCATTACTTTAAAGAAAATGACAGACCTTGACGTAATCTCTACACTATTTTTGTGGGTGATGATTTTACTTGAGCAATGTGATAATTATGTGTCCATAAACACCCCATCATTTGACCATCAGAATAAGAGAAGTAAAAAGTGTAATATATTCTCTCTACCTTTTCTCACTAGCCTTTTTTCCACTGGAGTTCTTGTGTGTCTTGCTTCAACCCTTGCTCCCCTATATATAGTCTCAATATAGGTTTTTCTTTATAAATGCTCTTTCTAACTTGATCCAATCATCATCAATAGAGATTTTTTTAATTTTTGTTTTTAATTTTTTTTATTTTCTATTAATAAAACTTCCTAGCTTAACCTAATCACCATCAATAGAGATTTCTTTTTTATTTTCATTTTTTATTTTTTTATATTTTCTATTAATAAAACTTCCTAGCTTAACCTAATCACCATCAATAAGAGATATTTTTTAATTTGTTTTAAAGGGTGCTAGCCGTTACTAGGCTTTCAAGGTGCTTGCCGATACAGGGCTTTGAAAGAATAGTGTCTATTGTTACAGGGCTTTAAAAGAATTGTGCCAAGTGTTATTGGGCTTTAAAAGAATTGTGTTAGCCTTTACTGGGCTTTGAAAGAATAGTGACTATCGTTACAAGGCTTTAAAAGAATTATGCCAAGCGTTATTAGGCTTTAAAAGAATTGTGCCAGCCGTTATTGGGCTTTGAGGGGTGCCTGCTGGTGCAAGGCTTTGAAAGGGTGCCAGCCATTACTGGGCTTTGATGGTGCCTGCTGGTACAGGGCTTTGAAAGGGTGCCAGCCATTATTAGGCTTTGAGGGTGCCTTCCTGTACAGGCCTTTGAAAGGGTGCCAGCCGTTACTGGGCTTTAAGGGTGCATGCCGGTATAGGGCTTTGAAAGGGTACCAGCCGTTACTGGGCTATGAGGGTGCCTACCGGTACAGGGTTTTGAAAGGGTGCCAGCCATTACTGGGCTTTGAAAGGGTGCCTACCAGGATAGGGCTTTAAGGGTGCCAGCCATTACTAGGCTTTAAAAAGATGCTAGTTTTTACTAGGCTTTAAAAGTGCCTGCCGGTACAGGGCTTTAAAAAGTTGCCAACTGTAACCTCCTGCCTTATAAACAGTAATTATAATTCGAAAATACGTAATTAAGATAAATTAGAGACCAACTGATGATAAAATTTCGTTTTTAATCCCATCTTTGAGATAGGGTTTTACAAATTTCTTTCGAAATCGGTTTAGCCTGGTCTCCTATTCACATTTCAAATATAACTACCTTAGGCAGTTAAATCACATTCATACATATCATAGTGTACAACCAAAATTCTCGATAACCCCGGGCTTCATATATATCAATTAAGGGTTTATAAATTCCCATTTAAGGGATTATACAACTGTATCCAAAATAACATTTACAAAATATATAGTGATCCACAATCAAGATTTGATAACCAACATCTCAAAATCAAATGACCCTACAGAGGTCCTAGCCGCTATTGGTTGTCTCCTTCCCTTTTGAGCCGCTTACCTCGTTTGAAGGTTAGTCAATGGAAAGAATGAGATTCAAAAGAATCTCAGTAGTGACAAATCACTCATACCATACATAATCAGAAAGTATGCAATGACATCATCAAGCAGCATAGCAGCACAAAACACAGCATACAAGTTGTCACATATACACATAATCACATAGTCTCATCCCCTGTATCTCCATCACCCTGAAGGCACGGTTCTCCCATCGGAACCACCGATGGGCCGCAGGTGAAGGATTCACAAATAGCCTTATGGCTTTCACATAGTCACATCCCCCATTCTCCACTGCCCTGCAGGTACGGCCCTCCCGCCGAAACCACCGATGGGCCGCAGGTAAAGGACTCACAAACAATGATAAATAAGATATACAATGGATCACATATAGTATAGGAAAAGTGTCACCACCTTATTCTTTTCGAGTGTGCTTCGGCACAGATGCCTCACGAGCAGGGAAAATATCAAACCTTATAAACCAAAATCAAGGACAATAGGTTATTCTCTATTCCAAAGTCTCACTTTCATAATACTTAAAATTGGTTATCATTTGAACTCTTTAGGTGTCTACTAGAAGCTTAGACACATGCCTAAAGGGTTAGGAAAAACTTGACCAAAACCCCTCTCAAAAGAGAAAACACTGATTTTAACTCATGCACTCGAGTGATGAGACAACTTGCACTCAAGTGAGAATGGCTCACTCGTTCGAGTACTTAACCGAGAGCAATAACTGAGATAGGAAATGATCACAACACTCGAGCCCTAAACTCAATACTCAAGTGGTAGCCTCATACTTCACCCGAGTCCTACAAAGTAAGGCACAAAAAGTGACTACCCGAGAGCATTGGGGACCTCAAAATTGGGAGTGCACTCGAGCAATAACTCAAGCACTCGAGTGACGGTATAACACTTGTGAGTGCTAACACACACTCTTGGAAAATAGACTGCAAGTGACAACTCGAGGCGGGGCCTCATAGTGCAAAATACATGCACACTCGAGTGAGACAAGATGCACTCAAGTGAGGACCCATATCACTCGAAAGTGAGACAATACACTTCTGCTTTCTTTGCGTGGGGTGCAACTGAAACTTGAAGGAAAAGAGAAAACATGATGCTACGCTCGAGTGAGACCCCAAATCACTCGAGTGAGGCTTATCAGAAGCCAAAATGCAGCAGATGACAGAATTCTCCAAACTTTAAACAATATGCTTCCAATGATTTCAAAATTCTTATCCAACACTACTCCCACACAATTTACATAAGGAACTCAATGGAAAGCCCAAAACATCCAAAATCATATTCTAACATTATGTTTTTGCTTTGGACACCACATTACTACACATTACCCAAATGCATCAATTTTCCTTCCAAGGTTCCAAATAAATTCCAATAACACAAAGACACAATCTGATACCAAATCCAACACAATACACTATCTAAATCATCCATTCCAAAATTACACTAAAATCAGGGCAAAATCCAAAATTTACAAAACTCAACCAATGATCACAATAGTTAGGTCAAAATGCATCAAATGCTCACTTCTTCCTCTTCCCAAGGTTGGTTTCTTGATTCCACAATTTTCAAATTTCCTCAAGCTCTCAAACACATTCTTTCAAAAATCTAAAACCATGGCAATAAAGCTCTCATCACCATGAACAACGTTAAAGAAGATGAATTGAGCTAAAGAGGACATTAAACAAGTCAAAACCTCACCTATTCCTTTCTCTTTCCTTCTTGAGCTTACGTAAAAATGGAGGCTTAGAGAGAGAAAGAGAGATGAGATGATGATGAAGATGTAGATTTTCCTTGCCCCTATGCCCATTTAGCTGACTTGGAGGGAGAGAGGAGAGAGGGAAAATGTTAAAACTTTGACCTTGATCCCATGGCTCTCATGTTACCACTTGTCAAGATCTTGTTCCTTCTTTCATGAGCACACATGAGCACAACAACACATGATTCCACCCTCTTGACAATGAATCTCAACCATTGATCTTCAAATTACCAATAACTTTCATCTTTGGTAATAGACCAATTGGTCGATAACTTTCTTTTTTCCCATTTTGCCCCTGATTGTGACAATTCTTACTGAATCACCACCAAACACCTTTTATCATTCATTTCACTCAATCCTACGCCCTCCCTACCATTAGGGTTCATTTCAAGCTTTGCCACATAATTAAGCTCAAATGCAGGGTTCATGTATTGATTGTAACAAATTCAGATCGAATTTCACATCATATTCTTAAAAAATGTTTATTCAACAATAATTACATTCACTTTTAAAGTCATTAGCCCTTAATCACTTTTTGGGATATTACACCAGCTGTTACTAGGCTTTGAGGGTGCCTGCCAGTATAAGGCTTTGAAATGAGATGCCATGAACATGTGAGACGCCTTAGAGTAGTGCTTATGATAATACCAATGAAGATTATGGCACTGATGATGAAGTGCTAATGATGATGTTGTAGATGAAGATGAGATGACACTGTGTGGTACCCCCACATGATAATGATGATAGTAGTGATGATGATGATGTTAATGGTGATGTTGATAATGAAGATAATGAAATGCTAATGAGGATGAGTGTAATAATGGTAGTGTTAAAGAATAGCCTAATAGGTGATATTGCTCCTTCTTTGTCTAGGTGCCTAAACAAAACCCCCTTACTCACGTAGTCTTGTAGGATGTATGAAGATGTGTATAGATGCCATAACCCAAGATCCTCAGTTTAGATTGTGTCCTTTCGTCAACTGTTTGACCCACAATAGAAATTCCAGTTGGGACCTTCGCTAATGATCCTAAAATTACAAAATTTAATTGGGAGTAGAGGACACCATGTATATCATCATGAGTATTTATCCAGACAAAAGTTGTACTTCTATTAAAAAGAGTTACTCTTATATAACTCAATATAAAGTTTGACATGCAATTTAATGGAACGGAAAGATATACTAAAGATGAAGATTCATTTGAAAGAAATGATCTTCCAATATTCAAGTGGATGCATAATGATGAGCATATATCGGTATAGACACGATGCTATTAAGAGGTCCTTCGCTTTCAGTTCTGTGCAGTCCCACTGATAGTGCCTTGCCTAATTCATAGAGATATACACTTTTTGTCGACTAATAACAGAGTCATCCAAATAAACAAAGAAAAGAGATTCAAGGGGCTAGAACTGATAACCTTCTTCGACATTTGTTTAACCTTTCCTTTTGGGTTTTTGCCCTAGCGAGCTCCCAATTTCATTCTCTAATTTTTGCCTAAGTCTCCCTTTCGAGTTTTCAACTTAGTGAGCTTTTTTCTTTTTTTCTTTTTTGTTTTTGCTCTAACTTCTACTTAAGCTGCCCTTTTGGGTTTTCAAATTAGTAAGCTTTTTTTTTGCTCTAACTTCTACTTAACCCTTTTGGTTTTCAACTTAGCGAACCCCTTTTTTTCTCTAACTTTTGCCTAAGCCGCCCTTTCGAGTTTTCAACTTAGTGAGTTTTTTTTTCTCTAACTTTTGCCTAAGCCACCCTTTTGGGTTTTCAACTTAGTAAGCTATTTTTTTATGCATAGTATTTCTTTACGGCATCTGAATTGATTTGTCTTGGTAAATCTTAGCCATACATATCAGTCATTGTCAATGCCCCTCTAGAGAAATATTGCTTAACAACATATGGGACTTCATAATTTTGAGCCCATTTACCTCTATCATCTTCTTGATTTGGTAGGATCTTCTTGAGAACTAAGTCTCCTACTTTAAACCCCCTGGCTCGTAGTTTTTTATTAAAGGCCCTTGCCATTGATGACTGATATAACTACCTGTGACATATTGCTTGAGTCTCTTTTCTTCAATAATATTTAATTGTTTAAAATGAGAGCGTATCCATTCACTTTCATCTAGGTCTGATTCAGCCAAGATTCTCAAGGATGGTATTTCCACTTTGATTAAAGTGACAACATCCAAGCCATAAACTATAGAGTAAGGGATAGCCCCAGTTGAAGTACACATTATGGTACGATATCAGTGTAATGCATATGGAAGCATTTCATGCTAGTCCTTATAGGTCATTGTCATTTTACCTATGATCTTCTTAATGTTTTTATTGGCTGCCTCAACTATGCCATTCATCTGCGGCCTATATGGTGCAAAATTATGATATTTGATCTTGAATTGATCGCATAATTCTTTAACTACTGCCTCGTTGAGATTTGGTGTATTGTCAGTTATGAACCTCTCTGGCAACCCATATCAATAGATGATATTGGCCTTTAAGAATTTGATGAAGGCCTTCTGAGTAATAATAGCAAAGGAATTGGCTTCCACCCACTTAATAAAATAGTCAATAGCAACAAGGATGAAATGATGACCATTCAAAGCTTTTGGGTTAATCGGCCCAATGACATCAATCCCCTATATGGAAAATGTCCATGGAGATACAAGACTATATATTAGAGTCGGAGGAGTATTAGCTTTGTTGACGTATATCTGGCACTTATGACACTTTCTAACATAATTGATACAATCCTTCTCCATAGTTATCCAGTAGTAGTCGGGTCTTTTGAGTTTGTTTAGTTAATGAGCGGCCATTTGTATGTGTGCCACATATGCCTTCATGGATCTTTGCCAGATATAAAAAAGCCCATAGCCATTCGCCGGATGGTCTTCCTTTCATTTTGTGTTGCATCTGGAGGGTAAGTGCCATGTTCGATATATATCTTAATACTATGGTACCAAGGTTGCTCGTTATTCTCTCTTTTAATATTGAAGCAAAACATTGGCGATCTTCTAGTCTTAATCTGTATTGGCTGAACTTGGACCCCACAATCGAGTTAGATCATAGCTGTTAAAGTAGCTCAAGCATTAGTGAAGCGATTCTTTTCTCTGGCTATATGATGGAAATTGATCACACCAAAATTTTTAATCAACTCTATCAGGTACTCCTGATAAGGAATCGACTTTGGGTCTTTGGTTTGCCATTCAACAATCACTTGATAAATTATAAGAGCTGAGTTACCATAGACTTTTAGGTTTTTTAGTCCAAGATCTATGGCGGTTTAGAGACCATTAATATAAGCTTCATATTCTACCACGTTATTGGTGCAGTCAAACCCTAGCTTTATAGCAATTAGGAATTGATTTCCGTCTGGGGATATGATCACTGCCCCTGTACCATTGCCATACATATTTACTACACCATTAAAATACATCTCATACTCCTTCAATTTGCTTTCCTCATTTAGATCCTCTATAGCACACACGTCTTCATCTGGGAATTTGAAATCTAGTGGCTGGCATTCATTTATGGGGTTTTCCGCTAAGTGATCGGCTATCGTACCACCTTTGATAGATTTTTGAGTGATATACCTTATATCATATTCAAACAATATTACTTGCTACTTAAAGACTCTTCTAGCTACATGTAAACTTTCAAAGATGTATTTGAGTGGGTCCACTCTAGAAATTAACCAAGTGGTATAATAAAGCATGTATTGCCTTAACTTCCATGTAGCCCAGACTAAACCATAACAAGTTCGCTCGATCATTTGGTAACATGACTCACAGTCATTAAACTTTTTGCTCAAGTAATAGATCTCTTGTTCTCTTTGTTTAGATGCATCATGTTGCCCTAGCATGACCCTATGGAGTTGGGTCGTATTGTCAAATACAAAATTAAAGGTCGTCCTAGTGTAAGAGGAACTAAAATTAAGGGATTTATCAAGTAATCTTTGATTCTATTAAATGCTTTCTCACAATCTCCATCCCACTTCTTTGGGTAGTTCTTTAAAAGCTTGAATATCAGCTCATAAGTTACAGTCAGGTTGGCAATTAATTGTGCAATGTAATTCAACTGCCCCAAAAAGCTTCAAACTTCTTTTTCGTTTAAGGAAGGGGCATTTCCTATATTGCTTTTACTTTGTCAAGATCTACTGTAATTCCTTTTTGAGTTATAATGAACCCTAATAACTTCCCAGATAGAGCCCCAAAGATGCACTTATTAGGATTTAGTTGCAACTTGTACTTGTGTAACCTTTCAAACAACTTCCTTAGCACCGCAACATGTCTTTCTTCCTTAGAAGATTTAGCTACCATATCATCCACGTATACTTCCAGTTCTTTATGCATCATATCATGGAAGAGTACCACCATGGCACGCTGATAAGTTGCCCCTGTTTTCTTTAGCCTGTATGGCATGACGTGGTAATAATATGTGCCCTTTTGCATAATAAAGGTGGTTTTTCTTTGTCCTCTTCATCCATAGGGATTTGGTTATAGCCTTAGTACCTATCCATGAATGTGTACCTATAGCTATGGGCCACATTATCAACTAGAATATGAATATAAGGCAATGGAAAATCATCTTTTGGGCTAGCTTTGTTCATATCTCGATAATCAACACACATTCACACTCTGCCATCCTTCTTTAGGACAAGAACAACATTTGCCATCCATTATGGGTATTTAGCTACTTCCAGGAAACCCATATCTAATTACTTCATCACCTTATCACCAACCACTAAGGACACGTCAGAAGTGAACCTACTCAATTTCTACTTTTTGGGCTTGGTGTCCAGGAATTAGGGAATCTTGTGAGAGGCAATCCCTGAATTAAGGCCTGGCATATCTTGATAGGACCATTCAAACTCATCCATAAATTCTTTGAAGAGTTCAACCATTTGTTCTCTTTCGGGGTTATCTACTATCTTTAGTCCTCTCTTTTCTTCCTCTGTGCCTATGTTTATTACTTCAATTACATCTTCATATGGGCACATTATATTGTTATTGATTTTGAGAATTTTTTGTATACTTGAAGGGTCTCATCATCATCACACTTATAATCATGCATATCAATGGCAACAAGCGAATCATCATTCAGGGACTTAGAAACCTCTGCGTTGGATAGGTGTTCTGAGGAAATCAATTTCTTAGAAGGCAAAAAATGAACAACGAATGAATAAAGAGTAAAAAAAGGAAGAATGGATATAAATACGTTCACATATCATTCTTTATTCATGGTTCATATAAGAGCTTGACATGTTAATCTAAAATAATAGAATTGAAGGTGTCCTCAAACTCCCAATTTTCTAGAGGTCTTCCAGAATCATCAGCTGAAATCCACATGCAAGTCCGTTCACCTATTGTTGAAACCATTGCAATAGTCTACTTGTTTAGCACTTCAAAGGACATCAGGAATGTCTTTCTTATGTGGGGGATTTTAGAGTGCTTATCCTCCCCTCCCTATCTTTAAGCTTGCTTGCTCTTTCAACTGTCTTTTAAAAGGTGGCTCGTATCCTAACCCTTTGGTGCTTGAGATTCTCTTACAGAATTATAGGGGATTTAATGCCTTAGAGGTGAGTACCCAACCCTCCACCAGGCTTAAACCCATTCTTCTCCCATATCTTGGTTACTATGGAGTTGACATTTTTATATCCCTTGGGTCCTTCGACTTTAAAGCCTTAGAAAACCATTCCTTCCTCTTGCTTGACAGCCTTAATGTATGGAAGAGAACTCGACTTGATCACTATGATTTCTTCTTCACCCTTGATTGTTACTATCTTCCTGCTATAAATGAACTTTACCTTCTGGTGTACGGTAGAAGGTATTGCCCAACTGAGTGTATCCATGGCCTCCCCAACAGTATGGAGTAGGATGGGTCAATGTTCATAAGCTGAAAGTCTACCATGAATGAAGTTGGTCCAATCTGTAAAGGCAAGCAAACTGTTCCCAACACGCCTCTCCGAGTACCATCGAACCCTATAACCATCATGTTACTCTTTTCAACCTTTGATGCCTTTACTGATAATTGCTCAAACGTGGATAGTGGCAAAACATCTAACGCTGATCTTCCATCTATCAACACTTTGGCCACAACGAATCCTTTACACTTCAGGGTAATGTAGAAGGCTTAATATTGATTAAAGCTGACTGAACAACCTCTTCTCCTAAAAATGAGATGGTAGAGAATGCCCTCACTACATTCATAATCCTATCCACCTTCTTTGGGCTCATGCTGGACTGCACATATGCTTCATCTAAGGTCTTTTGTAACGCACGACAATGAGGTTTAAAACTCAAGATCAAAGAGAGAATTGAGATCTTGGCTGGAGTTTTATTCAATTGGTCTACTATGCTATATTTACTTTGCTATATGATTTAAAGGAATTCTTCATCTTTCTTTCCCATGTCTTTTAGACCGGAACTTAATGGAATATCAATATTGTATTGTTTTCCCTTCTTTGATGACCCAACATTATAGGGCAGATAAGCTTTCCCCCTTCGTGTGACTCTTGTAAGGCGAACCATTGTTTCGTTACAGGCCTCGGTTTCCATTACTTGCCCTGAAGGATTTCTCAACAATACCTTTATATCTCCATGGTACGGCATAATTACTTTGATATGGAAAAAGGGTTGGTACCTTAATGGTTACTAAAGGCTATTTAATGGTGTCAAGATGGTGAAAGAGACAATATTAGAATTTCTTCTTTTATATGGTTCCTTAACTACAAACTCGACATGTTTCTTTTCCACCATGCCTACTTCTTACTCCTCTCGAGGCATATAACTTGCTACCTTTCAATAAGCATAGATATCTTCTCCTACTGGTAGAGGATTGTCAGAGAACTCAATTTCATTGATAGCATTTACTTGGTTTTTGTGGCTTGGAAGAGGATTGGTGTTAATAGTGGAGTTGTTGTTCCTCTTCAATTAAGTGTGTCTAGAATCAATTAAGTTTAATACATTCCTTTTGAATGTTGCACAATCCTCTATTGAGTGCCCTGGGGCGCCCATATGGTATTCACATTGGGCATAGGAGTCATACCAAGTGGGATACAATGGTTGAAGCTGTTTGTAAGTCTGTGGCCCTAATAGTTAAGATTATAAAAGTTGGCGATATAGCTCGGTGTTTGTCATGCCAAAATTCGGCCATTGGCAATTATCATGTTGCTGTCAATTCCTTGGTCCTCCAGGTTGACCTTGCCTATTTGGTGTCGAATCATTCTTTATCTGTCAAAACCCATCATTACCACCTTGATGTATTGTCTGGGGTTATCTAGTGGCTTGGATGAGCTAAAATCGCCTTCCTTCTTCTTCATGTTGTTCTTCTTTTTGATATTGCTCTCGATTTGAAGAATCTTGTCATCATGTATGTCAACATCGATTCGCTTACCAATCTCAATCAAACTAGAAAAATCGGTTATGTGCGGCCAACCATGTATCTATAGTAAGGTTCTTGCAAATTACGGATGAAATAAGAACTGAGCTCAGATGGTATAAGGGGAGGTTAAACTTGTATTTTGACCGTCCTCCATCTTTGGGCATAATCTTTGAAAGCTTTAGTGGCTTTCTTGCTCATTGACTTCAATTGTTCCCTAGTAGGGGCAATGTCATGATTGAACCTGTATTGTTTCATGAATATATCAGTCAAATCTCTCCATTTCTTGATCTTTGTTTGATCAAATTGCATGTGCCATTCCAGTGCTGGCCCTTTCAAACTCTCATGGAAGAAGAGTAGCAAAAAGTTTTCGTCTTGTGACCATATAAGCATCTTGGTGTAATAAGCCTTCAAATGATATATCAGATTTCTCGTACCATTGTACTTATCGAAGTCTGGCATCTTGAATTTCTTGGGAATTAAGACATGTGGTACTAAGCATAAATCCTTTAAATCAAGTGAACCCCAAGTGTTTGGTCTTTGGAGGGCTTTTAGTTAGTCTTTTACTTCACCTAACTCTTCCTTCCATTCCTCATTTTTAGCTGATAGGGAAGGAATGTTGAAAGTGTATGTTGAATCTTCACCTGGTTGCTCCTCCTTAGTGCTTGGAATTTGAGGATTCTATTTATTCTGAGGCTCTTCGATTATTTTTTCTTTCTCGCCATTTTCTAGTATTCTTATCTCAGTATTTTTCAATGGATCAGATGTTCCTAACTCTTTCACATTATTTTGGGCTTAAAGAGCTACAATCAAGGTAGAAATCATTTCTTTCAAATCTACCATTTGTGCCTCTATATGAGACATCAGATGATTCAGATTAGATTTGAATTCACTAGGATTAGCTGCCATTTGACGACTACATGAGTGCGTTTTATATGAATATGTAGGGGGTAGATGGTTAGGATGTTTAGATAGAGCAATATTGTATCACCTTTCACAAAGGAGCAAAATATCATTAGTTTATTTGAACTCATAATTTCAAGCAAGCATACGAGTTATCCACGATGTATTAGCATAAAGGTCTTCTAGTACAAGTATCCTCTAGCTTCCTCAAGGAATCTATTATTCCACAGGGAGAGTTAGAGTTGATCATTAGATAGGAGGGACCTTAAGTCCCATCCTAGACAAGATCTTGTCATCAATGAGTGCTGAGTCAGCACAAAATCTTTCAGAACGAGTATCCTCTAGCCTCCTCAGAGAACTAGAGTTGATCATTAGACAGGGGGGACCTTGAATCCCATCCTAACCCAAGATCTTGTTATTGATCATAGTGATAAGCATGCAATACATATTTCTTATAGGAACTTGATTTAAACTTGGTTCTTGTGCCACTTGACCTTTATGTCAAATTTTCGGTTGTGGATAACTCACTTGTCCTTTATTAAAGAAAAGAGGAGGAAAAGTTAGAAAGTATTTTCAAATGCATGATATGCAGATGATTACATGTGCTTTGTGGCCATGATATGGGTTATGGACATTAAGAAAAGCAACTTCACCTCCTCAAGAGATCCAATACCTCATAGGGAGAATGAAGTGCCTATTAATTAACCTGCGAATGGCCCCAGTATTACATGGCTAAGGGTTTTGTAAAATGTTTATTATGTCCAAGGCCCATATCAAACTGAATCTTAAATGCCTATGAATGATGTAATGATACATTATGAGTCCTAAAGGATTATCTCTCATTGAGATGTTTTCTAACATGATTGATGTGATAAGATCATGGTCTTTTAGGTTCATAGACCCTTACACTAATGTTGGCTATCTAATACATACACTGTCCTTGTGATGTATCTTTATGTGAAGTAATGCTAGATACATATCAGGTGAAACGACAGTTAGTCACTTGATCCTAAGGGTTTCATTGATTATACATGGATGACAATTAAGATGATCAACAATAAATAAATATTTGCCCTCCAGTGTCCTATTTTAGGAATAACCCTAGGTTGAGGGTATCTATCTCAAGAAAGGCAGGTACTAATTAATTAGGTAGGTCGATAATTTTCACTAATAGGTTCAATGGTTTCAAAGTGGTTCTAATTCTCACAGATAAAGTTATCCTAACTGCCCCCATAAAGATGAAGACCCCATTTAACAAAATTGACCTTCAGGGGGTTCTAAAAGCTCCACAGGGATCAACCTTGCTAAATGAGTAACAGCTAGGATGAAGTTTTCATAGTAACCTCAAGGGCTTCTGAAAACCCCACAGGGAGATCGCTAGAAACTTCCACTTACCTAAGGAACTCACAGACCCGGTATAGGGCCCAAAATGTGTGTGAGGAGAATACTGTGTGTTTAATGTGTGTGGAGAGCATACCAATATGTGGCCTAAGTTCTACCTAACCCTCATCTGCTAAGCAGATCACAAGATAGATAGAGGAAATAAATGAATGAATATATAATTTAATAAATAAAAACAAGTAATCAAGAAAAAATAAAAAAAGGGTAATTAAAATAAAATAAAGGCCAAATTATTTTTAAACACTTAACTTAAATGGGCTTGACTCTTAAACTATTCCTCAGTAGAGTCGCCAAGCTATAGTGCCCGAAATTTGGAAAATATGGAGCCGCCATTAAAATTTTGAAAAAGGATAATTTTGGAAACCCTTTTTATAGAAACTGTTTTACAAAAACTATTTAGGAGTCGAAAGTCGATTGTGTATGGAGAAGGTGTTAGGCACCCCATAACACGCATTTATAAGAATGGTTACCCTAAGTTAATTATTTAAAAATATATATAGCCTTTAATCTTATGATAATTAACCAAATTAAAAGAAACATTTACAAAAATAAATGAAATGAAAATTAAAGAAAAAAAAGAAAATTTATTTACAAAAAGAAAATAAGGATAAATATATTATTTACAAAGTTGGACTTGACCTAGAAAGTCTAGGGCCTACGTACCCTTTAGAGGGATCAAAGTGCAACCCCCGTCGTCATCAACCCCGAAATTAGTGTTTTAAACACAGTTTATAATGGAATAAAAGATCAAGGATAATTAAAAACTTTTAACAAACCTGTACTATGAGATCTCCATTCATTTTTAAATAAAAACAATCAGCTTGTTCGGTTTGTCACATATACAATATCAGAGTCCTAGCAAAATTCCCGACATTCACCCGGGATAATATCATTAATCCAAGAGTTTTTATAGGGCATCATTGCCTATCTCAGTTTCCCATACCGGGGATTACACAATAACTACAAATCTATGGTTAAACCAATATATATAGTTGTTCAAAATGATAACCAAAACTAAAAGAACTAAGACTACCACCGGTAATCCTAGTCACCCTTATCCACTTGCTTACCTCTCGATCCACTTGCCCTGGCTAAAATTGTTAATTGGAAAGAGTGATATTCAAAAGAATCTCAGTAGCAACAATTTACGTATATGATGCATAATTAAACAAAGCATGTAAGCATATATCACAATGCAGTAATAACAATATTCAAGGTTGGGCTCACGCCACGTCCCCTATTCAAGGCTGGGCTTACCGCCACATCCACTCATAAATTCAATGATAAATACCAAACAAGCAATGAATTACACATAATATAGGATAAAGTGTCACTACCTTGGTCTTTCCGTTCTTGATCAGGCACAGGCCTTCTACGCTCCAGGCAAATATCAAATCCTAAAGTCATAATTAAGGACGACAAGTTATCAGTTATCCCAATACTCAAATAACTTCAAAATACTTAGATTTGGTTATCATTAAAGTCCCTTAGGTGGATACTGTTAGACCTCATATTTTGATGATAACAAAAGAATGGTTTGAAAAGGAAATGTTTAATAATCAAGATTGAACTAAGTAATGACAGGAATAAGCTTTACTTGAGGTAAGCATGGAAGTAGTGAAGATTGGCCAAGAGAAAATGCTGAGGAACTTGATCAGAAGCACAGTTTCTAAGGCATTACTCGAGGCGCTACTCGAGTAATGAGCCAAAACTTGAAGTAACCAAGGAGAACTTCCAGTAACCAGCCACCATTACTCGAGGCAATACTCGAGTAACCAGGTAAAATTTTGAGGTTGTTCTCGGCCTGCTAATGTTACTCGAGGAGGTAATCGAGTAACCAGTCAAAACTTCCAGTTGGCTTCAAGTTTTCCCCATGATACTCGAGGAGCTACTCGAGTACCTGTGTTTCCTAAAATATGGACCTCTCGGCATTTTGTACCACTGCTAATGTTACTCGAGGATCTACTCGAGTAACCAGGTCAGAAACTTCCAGTTCCCTTCAAGTTTTTCATGATACTCGAGGAGCTACTCGAGTAACTCTGTTTGTGAAAAGATGTAACTCTCGGCACTTTGTACCACTGCCAACGTTGCTCGAGGAGGTACTCGAGTAACAGACTAAGGTAAGTGAAAACTTGAGGTTAGTACCCGAGTGACTTGATCTTTCCCTATTTCATCTTCCTCGAGTACTTACTCTAGTATACAAGTTTTTCATGGTTTATTTTAAGGTGATTCCTCGAGTAAGTACCCCAGTATGCACAAATTTTTCAAAGTAAACTTCAAGTCATTACCAGAGTAAATCATGCTTAAAAGTTTTAGTTACTCGAGGAGCTACCCGAGTAACCTATGCAAAAATGAATTCATTACTCGAGTCCCTACTCGAGTAACAAGGTATTTGCTCTCGGCCTTGAAATCCTGCCAACATTAGTGGAGTAGAGCATCGAGTAATCAAAAGGTTTTTAATGAATTACTCGAGGTGTTACCCGAGTAATCTATGAAGTTGCCAAAGCATTACTGGAGTAGCTACCCGAGTAAATAACTATTCCTAAAGGTATGAAATTTAGTTTACTCCATGCACTACCCGAGTAATCTTATATTTATTCATTGACTTGCAGTTGAACAATGATTTCACGATGTTACTCGAGGAGCTACTCGAGTAAACTTCAAGTGTTACTCGAGGAGCTACTCGAGTAAGCTAATCCAGAAAGTTTGAAATCATTCCAATGGTCATTATTCTGTTTCCTATTTGATTAACTTTTCATTATATTAGTGTACTTAGTTTTTCAACAGGAAAACAGTGAAGAGATCTTACCAAATAAGGAAAGTCCAAAAGCAATGCTCAAATGTCACCGACCGTCACCTACCGCAACGTATGTTTTTCAAAAACTAGAAAAGTCAATTATGGCTGCGCACGCTCCAACGGACATGAAGAAATATGTTCCAGAAATCATTACCAAAGTATCTATATATATGGGAACATCTGAACAGAGAAATATATAAGAAAACACAAGAACACACATACGAACGTATCATTAAGTTCATTGCTCTGTTTTCACATTGAAATTGTATTTCTATGCTTCAGTGATTATCATTTACTCTGTAAGAGAGATATTTCATTCAAACTCAATATTTGTTATTGAGAAAACTTAAGGTTGTGGAACCTTGAGTTGGGATTGGATTACAACCTGTAAGGGGGAGCGAGTGTCCAGGTGTAGGAACTTGCTTGTATTGAGGTGCCAAGAACCCACTGAATCTTGGAAGCTATAGTGAAACTCTCAGAGAAGCTCTGAGGACTGGACGTAGGTCAAAGTGGTTGTGACCGAACCAGTATAACTCCCGGTGTACACTTCGGTGATATTTCTCCTTACTCTTTATTGCTTTCATTTCACTGTCAAAGTTTTACATTTCCGAAGAAATTTTAAGATCACCCAATTCACCCCCCTCTTGGGTGAAACACTTGCTCTAACATTTGGTATCAGAGCGTAGGTCTTCTTGTTAAGGTTTAACAGCCTAAGAAGGATCCAATGGCAAGCATGGGTGAAGGAATTCTTCCCAACGGAGCATCCATCACTAGACCCCCTGGTTTCAATGGAGAACACTTTTCTTTCTGGAAAGCTAAGTTCAGAGTGTTCGTGATGGCTACTGAATATGGACTATGGGATGTAATTGAGAGTGGAAATTATCAACCTAAAAAGGTTGTAGATTCTCAGAAAATTCCAAAGACGCCAGCGGAATACGATGAGAATGACAAGAAACTCATCACTCTCAATAGCAAAGCAATTCTGATGTTACAAAGTTCTTTAAGTCAAAATGAATACTTCAGAATTTGCACACTTCCAACAGCAAAGGAAATGTGGGAAGCTCTGGAAATAGCTCATGAAGGAACTTCGGGAATAAAGGAGAATCGAATCAACACCTTGATCACTGAATTCGATCTACTTCGAATGAAATCAGGTGAGTCAATTTCTGAATTCGAACTTAGATATACTCATCTTGTTAATCAACTTGCAGCACTTGGTAAAGTCTATGATCAAAATATCCAAGTACGAAAGATCTTGAATATTCTTTCTAAAGAGTGGGAGGCCAAAGTCACTGCGATAGAAGAGGCAAAAGGAGAATCAATGAGATCAGTTGCTTCTCTATTTGGAAGCCTTTCTGAATATGAAAGCAAACTAAAGTTCAAAAGAGAACTAGATGACATTGGCGACAAGAAAAAGAAAGGTCTAGCTCTAAAAGTGAAAGAAGAGAATCAGGATGAGGATGAAGAGTTCGACGATGACGAGATGGGTCAAATCATAAATCGATTCAGAAAGTTCTACAAGAAAGGTCAAGGATTCAAACATTTTCAGAAAGGAGGAAGTAGTAGCAAAGATCATATCATTTGCTATGAATGTGGGAAACCAGGACATATCAAGTCAGAATGTCCAGATTTGATTCAAAAGAGCAAAGAAAAGAGAAAAGGTAAATTCTTTAACAAAAAGAAAGCCTTTGTATCTGCTATATGGGGTGACAGTTCCTCAGACAAAGAAAGCGATGAGGAAGAGGTAGCTAATATATGTCTTGTTGCTCAAGAAGAAACAGAAGAAGAGGTAAATGATTCTGAACCTACCTATGATGAATTATTTTCCGAATATAATGCTTTACATTCTGAATTCATCAAAGTTGTTAAAGAATTGATTGTTGTTAAAAAGAAAAACAAAGTTCTTGAAACTGAACATAAGGTAAAGGATTGTGAAAATTGTTTATCTTTGAAAAAGAAAAACATTGATCTCACAAAAACTCTTGAAAAATTCACACAAGGAAGTGAGATGTTAAATGTCATTTTAAAAGCTCAACGATTTGTAAATGATCGATCTGGAATTGGATATGATCCAAAATCAGATAAAAGAAAAGGAAGAAAGAAAGCAGGAGGTAAGTCATATTTGAATTATTTCCAACATTCTGTGCATACATCAAATCCCTTTGCATTTTGTAATTACTGTAATAGAAAAGGACATCATACATCTTCATGCATTCATAAGAAGAAAGGAACCATAGGAACCTACAAATGGGTACCTAAAGGATCATATATTCATAAAATCATTTGTACTAACCCAAAAGGACCCAAAAAGATGTGGGTACCTAAGACTTAGTCAATTGATTGCAGGTATGTCTTAAAGCATCCAAAAATAGCAAGTGGTACATAGATAGTGGATGCTCTAGACATATGACTGGGGATTTCGAAAGTTTTACCACATTACAACCTAAAGAAGGTGGAAAGGTAAAATTTGGAGGAAATCAATCCGGAAAGATAGCAGGAATTGGTGAAATAAAAAATGACAAAGGAATACAAGTCAAAGATGTATATTACGTTGAAGGCTTGTGTCATAATTTGCTGAGTGTAAGTCAAAGTGCAGATAAAGACAACTGGATAATATTTGATTCAGAGGAATGTCTGATTGTCAACAAAAATGACTTACTACTTGATAAGAAAAATATCAAGGCTAAGCTCAGAGCAAAAAGGGAAGGTAACTGCTATACTCTAGATATTAGTATAAATGAATCTGAAAATTGCTTTCTGAGTAATACCGATGAAAGTTGGCTATGGCATAAGAGATTGGCTCATGTCAATATGCATCAACTAGGTAAACTACTCAAAAAGGATTTAGTGCTTGGATTACCTAAAGTAAATTTCAAAAACGATTTGATTTGTGACGCATGTCAAAAGGGTAAACAAACTAAATCATCTTTCAAATTGAAAAATGAGATTTCAACAAATAGACCACTTCAATTATTACATATGGATTTAGTTGGTCCAGCAAGAGTAAAAAGTCTTGGTGGTAACTTATATTCATTGGTTATTGTTGATGATTTCTTTAGATTTACATGGGTTATCTTTCTATCGTCAAAGGATGAAACCTTTGAAGAATTTATTGTTTTTGCCAAGAAAGTGCAAAATGAGAAAGGTATGTCAATTGCAGGTATTATAACCGATCATGGTGGAGAATTTGAAAATCAAGCCTTTGAAGAATATTGTGATACTAATGGCATTGATCACAATTTCTCTGCTCCAAGGACGCCGCAACAAAATAGAGTTGTGGAACGCAAGAATAGAGTGCTTACTGAAATGGCTAGAACAATGTTAAATGAAAAGAACATGTCTCAAGTTTTCTGGGCTGATGCTATGAGTACAGCATGCTATATTTCAAATAGAGCCTATATCAGAACGAAACTTGGAAAGACACCATACGAGTTATACAAAGGAAGGAAGCCAAACATAGCTCATCTACACATCTTCGGTTGTAAGTGTTTCATTCATAATAATGGTAAAGATAACCTAGGAAAATTTGATTCTAAAACTGATGAAGGAATTTTCTTAGGATATTCTAATCGAAGTAAAGCATATAGAATTTTCAATAAAAGAACTTGTGTTGTTGAAGAATCAATTCATGTTGTATTTGATGAATTTGAATCCTCTGACAAAACCATTGATGAAGAACAGGAAGTTGTTTTAAATCAAGAAAATGGTCAATCTATCTCTAAGTCTCTTATTCCAGAGGTTGATGAAACTAAGGATGAAGAGCAGTCCCTAGGTCAACCTAAAGCCTGGAAATACAATAGAAGTCATCCCTTAGATCAAGTCATAGGAGATGTGAATGAAGGGATTAAAACCAGAAATAGAGTTTTCAATGAAGTAAGTTTTTCTGCATTCATTTCTGAGATTGAACCTTCTAATATTGATGAAGCTCTATCAGACAATGATTGGGTCATAGCAATGCAAGAAGAACTAAATCAATTTGAAAGGAATCAAGTTTGGGATTTGGTACCCCGACCCAAAGATCATACGATCATTGGTACTAAATGGGTATTCAAAAACAAACTCGATGAATCCGCAATTATTGTCAGAAACAAGGCAAGATTGGTGGCCAAAGGCTATAATCAGGAAGAAGGAATTGATTATGAGGAAACGTATGCTCCAGTGGCTAGATTGGAAGCTATACGTGTACTCTTAGCCTTTGCATACATCAAAGGATTCAAACTCTATCAAATGGATGTTAAGAGTGCTTTTCTAAATGGTTACATCATGGAAGAAGTGTATGTAGAACAACCTCCAGGTTTTAAAGATGTCACTAAACCGGACCATGTTTTCAAACTTAAAAAGGCTTTGTATGGTTTAAAACAAGCTCCTAGAGCCTGGTATGAAAGACTTAGTAAGTTTCTCATCGATCAAGGTTTTGTACGGGGAAAAGTTGATACAACATTATTTATAAATCGAAAACGTGATGATATTTTAATTGTTCAAATATATGTTGATGATATTGTTTTCGGTGCTACTAATGAATCTCTATGTAAGGAATTTTCTGAGATAATGCAGGGAGAGTTTGAGATGTCAATGATGGGAGAATTGAATTTCTTTCTTGGTTTGCAAATCAAACAAAGAAAGAATGGAATCTTCATATCTCAAACAAAGTATTTAAAAGAGCTATTGAAGAAGTATGGAATGGATGAAGCAAACGGCTCAGACACACCTATGAGCTCAACAACGTTGCTTGATGCTGATGTCAAAGGGAAAGACTACAATATCACAAAATATAGAGGAATGATTGGATCATTACTCTATCTCACGGCAAGCAGACCAGACATCCAATTTAGTGCTGGCATATGTGCAAGATATCAATCGGCGCCAAAGGAATCACATGCTGAAACGGTTAAACGAATCTTTAGATACCTTGCTGACACACCAGAATTGGGTCTGTGGTATCCTAAAGGAAGAAGTGAATATTTAGTTGCTTATTCAGATTCTGATCATGGAGGATACAAGACAGATAGAAAGAGCACCAGTGGACAAGGACAATTTCTTGGAGGATCTCTTGTATCATGGTTCAGCAAGAAACAAAATACAGTGTCTCTTTCGTCAACAGAAGCCGAATATGTTGCAGTCTCAAGTTGTTGTGCACAAGTGATATGGTTAAAACAACAATTACAAGACCTTGGTATTTATCTCAAAGAAATACCAATCTATTGTGACAATACTAGTACGATAAGCTTGGCAAAGAATCCAGTTCAACACTCTAGAACCAAGCATATTGATGTCAGACATCACTTCATCAGAGATCATGTCCAAAAGAAAGATGTGAAAGTCATATTCATTCCTACTCATCTTTAACTAGCTGATATCTTCACAAAACCCCTTGCAAAAGGTCAATTTCTATTCATTAGAAGAGAATTGGGAATGGTAAATCCCAATGAGTTATAAGTATTTTTCAGCATTTCATAATATTAGATGAAGTCATTTGATAATGTTTTGATGATCACTAACTTAAGCATCGGAGTATATAGAAATGTGTTTTGAAGGAAGGTTGAAACTCTGTTTTGAGAAACAAAAACAGAGGTGATCAGAGGACACATTTACTGGAGTACCAACTTGAAGTAATGTGTGACAGAAAAGCAATACCCGAGGAGCAACTTGAAGTAAAGAAGCACTTTACTCGAGTATGTACTCGAGTAATGGCCCCCAAAACTGGAAGTAACGGATCAAGTTACTTGATTTTCAAATATAACGGTTCAGATTTCAAAGAAATGAAGAGTCAGAAATTGAGAAGCTATTTACTCGAGGCAGGCCTCGAGTAAACTTGAACCTTACTCGAGGAAGGCCTCGAGTAAAGTCGGAGCTCAGATTATCAAAATGTTGAATAATGACTCAAAACTGACCCAAATGGATTATGAATGATCGAGGGAACATCCATGGATAATTACTATATTATTCATGCCAGGTACGCAATTTAAATGAATTATTTTTGAATTTTTCTGTATGAACACTCGAGGAAGGCCTCGAGTAGACTTGAACATTACTCGAGTAAGGCCTCGAGTAACGTCGGGTGTTAGGTCTTTATCTTGCGCAAACTCGGTCATTTCCACAAAATCTCCTCGAGTAAATCACTATACACCCTTTCAAAAACTTTTCTCAATCGATTCCTTGTCTCATTTCCGTCAAAACCCAACTGATTTCAAGTCCAAAAACTCCCTATTTTGTTCAAAATCCTAGTGCCCTAAACTCGCGACAGTGACCCTGTTTTTCTGAGATTCTTGATTTTCTGTGTTTCAATATGGTTAGAACCAAGAATCTCAACTTCACAGATTCCTCTGATTCACAACAAAACCCTGATCTCCTTACTCCTCCTACAACAAAGAGAAGAAAGTTAATCCCAAGACCTAAAGCCAAAATTCCTCTTCAACCTCAATCACAACCTAAAGCCAAAGGTGTGGTGATCAAAGAGCCTATTGTGACTAGGGCTCAGTCTAGAAAGAGCACATCTACTGGAAGAAGCAAAGGTGCCAAAACTCCCTCACCTTCTCACTCTGACTCCTCCACACCCTCTTTCACTCCAAAACCTCCCAAGAAGCCAAAATATGACAAAAATGTGGCTAAGGCAATGGCTGGGATCATTGACCAAATGGAGAAGGGTCAATCTTCCAAGAAGTCCAAGATTCCGGAAGCAGAGATTACTACCCCACCAAAGGGATTCAATGTGGGCAAACTGGTGGAGTCTCCCAAGTACCTATCACAATTCTCTAGAAGAAAAGTGTGTAAGACACACTACGTTGATCTGAAGTTACTTCAAGAGGTAGTGAAGCATGACTTAAGTTCCTATTTAGAACCATTTATGCCTTGGCTATCTATTAGGTTACCATTTTGTACTAAAGTGATTACCCATTTCTATTGCAACCTAGAAATTATAGATGAGTCTAACCGAACCTCAGTTGAGGAAGAGATGACCACAACTGTGAGAGGCCAAAAGATTTTAATTTCACCATCCAAAATTAACCTGTGGTTAGGAATAGAGAATCCCCCGGATGATATATATTCTAAGCTTGAGCCAGATCAAATTTTCACTATCCTGAAGCCCGGTGAGTTAGTTGGTCCCCTAAACTTTAAACTGAGTGATATGTGTGATCACCATAGGGTCCTTTGGTACATTTACTCTAGGTCCCTAGTGAACAAAGCCAACAACTACACCCATTTCTCAGATAGGGACTTTAGATGGTTTGCTTCACTGCTTCTGAAGGAACAAAAAGATCTGGGAGAGTATATATTCTCTGAAATGAAAAGGTACAAGGTGGATGGAAAGGGTACCACTCCAATGCCATATCCCCAAATTGTGTCTCTTATCCTGAAAGAGAACAAAATATGGTACTTGGATAGTAGGGAGCCAATTGAGAGGGTGACCCCAGTGGGGAGGAACCAGATTGGTAAACTGAACATCGACATCCCTCTTAAAGGCCCACTGGAGTCTGGGTCCAAGAAGAAGCGAAAGGCTACTGAGGCAGAGACCAGTAGGATGGATGACACTCAGTCATCGGCTCCAGCTGCTACCACATCTTCACCATCTTTCCTCAATGCCACTCTCCAGCACTTCATGGAGAATATGCTCAGAGGTTTTCATGTGGACATCGCCAACACAAACGGAGAACTGATAACCCACATGAACACCAAGATGGGAGAGTTGGTTGAGAGAATGGATAGGAGACATGAGGAGTTACTTGCAGAGCAACGTGCCCAGGGAGAGACCTTGAGACTGATACTGGCACGCTTGGACTCATTGGGTCCCGGACCTTCTGCCGGTCCATCCTCATCTGCACCACCACCTCCTCCAGAGAAACCTCCTACTGATACTCCTGTTCCTGAGGCTGAACCATCTACCCCTCTGGTTTCGGATCCACTAGAGCCCCAAGGGAAAGATATCTTATTCACAGTGGATGATCCTGATACCCATGAAACCACTCATATTATCATCGATGATTCACCTCAAAAGCCACAGCCTGAAACCACCTCTAAACCAATTCCCTCTCCTACTCACACTGAGGAGATATCTCACTCTTCATCACATGAAAAACATACACCTGAGGTTGAGATTTCACCTGAGACTCAGACCACCCCGGAAGGAGAAACCTCTACTATGGTTGTCTTCCAACCTTCTCTTCCCGGTGATGACATCTATATCCCTCCACTTCATCTACCTGATCCTGTACCCTCTAGTTCATTTGACTCTTTAGACTCAAATGATTCTATGGTCTTTCCTGTAACACCCATTTCCATGGCCAAGCCTCCTAGTCCTCCACTTGATTGATGAAGCCAAAAAGGGGGAGAAGAGCTTGAGAATGATTTTGTGGATGTGTCCTTACTTATTTTGGGGGATTTGGTTGTATATGGGTTCTAGGGTGCATTTTCTTATTAGTTTTTCTTGAATTTAACTTGTAATTTGAAATTCTTAAAGTTTAATGCAAGTGTGTTTAAATTATGACTTCATTTGATTTCATTTAAGTTTTGAATTATGATACATGTTTGGACTAATGAAGTTGTTATGTATGCAAGGTATATTCAATCTTAATAAGAAATAATTAAATAAGAATCCAATTTGAAAAACCATGTTCAAAATCACCAAGTTTTGTCATCATCAAAAAGGGGGAGAATGTTAGACCTCATGTTTTGATGATAACAAAAGAATGGTTTGAAAAGGAAATGTTTAATAATCAAGATTGAACTAAGTAATGACAGGAATAAGCTTTACTTGAGGTAAGCATGGAAGTAGTGAAGATTGGCCAAGAGAAAATGCTGAGGAACTTGATCAGAAGCACAGTTTCTAAGGCATTACTCGAGGCGCTACTCGAGTAATGAGCCAAAACTTGAAGTAACCAAGGAGAACTTCCAGTAACCAGCCACCATTACTCGAGGCAATACTCGAGTAACCAGGTAAAATTTTGAGGTTGTTCTCGGCCTGCTAATGTTACTCGAGGAGGTACTCGAGTAACCAGTCAAAACTTCCAGTTGGCTTCAAGTTTTCCCCATGATACTCGAGGAGCTACTCGAGTACCTGTGTTTCCTAAAATATGGACCTCTCGGCATTTTGTACCACTGCTAATGTTACTCGAGGATCTACTCGAGTAACCAGGTCAGAAACTTCCAGTTCCCTTCAAGTTTTTCATGATACTCGAGGAGCTACTCGAGTAACTCTGTTTGTGAAAAGATGTAACTCTCGGCACTTTGTACCACTGCCAACGTTGCTCGAGGAGGTACTCGAGTAACAGACTAAGGTAAGTGAAAACTTGAGGTTAGTACCCGAGTGACTTGATCTTTCCCTATTTCATCTTCCTCGAGTACTTACTCTAGTATACAAGTTTTTCATGGTTTATTTTAAGGTGATTCCTCGAGTAAGTACCCCAGTATGCACAAATTTTTCAAAGTAAACTTCAAGTCATTACCAGAGTAAATCATGCTTAAAAGTCTTAGTTACTCGAGGAGCTACCCGAGTAACCTATGCAAAAATGAATTCATTACTCGAGTCCCTACTCGAGTAACAAGGTATTTGCTCTCGGCCTTGAAATCCTGCCAACATTAGTGGAGTAGAGCATCGAGTAATCAAAAGGTTTTTAATGAATTACTCGAGGTGTTACCCGAGTAATCTATGAAGTTGCCAAAGCATTACTGGAGTAGCTACCCGAGTAAATAACTATTCCCAAAGGTATGAAATTTAGTTTACTCCATGCACTACCCGAGTAATCTTATATTTATTCATTGACTTGCAGTTGAACAATGATTTCACGATGTTACTCGAGGAGCTACTCGAGTAAACTTCAAGTGTTACTCGAGGAGCTACTCGAGTAAGCTAATCCAGAAAGTTTGAAATCATTCCAACGGTCATTATTCTGTTTCCTATTTGATTAACTTTTCATTATATTAGTGTACTTAGTTTTTCAATAGGAAAACAGTGAAGAGATCTTACCAAATAAGGAAAGTCCAAAAGCAATGCTCAAATGTCACCGACCGTCACCTACCGCAACGTATGTTTTTCAAAAACTAGAAAAGTCAATTATGGCTGCGCACGCTCCAACGGACATGAAGAAATATGTTCCAGAAATCATTACCAAAGTATCTATATATATGGGAACATCTGAACAGAGAAATATATAAGAAAACACAAGAACACACATACGAACGTATCATTAAGTTCATTGCTCTGTTTTCACATTGAAATTGTATTTCTATGCTTCAGTGATTATCATTTACTCTGTAAGAGAGATATTTCATTCAAACTCAATATTTGTTATTGAGAAAACTTAAGGTTGTGGAACCTTGAGTTGGGATTGGATTACAACCTGTAAGGGGGAGCGAGTGTCCAGGTGTAGGAACTTGCTTGTACTGAGGTGCCAAGAACCCACTGAATCTTGGAAGCTATAGTGAAACTCTCAGAGAAGCTCTGAGGACTGGACGTAGGTCAAAGTGGTTGTGACCGAACCAGTATAACTCCCGGTGTACACTTTGGTGATATTTCTCCTTACTCTTTATTGCTTTCATTTCACTGTCAAAGTTTTACATTTCCGAAGAAATTTTAAGATCACCCAATTCACCCCCCCTCTTGGGTGAAACACTTGCTCTAACAGATACTAGAAGCCCAAACAACTGTCTAAAGGGTTGGGAAGCATTATCTCATAGACCACCCTTTTTAATGTGCCTCGTAAAATGTGCCACTTCTGGCTTTCGACTCGATCCTAAAATATTAAATGTACAAGAAATTGGTCATAACCTATCAAGTATCATTTTAGACTCTTCCCTAGTGTTTCTTGTGGTTATATTAGTCTATGGTGAAAATTTACCAAAATGCCCCCGGGATCCCTGCCCGGCCCCGCTGTACCCAGCCCGGTGGCACGTTTTCCTAAAATTTTGACTAGGGTTACCCTAACATATTTTTGGACAAGGAATCCATTTTCAGGATCACAATTACCAAATTCAATGTTAAATTACCAAATTGCCCTTAACAGCTCCGGTTTAAGGATTTTAGGGGCGTTTTCGTAATTACGTTTTTTCGGCTTTTTCCCAAAAAGTGACCAACTATAACCCTACCTATTTTTGCCCCAATGAATCCAATGGAACCATTTATTTCATAAAAATCCATCTCCTACCCCCTGAAACAGAGCGGGACAACATTTTCAAGAAAAATGGAAAAAAGTGGAGTTTTGTGTTTTAGCTTCAAAAACTTGTATTTTTCCACTTCTAATCATTTACTAACTTATTTAAACACATATTAACCATGATTCAAAGAAATTTAGGCAGAATAACCCCTTAGGGTTAGGAATTTCCAAATTTACAAACTTAACAAAATAACCAAATCCAACCACAATCATCAACAACAACCTAAATACTAACACAGTTTTAGGATTTGTGAAGTTACTTCTTGAGTTCCTTTCCTCTCTCTCTCCCCTTGGGCTCATGATGAGCTTGCTAAACCATGTATTTCATAGAGAAATAGATATTAGAGAAGAAGCTTATGTAAGTTTAGAAGGAAATATTAAGAAATCACAAACCTACCTTGATCTTTCTCTTCCTCCTTCTCTCTATGGCTTGAGTTCCTTTAAGCTTCTCTCTCTCTTTTCTCTTGGCTCAAAACAAAAATGCACAAAGGAAAGAGGAAGGAATGGCTTTATAAATTTTCCTCCCTTTATTCTACACCATTGATCTCATCAAGGGTTGACATAGTGACACTTGCCAACCACCATACTTCCCTCCATGCTTCCACCCATACTTCTTCACTTTATGCCTTACTTGCTCCATTAGGTTTCACTTGGACTTGGACTAATTCTTCCCTTGGTTTGCTAACAAAAAAATGTGCTCCTCATTCTTATGATTTGACCAAACCATTTCTCTTCCAACTTGACCAATTCTTGCACTTAAGGTAGAACACCATTTCATCATTATTTATCCATGTAGCATTATTTTAATGCAATTTGACATTTGCTCATACAAATCCATTATAATTTAATCCCCTCCTTATATGTGTTAGAGCAAGCGTTTCACCCAAGAGGGTGGGTGAATTGGGTGATACTAAAAATTTCGTTGCAAATATGAAAACTTGACGATGAAAATAATGCAGTAAAGAGTAAGGAGAAATATCACCGAAGTGTACACCGGGAGTTATACTGGTTCGGCCATAACCACTTTGACCTACGTCCAGTCCTCAGAATATCTCTGAGAGTTTCACTATAACTTCCAAGATTCAGTGGGTTCTTGGCACTTCAGTATAAGCAAGTTCCTTCGCCTGGACACTCGCTCCCCCTTACAAGTTGTAATCCAATCCCAACTCAAGGTTCCACAACCTTAAGTTACCTCAATAACAAATATTGAGTTTGAATGAAATATCTCTCTCACAGAGTGAATAATAATAACTGAAGTACAGAATTACAAGTATATGTAAAATAGAGTATTGAACGTGAACTTGATAATACGTTCGTGTGTGTGTTCTTGTTGTTCTTGTCTATTTGGATGTTCCCATATATATAGATGTGTTGATAATAACTATTGGAACATTTTCTTCTTGCCCATTAGAGTGTGCGTAGCTACTGTTGACTTTTCCAGTATTTGAAAAAATATCCGTTTGCGGTAGGTAGCGTTTGAACGTTGCATTTGACTTTCCTTATTTGGTAAGATCTCTTCATTGTTTATCTGCGGATATGCTAAGAATACTAATACAATAAAGGGTTAATCACATAGGAAACAAATCAATGAACGTTGGAATGATTTCTGAATTTCTGGACTTGCATACTTGAGTAGTTCCTCGAGTATTCATTAAGTTTACTCGAGTACTTACTCGAGTATCATCGTGAGAGTAATGATAGCAAGTTAACAAATGAACATCACATAACTCGAGTAGTGCATGAAGTAAACAAATTTACAAACCTTGGAAATACCTGTTTACTCGGGTACTTACTCGAGTATGGTACAATTTTCTTCATAGGTTACTCGAGTAGCTACTCGAGTAATCTCTCAAATAAACTTTAGGTTACTTGATGCTTTACTCCAATAATGTTGGCAAGATTTTAGGGCTGAGAGCACTTCAAGTTTGCTTACCTTGTTACTCGAGTACTTACTCGAGTAAACATTAATTTTCTGCATAGCTTACTCGGGTAGATACTTCAAGTGCTTTGTAAATAACTCTACGGATTACTCGATTACTTACTCAAGTAATCCAGTTCAAGTCTTTGACATGGGATAATTGAATACCTGCATACTTGAGGAGTGCCTCGAGTGAAGTGTGACAATAGTATTTCAAGTTAATCGAGTATTACCTTCAAGTTTTGCTTACCATAGTGAGTTACTCGAGTAGCTCCTCGAGTAACATTGGCAGGATTGAAAATGCCGAGAGCAACATATTTCTTGAAGTAGGAGACTCGAGTATAGACTCGAGTAACGTTGGCAGGCCGAGAGTAACTAGAAGTGATTTATCTAATTACTCGAGTACCCACTCGAGTAACGTTAGCAATCCGAGAGCAACTGGAAGTCGTTTACCTAGTTACTCGAGTACCCACTCGAGTAACATTGGCATACCGAGAGCAACTGCAAGTGATTTATCTGGTTACTTGAGTAGTGACTCGAGTAACGTTGGCAGGTTACTTGAAGGTTGACTCTGGTTACTTCAAGTTTCTGTTTCATTACTCGAGTACTTACTCGAGTAACCCTTTAGAAATTTTACCAGTGATGAAGTTTCTCAGCTTTTTCTCTTGGCCTTTCTTCATTACTCCAGTGCTTACTTCAAGTGATAATTTGCCCTGTTATTACTTTGTTCAAACTTATTTGTTTATCAAATCTTTTTCGAACCATTCTTTTTTATCATCAAAACATGTGAGATCTAACAATATGATCATGACACTTTGCTTTTGAATTCCATTAATCAATTTCTAACACATTTTATTTTCAATTTTTGGAATAATGCCAATTCTGGCAGATTTTCTGCCCTAACTTTGAAAAATCATAACTAATTTTTTAGACATCATTTTGGAGTGATTCCAAAGGATATGCAACCCTTATTGAGTCTAGTTTCAAGAAAAAATATGGAATTTTACTAGCTAGGATCATATTATTCCCAGATTTTCAATCCTTAACTGCTGCTCTAGAAACTTTCAAGATTTTCTGGGCTAATTTCAAAAATTCATCTTTTTTTAAATAGCTTCAATTGATTCATATGAGATGAAATTAAAGCTTAGGATGTCTACTTTCACCATGTAAAATTTCATAATTTTTTCTCATCATTTGGTCTTCTAAAAACACGACAAACTCACTACCTCGCAGGTGATTTCACCAAAAACACCATTCAACTTTCAATTTTTCCACTAATTATGGCATATTAACTTAAATTTCCGCATAACATATAATTAAATTCTTTTCCTTCTTCCATGCGCCGTTTACCCCTATTTTAGTTCCCAAAATTACTTTGTCACATAATTATGCTAAAATACAGGGTGTTGGGCATTTCTAATAACTAATTCATGTCTCAGATTATCTTTAATTCACAAATCAATCGAAAGAGAATTGGGTTAAAATTCTTGAACCAGGATGTGGTGGCTGATGGCAATGTTAGTAAGCCCAGGGACGTCGACAGGGGCCTCAGGAAGAGTTCTCTTTTCTGTTTAACAGGATGCCCACCCTAGAAATGGCTCAGCCGGAGGTAGGATCTAGCGGCTAGAAGAGTACAGTACGTCGCGTGGTGTCCATTGCGTCCGACTAATACTCATTGGGTTAAGGCACAATTTTGCCCTGAAAGTGTCAAATTTGGAGCAAATTTGCCCCATCTAACGGTCAACTAACATAAGGGCAAAATTGCTCCAAATTTGACATTTCTGGGGCAAAATTGCGCCTCGAAAAACTTCTGGGGCAAAATTGGCACCAAGTGAATACTTCCGATATAAAAATGACCTTTAACCCTATTACATAACCCTTATCATATTTGATTAATTATCATTAAGGCACAAGAAGTATTGATCTTAATGAAATATAAAATAAGTTTTTTTGACATTATAATATTAAATAATACAATGTAAAATTAGTGACGGAATTTTTTGTCACAAATATGTCACAAAATATTTGTGATGGAAATTAGGGATGGATTAATAACGGAATTTTTCAATCACTAATTTCCATCACTAATTTTTTTACAAAATAGTTTGTGACGGAATTAGCAACAAAAATTAGTGATGGAAGGAATTCTATTGCAAAATATTTTGCGATGGAAATTAGAGACGAAATTTTCTCCGTCTTAAATTTCCATTAGAAATTTCTATCACAAATCAGTTTGAGTCGGAATTAGTGATGGAAAAATTCCATTGCTAATTATGTCACAAAACATTTAGTGACTGAAATTAGGAATGGCTTAGTAAAGGAAATTAGTGACGGAAAAATTCCATCACTAATTTCCATCCCTAATCCGTCTCTAATTTCTGTCAAAAATATTTTTTTATGATGGAATTAGAAATGGATTAGTGACGGAATGTTATTTTGTCGCTAATCCGTCACTAATTTTAGGGACGGAATTTGTGAGGGATTGTGACCAATTATTGACGGAATGAAATTCCATTACTAATTCTCTATTTTTTTTGTAGTGGAGATCATATTTGTTACCTAAATTAAATTTCATAAGAATTATCATGATTATTTTATAGAATTTGGGTTCAATTCAATCACTAATGATTAGAATATAGTTTGTTTTTTTGAGTATTATGATAAGAATTCTGTAGTAAAAGTGTATTCTTTAATTTCAAGGTCATGGAAGAAAGTAAAATTTAGGCACACCGCATGTGTTACGTCTAAAAGTGTCACCGTTAATGGTGTTGTGTTTTGGTTTGGGTCAACGCAGGGTGGTAATAATGAGGATGATGTGATTGTTTCATTTGACTTAGCAAAGGAAGTGTTTACATTCATATCAATACCTGAGCCACATCCTCTTCCAACTCTTAGGCTCTGTTTGGTACGTGGTATTGAATTTTGATGGATTAGGATAGGGATAGGGATTGGGATTGGGATTGGGGTTGGGATTGGGATTGATGCTTTAAAAATATGTTTGGTATGAGGTGTTAATTGGAGGGAATGATTTTACCAATCTTATTTAATAAACAAGTACTAATTATAAAAAGACTCAAATACCCTGTCCTAATCCCAAACTTGATCGATCAACCAAATCCTCAGGGAAATCAGTGTTGAACTCATCGTCGTGATCGTCATAATTGGAAAGGTTCACCTAGTAAAAACTTCAAATATATTTCTAAAGAAGCAAGTAAACAGGGTATATTTATTGCCGTGAAATCAGTAAAACAGGAAAATCAGAAGGCTATGGATTCAAAGTGACCAAACAAATAAATAAAAACCCATTTGCGAAGTTAACGAACATTAAAGAGCTCTCGTCTAATAGGTTTGTGGCTTGGACTTCTGATATAGAGATGAGAGACATCTCGATATCACAATCAAATCGCTAATTAATAGCCAACAATGCACATCTTCGACGGAGAGAAAGGGGAAAAGTGATTAGTGCTGAGGCGACAGAGTGGGCGACGGAGTGAACGGCGGTGAGGGAAACCGTGTGAAGTTGAGACATCGATGGTGAGGGGAAAAAAGAGGTAGTGAATATTTGAGAGGTATTTTAGGTTATGATTGGGGTGATTTTTGTCTAGAAATATTTTATTTAAGGGTATTTTTGTCTTCACAATTTTGCAATCTCGGGATTCAAAACACAATACCAGGGGGAGGTGGCTTTGCAGCAATCCCACTTTCGTGGTATTCCCAATCCCTGGTTACCCATAGTCCCTCATACCAAACGACATATTCTGACTCAATCCCTGATCCAATCCCACTCCCTGTCCTCAAATACCACGTACCAAATAGGGCCTTATGGTGTAAGAGGAAAAACTTGCTGTTGTTTCTAGCATCATAAGCTCAGAAGATTCTACTAAGAATTTGTGAGCAAGAGAGGAGGCAGGTGTAGGTGCAATGAGGGAGCGATAGAGCTGGACTAAGAAATATATGTTGGAAATAATGAGTAGATGTATCATAAGGAATGAGTCCCAGTTTGTCTGGAATTGTGTGGGTCAGGTAATAAGTATTCTTGTGTAATACCCTGAAATTTGGGAGGCTTGAGAATAAGCATAAATTAAGTGAACTGCTAAGCCTCAATTTAGTAGAAGCCCAAATTTATCCCCTGATGATTCTTATATATTTGGAGTATTAAGAAGGTAAAATGGTGAACTTCAGAGAATATAATTATGTTTTTGGTGAAATCGCCTATAAGATAGTGAGTTTGTCATATGATTTTGGATGACCAAATGATGAGAAACAATTATGAAATTTTACAGGATGAAAGTAGACATCCTAAGATTTAATTTGATAGGTGATATGACTCAATTAGAGCTATATACAAAAAGATATGAATTTTTGAAGTCAACACAGAAAAACTGTGAAATTTTTGGAATAACATGTAAAGATTGAAATTCAGGGAATGTTTTGATTCCAGCTAGCAAAAGTCTATATTTTTATTTGTAACTAGACTCAATAAGGGTTCTATAAGCTTTGGAATCACTCCAATTCAATTTTTCTAGACTTAGTTATGACTTTCCAAAGTTGAGTAGAAAATCTGCCAGAAATTGCTGAAATCCCAAAGTGTTGGAAATTAAATTAATAATTAAATACCATATGATATTATAATATAAACATCATCTTCCTCCTATCTTCAGCCCAAACTGACGTCAACAAGCTGAAACTAGTGAGAGAAATTTGAGAGAGCTTAGAGAGAGAAGGAGGAAGAGATCTTGTATGATAAGTAGATTTCTTCGGTAAATTGGCTCTTAACGCTTATAATTTCATTCCTAAGCTATTCTTCTATGTATTTAAGGTTTGGGAAGCTCAATTTTCATTGTGGACAAGGGTTAGGGTTCAACCACTTTGAGAAAAGCTAGAGGGAACTTGAGGTAACTTCCAAACTTTTGTGTATTGACTATTCTAGTTGTTGTGGGCAATTTAATAGTGAAATTTCGCCGAATTGCCGTTGGTTTTAATTTTTGGAAATGGGTTGGCCTAGGGGTTATGCTGCCCAAATTGGTACTAAATGGTAGTTGTAACCTAATGAAATAGTCAATAAAGTGGTTAGAAGTAGAAAAAAACGTGTTTACGGAGCCGAAACTGAAAAACCCTGATTTTCCCCGGAAAACTCATATAATTCGGTCAGGGCTGTACATGGGTCTTAGAGTTAGATTTTCAATGATTTGATGATTCCATTGAGTTCAGTAGCGAAAATTAAGTGGGGTTATAGTTGGTCACTTTTTCGGAAAAGGCCGAAAAAGTATAATTACGAAAACGCCCCTGAAACCCTTAAAGTGGGGCTGTCAAGGGTAATTTTGTAATTTGACAATGAATTTGGTAATTTTGAGTCCGGAAATGCATTCCTTGGGTAAAATTATGTCAGAATAGCCGATATCAAAATTTTGGAAAAAGTATAGCCGAGTCGGGTACGGCGGGGTCGGGCCGGGTCTCCTGGGTCATTTTAGTAAATTTTCATAATAGGCTCATATAACCCTCAAAAACACTATGGAAGTGTCTAAATTGTATATTTGGAATTGTAGGACCAAGTCATGAGCCCAGTCGTTAGCACGCTTTACGAGGCACACGTTTCGAGACATAAAAGAGTTAAAGTAGGGAACTTACTTCTCCTGCATGTATATGATATTTGTGTTAGCGTGTTGATGCATGTTATTGCTTTTCTTGATTATGTGAAACATGTATAAATGCTTTGAAGCTATGTTTCAATTTATGCTATGGTCATAAGTATATTGTTCAAAGCATTGAGCTTACAGATTTGTCATTGTGTAAGCATGAGTTATGTGATGCAAATATGTCATACATTAAACATTTCTCGTACATGCATATTGGTATTATTTTTCTACTGAGATTCTCTTGAATCTCATTGTAACCCCCTGCCTTAATTAGCATGACTAAGATTCGATAACGCATAGTAAAAAGGGGTTAGAGACCGTCGGGTAGTTCAAAACTTATTAAAACATCCACTAAGTGGTAGGGACTTTATAAAATTTCCAAAAACTCACTTCCTATTCCGGTCTCAAGTTCAATTATCGAATATAATCGCCTGTGCAGTTACTTCACATTCATTCATATCAGAGTATATAACCAAAAATCCCGATAACCCCCGGGTTTCATTCAGTCACTGAAAGGGTTATAATTCCCATATAAGGGATTACACAACTATATTCAACTAATAATTACAACCTAAAATAATTTACAAGATCTCTGTCCAACATGTTTAACCAACATATCCAAAAGAGAATGTCCCTACGGGGTTCTAACCACTCCGGGTTTTGCGCTTCTCCTTGGAGCCACTCGCCCTGTCTGAAAGGTTAGTTTAAGGAAAGAGTGAGATTCAAGAGAATCCCAGTAGTAACAAAACATTTATACCACACATAATCGCATAACATGTAATCAAATCATCATACAGCAGCAGCAGCAGCACAAATCACACTCCACCCTCATCCCCTTTCTCCGCCTGGAAGGCACACTGTCCTAACCCGAACCGTTGTTAGCTACTCAGGGACTATTGGCGTGGTAGTGCATACACATAGCCTTATAGCTCATATAGCTATCCGACTTTCACAAATGGTCCGTCGGCCTTCACAAATAGCCTTTCGGCTTTTCACATAATCACAAAGTCACACCTCATCCCCATCCCCTTTCTCCGTCAGGAAGGCACACAACCCTTACCCGATCTGTTGTTAGCTACTCAGGGACTATCGGAATGACAGTGCTTACACATGTTCACAATGTCGCAGCATACGAATTTATCACAAATCAATGATAATACACACATATAATGCATCACATATGGTACGAAAGAAAAGTTACTACCTCGTTCCTTCCTGACGTTTACTGGCACAGTGGGCTCATAAGGACAGCAGATATCAAATCCTATAAACCAAAATAGGGACAATAAGTCAATCTCTTTTCCAAGTTTCCAAATTTCGTAATACTTTATGTTGGTTATCATTTAGACTCCTTAGGTAGCTATAATAGGCCTAAACGTATCCCCAAAAAGGTTGGAAGAAACTACCCAAAAGATACCTTTTTCGAGTGCAAAACACCAATTTTGGGCTGCCTTACTCGAGTGACAACTGTAACCCCCTCACCGTAATGACATCCGGTTTAAGAAATTTATGTGAAATAGAGACCAATAAAACAAAATAACAATTCATATTCCCTCATCCCAAGATGGGGTGTTTCAAAATCCGTTTCGAAACATAGTTAATCCTGGTCTCACATTCACAGGCGGATATAATTACTTGAGAAAAACAGAGTACATATTAAATATCAAAGTGCGGAAACCAAAATCCCGGCAAACCCCGGGTTACTTGCATACATAACTTGGGTTTACAGGTTTCCCAACAATGGGGATTACATAACCAAAATAGTCATTTACATAAAATGTACAAATTTCAATCCCAATCCAAAACTATGATAACCAACTACCACTTAGATCTCGGAGTGAGCCTAACTACTCCTGGTCGTCCGTTTCCCTTTCGAACCACTCGCCCTGTCTGAAAAGATTAATCATTTGGGAGGGTGAGATTCTAAAGAATCCCCGTAGTAACTACTATTTCATACCACATGCAATCACATAATATGTAAACACATCATCTCATATCAACAGCAACAAATTCACTCCACCCTCATCCCCTTTTACCGCCGGGAAGGCATACGACCTTCACCCGAACCGTTGTTAGCGACTCAGGGACTATTGGCGTGGCAGTGCATACAAATAGCCACACGGCTCACATATAGCCTTTCGGCTTTCACAAATGGCCCGTCGGCCTTCACAAATATCACACCCTAACCTCATCCCCTTTTACCGCCGGGAAGGCATACGACCTTCACCCGAACCGTTGTTAGCGACTCAGGGACTATTGGTTTAGCGGTGCTACCACAATATCACATAACGCATATATGACACCCTAACCTCATCCCCTTTTACCGCCGGGAAGGCATACGACCTTCACCCGAACCGTTGTTAGCGACTCAGGGACTATTGGTTTAGCGGTGTATCCACACAAAGTTTTCACAAAACTTGCAGCATACAAAATCCATTTAATCACAATGATATAGCACACATATCATACATCACATAAGGTATAAAGATAGAGTCACTACCTGTATCTTTCCTGACTGGCTCCGGCACCGTGGCCTCACGAGGGCGACAGATATCAAATCCTATATCAATTAGGGACAACCAATTAATCTCTTATCCATAGGTATATTTCAATAATTCTCTAAGTTGGTTATCATTTAGGACTCTTTAGGTGACATTTAGGGGCCTAAACATATGCCTAAAGGGTTGGAAAACACTACCCAAAAGACCCCTTACTCGAAGGCAAAACACTGATTTTTGGTCATCTCACTCGAGCACAGATGCTCTCACTCGAGCACAAGTACGGACATCACTCGAGCACAAGTGCGAGTGAGACTGCGAGTGAGCTCCCGAGAGCATAAAGACACTTGCAGGAACTGGCTCACTCGAGCACGCTGACCCTCACTCGAGCACAAGGCCAAATACCTCACTCGAGCACACGCGAGAGAAAACCAGGAAGTGAGGACCCGAGAGCACCCAAAGCTCTCCAAGCATAGGATCACTCGAGCACAAAACCACACCCGCGAGCACACTCCCACCCGCGAGCACACTCCCACCAGAAGCACACTTCACACCCGCGAGCACACCTCACACCCGCGAGCACACACCTCTCACCCGCGAGCATACCCGCGAGCACACACCTCTCACCCGCGAGCACCTCACTCGCAAGTGAGAGCCTGAAAGCACAACCCCCTCCTGAAGCACAACCTCACTCGAGCATGACCCCCAGTGCTCGAGTGAGAAGGCTATGCTCGCGAGTGTCAGAGCACACTCGTGGCATCCACCAGCAAGTGAAGACCCGAAAGAAACCCTTCACTCTGAACTCCCACCTTCACTCGAGCAGACCATGCCTGCTCGAGCATGTTCTTCGCTCACTCGAGCACAAAGCGCTGTGCTCGAGCATCACCCAAAGAAACCCAGACGCACTCGAAGCAGGACAGGGAAAACTCTTCCATCACTCGAGCACGTTCTTCCTCTGCTCGAGTGATGCTCATGCGAGACCCAGAAATGCAGAAAACCAGAAAACACCAGATGGTCAAATTCACTCCCAAAGGTTCCCAAACTCTCCACAATGCTCACACACCTTAAGCACTAACTAGGGAACACTATGGCAACTTCATAAACACTCCAAAAACCAATTTGACCACAATCATCCACTAAGGTCTCTATGATACACATTATCCAAATTCCCTTGACCCATTTTTATCATTCCAAATTACATCAAATGCTTCTATACCTCCAACTACATCATTTCCATTCATCAATCATAATAAACTTCATATTTCCAAAAATAGGCATATTTAGGGCAAAATTCCAGATTTTACCAAACTTAACCATAAATCATAAACAATACATCAAAATGCTCTAAATGCCTACCTCTTCTCTTTGCTCAATCCAGAATCTGGATTCTCAAACTCCCAAATTCGACCAATGTCCCAATCTACACCATTCAAGGCTCAAGATCAAGCTTTTTCTTCTTCCTCTTCTTGCCTCAATGTCGCCGGAATTAGAGAGAAAGATGAGAGATGAGAGAGAAAATGATGATGAAGAAACACATACTCCCTCCCTTGCCCATGCCTCCAACCGAATAAGAGAGAGAAAATGAGGGAAAAGTGACATTTTGTCACTTAGTGCATCATCCTATGGCTTTCCACTTGCCACATGTCATCATCCATTCTCTTCCACAATGAACTCACCTCACCACAACACGCAGGATTCCGACCCACGGTCATAAAACCACAACCCTTGATCTTAAATACCACATGTATCTATTCTCAAAATTCACATTACATTAATCATCATTGTGCTTAATCAAGATAATTACAATAATTATCAGAATCATTAGCCCTAATTACAAATCGGGATATTACAATTCTCCTCCCGTTAAATAAATTTCGTCCTCGAAATTTGTTACATCCCTTGAGCCATAAACTCCGGATATCGCCTTCGCATATCTTCCTCCGTTTCCCAAGTTGCTTCCCGCTGAGTCATTCCCTTCCAGATTACTTTCACATAAGGAATACTCCGGTGTCTGAGCCGACGTTCTTCTCGTTCAATAATTTGCTCTGGCTCCACCGCATACGTGAAGTTATCTCGCAACTCCACATTCTCATACTCAACGACATGGGATGGATCCGGTTGATACTTCTTCAATTGGGAAACATGAAATACATCATGGAGTCTGCTCAAGCTCGGAGGTAGGGCTATACGATAAGCAACAGGCCCAATCCTATCAAGGATCTCAAAAGGACCTATATATCTCGGGCTCAACTTCTTTCGCTTTATAGCTCGCCCAATACCGGTGACAGGAGATACTCTAAGAAACACATGGTCACCGACCTCAAATTCTAGAGGCCTTCTCCTCTTGTCCGCATAGCTCTTCTGCCGACTCTGAGCTGCAAGCAGCCTCTTTCGAATGATTCGAATCTGGGCTGAGGTTTGATCCACAAGATCCGGCCCATAGAGTTTCCTCTCGGACAACTCATTCCAACACAATGGTGATTGGCATTTTCTTCCATACAACGCTTCATACGGCGCCATCTGAATGCTCGCATGAAAGCTATTGTTGTAGGCAAACTCAGCAAGTGGAAGGAAACGGTCCCAACCCCCTTTGAAGTCAAGTACACATGCCCGCAACATATCCTCTAAGGTCTGAATAGTCCTCTCTGACTGACCGTCTGTCTGAGGATGATAGGCTGTACTGAATCTCAACTGAGTACCCAGTGCCTCATGCAATGCCTTCCAGAATCTCGAAGTGAAACGAGGATCTCGATCAGAGATGATATTCCTCGGTATGCCATGGAGCTTCACAATTTCACGAAGATAAATCTCCGCTAGTCTATCCGGAGAGTAACTAACATTGATCGGTAGGAAGTGCGCTGACTTCGTTAACCGGTCCACAATAACCCAGATCGCATCATAATTCCTGATCTTGGGCAATCCCGTAACAAAATCCATGGTCACGCTTTCCCATTTCCATTCCGGAATTTCAGGGCTTTGCAATAAACCAGACGGTCTTTGGTGCTCAATCTTCACTTTCTGACATGTGAGACACCTCGCCACATACTTTGTCACATCACTCTTCATACCCTGCCACCAATACTCAGATTTCAAACCATGGTACATTTTGGTCATACCAGGATGAAGAGTATATTGGCTCTTATGCGCCTCATCTAAGATCTTCTGTCTCAACTCCGCCTTAAGTGGAACACAAATCCTATTCTGATAACGAATCAATCCGCTAGGCGACACATCATAGCCTTGAACTTCTCCACGCTCAATTCTGGCTAGGTTACCCTGTATCCAGTCATCTTGCCGCTGAGCCTCTTCAATCTCAGCTCTCAAATCACTTTCCCCTTGGGAAACATTAAAATGGGCACAGATGATCTGGTTCGCCAGGTTCATATCACGAAAATCAGCAACCAATTTCTCCTCGTGTATCATCATAGCTGCCACAACCACAGTTTTCCGACTAAGAGCATCAGCGACTACATTTGCCTTACCCGGATGATATTTTATTTCCAGGTTGTAGTCCTTAAGCAACTCCATCCAACGTCGTTGTCTCATATTCAACTCTTTCTGATCGTACAGATATTTGAGACTCTTGTGGTCGCAGTACAGTTCCACGGTCACACCATACAAATAATGCCTCCAAATCTTCAAGGCAAACACAATAGCCGCAAGCTCCAGATCATGAGTGGGATAGTTCAATTCATGAGGTCTGAGCTGTCGAGAGGCGTAGGCCACCACACGTCCCTGCTGCATAAGGACACACCCTAATCCCTGCCCACTGGCATCAGAGTACACAACATATGTCACACTGGGATCGGGCAAAATCAACACAGGTGCCGTAGTCAACCTCTCCTTCAGCTCCACAAAGCAATTTTCACATTTCTCATCCCACACATACGGCTGATCCTTTCTCGTGAGCTTGGTCATCGGCAATGCAATACGGGAGAAATTCTGAATGAATCTCCGATAATAACCAGCAAGACCCAGAAAACTGCGTACCTCGGCCACAGATTCTGGCCTCTTCCAGTTCAGTACTGCTTCCACTTTACTAGGATCCACAGCGACCCCACCTTGCGAGATAACATGGCCTAGGAATCTCACTTCCGATAGCCAAAACTCGCACTTACTCAATTTAGCATAGAGTTGTTTTTCACGCAATGTATTCAACACAATTCTCAAATGATGCTCATGCTCTTCTCTACTCTTAGAGTATATCAAAATATCATCAATGAATACCACAACGAATTGATCCAGATATTGTCGGAAAATACGGTTCATGTAATCCATGAATACCGCAGGCGCATTTGTCAACCCAAATGGCATCACTAAGAACTCATAATGACCATATCTGGTCCGGAAAGCAGTCTTCGGAACATCTTCCGCTTTCACACGCAGCTGATGATACCCCGACCTTAGATCGATTTTCGAAAACACACATGAACCAGATAGTTGATCTAATAGGTCATCAATTCTCGGGAGAGGGTACTTATTCTTGACGGTAACTTTATTCAATTCTCGATAGTCGATACACAAACGAAGACTCCCGTCTTTCTTTTTCACAAATAAAACTGGAGCACCCCAAGGCGACACACTGGGTCTAATAAACCCTTTCTCGAGCAAATCCTCAATCTGCTTTTTCAATTCGGCCATTTCATTTGGAGCCATACGATATGGGGCTTTAGATATCGAACCCGCTCCAGGCACAATGTCAATCGGAAACTGAACTTCCCTTTCCGGAGGTAATCCACTTAAGTCGTCCGGAAAAACCTCAGGGAATTCATTCACTATGGGTATACTATTCAAAGTTTCACTGATTTCTCCTTGTACCGAGAAGAAAACCATATACCCCTGACAACCCTTTTTCAAATATCTCTCAGCCTTCGCCGTCGAAAGAAAATTCAAATCAACATTGCCATTCTCGACGTTTTGAGAAACTGGATATACAATCCTCTCGTTCCCACAATCTAATAACACGTTATTCGCTCTCAACCAATCAAAACCCAAAATGACTTCCAATTGGCAGAGCGGTAAACAAATTAGATCTACCACAGACTCATGACCCTCTACGGTTATTAAACAATTCAAACAGGCTTCTGTAGTTACAGCCTTTACACCCATCGGTGTTGACACAATCAATTCGAATGGCAACTTATGTACAATTAAACCCAGGCGCTTTACACAATCATGCGCAATAAATGAGTGACTTGCACCCGAGTCAAACAATACTTGCAATACAAATCCATTAAGAAGAACTGTACCTTGTATCAGCTCTGGGGATTTCCGGGCTTCCTCATGAGTCATAGCAAATACTCTGCCCTGAGTTTTCGGTCTCTGCTCCGCTTGCGGTCGTTGGCAATCTCTGGAAAGATGTCCGGTTCGCTTACAGTTAAAGCAAATCAGCTCACCCTGACAGTTCTTACCATAATGTGACTGATTACAGCGAGGACATTTCCTCTCAGTCCCAAACCTCTGGGGTTCACGATCTCTGGGCTGGTAGGGCTTCTTACCACCACCCCTATACGAAGATGACGATCCCGAACCCTTCCGCTTCTGGGAAGCACCACCCTTGCTGGGTTCACTATAACCACCCGCAGTCTTAGCCGGATACAATTCTCTCAGATTGCTCTCTGTAATCCGACACTCTTCAACGGCCTTGTTAAACTTGGAGAACCGATGAGTGGCTATTCTCTTCCTCATGTCACGCCTTAAGCCCCGGATGAGTAGATCTGAACTCAACTCCTCATCATCCCTCTTTTGTAGATAAGAGGAGTATCGGGACAACCGGGTGAATCGGGACAAGTATTCATCAAATGACTCCGTGTCCCCTTGCTTGATTTGTAGGAACTCGGTCTCCTTTTCAAGCCTCACCGACTTGGGAAAGTATTTCTCATCGAAGTGCTGTTGAAACACTTCCCAGGTCAATGGTATATTCTTGCTCTTCAGCGACAGAGCTATGTTCCGCCACCAGCGGTCTGCATCACCCTCAAGTTTGTACACCGCCAGCTTGGCTTTCACTTCCGAGGGACATTCTAGAACCTCGAATATCTTCTCAAGACGGTTCAACCAGTCTTCCGCCGCCTGAGGATCAAATTTCCCTCTGAATACCGGAGGTAGGTGTTTACAAAACCTGGAGACCCAAAACTGAAGATCTCTTTCCTCATTGACCGATTTCCCATGCGGCCTTTGATTTTCTTCAGTACGAGGAGGCGATTCAAGCGATCGTGCTGACCCTTCAGCTGTATCTTCCAGTCTAGTCTCCTCTCGGGTTTCCCCTCGAGTACCTTCTTGAGTAGACTGGCCTCTACCCTCATTGTTCTTTGCTTTCTCGGCTCGAAGCTCTTCTCTAAGCTCCGTAATCATATCCCTCTGATCCTTTATCAAGCCCATCAACTCTTGCATAGGATCTGGTGGATTGTCATTGACCAACTCCACATCGGGATCTTCTTGTTGTACTCTGGGGCGACCTTTTGTTGTTCTTTTCATTCTACAAAGAACTCACCCCATTAATCCAACAATTATGGTATACACATCTCTACAGAGCTCATATATCCACAATTATAACTCAAAGATGTGTAAACGAACAAACATTCACTACCAATCCATTATCACTAAGGACACACTATGGGAGCTATCCTAGCAAACTCTACCCTTGCCAGGAACTGCAGCTCTGATACCAAAAATGTAACCCCCTCACCGTAATGACATCCGGTTTAAGAAATTTATGTGAAATAGAGACCAATAAAACAAAATAACAATTCATATTCCCTCATCCCAAGATGGGGTGTTTCAAAATCCGTTTCGAAACATAGTTAATCCTGGTCTCACATTCACAGGCGGATATAATTACTTGAGAAAAACAGAGTACATATTAAATATCAAAGTGCGGAAACCAAAATCCCGGCAAACCCCGGGTTACTTGCATACATAACTTGGGTTTACAGGTTTCCCAACAATGGGGATTACATAACCAAAATAGTCATTTACATAAAATGTACAAATTTCAATCCCAATCCAAAACTATGATAACCAACTACCACTTAGATCTCGGAGTGAGCCTAACTACTCCTGGTCGTCCGTTTCCCTTTCGAACCACTCGCCCTGTCTGAAAAGATTAATCATTTGGGAGGGTGAGATTCTAAAGAATCCCCGTAGTAACTACTATTTCATACCACATGCAATCACATAATATGTAAACACATCATCTCATATCAACAGCAACAAATTCACTCCACCCTCATCCCCTTTTACCGCCGGGAAGGCATACGACCTTCACCCGAACCGTTGTTAGCGACTCAGGGACTATTGGCGTGGCAGTGCATACAAATAGCCACACGGCTCACATATAGCCTTTCGGCTTTCACAAATGGCCCGTCGGCCTTCACAAATATCACACCCTAACCTCATCCCCTTTTACCGCCGGGAAGGCATACGACCTTCACCCGAACCGTTGTTAGCGACTCAGGGACTATTGGTTTAGCGGTGCTACCACAATATCACATAACGCATATATGACACCCTAACCTCATCCCCTTTTACCGCCGGGAAGGCATACGACCTTCACCCGAACCGTTGTTAGCGACTCAGGGACTATTGGTTTAGCGGTGTATCCACACAAAGTTTTCACAAAACTTGCAGCATACAAAATCCATTTAATCACAATGATATAGCACACATATCATACATCACATAAGGTATAAAGATAGAGTCACTACCTGTATCTTTCCTGACTGGCTCCGGCACCGTGGCCTCACGAGGGCGACAGATATCAAATCCTATATCAATTAGGGACAACCAATTAATCTCTTATCCATAGGTATATTTCAATAATTCTCTAAGTTGGTTATCATTTAGGACTCTTTAGGTGACATTTAGGGGCCTAAACATATGCCTAAAGGGTTGGAAAACACTACCCAAAAGACCCCTTACTCGAAGGCAAAACACTGATTTTTGGTCATCTCACTCGAGCACAGATGCTCTCACTCGAGCACAAGTACGGACATCACTCGAGCACAAGTGCGAGTGAGACTGCGAGTGAGCTCCCGAGAGCATAAAGACACTTGCAGGAACTGGCTCACTCGAGCACGCTGACCCTCACTCGAGCACAAGGCCAAATACCTCACTCGAGCACACGCGAGAGAAAACCAGGAAGTGAGGACCCGAGAGCACCCAAAGCTCTCCAAGCATAGGATCACTCGAGCACAAAACCACACCCGCGAGCACACTCCCACCCGCGAGCACACTCCCACCAGAAGCACACTTCACACCCGCGAGCACACCTCACACCCGCGAGCACACACCTCTCACCCGCGAGCATACCCGCGAGCACACACCTCTCACCCGCGAGCACCTCACTCGCAAGTGAGAGCCTGAAAGCACAACCCCCTCCTGAAGCACAACCTCACTCGAGCATGACCCCCAGTGCTCGAGTGAGAAGGCTATGCTCGCGAGTGTCAGAGCACACTCGTGGCATCCACCAGCAAGTGAAGACCCGAAAGAAACCCTTCACTCTGAACTCCCACCTTCACTCGAGCAGACCATGCCTGCTCGAGCATGTTCTTCGCTCACTCGAGCACAAAGCGCTGTGCTCGAGCATCACCCAAAGAAACCCAGACGCACTCGAAGCAGGACAGGGAAAACTCTTCCATCACTCGAGCACGTTCTTCCTCTGCTCGAGTGATGCTCATGCGAGACCCAGAAATGCAGAAAACCAGAAAACACCAGATGGTCAAATTCACTCCCAAAGGTTCCCAAACTCTCCACAATGCTCACACACCTTAAGCACTAACTAGGGAACACTATGGCAACTTCATAAACACTCCAAAAACCAATTTGACCACAATCATCCACTAAGGTCTCTATGATACACATTATCCAAATTCCCTTGACCCATTTTTATCATTCCAAATTACATCAAATGCTTCTATACCTCCAACTACATCATTTCCATTCATCAATCATAATAAACTTCATATTTCCAAAAATAGGCATATTTAGGGCAAAATTCCAGATTTTACCAAACTTAACCATAAATCATAAACAATACATCAAAATGCTCTAAATGCCTACCTCTTCTCTTTGCTCAATCCAGAATCTGGATTCTCAAACTCCCAAATTCGACCAATGTCCCAATCTACACCATTCAAGGCTCAAGATCAAGCTTTTTCTTCTTCCTCTTCTTGCCTCAATGTCGCCGGAATTAGAGAGAAAGATGAGAGATGAGAGAGAAAATGATGATGAAGAAACACATACTCCCTCCCTTGCCCATGCCTCCAACCGAATAAGAGAGAGAAAATGAGGGAAAAGTGACATTTTGTCACTTAGTGCATCATCCTATGGCTTTCCACTTGCCACATGTCATCATCCATTCTCTTCCACAATGAACTCACCTCACCACAACACGCAGGATTCCGACCCACGGTCATAAAACCACAACCCTTGATCTTAAATACCACATGTATCTATTCTCAAAATTCACATTACATTAATCATCATTGTGCTTAATCAAGATAATTACAATAATTATCAGAATCATTAGCCCTAATTACAAATCGGGATATTACAACAACCACCTCACTCGAATGATGCCCTCAGTTTTGCTCGAGTCCCAGCGAGTAAAACACAGAAAGTGTTTTCCCGAGAGCAAATCCTCAAAATATCTCTCACACTCACTCGAGCACAAGAGGCTGCACCCAAGCAATGACCTTAAGTGTACTCGAGCACTAAGAAGTGCAACACCAAGAGTGTTTGTCTGAGAGCACAAACTACTTCTAGGAAATACCTCACTCGAGCATGCCCATGCGTACTCGAGCAGAATCATATCTCACTCGCAAGTCAGGAAGTGTGCTCACGGTTTCTACCTAAAGACTTAACCAAAATATCCAGAAATTCATATCATGCTCGAGTGAGATCCTCCCTCACTCGAGTGATGCTTATCAGATGCCAAATCGAAGCAACTGATATGGTTTTCCCGAATTGACCAATTTGCTACCAATGGTCCTAAGACTTATACCACAACTCATTCTCACTTATTTTAACACAAAGAACCCATTGGTAAACCCAAAACAACCAAATCCCTACTCAAGCAACACATTATTATCTCTAGATCACAAGATCACTAAAACCATAATTTATCAAACTTCCTCTTTCAAATCCAAACCAAAACCATTAACTCCTATACACTATTTGACATCCATTTCACCACACTACATCACTTAATTCATATCTTCTAAAACCGCAAGAAATCAGGGCAAAATCCAGAATTTACCAAAACCAAACCAATGGCCAAAACAATTATATCAAAATACCTTAAATGTTTACCTCTTTCTTTCCCAAATGTGGTTTCCTTAATTCCCCAACTTCTCAAACTTCACAATCTCTCAAATATCACCAATGAAAATTTTGAAACCATAGAAGTCACACTCTTAACTTCTTGAACGATATCAATGAAGGGTGGTTAGGCATGTGAAGTCATTTACCTTCATAAATTTCAAACCCTTCCTTTCTCTTTCTTGCCTAGTTCGCCGAAAATGGAGGAAGAATGAAGAGAGAGAGATGATGATCATGAGCTTTCCCTCACTCCCAAGCTCTCCATCGGTTTTTGAGAGAGAAGAAAGAAGTAACAATGTTTGAAACTTTGACTTAATCCTATGGTCCATCTTTTGCCACATGTCACTATCTTGTGCTTCCCTCAATGATTTCATATACTCTCCAACACACTTGATTCCACCTCTTTTTCTTTCAATCCTAGCCACTGATCTTGATTACTAAGAAGTTTCCTCTCCCGTAACTGACCAATCGGTCGGTAAATTTCCAATTTCGCCCCTGATTACCATAACTTTTGCCAAATCATCACTATACTCCCATATAAACTTTAACATTCACTACTACAGAATATACATATAAAGTCCCTAAAGGACGTCCCTTTTTCAAAAAGGGACGCCCAAAATATGGGGCGGTGGCATATGGGTAATTATAGATCAAAGTTGAAAAGGTTGGCTCGTAAAAAAAAATTGAATCTCGCGCCAGAATTAGTTTTAGACGTCCCCATGTTCATTAGGGATGTCTAAAGACTGTTTTAGACGTCCCCAACAAACATGGGGACGTCTAAACACTCCAGAAAAGCAGATGATCTTCGGGTAAAAAAAAAATAACACACTTTAGACGTCCCCAGATGGCCTGGGGACGTCTAAAGCTTAAAGATTAGACGTCCCCAGACCAGCTGGGGACGTCTAAAGATTATATTAGACGTCCCCAGCTGGTCTGGGGACGTCTAAAGGTGCCTTTAGACGTCCCCAGCTGGGCTGGGGACGTGTAAAGGGTGCCTTTAGACGTCCCCAGACCAGCTGGGGACGTCTTAGGCTGAAGCAAATGCACTGGTCAACATGACCAGTGCATGTGGAGTGTCAGATTTTTCTGAGCACTTTCTCTACTCTCCCTCTCCTTCATCACTTCCGTCCCCTCTCCCCTGTTTCTTGTTTTTTTTTACTTTACTCTTTCACTTCCGTGAGTTCCGCCCCCACCCTCTCCCTTGCTTGTTGCTTTATTCTCCTACCTTCACTTCAGAATATGCGAGGCCATTTCTCCTCTCCCCTATTTCTTCTTGTTCCTTCTTAGCCTCTATTTCATCCAGACCGTTGCATCTTTGCTCTGCTGGTTCTGCACTGTTCTCTCTCATTCTCTCCACAGTCGGGCTCCTCTTACCACCGTGGGTCGTCATCTGCTCTAAAGTTCTGTGCTTGAGGTTAGCTAAAACTAAACTTGTGAATGAATTTGTGAATGATTAGGAAAAATGCGTTTGTTCTGTGCTGGAATTTAAGTGTGGTTTGAATGAATTTGTGAATGATTAGGAAAATGCCTTTGTTCTGTGCTGGAATTGAAGTGTGGTTTGTGCTTGAGCTTTATCTTTGCTATTTTGTTGAATTTAAGACGTACCACATCAAGTTTTAATCTTTTGATTTTTTCCATTGTTTTGACAAACATGAATTCTCATTAACTAAAAATCAACCCATAAATTATGTAATTATCTTCAAGCTAGGTCAAGTACTAAGCAAGACCAGACACTAGGCAAGGTATACTGCCCTGCGTATTTGGGGCTGCTGAAGTGTATATATAATTGTATTTAATATATATATATATTCATTATTTGACAAAATTGAACAAGCATATTTACTTATCATTCAATTAGAATATAATGAATAAACATATTTTTTATTTACTTAGTAGATATTCATATTTTTCATAAAGAATATTTAATTAAGAAATTGGTAAATTGAAATCTTAAGAAATAAATTATTATTATTATTATTATTATAATTATTGTTCTTATTGTTGTTGTAGATGTTGTTGTTAAATAGTAAGAAAATAATCTCTAGTGAATTAATTTTCATTGGCTCAAAAATTGAATCTAAACAATAAAATATAAACAGGATTATTGCATAGAATATGTTTTTGAAATATTAAGCTGAGATGGTTTGTTATTTTGATTTTGGGATGTCTCACTTTTAAGGGGAAATGCTGCCAAAATTTTGAAAAACATACTTGTAAAAGGAAATTCCCCGTGTTTTCAATTATTCTAAACTTGAGTGTAAATGGAAATGGCATAGGTGGTAATAAAATGGATCATAGTTGGATGAATGCTCTGAGAACAAGTGAAGAATATGAGAATGGGGTTGAAAACTTTATTGTATTTGCTAGGAGGAACGTTCCAGCAAAAAATGGGATGTATTTTTGTCCCTGTGTCAATTGTTTAAATGAGAGAAAACGGGATGTTGAAGTTATAAGGGATCACCTACTTTGTGATGGAATAAATCTTCGATACACAAGGTGGATATGGCATGTTGAGGAAGTAACTGATTGTCCGTCACACAAGAAGGAAGCTGTGGATGTCATAGATGAAGATACAATGGAGAGAATGATTCACGATGTTGAGGTAGAATCGTTTGCGCAGTCGCATGAATATGACAGCCTGCGGAGTGATGCAGAGACACCGTTGTACCCTGGGAGTAAGTACACACGGCTCACAGGAACATTACATTTGGTTAACTTAAAAGCAACTTGTGGGTGGACCGATAGTAGTTTCACATTGCTGCTTGAACTGTTGTGTGATATGTTTCCAGACGATAATGTACTTCCAAATCGTATGTATGAGGCCAAGAAAATCCTATCGACAATGGGTATGGAGTATAAAAAGATACACGCTTGCCCTAATGACTGTGTACTGTACAGAAAGGAGTATGAAGGCCTGAGTGAGTGCCCTAAGTGTCAAACCGCACGATACAAAGTGAAGAAAGATGGTGGTTGTGGCGATGGGAAGACTAAAAGGCAACCTGTAAAAGTTTTGTGGTATCTTCCAATAATACCGCGCTTTAAGCGTTTATTTGGCACTGCAAAAAAGGCGAAGAAGTTGAGATGGCATTCGGATGACAGAATATCCGACGGAAAATATCTTCGGCACCCGGCTGACTCTCCACAGTGGAAGAAAGTAGATGAAATGTTCCCTGAATTTGGCAGCGAGCCGAGAAACCTTCGGCTTGGGCTCTGTACAGATGGCATCAATCCGTATGGAACTCTTAATAGCACACACAGTGCGTGGCCAGTACTCCTTGTAATATACAACTTGCCTCCCTGGCTTTGTATGAAACGCAAGTATGTGATGCTTTCTATGATGATTTCTGGACCAAAACAGCCAGGAAACGATATCGATGTCTACCTGGCGCCTTTGATTGAGGACTTGAAGAAGTTGTGGGAGGAAGGCGTAGATGTGTTTGATGCGTATAAGAATGAGTCATTCAAGCTACGTGCAATGCTGTTCACCACCATAAATGACTTCCCTGCCTACGGAAACCTCTCAGGGTACAGTATGAAGGGGCATAAAGCATGTCCGATCTGTGAAGCAGACACTCACTTCCACCAACTGAAACATGGAAGAAAAATGGTGTACCTAGGTCACAGGAGGTTCCTTCCTAGATTCCACCCGTATCGTAGGTTAAGAAAGCGTTTTAACGGCTTGCCGGAGCATGGAATGGCTCCAAATGCATTAACCGGAGAGGAAGTTTACAGTCGGGTTGAACGTATCAATGTCTTACTCGGTAAGAATCATAAGACTTCGGGTGAGAGGAACATATGGAAGAAGAGATCAATTTTCTTTGATCTTCCATATTGGCGTAATCTTGACGTGAGGCACAGTATTGATGTAATGCACGTGGAGAAAAACGTTTGTGATAGCCTTGTCAGTACACTTTTGCACATTCCAGGGAAGACCAAGGATGGGATTAATGCGAGACTAGACCTTGTTGATATGGGAATAAGAGAACGGTTACATCCACAGCTAAGAGATGATGGTAGGAGGGCATACATGGAGCCAGCAGCGCATACACTATCAAAAGCGGAGAAAAGAAGTTTGTGTGGGTGTTTGCATGAAATTAAGGTACCACAAGGATATTCTTCGAATGTGAGAAGGTGTGTGTCAATGGACGATTTGAAGTTAGTGGGAATGAAGTCCCATGATTATCATGTGTTGATGCAACAACTGTTACCAGTAGCTATTAGAGGGATTATGAAAGATGAAGTTCGAAACACTGTGACAAGATTGTGTGTTTTCTTTAATGCTATCTGTAACAAAGTCATTGACACTGAAAAGCTGGATGAACTGGAAGCCGAGGGTTATATCATATTGTCCCAATTAGAGATGCACTTTCCTCCTTCTTTTTTTGATATAATGGTCCATTTGATAGTTCATTTGGTAAGGGAGGTAAGGCTCTGCGGTCCAGTTTACCTGAGGTGGATGTACCCTTTCGAGCGATACATGAAGATCTTAAAAGGGTACTCTAAAAATCCCTATCGACCAGAAGCCTCAATAGTTGAAAGGTATGTTGTTGAAGAGGCTATGGACTTCTGCAGCGATTATCTATCAGGGAAGAAGGAACAATCTCGGCATGAAGAGGGGAGGAGCAAGGGAACACGAGGACTGAAAGTGAAGACTATGCCTCGTGAAGAGGTGTTGCAAGCACACCTTTATATCCTTAATAACATGGCAGAAGTGCAACCGTACATAGAGGAACACAGAAACAGATTGAAGAAAGAGAATCCGAGGAAGAATGACATGCAGATTACTATTGAGCAAAACAAGACATTCATTCAGTGGTTTGAGGAAAAGGTTTTGCATGAGTCCGGTGTGTCTGGGACAATAGAGTGGCTAGCCTGGGGGCCTTCGTTTCAGATCATTACTTGGAGCGGTTATGATATAAACGGGTATTCTTTCTACACAAAAGACCAAGATGACAGGAGTACCATGCAAAATAGTGGGGTGATGGTAGAAGCTGAAGCCATGCACTTTTCCAGTTCGAAAGACAAAAACCCCATATTAGCATCCATGGCCTATTATGGAGTGATAGAAGAAATATGGGAAATCACTTACAACAAGTTCAAAGTTGCTTTATTCAAATGTAAGTGGGTTAGCAATAATGCTGTGGTAATAGATCAACAATTTGGATTTGTCTCAGTTGTAACCCCCTTCGATAATCAGGCCGGGATTAGCGTTTAAGCTCATTTAATTATCGAATGAGAAATCCGGAACAATTAAAAACTTTTTAAAAACATCTGTACAAATGGATCTCCATTCATTTCATTCATTAAAACAAATGGCCTGTTTGGTCTGTTACATATACAATATCAGAGTAAGCACAATTCCCGACGATCGCCCGGGATAATAACATTAATCCAAAGGTTTATACAGGGCATCATTGCCCATCTCAGTATCCATACCGGGGATTACACAAAACTATACTACTATGATCTATACAATATATTTACAATGATCCAAAATGATAACCAATTCGATTTAAAACCAAAATATATAACTAAGACTACCGCTGGCAGTCCTAATCGTCCTTTGCCACTTGCTTGCCTTTCGATCCACTTGCCCTGTCTAAAAATGTTATTTGGAAGGAATGAGATTCTAGAGAATCCCAGTAGCAACAGTTTATTTATATGATGCATATATACAAAGCAAGTAAACATATATCACAATGCAGTAATCAATATTCGAGACCGGGCTTCCGCCACGTTCCCTTCACTTTAAACAAGGTCGGGCTTACGCCACGCCCCATCACTTTATCAATATTCGAGTCCGGGCTTTCGCCACGTCCCCTTCACTTTCACTATAATCGAGTCCGGGCTTTCGCCACGTCCCCTTCACTTTCACTACAATCGATGACTAATGCAAACAAGCAATGCAATACACATGATATAGGATAAAGTGTCACTACCTTTGTCTTTCCTTCCTTGAGCAGGCACAAGCCTTCTATGCTCCGGGCAGATATCAAATCCTAAAGTCATAATTAAGGACAAAACATTATTCTCTATTCCAATACTCAATTAACTCTTCAACACTTAGATTTGGTTATCAATAATGACCCTTAAGAAGCCCCAAATGCCTCTAATAAAACCCCTAAAAGGTTGGGAAACAATAGGGTGAAGATCTCTTTTCGAAAACACCAAATGCTGGAACATAGGTGTGGGCCGCGGCCCACCATTCCTTGGGCCGCGGCCCAAAACAGGTCAGAAAGGCTTGGGCCGCGGCCCGCCACTCTTGGGCCGCGGCCCAGAAATTTCCTGACACTGGGCCGAACTTCCAAAATTCATAACTAATTGTAGAAAAATCGAAACGGAGTGATTCCAAAGCCAAATGAAAGGTATATGAGTCCTCTTTCAAGGAAAAATATAGCCCTTCACTGGAAATCATTACAAAATTCCAGAATTACACAACACTCATCACTGCCCCCAAAACCGTGTTCTGTTTTTGTACCAAACTTTGGACAACCATAACTCACAGAATACACAACGAAATGACACAAAATATATGTCCATTTTGAAGCTTGGGATGTGAAATTTAAGACTGGAAAGTTTCACAATTTTCTGAAATCATTTGGTCACTCAAAACGTCCACACAAATAAACTGTCCAGACAGAGTTCACATTGACAGCATTTTCCTACTTTTCTACCAAAGTGTTCAATGACTCCAAAATCATTAACCAAGCTTATTCCCATACAATTTCACTCAAGGAACACAATGGTAACCTCAAAATGACCAAATTCATACTCTAACAACATGCCCTGTTTTGACTAATACACCAAAACCAACACCAAGATCCCAAACTTCACTTTCAATGATTCAAAACAATCCCTTTGTCCAAAAGACATCACAATATACCATTTTCATGATCATAACATGCCAAACTCACTAAGACCCTAATATTTTCGAAAATAGGGCAGAAATTCCAGAAAAATCAATCTCAACTAACAACCACAATCTATATATCAAAAGGGAGATAACACTCACCTCTTTCACTTTGCCAAAGAGATTTCTTGATTCTTCAACTTTCACAATCTCTTGAGGTCATAAACTAACACCAATGAACACATTTCAACCATCACAATGAAGCTCTTGATTCAAGGATCAACATTAAAGAAGGAAGTTTGAGCAATAGGAGTCATTTTCTTTACCTTTTTACAAGCTTTTCTTCTTCCTATTTGCTGCAAAAATGGCGAGAGAGAGAAGGGGAGAGAGGACGAGAGAGAGATGGAGGAGGAGGAGTGAAGAAGAAGCACAAATGATTACAATACTCCCTCCATTCAGATTTTGCTGCGCACAAGAGGGAAGAGAGGAGAGAGAAACTATAAAAAAATTGCATTTGACTTTCTCTTATCACTCCCACATGTGAGCTTGCCATGTGTCATTTCCCCATTGGTTCTCACACACTTAATCACCAATTATCCTCTCTAATCCTTCCATTAGCCATTTTAATTACACTTCTCATTTTCTTTTAGTTGGTAATTAATTTCCCCATTAATTACCAACTTATGCCAATAATTCCATTCTTTCAATTTTCCAACAATTATGACATATTAAATAATATTGCCACCAATATACATTAATTCAACTTTAATCCGATAATTATCCTCAATAATTATCATTAGGCCTTAATCGAAAATTGGGGCGTTACATCAGTTGATCTTGAAAGAGTAGGTTATAGGGATGAGCACTTCATTCTAGCAAGCCAGGCGAAACAAGTGTTCTATGTCACAGATCCCGCAAATAAGAAAATGTCCATTGTACTTCACAGTAAAAAACAGAAGCATGGTGATCCGACCTTCAACCTTGACGACACACCACCTTTCACAATTAATCCACCTACAACAATTGAAGAAAGAGAATTGGTAGATGATGAAGAATATGCTGTGAGAAATGATCATGGTGAAGGAATATGGGAAACAATCTAGAGTAAGAGCTTAACTTAGAAAATAGTAATGTGTGCTGTTTGTTTTATTACGTCTCAGTTTATTCATTTACTTACAATTTATTCACCTATCTGACAATGCTTTTTGTGCTTACAGGAATATGGACGACTCTGGTGACTCTCCAAGTGATAGGGACAATGAAATGAATAGGCCTGAAGGTGATGCGACACGTGAACCGGTTGCGAGACGAAGGGTTAGAGGTAGTACAAAAATGCCTGCATTGGTAGCACGTCATAACCATCAACAGGAGAGGTTGCATATTGACTTTGATCAAAATATGAAACCAATTGGTCCGGAGGAAGACCATTTCATTAGCTACGTAGGTTTTTTGGCTCGAAGCAAAGTTCGCATTACCTATGCTAATTAGAAGTTGGTTCTACCAAAAACCAAAGACTTGATTTGGCAACAACTTTTGGTATATAAGTTTCAATACATCTGTATTATATCTTTATTCCTATCGCTTCAAATATAATTAACGTATGTTTTTACCTTGCAGCAAACCTATGATGTCCCTGACACCGCGGAGATGTACAAGGAGTGGATGACGGAGGTTCGTCTACGATGGAAAGATTTCAAGAACAGGCTCACACGAGATTACATTCGAGGGACTTGAGGGGTAAGGATCCATGTCATGAGTATCTATTTTTGTCTCCAGAGGACTGGAGGTTGTTTATGGCATCACGAGAAGATCCAAACTTTTTGGTAAGATTTCTGTAATCATAGTGTTTTATTTGAATATAGTTGACATTATTGATTCGGTGTTCGTTCTTTTCCTTTAAAAGGAATTAAGTGCAGCAAATGCAGAGAGGCAAGCAGCTAATAACTATCAACATTGCATGTCTCGTGGTGGTTATCGGAAGCTTCAGCGACAGATGATGGCAGAAGAGTTGGAGAAATTGAAGGAAGCAGCCACATCTGATCCTACCGTTGTGGTCCAGCCCCCGCCACCTCCACCACGTCACAAAAAATGGAAAGCAGGGAGGCTTAAGGGTGGGAAGTACGTAAATCCGACTGTTGCTGACGTTGCCGCAAGAATTGTAAGTAGTTAGAGCATAAGTACAAACTTATTTTTTCATATTGGGAGTGCTTACGATAACTTTTATGCTGCAGGATGAACTGGAAGATCGTAGTAGCCAAGGTTCGTTCACTCCAAGTGGACGGATGGACATCTTGTCAACGGCGATTGGGAAGCCAGATCACCCTGGTCATGTTCGAGGGGAGGCAGTGGGAGTTCGTGTCACGAAGTATTTTGGCCTAGCCTCACATCCTTATTCGTCACAAGGTGAACCCAGTAGGGAGCTTGTGGCCAAGATTCGTCAGGAAGTCTCACAAGAGCTCGAGGCCAACCTTCGCGACAAGCTCCGACAAGAGCTGTTGCCAGAGCTACGTCTTGAGCTGATGCCTGAGCTACAAGCTGAAATGCAGAAGATGTTTGAATCGCATATGGCTGCTACCGAGCGTAGAACCCATTCATCCCCGGCCTTCCACAGCACCAAAGGAAGTTACAACCCGGCGGAGGAACCACTTGGCGAACCTTCTCATACTCCAGCGCCGGGAGAACCTGCCATCCTCTCTTTGGATGCCCCAGTGCTGCGTGTAGTTGCAGATGCTCTCGTTCACACAGAAGCTACTACCCACCATCATCAGCAAATTCCACAGCATTTGCGTAGGGTGACTGTGACGTGTGTTCGAGCGGGGGTAGAAGGTACAACGATCCCTATTCCTGATGCCGAGGTTGCCACGATAGCTCAGGCGAGAGGATCTTTCATCCTTTGGCCTGTACATCTTATTGGCTTGTTACCACAAACACCTCCAATGGTATGGAACTACCTTACTTTTACTTGAGATGTGTTGACATCCTACTAACAGTATGTGTTTTTATATTCTAAAAGAACGAGCAGGAAGCAGAGAAATGGCCCTTCTTAGCACGATTGCAGCATATCTATAAAGGCATTCGCCAGATTGATTTGCATATGCCTCCAGGGTTTGTGGGCCAGAATACAGAGTATCACTTCACAATTGATAAACACGATCTTAAACAGTTCATGAAGTTCGAGGAGCTAGATATTGGATGGGGCAAATTTGCAATCCTGTAAGTTTTTTATTTCCCATTTTTTGATTCACTTAGTTAAGTTGATTTTAACTAGCTAATACATTCATCATTTTAATTCTATTATAGCACCTTCCGTCGTATATGCGTTGACTCTCAGAAAGTTGATTTATATGGATTCTTGTCTCCTGCACATACGACAAGGGTTGAGAATACATTGAAACGAAGGACGAACTATGTGGGCTTTACATTGTCAGAGGACGAGTATACTTGTTATCTAGCACCGATTGTTCAAGGGTACTCATTTTAATTTTGTGTATTTGAGATTTTTAGTAAATAATTGCCTTGCCATCTAACTTCATTTTAATCTGTATATGTTGTGATAGTTATCACTGGAGTTTGTGTGTTGTCTGTCCTAAGTCGCACGTTGTTTACTGGTTTGATTCCTTAAATAGAAGACCAGACAAAGAAACTAAAAGCGTCTTCAACCAGTAAGTTATTTTTTTGTATTTCATTGCTTCTTGATTCTTGACTTAATGAATTATTCTAATTTATGTTGATTTTCATTTTCATGATAGCGCATGCACGACGTATCGAGCGCTTGGCGGGCCACGCGAACGTAGAGGTGGCAAAGATCCAAGATGGTTGTTTCCAAAGGTACGTAGTTTCAAATCAAGTTCTTTTGATTGACGGTCGTTTTAGATATGCCTTTATTGATTTTAACCATTTGCTTTTGATTTATAGTGCCCTCGACAACCTGGCGGTTGGGAATGTGGATATTATGTCTTGCTTTATATGTTTAACATCATTCAGAGTGGCATTACGAAAGATTTTGAACAAGTAATCGCTTCTTCATTCTCTGAGGATAATATTCTTGGTGTTGTGATTCAATGGGAATTCATTCACTTCATTCATTATTTCATCTAAGCTTATTTTCTAATTTACAGATTTTTGACAATGAAGATGCCTACTCATATGAAGACTTAAATATGATCAGAGACTTTATGGCTGGACATCTTCTTCAACGTGTACCAGAAGAGTAAAGTCTTTAGTAGTTTGTGTAGGACATACTTTTGTGGTAGTACATATAATTAGCGTTATTGTTGTTGGATTTGGATTGGATTTTAGTCTTGGTTATTGTACAAACTGGGGACTTGGATATAGATTGCTGTGTAGTTTGTCTGGTTAGAAAGTTTGTGTGGCATGTAGTAGACTTGGATATAGATTGTTGTGTAGTTTGTGTGGCATGTAGTAGCCTTGGGTTGATCACTGTGTTTGTTGTTGTTTTCATTCTACTGAACTACTGTTGTTTTACTCTGTTGTTGGAATTCTGTTTCTGCAGTTTACATATTTTCCAGACAGTGCAATATGTATAAAAGGTCCATTTTAAAAAAAAAAAACCTTTCAACGTCCTTAATAAACAAGGGACGTGGAAAGTACTGCTGGCGACACTTTAGACGACCCCAGAAGACTTAGGGACGTCTAAGGTGGACCTTAGACGTCCCCAGTGAACTGGGGACGTCTAAGGTGGACCTTAGACGTCCCCAGTTCACTGGGGACGTCCAAGGTCCACGTTAGACGTCCCCAGTTCACTGGGGACGTCTAAGGTCCACCTTAGACGTCCCCTATTTTATGGACGTTAATGATGTTACTTTCTACGACTCTCACATAGACGTCCCTCTGTTTTCAGACGTTAAAAGGCCAAAAAAAGGGACGTTAAAACCCTTTTTTCTAGTAGTGATTGCTTACAACATATTTGCAACAAGATTAACAATAATTACATCATTAAGATCGTAATTAGCCCTAAATCACAAGTCAGGATATTAGACTCACCCTCCCGTACCAACAATTTAAACAGGAGAAGACAGAAGATATGTTGTGAACAATGCAGAGAACCATATGAGGGGATTGCAGTGGTGGAACGAAGACGAGAAGATATCTCTGTTTTACTGGGATGGGTTTAGATACCCTAGTAGCCTTCTGCGGCCACATTATTTGAATTTATCAGGTACAGACCCCTTAAGGGAAATTATGTAATTATGTACATATTATCAGTATATTTATGTTATTCCTGTTTTGCCTACCGAACCGCATATTGTTTTCCGTGAATACTCTAGTAAAGGTGAAATAAAGATAAGAGTGTGACACTTGGGCTAAAAGGAGGAATAAACTCACATGACAATAAGCCACATGAAAATCTGACAATTTCCCTTGCGCGGAAGTTAAAAGCAGATTGGGCACCTTTTATTGTGGTTTTTTAAAATTCAAATGTTAGTCTAGAATAAAAGATTTTCTGGAGCATGCCATTATTTTAGTCTTATAGTTGAGAATGGAACATTGGAGTAATTTAAATCAGAAACAGTTTTAAATAAATAAATTCTTGATACCGTTGAATGCATGATGGCTTTTAACTTGCCATATTTCTAACTTCCATACCTTTGAATACATTTGATGGCTCTTAACTTGCCATATTCCTAACATTCGATTTGACTCCATTTAATCACTCTTTATGCCTCTCAACGTTCAAATTTTTTATGGCTTCAACTGGCATTTTATGGTCTTTTAATTGGGTGCCCAAACGTTCCTATACTTGAAGCCAATAAAAGGATTATGTATATGCAAGAGGGTCAAGTGTACTGCACTTGAGCTTTCAAGTACTTCTTTTCTCCTCTGATTTTTGCTTGATGAGTTCTATTATATTTCGTTGTTCTGTGCATCCTATTCTTACAAGAAGGATCCGTTTTATCTTGGAAAGTACCGCTTCCTCTTAGCCGATGGTTGAGGAAGAACTCTTAAGGATAGCGTCCTTGGACACGACTCAAATTATTCAATTTCTTTGTAAATGCTGCCACCAATAGAATCTACATAACACTAGATAGAGTTGGAAGATTCACTTGATCGTAAGTGAAATTAGGTGCTAACACCAACAATATATTAGCCTCCCTGATAAATTACGTCACTGGATTATTTGGATAAATGAAATTGTCTGCAGGGTTGGAATGGATGATAAACCGACGGCTCTTCTCTTCAATCCTACTACTTAAAAATCAAGAAGTTGGCTATTGACAACTGTGACGATGAGCATTATATTTTCAATTATGTTGAAAGTATTATACCAGTTGGAGGAATGAAATCATTCACAAATTCTCGATAGGGCTTGGACTCATTGATGATATTAAATGCAAAGTGGATAATAATTTGGCAGAAGCTATTTTAGCTCTATCCAACCTCACATGTACGTCTTAATCTTTATTTTGTACATTTACTTAGTTTAAGCCCTTTTGCTAAAAATAAACCCATATCAGGTTAGATTTTTTTTTTTTTTTTGTGCCTTATGATAGTTGTAGAGTGGAGACCTTTTGAGATGATAAATGTGTATGTCTAAGAACATATCCTTCTAGCATTTTTTTTTTTTTGAGAAAAGGCAAAATGATATCTTTCTAGCCATATTCAAAATACATTTAACTTAAACTATTGTTGTTGTTAGTATTATTATATATTAAACCTACATAACTGTAACTTCTGGGCCGGCCACCCTCCCAAAAATTAAATTTTTAGATACACATTAGCTTAAATATATAATAAATCTTACTTATAATATTATGATATAATTATTGAAGATAAGTATGTGAGTTAATTATTGAAAATAAATATGTGAGTTTCAACTTACTATTATCTATACCCGCGCACCATCTCAGTTTCTTTAAAAACGCCGCCAAAAAGAGGAGTGATTCCATTTCAGATGGAGCAAAAGCAAAAGGTCATTAAAGAATGGTCTTGGATTAAGAGTGTGAATTAATAAAATGGGTGAATGGTAGTTCATTGTCAAAAGAAAGAACAATGTTGTATTTGGAGTGTTTTCCTACTTTTGTGCCTTTTATCTTTTCTGTCGCTTCCTGCTTCATTGACTCATTTGCTGGCTAGTTGTGGGCTTTGATTTTGAAGATGATGATGAGAACGTTAGAACAGACAAATGCGTACTTAATAATTTTTTAATTCAAAAAAAAAATCACGCTCCATCATTTTTTGTTGGGCTGTCTTCTTTTCTACGTCGTCACTTTTAATTATTACGAGTTTAGAAACCCCTCAATGTGCACGGGCTAAAATGTAATATTCTAAAAGATTTATATAAGATAACGGACAAAATAAATATAAAATAAATATAAGGTCTGAATATGGAAATGATTTTTTAGGCTTTTTGTTTATTTAAAATTTAAAAAAAATATGGAAAGTTATGATAATCATAAAGAGAAAAATTAGATATTAGATAATTACCTATATAAAATTTGTCTATTGAGGTCACGTATCTCTAGAAGTTATCAGGTATATTTGAAGGTATAATAACAACAATTAACAATAATAGATTAAATAGCTTAATTTATCACGGGATATGATACGTTGAAATTTACATCATATTCCTTAAGTATTTGTTATTTATCAAAGTTTTAGCTATTAAATAAGTTACAGGTAAAAAAAAAAAGCTATTAAATAAGTTATTAATGGATATATAAATTTTATGGTAAAAATATGTTAAGTTTTGAATCAATCCCATTAAGCACATATTAGATCCGTGGAATTTTATTAGATATTCGAAGACCAAATAAAATAAAAAAGAGTTAAAATACTTTTTTTTTTTAAAAACCATATTTTCAGTTATGTCAACTTTCTGAACTTTTCTCGTAGAATATAGGATGAAATATAATTAGAATAGTTTTAAATATTAAAAACATTTAGAATTATCTCATTGGGTTAAGAATTTATAAATAGATTAAAAATATAAGACAACATTTATTATTTATTAGTTATGAAGAATAAGAAGAAGAGAGAATTGCCCAAAAATACTTTGGAGGCAAATTAATTGTTGATTGCTACCAAGTGTACCAGCGATCTTCCGTTTTGTGCAAACCATCTTCCGTGTATGCAAAAATGTTCCATATAAATGTGCAAACAATTTTCCGTTGTGTGCGAAATATCTTCCGTTGTGTGCAACAGATCTTTCATGGTAGCAATCAACAATTAATTTGCCTCTAAGGTATTTTTGGGCAATTCTTCCTAAAAAAAATATACTTAAACATTTTCTTTCACATTAATATATACAACCCGTGCCCCTAGAAGCTCTAAAAGGTTTTGCTAACTTTACACAATATTAAAGGACAAATTACTTAAGTGTGTGTTTGGGTGAGAAAAAAAAAGTGCTTCTGTAACTAAAACCTAGGTTTTTGAAAATTTTACCCAAACATTCTAAAAATGTCCAGAATCAATTTTTTGTCCAAAACTATGATTTTAGCCTCCAAAACCAAACACTCTAAAAATGTCCAAAGTCAATTTTTGTCCAAAACCATGGTTTTGGAGAAGCTGGATTTTTTCCCTTTTCTGGTTGGTGAGCCATAATAATACCCTAATAATTTCCCTATCTGATTTTTCTCTTTCCTCTTTTCTGCCATTTTCTCTTTCCAGATGTGCTTGAACTCTCTCTCTCTCATTTTTTCCTTTCCTCTTTTGCTGCCATTTTCGCTCACCCAATACCCCGATTTCAAAACTCTCAGCTTGAACTCTCCGCTTCTTCCCCAATTTCCCCCATTTAAGATATTATTTTAGATACTTACTATTTATAAATGATTTTTTATTATACAATTTATTAGTGTGTGTGTGTGTGTGTGTGTGTATGTGTGTGTGGGTATGAGATCTATTTTTTTATGTTACATAATTGACTAATGTTATAATTTTAATTTTATAGACAAATTTATTCCCTTTTTGGTATTTATTATTACATTTAATGTTAAATAATACATAAAATATAATATTATCCTTTATATGTAATTATCACAAAAGTTAAGGTCTGTGAACACCCTATTTTGTCAGGGCCTCACTCAAAAATTAAAAAACTAATAAAAAAAATAAAAGAAATCCCTCTCATTGATGATGATTAGTGTCTAAATTGGCAATCATCATTAAAGTGGAAATTAAAAATAAATAAATGAAAATAAAAAAAAATCCTCCCACTGATGATGATTGGTATCCAAATTGCAATTATCATTAAAAGAAAAAAAATAAAAACAAAAATTTAAAAAAAAAATCCTCTCATTGATGATGATTAGTGTAATGCCCCAAATTTTGATTAAGGGCTAATGAAATGTTTGAGAATGATTTTGTGAATTAAAGTGGAATTGAGATCCGAATTAATTATTGAAAATGCCCAACACTCTGTATTTTAGCATAATTATGTGACAAAGTAATTTTTGGAGCTAAAATAAGGGTAAATGGCATATGGAAAAAGGAAAAGAATTTAATTATGTGTCAGGTGGCAATTTAAGTTAATATGCCATAATCAGTGGAGAAATTGAAAGAATGAAAATTATCGGTCAATTAGTCAATGATTAATGAAGAAATGAATTACTAACTAAGATAAATGAGGAGTGTGACTAAATGACTAATGGAGTAGTTAGTGTAACCATGTGGTTACTTATTTGATGAGAAATAAGGAGAATATGATATGTGGCACCATTGGATGAAGAGAGGTTGATGGAAAAGTCAAATAAATCATTTTATATTCATTTCTTTCCCTCTCCCTCTCTCTTTGTGTGAACAAGTAAGGCATGGGGGCAGAAATTCTACCATTCTTCATCATCTCAAAACTCTCTCTCTCTCCAAACTCTCTCATTTCGCCATTGTTGAAGAAGAAAGAGAAAAGGAAAGCTCAAATTTAGGTGAGATCTTGACCTTGTGTGCCAAAATCTACTTCTTTAAAGTTATTCCTCTTGTTAAGAGCTTTCATCCTATGATTTAAGATTCTCAAGAAGAGGTGTTTTGTTACTTGAGGAAAATGGGAGGTTGTTGAATCAAGAACCAAGTTTGGAAAAGTTGTTGAGGTGAGAAAGATGAACCCTTCTATATAGGTTTTGTGGCATTTGGTTGAGCCTTGAATTTCTAGAATTTTTGCCCTATTTTTGAAAATTAGGGTTATTGTGTGTTTGGCATGATGTTGTTGTCATGGAATTGATGCCTTGAGATGTGTTTTGAATTGATAGAAGTGAATTGAATCATTGAAGGTTGGGTTTGGCAATTTGTGTTTGGTTTTGTGTATTGGTCAAAATAAGACATGTTGATAGGTTGTGATTTTGGTCATTTTGATGTCTCCATTGGCTTCCTTGTGAAATTTTGTATGGGAATGAGTTTTGGATTGGATTTTGGAACCATTGGAGACATAGTTACAAAATTAGAAATTCTAGAAAATGTTAAGTGTGAAAATGTTGTGCAAGTGGTCAACTTTGCATGGTAATCTAAAATAGCAAATGGTGAGAAAAAATTCTGAAACTTTCTAGTCTTAAATTTCACACCCCAAGCTTCAAAATAGACATATAATTCATGTCATTTCGATTTGTGAGCTAGGAGTAATGATTTTCCAAAGTTTGGTATTGAAACTGGAAGCAATTCTGGAGCAGTAGGGGATTTCGTGTAATTATGTAATTGTGTGGTTATGGACAGCCTTGATTCATATTTTTTCTATAAAGAGGACTTAAATAGCTTTCCATTGGCTTTAGAATCATCCCATTTCTATTTTTCTAGAATTACTTATGACTTTTGGAAGTTCAACCAAGAAACAGAATTTTTCCTTAGCCGCAGCCAAAAGTTCTGGCCACTGCCCAAAAGCTTCTGACCTGCTTTTGGCCGCAGCCAAAAAACTCTTGGACTTGATTTTTTCCGCAGCCCAAAAGTTTCTAACATATTTTTTGCCGCAACCAAAGATTCTTGGCCACACCGACATCAAAAAATCAAAACTTTTCACTATCGTAGGTAGTCTTTGAGATAGTACTTCCCAACCCTTTAGGGCTTTTGTTAGAGACATTTGTAGCTACTTAAGGAACATTAACGGTAACCAAATCTAAGTGTTGTGAAGTTATTTGAGTATTGGAATAGAGAATAACACTTTGTTCCTTATTATGAATAATAGGATTCAATATTTGCCCTACTCGTGAGAGACCGGTGCCAGAGCACTCATGAAAAGACCAAGGTAATGACTTTTCTCTCATGTTGTGTATGATGCTTGGTATGCATGACTTATCATTGTGTTGTTGCGAAATGCATCTTACAAAAACTTGATGTTGCCAAATTGCAGGCATGATGCCATTGTGAAAATGTGAATGTGAATGTGCCTTAGTGCATTGCAGCGTGAGTAGTCGTAGGTGGTGATGCGTGTCACACCTACCCCTGCCGCTGTAACTGCCATTGTAATTGTCGTGGCGGCATGATGGAATTATGAATTCTTACTTTGAGATATATGCCAGTGTGGCTCTATGTTATGAAATACTTTATATGAAACTCAGCTGTGGTGAAATATATGGTTGTGAACCATGTTGTGATGCAATACGGCGTGAGCACTTCAGTGTGAGCAGACGTAAGGGTGATGCACGTCATACATGCCCCTGCCGCTGTAACTACAGTCGTAATTGTTGTGTGTTGTGTTATGATTTGCTTATATGTTTGGGGTTGTACATACTATAAGTGATTTTTTACTACGAGGATTCCTTAGAATCTTACTCTCCCATAAAACCATGTTCAAACAAGGCCGGTGGTTCTAAAGAGAAGCAGGTGATGAAGAGAAAATAGAGCTCCGGATTAGGATTTTTATTTTTGGATGATTGGTTATCATGCCTTGACATTTGGATATTTTGTTGGGGAATTAATATATATTTTAGTTATTGAATAGTATTTGTGTAATGCCCTGAATGGGAAACTATTTATAGCCGTTCATGCCCTGTAAACCCTTAGTTGTTTAATAAAACCCGAGTGTGTCAGGAAATTACATTGTACTCTGATATTTATAAATGGAATCGAACTGTACAGGCCAATTATGTAATTGAAATATGAATATGAGACCGTGTTGATTAAGTTTTTGAAAAGTCTTTGTAAACCTTGTTTCAGGAAATGGAAACAATTATAAATCTCAATTTATTCCAGGGTCTCTAATTCAAATTAATTACGTGTTTTGAACGTAAATCTCAGTCTTAGTTGAAGGGGGTTACAATTAACGTCTAAATTGTCATTGTCATTCATTAAGGGAAAAAAATATAAAAAAAATAAAAAAAGTAGGGAAAATTCCAAAAAACTACATTGGAAATAGCAAAAGGACAATTCAGTACATTGAAATTGCAAAATGACAGATCAGGCTGTGTCAGACGAAAAGAGGAATCTGGCATTTTGAAATTTCGGCCAAATTACGAAAATGCCCTTCAGCCCTCAGTCGGAATAACAACATAGGAGTTGTTAATGGCGAATCCGGAGATGTTAATGGCGAGATCGATGGTGTTATTGGCCCTGAAATTTGTTAAGTGCGAAAAAAGAAAATGGAGTTGTTAATATCGAATCCGGAGTTGTTAATGGCGAGATCGGTGGTGTTATTCGCCCTGAAACTTGTGAATTGTAAAAGAAGAATTGAAGTTGTTAATAACGAATCCGGAGGTGTTAATTCCGAGGATCATGTTGTTATTCTGAAGTGCTGAAGGGCATTTTCGTAATTTGGCCGAAATTTCAAAATGCCAGATTCCTCTTTTCGTCTGACACAGCCTGATCTGTCATTTTGCAATTTCAATGTACTGAATTGTCCTTTTGCTATTTCCAATGTAGTTTTTTGGAATTTTCCCAAAAAAGTATCTCCCATTCATTGGTTTAAATTAGGAAGTTACTTGTTAGAAAAATATAAGAAAATGTATAAAAAACGAAGATACAAAATAAAAAAATCTTTCATTTATGCTGATAAGTTTAAATTAGGAAATTACTTGTGGGAAAATGAAAAAATTATTAAAAATGAAAATAAAAAAAAATCTTTCATTGATTGTGATTAGGTCAAGTTAAGAAGTTTTATTAATAGAAAATATAAAAAAAATAAAAAATGAAAATAAAAAAATCTCCATTGATGATGATTACGTCAAGTTAGGTAGTTTTTAGCATAAAATACAAAAAAAAATGAAAATTCAAAAAAGAAGGAGCATTTATAAAGAAAACCCTATCTTGAGACTATAAATAGAAGTGCAAGGGTTGAAGCAAGACACACAAAAATTTTGGAGAGAAAGAGGTGTTAGAATCGGTAGGCACAGTGGAAGAATTTTAAAAATTTTCATCGATCCTAATCAAGGATCTATCAATGGTGTTTAAACCAAGTTGGAAGGATTCATACCTTTTTTATGATTCAGAATTTTCACGATCTCTAGGAGCCAACACGTCAGGTCCGCTCCCTCTACCGGTATCCACACGAATGCTCTCCAACCGAGACTGCGTACTAGCGCCTCTAATGTCTCCTAGGGTTTCACTTGCGGCTCTCAATTCTTATGTGCATATGAATATATCTGCTCTATCAAGTTTATAAACTATGAGGGCTATTTTCAAATTTCAAAATTAATCATCATTAATTTCGAAATTAATTAACAACTAATTATCTTGATGAGCTAATTAAATAAATTCAGTTTAAATTAAATCTGTCCAACAGTTTTAATTTAACCTATTTATTTAATCCAAATAAAGAGCCATTAGATTTAATTTATCTTCATAAATTAAATCTAAGATACTATATCTCTATCATGTTAGTTATTAAATTTAATATATCTTAATAAATTAAATTTAAAACTAACACAATATAATAATATCATATAATATATATATATATACATATATATATAAGATATATATTTCAAATATATATATATATATATATATATATAATATTATTAATGAATTTTATATTTTATATATATATATATAATTCATCCACCCTAAATTAAACATTATCTCGTGTTGGGCCATTCTTGTGTGCGACCCTGTAGGCCCATATGAAGTTGGCAGTGAGCCAATAACTATACTAACCCAAAAGTCGTAAGCAGCCTCTAGCAAGACATTATGACTACCCAATTCATATGAGGATCATTATCACGATGCAACCTGTCATACAACCATGTTACGTCCCTTTTGTCACACGATATATCGATCAAGGATAAGGCATAGATAATGTCATCCTCTTGTTCCTGAGCATTACTTTCTCGATTCCTGAGTAGCCTGATAACAGAGACAGAAACTCCTTTCATCATAGTATGGCCATACATTTCTCAAACTCACTCATCGAGGGGCCCAGTAATATCTCTCTACTAATGTGAGGGACAAATTCCATCTTGATCATTCATATTCCTCTGCATGAAAAACCACCAAGCCCGATCGTAACCTTTATCATCACCTGGTCAAAAGTGACTTTTGACTAGTTCAAAGCTTAGCAACTCTCATGTAGGAATCCATAATGACCTCAGGTCTAAGGGCATTGTGACATGATTATACATGAGAAAAGCTTATGACTTGATCCATGTAGCTTTCTCATAGTGGGTCGGTCCAGCACCTTGTACTCTTACAAGTGCCTAAGACTTTGATTCGTATCTCCATATCTTATCAAAGTCATACTGGTCTTGTTTCATCTCTGCTCCCGCATAAATAACCGACCAAGGACATTTTAGGACAATCTTTATGAATTATCCAATGATACAATTATCACAGTTAACATGCAAATAATATGATAACAGAATGGAGAAATTTCATTAAAATAATAATGTTCAAAGTACAATGATTGGCCCTTAGGACACAATTTCCAACAAGAGGGAGGTAAGGTAGAGAGTTAATTTTATTTTCTTATTTTATTACTCATACATAATCCTCATGGTGAAGGGTATTTAACATAAGAGGTCATCTTATTTTGTTCAATGCTCTTTGATTGTGATTAAATTCTCAATGCCCTTCTTTTATTTGTGATAATGTTTGGCCATATGTGCAGACGATGTATTTGACTAACTCGCCCCACCACTGTGCTCTTTTATGACTTTGTACTTGTTTTGTGTTTATCTCAATGACTCAACATTGCATAAATCACCTACTCTAATATATGTTAGCCTTGTTGGATGCGTCAAGAGCTATGTGGACTTGCTTTCCATTGTCTCATTTGAATTGTCTTATGTATTATTGCTAGACATGTGGCATTTGGATCAAGAGGTATGTGCTGCCTTGTCTTCTTATGATATTAGATGTCATGCTTATAGACATAGGTAATGTTATTGTAATAGCCTCTTATTTATTATGTGGTTCTATCACCCTATCTCTTGTTGTAGTGGGGATTCAAAGCATTAAAAGTACACACTCTCACCATTTCTTTATGAGAATAATGTAATTCCTTGTTAGCTTGATGAATTTTTGTTTTTCCTTTTGCAAATAAAAATTTCAAAATAAAAAGAGAGAGAGAGAGGTTCTTTTCTTAAAATAAATGAATTTGGTTTCATATGAAATTAAAAAAATTTAAGAAAAAAAAAATACAAACCAAACAAAAAATATTTTTCTCAAATAAATTAAAATTAAAATTTTATAAAAAAACACCAACAAAGTGACACTCATTTTTACCCCCGAACTACGTGGACTTTCATCCCTCTAAAGGGTATATAGGCTCTAGATTCTCTCTTAAGTCAATTACAACTTTGTAAATAAACATATTTCTTCCCTATCTTTCTTTTATAAAAAAATAGATCTTTTTTATTAGTTTCACTTTATTTCTTTTTGTAAATATTATTTTTATCTCTTTTTGGGTAATTATAATTAAATTAAAGGCCATAATCATTTTTAAATAATTAACTAAGGGTAACTATTCTTATGAATGTGTGTTGTTGGGTGCCTAACACCTTCCCTATACACAATCGACTCCTGAAACCTAAATGATTTTTATAGACTAGTTTCATTTTAAAAAAAAAGGTTTCCAAAATTATCCTTTTTCAAAATTTTGATGGCGGTTCCATGTTTTCCAAATTTCGGACACTACAGCCTGGCGGTTCTGCTGGGGATGGTTTGAGTGTCAAGTTCATTTAAGTCAAGTATTTAAAAATAATATGACCTCAATTTTTTTAATTACCCTTTTTTTATTTTTTTTATTTATTAAATTCTTTATTTATTATTTTTCTCTATATATCTTGTGATCTGCTTAGCAGACGAGGGTTGGGTAGAACTTAGGCCACAAGTTGGTATGCTCTCCACACACACTGAACATATACACTATTTTCCTCACACATATTTTGGGCCCTATACCTGGGTCTATGAGTTCCTTATATGAGCGGAAGTTTCTAGCAATCTCCCTGTCGGGTTTTCATAATGCCTTGAGGTTACTATGAAAACTTAATCCTAGTTGTTACTCATTTGGTGAGGTTGATCCCTGTGGGGTTTTTAAAACCCCTTGAAGGTCGATTTCATTAAATGGGGTCTCCATCTTCACGATAGGGGCAGTTAGGAAACCTTTATCTGTGAGAATTAGAACCACATTGAAACCATTACACTTATTAGTGGAAATTATCAACCTACCTAATTAAGTAGTACTTGCCTTTCTTAGGAAAGATACCCCCAACCTAGGGTTATTCCTAAAATAGGACACTAGAGGGTGTATATTTATTTATTGTTGAGATATTATTTGTCATCCATGCATAATCAAAGAAACCCTTAGGATCAAGCGGCTAATTGTCACTTCACTTAAGTATGTATCTAGCATCACTCTTCATATAGATATATCACAAGGAAGGTGTAAGCATTAGATAGCCAACCTTGGTCCGAGGGTTTATGACCCTAAAAGACTATGAGCTCACTGCATCTATCATGTTAGAAAATATCTCAATGAGAGATAACTCTTTTATGTCTCATAAGGCATCTTTACATCATTCATTGGCCTTTTAGCTTCATTTGATATGAGCCTTGGACATAATCAACATTTTTAAAACCTTTAGCCAAGTAATGGCCTGGGCTATTCGCAGGTTAATGGGCACTTCATTCTCCCTATAAGGTAATGGATCTCTTGAGGAGGTGGAGTTCTTTTTCTCAATGTTCATCACTCATAACAAAACTAGAAGTACATGTCATCACTCTTTTATGTCTCATGAGGCACCTTTGCATCATTCATTGGCATTTAGCTTTATTTGATATAGGTCTTAGACATAATAAACATCATTAAATAAGGAGGCAAAAAGAAGGAAAATGAGCATGTAAATAAAAATAAAAAAATGAAAATAATAATATAGTCATATCTTTAGTTAACAATGCTTGCATAGAATATCTTTCTTACTATATAAAAAAAAAAAGAATACCTTTCCTTAAAAATGACTTCATTTACCCTTGTCCATGTCATCCTTCATTCACATAAATGGTTATTCCTTATTCCTGATATGAGGCTAAGACTTTTGTCTCTCTTTTCACTTTCTCAGAGTATTATTCTTGATTGAAGGAAATAGTTAAGGGTTTTAAAACTTGTTTTGTACAAGTTGCTTGTATCAAGGTGATATCATACTTTGGAGAAGCTTATTTTTGAAAATGACTCAAGCCCCACCTTAATGAGGCTAGTTTTAAAGGATAAATTGTTTAACTTGGACGCAGTGTGATAATGCTTACACAAGCTATGTGAGGATTTGAGCCTATTGATATGATTTTATTTTCATATGTGTACCACTTATCCTTTACCCAATCTAGAACTTGGCATATGTCTTGTGTGAAGTCAGATTTAATGTTCATTTGCTTGATATAGAGAGGACCAAAGCATTCATTTTTCATCAAAAAAAGTCAAAATAATTCATCTCATCAATGTTATTTGATATTCGGATTAGGAAATTTAGTGTGAAGTCATTGTAGAGGAAAAAATAGAAATTAAAATATAAAAAAAAATATTGCTCATTCATAGGTTTAAATTAGGAAATTGCTTATAGAAAAAATATAACAAAAAAAAATTAAAAAATGAAAATTAAAAATTAAAAAAACTCTCATTTATGTTGATAGGTTTAAATTAGGAAATTACTTGTGGGAAAAATTAAAAAAATTAATTAAAAAAAATCTCCATTGATGTGATTAGGTTAAGCTAGGAAGTTTTATTAATAGAAAATACAAAACAAATACAAAAATAAATAAATAAAAAATCTCCATTGATGATGATTGGGTCAAGTTAGGTAGTTTTTAACATAAAATACAAAAAAAATTCAAAAATGAAAATTCAAAAAAGAAGGAGCATTTATGAAGAAAACCCTATCTTAAGACTATAAATAGGAGTGTAAGGGTTGAAACAAGACAAACAAGAATTTTGGGAGTAAAGAGAGGCAAGGTATGAGCTGCCTTGTCTTCTTATGATGCTAGGTGTCATGCTTAATAAATATAGATAATGTGATTGTACTTGCCTCTTATTTATTATGTGGTTCTATCACCCTATCTCTTGTTATAGCGGAATTCAAAGCATAAAAGGTACACATTCTCACTGTAATATCCCGAATTTTGGGATTGGAAGCTTTGGAATAAGCCTAAATTGAGTGGACTACTAAGCCCCGATTTAGTAGATGTCCCAAATATATTCCCTAATGATTCTAATATCTTTGGGGTATTAAGAAAGTAAAATGGTGAATTTTGGAGAATATAATTATATTTTCGATAAAATCGCCTATGAGGCAGTGAGCTTATCATAAGGTTTTGGAAGACTAAATGATAATAAAAAATTATGAAATTTTACAGGATGAAAGTAGACATCCTAAGCTTTAATTTGATAGGTCATATGACGCAATTAGAGCTATACACAAAAAGATATGAATTTTTGAAGTTAGCCCAGAAAAACTGGAAAGTTTCTGAAACAACATGCAAAGAATGAAATTCTGGGAATTTTGTGATTCCATAAAGTAAAAGTCTATATTTTTCCTTGAAAATAGACTCAATAAGAGTTCTATAGGCTTTGGAATCACCTCATTTCGATTTTTCTAGAATTAGTTATGATTTTTCAAAGTTTGGGCAGAAATCTGCCAGAATTTTGTAAAATTCGAATTTTGGAAAAATGGTGTAATAAGTAAATATCATATAATAAATATCATTCTTCTCCTTCCTTCAGCCAAACCGTGCAGCACAGCTCTGAAATAGAGAGAGAAGGGTTGAGATTTTAGAGAGAGAAAAGGGGAGGAAAAAGCTTACAAAGGTAAGTGATTTCTTCGGTAAATCGGTTCCTAATGCGTATAACTCCACTCCTAAGCTATTCTTCTATGTGATTCAAGGGTTGGAAGCTCAAATTTGGTGTTCAAGAGAGCTAGGGTTTCAGCCATAAGAAGAAAAGCTAGTGGGAGCTTGAGGTAACTTCCAAACCTTCGTATATTGACTATTCTAGCTGCTGTGGGCAATTTAATCGGTGAAATTTCGCCGGATTGCCATTGGTTGTAAAAATGGAAATGGGTTTCCCTAAGGGTTATGCTGCCCAAATTGATACTAAATGGTAGTTGTAACCTAATGGAATAGTCAATAAAGTGGTTAGGAGTATAAAGGAACGTGTTTACGGAGCCGAAACCGAAAAACCCCGATTTTCCCCTTAAAACCTATATATTTCGGCCAGCATTGTAAATGGGTCTTAGAGTTGGATTTTCAATGATTTGATGATTCCATTGGATTCAGTGGGCGAAAATAGGTGGGGTTACAGTTGGGCACTTTTTCGGAAAAAGCCTAGAAAGCATAATTACGGAAACGCCCCTAAAACCCTAAAAGTAGGGCCGCCAAGGGCAATTTCGTAATTTGACATTGAATTTGATAATTTCGAGTCCGGAAATGGATTCCTTGGGCGAAAATATGTCAGGATAGCCCAGGTTAGAATTTCAAGAAAAGTATAGCCGGACCGGGTACGATGGGGCTGGGTCCCCGGGGGTATTTTAGTAATTTTCAAGATAGACTCATATAACCCCCAGAAACACTATGGAAGTGTCTAAATAGTACATTTGACATTGTAGGATCGAATATGAAGCCCCGAGCTGTTTGCACGTAGATCGAGGCACGCGTTTCGTGGCGGAAACAGGTTAAGGTAGGGGACTTACCTTACTTGCATGTATTTGATATCTTTGCTTGTGTAATGATGTATGTGATTGCTTTACTTGATTGTGTAGAGCATATTTGAATAAATGAAGCTCTGTTTCTGTTTTCGCTGTGGCCATAGTCTTGTTGTATGAAACATTGAGCATGTAGAATTGTCATTATGGGACATACATCTAGATAAAGCTAACATGTCATACACATAGCATCAATCATGCATGCATTATGGTATCTATTTCCTACTGAGATTCTCTCGAATCTCACCCTCCCCTACCAACAATTTAGACAGGAGAAGACAGAAGATATGCTAAGAACAATGCAGAGAACCATATGAGGGGATTGCAGTGGCGGAACAAAGTCAGGAATATGTCTCTGTTTTACTGGGATGGGTTTAGATACCCTAGTAGCCTTGTACGGCTACATTATTTGAATTTATCAGGTATGAACCCCTCGGGGGATATTATGTAATTATGTACATATTATCAGTATAATTATGCTATTCCTGTGTTGCCTACTGAACTGCATATCGTTTTCCGCTAATACTCTGGTAAATGTGAAATTAAAATAAGGGCGTGACATTTTGGTATCAGAGCAAGGATTCTAGTCACAGAATTGTCTGCTCAGAGTAAGTGCGGTGGTTCTGGCAACAGGATGGTATACTGATAAGGTCTTGATTACACAGTGATAGGAAATATGCATGGACAGAAAGTACCAAAGGAGGGTATCTTTCCGATTTATGAATCTGCCATGAGAAATGGCGAGTACTGAAGGGCCGCTAGTGGTGCAATACTAGACGAGAATGGTCTAAGGATATTGCGGAACCCAAGGATATGGGTACGGCCAAGGCTAATGTGCGGTCCACACTCAATATTTTGGTGACTGGAGATAGCCGGCACGTCTTTTGAGACGAGGGTAGTCACATGGTACTCATGGACGGAAACAGTAGAAGCCGGTATCCACATTTGGGCATGGGTACAAAAGAGTTAAGCGTGCTCAACCCAGAGAAATGTCATGATGGGTGACCCCCTGGGAAGTTGTTGCACATGTTATGTCATATTATGAAAAAAAGGGTAAGACATGTTGTACAGTAGTTCAGAGGTTGTATGTTGTTGCAGGCTTTCCTTGACTACTGTAAACATATGTGATATGTTGTTTTTGGGGTACCTATGAACCCAAAAATTTGTGAAATGATAGATAAGCCCATGTGTTTATGCGTAATTTACCTCTTTCTTGCTTCATATAGAGAAACATAAAGGTGGTAAGACTAAGAGGTTTAGATGCTGGGCAAGGTCAGGAAGTTAGATCTAGCCTAATACAGCAAACACAGGGCAAGAGAATAGAATAGCAAACAATGATCAACGATCATCAGGAAGGTTATCCTGGAAAGGCCAATATAGTAACTATAATCTCTCGTACACTATGTGATGATTAATATGTTGTATGTTCTATATTCTGTGAATGAACAGGTGCCTAGGGCACATTACCTAGCTGTAGTCTGGGACTTAGCTGAGGTACACGAACATTACCTGGTTGTGGTTGGTGCCCAGCCGAGGTACACGAATATTATCTAGCTGTGGTGCGGGAAGTGTATATGTACCGTCCGATGGGAAGTGTATATGTACCATTTGGCCTAGTAAGGACCCAGCTATGATACACGATTTACCTAGCTGTAGTTGGTGACTCGGCTGAGGTACACGTAAGGGTTTCAACGGGATGGTTGGCCCTAAACCTTGTGTACACACACGGATTGTTGTTTTAATTGGGTGTTTGACCCTGAACTTTGTGTACACACACGGATTGACGTGATTTTCATTTTACACTATATGGTGCATGACATATTTATCTATCACATTTTCTATGGATGATTATGGGTTACTATGGAGGGCCATGTGGTGTGAATAAAAAGGCACCCTACTCGATGAGGTTGCTAGCCACGTCCTAAGGGACTCGGGTACGAGGCCAAGAAGGGCTACGGGTGTAACAATAATGAAAAAAAAAGGGATGAGATGTTTATATCAAAATTTCCCAGAACTCAGCATTATACATGGGATAATGATTGTGAGAGGAGCTTCGGAGAGCTGATGATGAAAATTTATTAAAGTTCCAACACTGATAATCCTAGATCCATAGTGGGCCATTATTGTTTTCATTAATGCCAGATGGCATGGATTGGGAAGGAAATTGAATTCCCAGATGCTAGCAGGCATAGATAGAGATGAGAATTGATGCGAGCCGAGTGAGGGCATACGCATCTTGTCAGCTGAAGCTTCGGAAATTGAACTATTCCATCCATAATCTTGAGTTGATGATAAGAATGTTTGTATTGAATCAATAAACGTTGCCTTTATGGCATAATTGTGGAGTTGTACTGCGACCACAAAGATTGAAAGTTCTGATCGGAAAGGGCTACCTACGGTGAAATTTGATCGGAGAGGGCTACCTATGGTGAAATCTGATCGGAGAGGGCTATCTAAGGAAAGTTTTGACCGGAAGGGGGCTGACCAGGTGTATGGGCGCCTGTGTGAAGCACCGAGTATAGAACCCTAGAGTGCAGCCACCGTGACGATGAACCCTAGAGTGCAGCTACCGTGACGATGAACCCGCGAGTGCAGCCACCGTGATGATGAACCCGCGAGTGCAGCCACCGTGATGATGAACCCGCGAGTGCAGCCACCGTGATGACTAATCCTAAAGTACAGCTGCCATGAAGTTGAATCGTAAAGTAGGGCTACGAAAACATTGGCCCTTAACGATGGTGTATTGTAGTGAATCCCACAGTGAATGTGTTTTCTTGAGATAAGAATTTATATGGATCATAATGATTCAAGTTCAAACGGGTAAAGAGTGGGCACAGAGGAATATAGATTGTGGGTGCTGTCAGGTGTCATGGGAGGTTCTTGTAGGACTCTTATTAAATCATCCTGACATTATTAAAGCTCATATGAGGAGATGAAGCATCAGAGTGCACAGCGGAAGTGTGATGAATCTAGGTGCAATTTCGAAACTTACAGGAGGGGTTGATGTTCGCACCATTCTTGATCATCCCAAAACATAATATGGCCTTGATGGTCAATAGTGTTACAGTATATGTGATGAACAGTATTACACCCTGAGTGGTGTACAATATTACATCCTGTGTGGTGTACAGTATTAAACCCTGCGTGGTGTACAGTATGATGACCTATATGGTCAACAGTCACACAACCTTTGTAGTTTGTGGTGACACATGTGAACTGGAATTGGGATGAACCCTAGTGTAGTAGGGTAGAATGGTGGTGAATACCTCTCAACAGCACCAGTAATAACAATCCCAGATCCACAGTCGACCTTTACGGTCTACACAGATGCAAGTAGGCATGGATTGGGATGTGTTCTGATGCAACAAGGTCGAGTAGAGGCATGAGCATCTCCATAGCTATAGCCTCACAGAATGAATCATCCACTTGTGATATAGTGCAAACAGTGGATGGTCACATAGTGAATAGTGCACACAGTACGGCCAATAAGGGTTAAATAGTCATTTGATCCTAAATACCGAATAGGTAGGCATAAATTACAGAAAGTGTAAAGGTTTGTACAAGGCGGTAAGACCCGATGTGCAAGGTTGCATAGGGCGGTGTCTTTGGGCTGTAAGACATGTGTGTTTAGTACTGTGGTTGATGCCTAGTGCGATGACATTAGACCAATGTGTCTAAGGTAATGTTTTGAGGTTGGCAGAACATCCAAACTGTACCAGGTTGTAGCGAAGGCAGTAAGACCAGTGTGACTAAACGTTTTGGTGTCCAATGGTACCATGTCTCACATGAGGCACGATATTCTACCATGGGAGGAACCTAACGAAGTGAACCATGGTCGGCTCACTAGCCCAACAGACCTCGTTAAGGGGGTGAGGGACATCCAATAGGCCTCATTAAGGGGGTGAGGATTGGGCCGTTAAAAAAAAAGTGATTGTGTGAATTCGGGTGAAGTTCTGAAGAGGCTGTAAGGCCTATAGAACCAAGCGTTGTGGGAACCTGTGTTTGATTGCACGTTACATATTGTGTACAGAATGGATGATGAATGTTGAATACTATCTGATATTAGTAATGGAAGTATGACTACAGTGTTACATGGCTTTTGAGCCTGCATGTGATAATAGAATGAGATAGGATTAATCCCTAAGTTGTAGACGTTCAAATTTCGAGGACGAAATTTATTGAACGGGGGGAGAAAAAATGTCACGCCCTTATTTTAATTTCACATTTACCAGAGTATTAGCGGAAAACGATATGCAGTTCAGTAGGCAACACAGGAATAGCATAATTATACTGATAATATGTACATAATTACATAATATCCCCCGAGGGGTTCATACCTGATAAATTCAAATAATGTAGCCGTACAAGGCTACTAGGGTATCTAAACCCATCCCAGTAAAACAGAGACATATTCCTGACTTTGTTCCGCCACTGCAATCCCCTCATATGGTTCTCTGCATTGTTCTTAGCATATCTTCTGTCTTCTCCTGTCTAAATTGTTGGTAGGGGAGGGTGAGATTCGAGAGAATCTCAGTAGGAAATAGATACCATAATGCATGCATGATTGATGCTATGTGTATGACATGTTAGCTTTATCTAGATGTATGTCCCATAATGACAATTCTGCATGCTCAATGTTTCATACAACAAGACTATGGCCACAGCGAAAACAGAAACAGAGCTTCATTTATTCAAATATGCTCTACACAATCAAGTAAAGCAATCACATACATCATTACACAAGCAAAGATATCAAATACATGCAAGTAAGGTAAGTCCCCTACCTTAACCTGTTTCCGCCACGAAACGCGTGCCTCGATCTACGTGCAAACAGCTCGGGGCTTCATATTCGATCCTACAATGTCAAATGTACTATTTAGACACTTCCATAGTGTTTCTGGGGGTTATATGAGTCTATCTTGAAAATTACTAAAATACCCCCGGGGACCCAGCCCCATCGTACCCGGTCCGGCTATACTTTTCTTGAAATTCTAACCTGGGCTATCCTGACATATTTTCGCCCAAGGAATCCATTTCCGGACTCGAAATTATCAAATTCAATGTCAAATTACGAAATTGCCCTTGGCGGCCCTACTTTTAGGGTTTTAGGGGCGTTTCCGTAATTATGCTTTCTAGGCTTTTTCCGAAAAAGTGCCCAACTGTAACCCCACCTATTTTCGCCCACTGAATCCAATGGAATCATCAAATCATTGAAAATCCAACTCTAAGACCCATTTACAATGCTGGCCGAAATATATAGGTTTTAAGGGGAAAATCGGGGTTTTTCGGTTTCGGCTCCGTAAACACGTTCCTTTATACTCCTAACCACTTTATTGACTATTCCATTAGGTTACAACTACCATTTAGTATCAATTTGGGCAGCATAACCCTTAGGGAAACCCATTTCCATTTTTACAACCAATGGCAATCCGGCGAAATTTCACCGATTAAATTGCCCACAGCAGCTAGAATAGTCAATATACGAAGGTTTGGAAGTTACCTCAAGCTCCCACTAGCTTTTCTTCTTATGGCTGAAACCCTAGCTCTCTTGAACACCAAATTTGAGCTTCCAACCCTTGAATCACATAGAAGAATAGCTTAGGAGTGGAGTTATACGCATTAGGAACCGATTTACCAAAGAAATCACTTACCTTTGTAAGCTTTTTCCTCCCCTTTTCTCTCTCTAAAATCTCAACCCTTCTCTCTCTATTTCAGAGCTGTGCTGCACGGTTTGGCTGAAGGAAGGAGAAGAATGATATTTATTATATGATATTTACTTATTACACCATTTTTCCAAAATTCGAATTTTACAAAATTCTGGCAGATTTCTGCCCAAACTTTGAAAAATCATAACTAATTCTAGAAAAATAGAAATGAGGTGATTCCAAAGCCTATAGAACTCTTATTGAGTCTATTTTCAAGGAAAAATATAGACTTTTACTTTATGGAATCACAAAATTCCCAGAATTTCATTCTTTGCATGTTGTTTCAGAAACTTTCCAGTTTTTCTGGGCTAACTTCAAAAATTCATATCTTTTTGTGTATAGCTCTAATTGCGTCATATGACCTATCAAATTAAAGCTTAGGATGTCTACTTTCATCCTGTAAAATTTCATAATTTTTTATTATCATTTAGTCTTCCAAAACCTTATGATAAGCTCACTGCCTCATAGGCGATTTTATCAAAAATATAATTATATTCTCCAAAATTCACCATTTTACTTTCTTAATACCCCAAAGATATTAGAATCATTAGGGAATATATTTGGGACATCTACTAAATCGGGGCTTAGTAGTCCACTCAATTTAGGCTTATTCCAAAGCTTCCAATCCCAAAATTCGGGATATTACACTCACCATATCTTTATTGATTTTCTTGTCTTCTTGGACTTTCTACAATGAATAATATGATGAGAATGCAATTCCTTATTAGTTTAATGAGCTCTCTTTTTTTTCTTCTCTCCCTATTGCAAATAAAAAAGTTTTAAAATAAAAAGAAAGATATTCTTTTCTTAAAATAAACAATTAGGTTTCATATGAGAAAATAATTTTTTTAAAAAAAAATAAAAAGCGCAAACCAAACTAAAAACTATTTTTTTCAAAGAAATTAAATAAACATTTTTTCCTAAAAAACACCAACAAAGTGACACGCATTTCTACCCCCTAACTGCGTGAGCTTTGATCCCTCTAAAGGATACGTAGGCTCTAGGCTTTCATCCTAAGTCAAGTCCAAATTTATAAATAAATATATTTCTTCCTTATCTATCTTTTGATATCCAAATTTATAAATAAATATATTTCTTCCTTATCTTTCTTTTGATATCCAACTTTGTAAATAAATATATTTCTTCATTATCTTTCTTTTGATATCCAACATTGTAAATAAATATATTTCCTCCCTTATTTTTTATTTTTTTTATTTTTATTAGTCTTACTTTATTTCTTTTTGTAAATACGATTTTTTTATCTCTTTTTTAGGTAATTATAATAAAATTAAAGGCCATATTCATTTTTAAATAATTAGCTTAGGGTAATCATTATTATGAATGGGTGTTGTGGGGTGCCTAACACCTTCCTCATTCACAACCAACTCCCAAACCCTAAATGATTTTTGTAGACTAATTTCCATTTTTAAAAAGGTTTCCAAAATTATCTTTTTTCAAAATTTTGATGGCAGCTCCTTGTTTTCCAAATTTCGGGCGGTACAATGTCCTTTTTAATAATTTGACTATGAAAAAAAGTGATTCTGATCACAATACTCAAACATTATCATTTTATCAAAATCATTTTTTTTCTAGAATCTATTCTGTTCAGAATCCATTATTTAAAATCAATTTTATCACTTTTTTTCTATAAGCTATTTTTCAAAAGATAATCCAAGCACACCATAAATGCAAGCAAAGCTCATGGTAAATAGGAGAAATATTGTATATAGAGATTTCGAAATATTTCACTTCTAGCTATATGCTATATTCTTGAAATCAGTGTATTTGTACTTTGAAGATAGCTGGGCTACTCATTCACGCATTACAAATAGATCATGAGAATATGTATACTTTAAACTGAAAAAAGAATTAAAGTGATTCCTAAATTCATATAGCCTTGGATATGACATGATTCAAACAAATAGCAGGCTCAAGATGTATGCCAATTAATTGGTGGACTCCTGTATTGAGAACCCAAAGGGCTTTTGCTGGCCCATTTACATCGTTCACTACACACATCTCTCTCTCTTTTTGTTTGTTGGTTTGTTTTGCCGTTCACTGCACATATTTTCGATGACTATTATAAGAATTTGAAAAGAATGAACTAAATGTTAGAGATTAAATGTATATGCCATAAAAAAATCAATTCTATATTAGGAAATTCTTGATAGGGAAATATCCTAAAATAGTTTAATGTTTGATACTATTATTGTCGTTTTAGTTCCCTTTCTTTCTCGGTAAATGCAACTATGTTTCCTTATACTTTGAAACACAACCTTTAATATAGGAAGAAATGAAATGTTTTTAGCTGCACTACAAAAAATGTATTCATTTGTAATGGTTAAAATGGCGGATTTGTAGTAGTTTTAACCGTTACAAATATCAACTAAACCACTACAATGTGTGAAGCTGTTCAAAATAACCGCTACAAAATGCGTCTATAGCTCAAACCTTGTAGGAGCATCTTGTAGCGGTTAAGAAACTACTATAAATATTAACAGGAAATGAAATTTGAAAATTTGTCGCAAAATTTGTAATGGTTGCCCAACTTGTAATACCCTGAAATTTGGGATTTTAGGTATGGGAATAAGTTTAAATTAAGTGGATTACTAAGCCCCAATTTAGTAAGAGTCCAAACTTATCCCCTAATAATTCTTATATCTTTGGGATATTAAGAGAGTAAAATGGTGAACTTTGGAGAATATAATTATGTTTTCAGTGAAATCGCTTATGAGGTAGTGAGCTTGTCATGTGATTTTGAATGATTCAATGATGAGTAAAAATTATGAAATTTTATAGAATAAAAGTAGACATCCTAAGCTTTAATTTGATAGGTCATATGAATCAATTAGAGCTATATACAAAAAGATATGAATTTTTGAAGTTAACCCAGAAAAACTGGAAATTTTCTGGAACAACATGCCAAGATTGAAATTCTAGGAATTTTGTGATTTCATCTAGCAAAATTATATACTTTTCCTTGAAACTAGACTCAATAAGGGTTCTATAGGCTTTGGAATCACTCCAATTCAATTTTTTAGAATTAGTTATGATTTTTCAAAGATTAGGTAAAAAATCTGCTAGAATTTCTAATTAATCCGAATTTTTGGAAAATGATTAAAATATGACATAAGCTATTATATAAGCATATTCCTTCTTCTTCCTTCAGCTCAAACTGATGCAAACAGAAGCTAAATATAGAGAGAGTTTAGAGAGAGAAGGAGAGGAGAAAACTCACAAGATAGGTCAATTTCTTCGGTGAATTCATACCTAATGTGTATAATCCTTCTCCTAAGCTTATATTCTATGTTGTTTGAGGTGTTTGAAGCAAGATTCTGGAGTTAGGAGGACTAGGGTTTTCAGCCATATTTGGGAAAAGCCAGAAGGAGCTTGAGGTAACTTCCAAACTTTCGTATATTGCTTATTCTGGCTGTTGTGGACAATTTAATCGGTGAAATTTTGCCGGATTGTCTTTGGTTTTAAATTTGGAAATTGAGATGAACTAGGGGTTATGCTACCCAAATTGGTACTAAATGGTAGTTGTAACCTAATGGAATAGTCAATAAAGTGGTTAAGAGTAGAAAGAATCATGTTTATGGAGCCGAAATTGCAAAACCCCAATTTTCCCCGGAAAACCCATATATTTTGGTCAAGGCTGTAAATGGGCCTTAGAGTTGGATTTTCAATGATTTGATGCTTCCATTGAGTTCATGATAGGAAATTAGGTAGGGTTACAGTTGGGCACTTTTTTGGAAAAAGGCCAAAAAAGCATAATTACGAAAATACCCCTGAAACCCTTAAAGTAGGGCTGCCAAGGGTATGTTTTTAAATTTGACATTGAATTTAATAATTCTGAGTCTAGAAATGGATTCCTTGGGTGAAAATATGTAAGAATAGCCCATGTCAAAATTTCGGGAAAAGTACAGCCGGACCGGGTACAGCGGGGCTGGGCCGAGTCCCCTGGGGTTTTTTAGTAATTTTTCAAGATAGACTCATATAACCCCCATAAACACTATGGAAGTGTCTAAATAGCACGGTACTGAAAACCAAACCGGACATTGAACTGGTCGAGACACTGGGTTAAGGGTCAGTGGTTCAGACCGGGGTCAACCCGGGGGTCAGACCGGGAGTCAAACCGGGGTTAATTAAAAAACTATATATAATTTAAATGTTCATGTATACTATTTAAAAAACTACATAAGAGTTTTTTTTCTAACCAATAATCAAATATAACCTCATAAACCTAATATCCACAAAAGTGTCATTAAATATATAAGGATTTTACTCCAACTAGTGCAAAACAACAAAAATATTCCACAATATTTTTAAAACTCCTTTCAAATCAAAAAATTTCAAAGAAATCATTTTAAAAAAAGACAAAATGATGTCATTTGGGATATAAAATATTTTAAAAAAATTAAAAAAGGGGGCAAACCAGTTCACCACGGATCACCCCGGGTTACCCCAATTCACCCTGGGTTGGACCAGTTCAGACCGGGTCGATCGGGTTAGTTAGACCCCGATTTTTTTACCTCAACCGGATCGGTATGGCGACCGGTTCACCGGTTTCCGGTCTGAACCGGCCGGTCTGGTCCGGTTTTTAATACATTGCTAAATAGTACATTTGACATTGTAGGATCGAATATGGAGCCCCGAGCTGTTTGCATGTAGATCGAGGCACACATTTTGAGGCGGAAAAGGGTTAAGGTAGGGGACTTACCTTATTTGTATGTATTTGATATCTTTGCTTGTGTAGTAATTTATGTGATTGCTTTACTTGATTGTGTAGAGCACACTTGAATAAATGAAGCTATGTTTCTTGTCAACCCCCGTCTCCATTTCGATAATCAAAGAGTAATAAAGACGAAATTCAATGGGCATACAGAAAAGTACAATTATACTGATAAAAATATTCGTTTACAATCCCAACGCTGTTCGTTTACAATTCCGATATTGTTCGTCGGCGGAAACAGAAAATACAGCGGAAGTATTAATATTTACAAATTATCCAAAATACTAAGGCATAGACTAAAGCATAACCACGTTCATATCCTCGCCTCGAGACACGTGCCGCTTACTGTCCGGCGTCAACATCTTTGCCCTTTGGCCCACTGGTACTCGCTGAGGTATTTGTTTAAAAATAGGGTGAGATTCCGAAGAATCCCCGTAGAGACATAATATCGTTCATAGAAAATGCGAAAAGTAAATATGTCATGCGCCAAGGTATGCACAAATTAATGAACAATATAAACACATCATCATCATCATGTATACATGAGTAGGGCCCAGCCCCACAATCTACACCGGTTGGACTTCTGCCAACTCCCAGTGTAAGTGCACCTCTGGCACTAACAGCCTCTCTCTAGGCAAATCATGTTATTAATAAAGTGCATTTACAAAACAATGGCATCCACACAATCACATAACTTATGGCATAGTGTATGAAGGATAATGTCCCTACCTCAAAGCTTTATAATCCTCTTTTAAATGTGCCTCGAAGAACGCGTCGTATCCGGCCTCCAAATCGGTCCTAAAATATTAAACGTACCAGAAATAGGTCATAACCTATCCAAGTATCATTTTAGACTCTTCCATAATGTTTATTGTGGTTATATTAGTCTATGGTGAAAATTTACAAAAATGTCCCCGGAACCCGGCCCGGCCCCGCCGTACCCGGCCCGATGGCACGTTTTCCCAAAATTTTGACTAGGGCTATTCTGACTTATTTTCACCCAAGGAATCCATTTCCGGCCTCGAAATTGCCAAATTCATGGTCAAATTACGAAAATACCCTTGACAGCCCCTATTTAGTGATTTCAGTGGCGTTTTCGTAATTATGCTTTTTCGGCCTCTACCGAAAAATTGCCCAACTGTAACCCCACCTATTTTTGCCCACTGAGTCCAATGGAACCATTTATTTCATGAAAATCCAACTCCTTGTACCAGTTCTGGTCTGACCGAAATATTGAAGGGAAAATAGAAAAATGGAGCTTTGTGTTTTAGCTTCCAAAACTTGTACTTTTCCACTTCTAATCCTTGATTAATTCATTTAAAAACTTCATAATCATGATTTAAAGGATTTTGGACAGCATAACCCCTTAGGATTATGGCTTTTCCAATGTTACAACTTAACCAAAAATCACATAAATCAAACAACAATCACCAACAACAACTTCAATACACAAAGAAGTTGGGATTTTGGAGATTACCTCTTGATCCTTGGTGTTTCTCTCTCTAGAACGTCCTCTCTCTCCCCTCAACCTTGAGATTAGCTTGCTAACATGGTGATCCATAGAGAAAAAGAGATTAGAGAAGCTATTATGCAAGAGAGGAAGCTTTGAACACAAGAACAACAATACCTACCTTAGACTTCTTCCTCCTTGAGCTCTCCTCTTCTCTCTATCTCTCAAGCTTTCTCTCTTCCTCTTTCCCTTGTGCCTTGAACGAAATGTGTGTGTGAAGGGGAAGAGAAGATATTTTATTAACCTTGTCATCTTCCTTCCTAGCCCTTGATTTCATCTATGGTTGTTATGGTGACACATGTCAACCACCATACTTGCCTCCATGCTTGCACCATACTTCTCTTTTGTGTGCACTCAACCTTGCCATGCTTCCCTTTTGTGTACACTCAACCTAATTATCATTTCCTCTCCCTTGGTTAGTCAAAAACGTGCTCCCTCTTATGCTCCAACTAAATCAAGTGTTCCTTCCATTTACTCAAGTCAATTGGTGCAAAAGTTGGCCACCTAACCTTATGACATAAGTAAGGACTTATGACACAACAATTATCTCCCTCATCTTTCATGTGGTGTTGACACTTGGCCTCATTGGATTTTGACACTTGTCTTCTCCTCCTTCATCCCTAAATTTCTAAAATAATTAAGAGAAAAAGGAATATTACTTTATTTCTCAAATTTTCGGAATAATGCCAATTCTGGCAGATTTTCTGCCTTAACTTTGAAAAATCATAACTAATTTTGTAGACATCGATTCGAGGCGATTCCAAAGCCTATGGAACCCTCATTGAGTCTAGTTTCAAGGAAAAATATGGAATTTTACTGTAAATGATCATATTATTCCCAGATTTTACATCTTTGATCTCTGCTCCAGAAACTTTCCAGATTTTCTGGATCAACTTCAAAAATTCATATCTTTTTGTCTATAGCTTCAATTGAGTCATATGACCTATCAAATTAAAGCTTAGGATGTCTACTTTCACCCTATAAAATTTCATAATTTTTGGTCATCATTTGGTCTTCCAAACCTATATGACAATCTCACTGCCTTGCAGGCGATTTCACTGAAAGCACTGTTCCACCTTCAATTTTCAATATTTAATTCTTTTGGCCTTAAATATTCACCATTTCATTGAATATATATAATAATTACAATATATTCTTGGTGAATAAAATTTGGGATGTTACATTTCTGCTTTCGCTGTGGCCATAGTTTTGTTACATAAAACATTGAGCATGCAGAAATATTATTATGGAGCATACATCTAGTTAAAGCTAACATGTCATACACATAGCATCTATCATGCATGCATTATGGTATCTGTTTCCTACTGAGATTCTCTTAAATCTCACCCTCCCCTACCAACAATTTAGACAGGAGAAGACAAAAGATATGTTTAGAAGAAAGAAGAGAACTACACGAGAGGATTGCAGTGGCGGAACGAAGTCAGGAATATGTCTCTGTTTCACTGGAGCAAGTTTAGACACCCAAGTAGCCTTGTATGGCTACATTGATGGTAATGATCATGTTCGAACCCCTATGGGGAATTTATGTAATCATGCACATATTATCAGTATAATTATGCTATTTATATGTTACATACTGAACCGCATATCATTTTTCGTGAATACTCTGGTAAAAGTGAAATTAAAATAAGGGTGTGACACAACCGCTACTTATAAGTTTCAGAAATTTTAAAAAAGGTGCCAAACATTTGTTGTGGTTAGGTAGCTGCTACTAATATTTAATGAAATTTCAAATTTTTGGGTCAAAAATTTAAATTTGAATTTTAAATTTAACTTTGTAGCAGTTGATGTCGCAGTTGCATGTTTCATGAATTTTAAGAAAGAAAAAACTTCATGAATTATTTTTTCAATATTATTTTGAATGGCTTACTATTTAAATAAAAATTAAAATGATAATAATTATTATTTGAGGAAAATGATTAAATTAAATTAGATAATTATGAATATTATGTATGTCCCAATTCCTCTTTTGAATGCTTAGGTAATAATGATTTAGGTTCTTCACTTTATTAAATTGAAGTTTAAGATGGAGAGATATATTTGTTTGTGTAAGGAATGTTGAAAATGTAGAGGAAGGAAGTGAAACCTTAAATTCTTGTAGAAGGGGAAAAAAGTAGAATAACAATAATATGAAGAAGCAAAATAAAATGAAATGATGAAATCAAGATTTGAGAAAAAAAATTTACCTTACAAGCTCAGCTCTTAATCCAGATGATTTAAATAAAGGAGAGAAAAATGAGAGTGGAGAGGGGTTAAAAGAAATGGAAAAGTAAGAAATGAGGTGTGGTAGGAGTATTTATAGGGATCCAGCGAGACGTTTGTAGCAGTTAAAGTGATAGTGTTTGTAGAGGTTGCATTTTGTAATGGTTATTTGTTAGTTTGTAACAGTTTGAACTGCTACAAAAATTATTTGGAATTTTTTTAAAAAAAATATAATTTTTTTTTATCATTCTTCTTCGCCATCCCTAAAGAAAAAATGTTTGGAGAAAATGTTAGTGTTGAGTGTATGATTTTATACAAAAATTATATTTAAATTAAGTGATAATAAAGTATAACTTATAAAAACGCACCTAATTATAGGTAAATTGACATTGCCTTTGCGGAAGAACTTTTCAAAATTGTCAGGCTGGAATGGCTCACTTTCATAGGTATTGTTATCACCATCACCTATGTCATAAAGGTCTCGAGTTTTTAAGTGAACCACCATATTCCAATCTCTACACCTCTCGTTCTCGACTTAATAAACCAGATGTGCCTCTAAGGCAAGAATATATGACTCATCATCTCAGATTGACTAGTGTGAATTGACAGGGAGAAATTTACTGATGTGATGCCTAATACATAAGTTGTGAGTTCCTGTAAAGTTGTCGTATTTGTCCAAGAACACTTGAAGAGTGTCACAGCAAAATGGCCTTGGTAATTTAGTTCGATGACATCAACAAGCTTTTCATAATAAGGGATGCCTCCGAACTGCATGTTGCCATCACTGCTGCTCACATAACTCCTTGTCCCAAAGGTACCATAAACTCCCAAATTTTAGGTTAGCAATTATTGATCTCGTGAAACAGTGTAAAACTTGAATCTATTGACATTGTATGCAGTAAACCTCGTTGCATGATCGAGCGGGCCGATTGCAAGAGCTTTGAAATCTAGTGAGTGTAATATTCGACGTACAAACCAACTGAGGAATTCTTTGTTGACTTTTTTTATCAATTTTGAATGATTTTTGTGTACGGATCCTAAGCCGATGCTTCACATAACCTTTGAATTCCCTACAAGTAATGATGTAAGTAACGGTGATCATTAGATGTACGCAAAAGGTAATGAAATAACACAAGAGTGTATAATTCTTACCAAAGGAAGAGATCAAATTGACTGCAATTAATTAAGACATGTCTATGTGTTTGGAACTTCACTATTTCAGTTACTTTGAAGTTCTTACTTCCTCTAACTGGTTTACCAATACAAGGGATTAACAACTCTCTTGATGATGGCTCAGGTTTAGGACAATTGTCTACACAAAGCCGCTGGTTGAAAGACGTCTCAATGTCATCGAAGTATCTTGAATAGAAATACAATACCCCATCTCCTATATAACCTTCAGTTATAAAATCTTCTGGTCATGCCTTATTCGTTACATAAGATTTCAATTGAAGTTACCCTTCTTAGAGTATAGTTAAAAGCCAAAAATTAAAAAAAAAATACACACACACAAAACAAAACACTTTACTATGAGATGAAGACTCTAGTTAATAGGTGCTTTGCAAGACAATGTAACAACAAAGAAAGATTGAAGTCAGTTTAAAATAAATGAACGGGCATACCTTAATTGTGATTTATGTGCTTGTGTACATGAATTCTGAGTCCAAGGTACACTCATTTGTCATGAGAAAAATCACAATAATTCTATAAAGTTAATTCTTCTCCATCTAAAATGGAAAAAGCTATAAATTGTTTGCTAAATAAAACAAAATTCACAGTATCCCGATGCAAGTGATTATGATATTACCAATGCAGTGAATTGCCTTTGGTTCGCTCTTTTCCTTTCCCATTCCTATTCTCAATTAACCTGACCTCCTTCTTAAGGACTTCAATAACTTCCTTGTTCTAGAAAAAGAATAAAAAAATGGAAAACAAAAAGATAGCATGGAAAGAGAGGTTCAGGAGGAGAAGAGAAGCAAATGATATATATTTAAGGGTTAAGGTGCAAATTTGACAATAAAGTTTTAGCCAAGGGGTGCCTGGCACAATTATGTTTATTTGAGTGCAAAAATATACATAATGTATTTTAAAGGGAGAAAAAACAACAACTCTGTTAAGTCTACCAAACTGCCATCACTTTTTTTCTCTTTGGTGGGACCCGCCTGCTGCCACCTCATCTCATCTTTCAATGCCTCACCTTCTCTCTCCAACACCACTATCATTCTCAGTCTCAAAGAAGATAATTGTGAACAAATAAGGTAAATGCGCGCACGCGAGCAAAAGAGAAAGATAGAGAGAGAATCTATAATTGGAAAGGAAGGGATCGAAATTTCAAAATTTGAGACCTGGTCATGGCCAAAGTTAAACCACACTTGAAGAATGTCAGAGCAAATTAGAGCAATAGTCAAAGCAAATCAATAACATTGGGAAACATAGGAATCATATCTAAAATGAGATTAGGAAACGTATAAATGTTATGCATATTTCTAAAATGTTTAGCTTGTATGTAAATATATATACATGTAAATTTCAGATTATGAATGTGAACTTGTTTTGAATCATTACTTGGTATCAGAGCCATAAGAGTTTTAGTATCCTTCTCCCTTCAGGTTCAATTTTTATTTTTTGGCCAAAAACCCATTTTTCCGATTGAACCACGAACTCATATCTCTCTTCGTAGGTACTATTTTAAGGACACGCACCATACCATCATAATCTCCAGCCCCAGATCAGTCTGAACTACCGGCAGCATCCCTTTCCAATCTCATGTGAGTATACATGTGCCACTGCAACCTCCGCCGTCTGATCCAATCACCAGTGCGTGCAGTAATTTTTGGTGACATGTTCTGGCAATTCTCAAGGCGTTCTGATCGACTTTCCTACCCCATTCCATCCCTGGTGGCTGTGTGGTCCAATTCTCTCGGTCAATTATTGGGTACCTCTTGTTCTTTGCCTCCTTCGTGGTATTTTCAATCCCTCTTCTTTTTCTTTGGTTCTTAGTTGGGTTTGTTCCCTTTCTGATTATAAGGGTGATTCTTTATTGATTTGGAGGTTCCATTTTGTTGTATGGCTTTTAGAACTTTGTGGCTTGTTTTTTGTTCTGGTACTATTGCAATCTATGACTTTGGTTATTTCATCTTCTTTAAGAACCTTCACTTATACGTGGTACTTATTTCATTAAGTGAACTTGTGACTTACGCTTGATTTGAGTGCTATTGTGGTTGATTATTCTATATGGTTGACCCTAAGAACTCTGATACGTTGCCTATGTTTACTAAGTTTACTACTTCATAGTTAAACTGGACAAACTATAGTGATTGGAACAAAACCATTAGAGTGTATATTTTGGGCATTAAGATGGAAACCCATTTAACTGAGGATCTTCCTTCTGATGATGACACAAAACTTTTGGCTTGGAAGAGAGCGGATGCTCAAATTCTATTTCAAATTCGAAATTCTATTGAATCACAAATTCTATCTTCTATTAGCCATTGTAACACTGTAAAAGAAATTATGAGTTATCTTGAATTTATGTTTTTGGGCAAAGGAAATATTACTAAGGTTCATGAGGTCTGTAAAGGTTTTTAGCGCTCCCAGCAACAGGGTTGTCCATTGAAAGATTTCTTCTTGGACTTCAAGAGGTTGTATGAGGAAATGAAAGTACTCAAGTCTCCGCAAACAAATCTTTCGACTCGTATCAAGAATTTGGAACTTCAGGCTATCATAAGCTTCCTTAGAGCTCTTGACTCGTCTTATGACTATTCGTTCTCAAATTTTGTCTAGTCAGGAGCTTCCCTCTCTTGAAGATGTTTTCTCAAGGGTTCTTCACGCTAATAGTTTGATTCATTCTTCTGTTGATCCTAATGCGAGTGCTCTAGCTGGGCTTGGCCCCTTTGAAAACAAGAATTATGGTTACAAACAAAGTACTAATTCTCCGACAATGAATTATGGTAGTATTATTTGTAATTATTGCAAGAAACCAGGTCACATTAAGAAAAATTGTCAAAAATTGTAAAATAAATAGCAGTATGATCAACAACGTGGCCTTGTTCATATTGCCCAAACACCTTGTCCATCAGATTCTGGATCTTCATCTACAGGGGCCCTAGCTATAGGTACTCTGTCTTCAGGTCTTACTTGTAACCCCCTTCACGCTTAAGGCCGAGATTTAGTTCATAAACATGTAATTAATGTGGAATTAGAGACCGTAATTGATTTGGGACTTATTAAAGAATATTTTGCCCAAAATTGAATTTGCAAAAAATTTTCTAAACTCAATTACAATGGTCTCATATTCCCATTTTAATACCATATGGCCTGTACAAGTTGATTTCATTTACAAATATCAGAGTGCAAAATATATTCCCGACTCACTCGGGTTCCATTCAAAAATAAAAAGGGATTTACACAAGGCACGAAGCCTACAATTCATACCCTTTTTCCTTGGGGATTACACAAAGTCTACAATATACAATTCCAAAATATACAATGATAACCATCCACTCCAAAAGATACTCCTAAACAGGATCTCTAACTACTCTTCGTCGCCCGCTTGCCTTTTGATTCTTCAGCCCTGTCTAAAACATGGTTTTTGGGAGAGTGAGATTCTAAGGAATCCCCGTAGTAACAAGACAATCATATAATGTACAATAATAATGCATGTAATCAAATCACTATCCACACAAAAAACTCCAACGGCAGTTACAACGGCAATGGTTAGTATGACACATGTCATCCCTAACGATTGCTCACGCTGAATTGCTCACGTTGTATTGCATCACAACAATCAACACAGTATAATTCACCACAACTGGGATCCATATAAAGTATATCATAATCGCAAGCCACATAGGCAAGATACACACACGCAGCCCACCGCTGGTTTCACAAACGCCGCCCCCACGAGTCGGATTCACAAAGATCCATGTCGATTACGACGGCAGTCCAACGGCCGACCTAGAGATGACCACTGTCACTCTCTATACGGCTCACGCTGACCTGCTCACGCCGTAATGGACCATGGCACACAATTTACAAGTTCAATGATAAGATATGCATGCCAGAACATCATACAAGATATGAGAGAAAAGTCACTACCTTGATCCTTCCGTGCGTGTCCTAACGCCGGTCTCTCCCAAGGAAGGTAAATGTCAAATCCTATGTTCACAATTAGGGACGAAGAGTTATTCTCTATTCCAAGACTTAATCCACTTTATAATACTTAATTAGTTATCATTATTGCTCTTTTAGAGTCCTTAAATACTCCTAACAAAACTCCTAAAGGGTAGGAAGAACTATCCCAAAGATCCCCTTTTGGAAGCACAAAACTGAGATTTTTCACTGTTTCACTCGAGCACAGATGACCATGCTCGAGCACAAGTACAGACATCACTCGAGCACAAATGCTCTCACTCGAGCATTGGTACGGACAGCACTTGAGCACAAGAGAGTGAGAGACAGCGAGTGAGCACCCGAGAGCACAAGGAAGTTTTCAGAAACAGGCTCACTCGAGCACAAATGCCTTCACTCGAGCACAAATGCCTTCACTCGAGCACAAGTACAGAATTCACCTCAAGCACAAGGAAGTGAAGATAGAAAGCACATGCCCGAGAGCACAACACCTTTCAAGGAAACGGATCACTCGAGCACTCACGGCTCACTAGAGCACGGTGCCCATACCCGCGAGTGAGAAGGCACACCCGTGCACCTACTCGCGAGTGACAACCCGAGAAGCAAGTCCTTTGGTGTCAAATACACTCATCACTCGAGCACAAAATCCTCACTCGAGTGATGTTCATCCCTCACTCGCGAGTGAGGCTATGCTTGCTATGACCCAGAGAGTGCAATAAGAACACAGAAAGCAAGAAATGAGAATCGTACTACCGCACTCGAGCAGAGTTCATCCCTGCTCGAGTGACATTCATCCCTCACTCGAGCAGACCCATCTCTGCTCGGGTGATGCTCATCTTTCACTCGAGCAGACCCATCCCTGCTCGAGTGAATCCATCAGATAGCAGAAAACGCAGAAACAGAGACACTCTCCTTAACCTTTGCCCAATTGATTCCTATGGATACAAACTTAACCCCAAAGCCATTCCCACACAAAAACACCCAATAAACTCAATGGAATACTCAGAATCATCACAATCCTACTCCATTATCATGCTTTGGGTTTTGGGCAACAATTTCATCAAAACTCCCATTTCATCCTAACATCATATTTCAATCTCTAATCAATCTATCTAACATAACTCATTCCAAAATGCCATCCGCATGCCATAAATATACCAAATGAACAGTGGCACTCATTTTCATGATTAGGTCAAAATTCCCAGAATTTATAAACTATTCCAAATGGTATGAAACTTAGATAGATAGGTTAGTTTTACTCACCTTATCAACTTCTCCAAAGAGAGTTCTTGATCCACCAACAATCAGATTTTCGTGTAGCACAAATCAGCACCAAATGGCCACACTATACACACCAAAATAAAGCCCATGATTCAAGGATCAACATTAAGGAATGGTGTTTAAGCAATGGAGATCATTTACTTACCCAAAGATCAAGCTTTTCCCTTCTTCCTTGCCTTCAACAATGGAGAGAGAGAGAGAAGAGGGAGAGCACGAGAGAGAGAAAGAAATGGAGAGGAGGAGCAAAAAGTGATCATTTGTCCTCATGTGCTCATATCCAACCACCCCCATATTGCCACTTGTCAACATCTCATGCATTCACACAAGGAGCTCACCACATCACAACACATAGGATTCCGACCCCCGGTCAAGGAATCACAACCCTTGATCTTAAATACCACTCACATGCACCAATATTTCCAATTTCCACTAATTATGACATTAATTAATATAGTCATAAAACACTTAATAATTCCAATAAATTCATAATTATCATTAGTAATCATGATTATCCCTTAATCAAAAATTGGGATATTACATTACTACTACTTCAACAAAGTGGGTCATTGATCCTAGTGCCACCGACTACATGACAGATGATGCCACCGACTACATGACAGGTAATCATCATTTGTTTTCATCATATGCCTCCTAGGCCAACCTTCATCCATATTCGTCACCAATGGTTCTCCCGTTCGTATTCTTGACTCATGTATTGTTAAACCAACTGCATCCCTTTCACTATCTTTTGTCCTTAATGTTCCCGATCTCACCTTTAATCTTTTGTCTCCAAGTAAATTGACTTGTCATTTAAACTATTTTATCTTACTATTATTTAATTCAGGATCTTTCAACAAAACATATTATTGGTAGAGGCTATGAATCTGGTGGGCAGTACATTCTTGATAATCAGGTACCATGTTTTGTTGCCTTTTCTGGTGGGTCATCTCCATTTGCAATTCATTGTCGTCTAGGTCATATGTCTCTTTAATCTCTTCAAAAATTGTATCCTTAGTTCTCATCTATGTCTACTTTAGATTATGTGTCATATCAGTTTGCCAAACACCATCATGTTCATTTGGCACCTCGTATCAATAAACAAGCGCGTCCCCCTTTAAGTTAGTACATTTTGATGTTTGGGGTCCTTATTCAGTTCTGTCTCAAACTGATTATCGTTATTATGTCACTTTTGTTAATGATTTTTCCCAAACTACTTGGCTTTACTTAATGAAACAGCGTTCTAAATTATTTATTATTTTCATAATTTCTATGCTGAAATTAAAACCCAGTTTAACACTCTTGTAAAAATCCTACGAAGTGTTAATGCAAAAAAATATTTTTCCGTCCTATTTATCAATTACATGCAAAGTCATGGTATCCTTTGCCAATCCTCTTGTGTTGATATCCCTACTCAAAATGGTGTTGCTAAAAGAAAGAATCGTCATCTCTTACAAACTGCCCGAGCTCTCATATTTCACTCTTGTGTCCCTAAAATTTTTTGGGCCGATGCCGTATCTACTGCTTGTTTTCTCATCAATCACATGCCTTCAGCTGTCCTTAATAGGGATATTTAGTATTCCATTATGTTTCCCACCACTAAGTTGTTTCCTGTTGATCCTAAAATTTTTAGTTGTGTCTATTTTGTTCGGGATGTTCGTCCAAGTGTTAGTAAACTCGATCCTAAATCCTTAAGATGTGTATTTCTTGGTTATTCTAATGTTCATAAAGGTTATCTATGTTACTCTCTTGATCTCCGTCGTTACCTTGTGTCCACTTATGTGATTTTTCATGAGTCTTCTCCTTTCGTCATGACTTCGTCCTCCTCTAAATCTCCCTCTGTCATGGGTGAGCCTGATGATGTCTTGGTTCATCATGTCCCTCTCTCACCAATACAGGCTGCTGTTCCAGAACCTAATATCATCAATAATGCTGATATTGCCAATATTTTACCTTTGCCAGTTATTACTTCGTCAATTGATTCCGTTGATGCCTCCCTAGTTCCTGCTCCTATTTCTATATATCCTCCCCTTGCTGTCACTAAACCAATTGATCCAGATTCTCCTATTGATACCTCTGATAACCTGTCTATTGCCCTCCTAAAAGGTACATGTCCTCATTATCCTCCTAAAAGATATATTGACTGTATCTATCTTATCTCATCTTTTGTATCCTATAAGTCTTTGTCACCTATTTCCTCTTTTCTTATGGCCACCCATGATTCCATATCTACCTCTACTACTCTTCACTAAGCCCTGACTTATAGTGGTTGGCGTGCAGCGATGGAAGATGAAATTTTGACATTTAAAAAAGCTGGTATCTGGTCTCTTATTGATCTGCCTCCTAGGAAAAAAGGCCATTGGATGTAAATAGGTGTTTGTTGTTAAGACTAAGACTGATGGTTCCTTGGAATGGTTAAAAGCTCAGTTTGTTGCTAAAGGGTATGCCCAAACTTATGGTATTGATTATTCTAAGACTTTCTCTCCTGTGGCTAAGCTCATCTCTGTTCGTCTTCTTATCTCTTTGGCCGCCACATATCATTGGGATTTGCATCAGTTGAATGTTAAGAATGCCTTTTTGAATAATGACATATTAGAAGAAATTTATATGGAGCAACCACCTGGGTTTGTTGCTCAAGGGGAGAATAGGAAAGTGTGCTACCTCCAGAAGTCTTTGTATGGTTTAAAGCAAAGTCCTCATATCTGGTTCGATAGATTCTGTGATGTGATCAAGAAGTTTGGGTTAAGCTAAAGCAAGTGTGATCACTCTGTGTTCTACCAGCAATCTGATACAGGCATAATCCTTCTAGTAGTATATGTTAATGATATTGTGATTACAAGGAGTAACATTTCTGAAATCTCAAAACTTAAAGTCTTCCTTAACTCTCACTTCCGGACAAAAGATTTAGGATTATTAAAGTACTTCCTTGTTATTGAAGTTTTGAGAAACAAGAAAGGCATCTTTTTGACTCAAAGGAAGTATGTTCTCAATCTCTTAAAGGAGACTGGAAAGCTTGGAGCTTCACTAAGCAATATTCCCATGATTCTGAATCCCTTCCTGGATCTTAATGCTAGTACATTTGATGAGCTCCTTGATGACTTGAAGAAGAAGATTGATCCAAAGAAACTAAAACTATTTGCATTTCCTGAGAGATATGAAGACTTATTGGGAAGCTGAAGTATCTAACAGTAACTCATCCTAATATCACCTTCTCGGTAAGTATACTCAGCCAATTCATGGCATCTCCAACAGTGGCACAATGGGAAGCCTTAGAACATATTTTACATTATTTGAAAGGTTCTCCTAGTCGTGGCATTCTCTATACAGACTATGGGCATACTAAGATTGAGTGCTTTTGTGATATGGATCATGCAGGATCTAAAGCCACAAGATGATCCACTACGGGTTACTGAGTATTTGTTGGTGAAAATTTGATGTCTTGGAGAAGTAAGAAGCAATGTGTTGTCTCAAAATCCAGTACAGAAGCAGAATACAGAGAGCCATGTCCCAATCAATATAGGAAATTGTGTGGGTCCTTTAGCTCATGAAGGAAATTAGTATTGTCACAACTTTGCCTGCTAAGTTATGGTGTGACAATAAGGCATTATTGTGTCACACCCTTATCTTATTTTCAGCTATTTCAGAGTATTTTCGGAAAACGATATGCGGTTCGGTAGGCAACACAAGAATAGCATAAATATATTGATAATTCCCCAAGGGGTTTGTACATGACAATTTCAAATTATGTAGACGCACAAGGCTACTAGGGTGTCTAAACCCGTTCCAGTGAAACAGAGACATCTTCTCGTCTTCATTCCATCACTGCAATCCCCCTCATACGGTTCTCTTCTTTATTCTCATCATATCTTCTGTCTTTTCTTGTCTAAATTTTTGGTAGGGGAGGGTGAGATTTGAGAGAATCTCAGTAGGAAAATAGTACCAATATGCATGCAAGATAAGTGATTAATGCATGACATGCTTGCATTACATAACTCATGCTCACACAATGACATATTTGCGTGTTCAATGTTTTCAAACAACATACTTATGGCCATAGCATAAATAGAAACAAAGCTTCAATCATTCATATATGTTTCATATAATCAAGCAAAGCAATAACATGCATCAATACACCAGCAACACATGCAGGAGAGGTCAATTCCCTACCTTAAACCTTTTTCCATCTCAAATTATGTGCCTCGTAAAGCGTGTTGCAGCTCGGCTCTCCACTCAGTCCTACAATTCCAAAGGTACCATTTAGTATAGTGTTTCTGGGTTATATGAGTCTATATTAAAAATAACCAAAACGCCCCTGAGACCTCGACCCCGCCGTACCCGGTCCGACCGCACTTTTCTCTAAATTTTGACATGGGCTAATCTGACATATTTTTGCTCAAGAAATCCATTTTTGACCTCAGTTTACTCAAATTCCAACCCCAATTATGAATTTACCCCTAGCAGCCCCTATGTGAGGGTTTTAAGGCTATTTTTATCATTTCACTTTCTAAGGCTTTTCTCACTTTACGCCTAACATGAACCCTATACAATTTTTCATTCTAAACACAATGGAATCATCAAAAATACCAAAATCCATTCCAAACACAGCCCAAAACAGATCTGGACGAAATTCTATAAAAATTGGGGAAAAAATGGAGTTTTATGATTTCAATCCATAAAACACCTTCTTATCACCTTTAATCACTTGTTTAACTGTTTAATCACATTCTAAACATGATTAGACTAAATTTGAGAAACACCTTCCCTTAGGGTTTCAACATCCCAAGTTTACAAAATCTACAACCATACCACAAATTAAGACAAGAACACCAACAACAACAACCATACAACAAAGGACATAAAATTCTTGAAGTTACCTTTGGTTTCTCCACTTTCTCTCTTTAAAACCATCCTCCTTCTCTCTCCTTAACCTTGAGATTAGCTTGCTAACTTGGTGATTCATAGAGAAAAAGAGATTAGAGAAGCTATTATGCAAGAGAGGAAGTTTGAACACAAGAACAACAATACTTACCTTAGATTTCTTCCTCCTTGAGCTCTCATCTTCTCTCTATTTCTCAAGCTCTCTCCCCCTCTCTATCTTTGTTGTTTGGACAAAAATATGCCAAGGAAAGAGATGAAGTAAGCTTTAAAATATCTTACACCTTTTCCATAATTAATAAATGTTACAATATTGGTTTTATGACATCACTTTTGTACTTGGCTTTATCTCTTCCCAAATGGTGTCATAAAATCCCATTATATGTGAACTAATCTTTCCTCCTCCTCATTGGCCCAAAAACGTTCTAAGGGTGTCCTTCCCAACCAATTTGGGCTTCACCCATTTAATCCAACCATATGTACAAGATAATATTATTTATGCCTAATTGAACATGTTCTCATATTTATTAATTATCATTTAATTCCCTTGGCTTTGAATGATGACACTTGGCATGTTTATGAGCTAAACAATTATTTTCCCCTTCTATTTCATTATTCCACAATTTACATAATTGCCAACACATTTTATTTTCCAATTTTCGAAATAGTTGGCCTTCTTGGTAGATTTTCTGCTCTAAATTTGAAAAATCATAACTAAATTTGTAAACATCGTTTCGGAGCGATTCCAAAGGCTATGAAACCCTTATTGAGTCTAGTTTCAAGGAAAAATATGGAATTTAGCCGGTTGGAAGCACATCATCCCCAAACTTTCAATCGTTGCATGCTGCTCTAGAAAATAATCAATTTCATTGGGCAAAATTCAAAAATTCATAACTCTTTGTATATAGCATCAATTGATTCATATGACCTATCAAATTAAAGCTTAGGATATCTACTTTTACTCTATAAAATTTCATAATTTTTGCTCATCATTTATTCTTTCAAAAATTTATGACAAACTCACTGTCTCACAGAAAATTTCACTGGAAGCATAATCACTTTCTTCAAAATTCATCATTTTATTGTCTTTAATGCCCTAAAGATAGAAGAAACATTAGGGAATAGATTTGGGACACCTACTAAACTGGGGCTTAATAGTCCACTTAATTCAGGCTTATTCCCAAACCTTCGATTCCAAAATTCGGGATATTATACATTTTATACAGCATTGAACTATGTGTTCAATGAATGTACAAAACGTATTGAAATCGACTACCATTTTATTCATGATAAGATCAAAGAGAATATTATATTTACAGGGCACATGTGATCAAACGACCAACTAGCAGATCTTCTGACTAAAGCCTTACATGAGACACGGGTCGAGTATCTTTGTAACAAGTTGGGTATGATCAATATATTTGCTCCAACTTGAGAGGGAGTGTTAGAGCAAATCAGAGCAATAGTCAAAGCAAATCAATAACGTTAGGAAATGTTGGAATCATATATGAAATGAGATTAGGAAACGTATAAACGTTATGCATATTTTTGAAACGTTTAGCTAGTATGTAAATATATATACATGTACATTACAGATTATGACTGTGAACTTGTTTCAAATCATTACAAATAACTTCAAGGAAATTTGTAATTCCTTTGGAGATATCCCACACCGATGCTCCTATTCCGAACACAGAGTACACTGCCACTATTGCATTCACAGCAAGCACGAGTCTGTAAGTTTTTCCAACTATATTCATTAGTTTTCCCTCATTTCTGAGCTCTTTTTCACTACAGATTTTGTAGTTTCATTCACAAAGTTGTTGAACATACAAGTAAATCTTCGCATAAAAATTAAGAATGTCAGTAATTTTGGCGATTAAAGCTGAGCAATACAAATAATTGAATTAGGGAATTAGGTTGCTAAGCCTTTTTTGGGTTTACCTGAAGGAGTTGAAGTCGTACCAATAAGGAGAATCAGAGCAGCAAGTGTTGGTGAGCATGAAGACAAAGGAGGCAAAGGAGAAGGAAAAGGAGATGAGGCGGAAGATAAGGATGAGGGAATTGAAATGATGAAGTTTGAGTTCGGTGACAATGGAGTGGAAACTGGGGGTGGGAGAGCGGTTGTCGTTGCCACTATTGCGGAGGTCTTAAGGGGATCTCATGGAGGCTGACGACAACAATGACAATTGAAGAGACGACAATGATGCTGGCATTGTAAGCAGCAAGAAGAGACAACGGTCATGTGGGAATGAGAGGAAGGAGAGTAACAATGGATAGTTGAAGTACGGAATATGAGCATTAATGGGTGTGTGTGAGTATGGAAGAAGAACCAATGACAGACGAGACAAGGCGATGTTGGACAGAAAAGGTGAGGCATTGAAAGATGAGATGAGTTGGCAGCAGGTAAGTGCCACAAAAGAGGAAAAATGTGACAGCGGCTTGGGGAGCTAATAGAGTTGTTGCTTTTGCTCCCTTTAAAAAACCTTATGTATATTTTTACACCTAAATAAACATAATTGTGTTAGACGCTTCTTAGCTAAAACTTCATTGTCAAATTTGCTCCTTAACCCTATATTTAAACTAATTGAAGAGATAGCACCCACACTCCCACTTTCACGATCCCCATAGAAGCACGCCCCCACTTTTGATGAAGGTTAAGGTTAGGTAATGCTTAATCATACACTACCCCTGATCCTAAATATAAAACAGAGTAAACTTTTTGGAAAGATTAAGGAATCTAATTAAATTACTTTAAAGTATTTATATTTACATTTTTTTCTCCAAACTAATTAGTTTGACTAATAAATTGATATATAATTTAAAGACACACAACATATTGTATGATTAAGTAACTCATTTAGCTTCCGGAATCTCTCCAAAAAAAGTCAACTCTGTCTTATATTTAGGATTGGAAGGAGTATTAAATATTTTAATTTAGGAGATATGACAGGATATAATTAGATTTGTTGTTTAGAAATTCAGAGATTATGATACTATATATAATATATAATATAAATATTTTATATAATTCAAGGCAGTTAGGGAATTTTCAGAATGTCATTCCTGGGAGTAGTGAGATTGTTGGAATTTATCTCTTAAGTCAAAATCTATAAAATAAATTAGTAAAATAAAGAATAAGCTACCAAAATTTAGTGACTACCTTCTCATTATTTTTTATTTTTAGTTGTTACAATAATCTTACTTGTGAGATCGCAAGAGCAGGGCGGGCCAAATAAGGTAAAGAAGTTGTTTAAGGATGGGTTTGGATTCACCATCGTAAAAGTGACTTTTTCTTTATGTAATTTTTTACACATGTAATATAAGATAAAATTTAAATAACGTAATGTGATTTATGTTTAAATTGATGATAATAGAAATGGCTTTTTTAAACTCAAACACGTTTGGATAATTATTTTAAAAAATAAGTTTAAATAAAAAATGATCGAAAATTAAAGGGCATAAATCTTTTTAAATAATACACACACATATATTATGTATATATTGTAATATTTTTAAGACAAAGTTTAAAATTTTAAAAAAATATTTAATTTATTATTTAGAAAAAATTGAACAATACTAAAATACTTAATTAAATATATTTAATGGATAAAAATGCATATAAATTAGAAATCATAAAAATATAAAAAAAATTCAAAAAATAATATTGCATAACGATTGGATCAATCAATTATGAGTGTGTTTGTTTTGGCGATGGGATGAGTAACTTATTTTTACTTAAACTTATGGAATCTTAAGATTGGAAAAAAGTTAGATTGGTGAAATGATGAGTGTTTGGATTAGCGATTGGATAAGTAACTTAAAGTAACTTATGTAAAAGTTAGGATGTTTGGTTTGACTTTTGCATAAGTAACTTTTATATTAATTAAGAGAAAAAAATTGAAAAAATTATGAAAAATGAAAAAATGAAGGGATAATTGTGAAAAAAGTCCTCATTAGCAACTTAATTGCCAATGAGACCTGGGAAGATATCTACATACGGAGAGATTTTTTCACAATTTTCTCAAAAATTAACTTTGAAAATTTGGTATTGGTACAATTTTAATAAAATTATATCAAACTCTAATTTAAATTGGTACACTCCAAAAGTCTTTTCTAGTGTGCACCTCAAGCTTAAATCTTATAAATTATATCAAACTCTAATTTAAATATTAAATCCTAACTCATATTTTCACATAGCTCACAATCTAACAAAATAAACCAATTAAAATCTCAATAATACCTCCAATAATCCAAATAAATTATTTAAACTAAATTTAATGGGTAAAAACACCATATAGAAACTAATTTATGACATGTTTATAAAAATAAATTGATTATAAAATCATAAAATAATTGAATAATAAATTTAAACTGATTAAAATTAATTATTAATTATTCTCTACATTTCTACAGTCATATATTGACAAAACTCAAAACTTGCCTAAACTCTTATCCCAAAGTATTTTCTAATTAACAGAAGATTACTATCTAAAGAAAGAGAAAATTATTTAGAACATTTTTTATAAAAGAAGCTTTGTGATTAGAAGTGATTTTGAGTATCTCATTTATCCCAAAAATATGAAAATACTCCTCCAAACAGATTCCATCGCTCCCATAAGCTTCAATTCAGAGCTTATATCCATCGGCACTTTTTTTTACTTTTTTCTGCTGATCCATCGCCCAAACAAACATGAAGAAAATGCCAAATCACTGTACAGTACCGATTGCGTCTCTGAATCGGCCGATTGCTCCTCCTATCGGGCAAACAAACACGCTGTATATAATTGGCTAAGAAAAGAGATAGCGACTTTTATAAGAAAAGAGAATCAAGAGAAAATCAAGTTTAATAAAAAAAAATATTAAAAGATATGGTGAATGTGCAGATTTAACCATGAGTTTTTTTTGTGGAGATGTGTCTAGCACCATAATATTTATTCAAAGACAAAAATAAACATGAATTATTATAAATGATGTAGAAATAACAACTCCATTAAATCTTATAAACTGTGGTTAACTTCTTTTTTTTGTGGGTTCCTCTAATGTCTAGTTGTCACCTTCAACCATCATTTTGCTCTTCCCAACGCTCTCTCTCTTCAATATCAGCGCGGATTCCCTCTCCTTGCCCACAGGCGGCATCCTCTAGGAAGCAGCTTTCTATTCCCTCTCCTTGCACTCGGATCCACGAGATGGCCCTCTGATTTTGATATATAAGTACCTGATCTTGAAATTCTAGGGTACGTCCTCACAAAGGGCAAGTTCTGTTTCGAGCTTCTTTAGAGGTTTTGGGATTGCTTAATTGAATCCCTTCCTCATCTTGAGACTCATTGCACCATGTCATCTCTCTATGAGTTTCCTACTAATATACTCTCATACATATTTATATGAAAAAATTTTAAGAAAATGTTATTTAAATTTTAAAATATTAAATCAGTGATTTGACAAAAATTTGAGCTGTCAATCACATTATTCTATTTATCAATCTCATTACTCTTATGGTTAACAAAATCAATTTCAGATTTCGAAGTTTAAATAATTTTTTTGGGTTTTTTCCTATATATATGTATATATATATATATATATATATTAAGATTTAATAAAAAAGATATAATAGATATGAAATTATGGGTAAAAGAACAAAATAAGGAAGAATATAAAATAAAATTAGCTAAATATTTTTTAAGAAAAGTAAAGCCTTATTGAATACAAGATGATAGGATAATAGTTAACATCAATTATCAAACAATTGAAATTCCAAAAGTCAAATGAATAATAGAAACAGGACATCCATAACAAATTACTATATGAAAGAAAACCAAAGAATAATCATGCCTAGTGCAAATAGAAGTTTTATAAAGTTTATAATAAAAAAATAGATAAAATGAATCAAAAAGATAAAGATATATTAAAAGAAATCATACAAAATAATATAGAACAATTTCATGTAGTTTATAATCAAGCTATTAGGAATATAAGAAATAGAAGAATTTTAAGAAAATATTTTAAAACAAAATTAGAATTATTATTGCGAAGATAAATAAGTGAACAAAATGAGATCCTTATACTACATATTACAGAAATTCAATTTTGAAAAATATAGATCTAGAAAATATCATGTTCTTGTAGATGCATGTTCAAATTTAACAGTAGCTAAATACAATGTATTACCACCAAAATTATGAAAAAAGAAAAATAGAATATTAAGAAGGGAAAGTGTAGGAAAAGAAATACATATAATAGAATTAGAAGCAAGAAATATAAATATTCACATAGGACAATATGATTTATTAATTCAAAAATTAAATCAATATAATAAACCACCATACGATGTAACATTATAACTAGATTTCTTAGAACAATACTATCTGATACATATGATAAAGAAGGCACTAATATTAACAACTTCATGTAAACATGCAGCATGGGGAATAAAAATAACTAAACCATATATAAGGAAAGATGAAAATTTTCAAAAGAAAATAAACGAAAATGAAGTAAAATTTCTAAAAAATAATCAACCAGTAGAAATACAACATATGTTAGCTAAATTAGCTATAATAGAAGTAAAAACAATAGAACAAAGTCAAAGATTGTTAGACTTGGATAATCCACTAATTCATTGGAATAAATCTAAACCCTTAGCAAAAATAGAATTAAAAGACTATAGTAAAGGAATAATGTCAACACCCGTTTCCATTTTGATATGCGCAGGGCAATAATGAACAAGTTTCATAGGCAAACAGAAAAGTACAGTTATACTGATAATAAGTATTTGTTTACAGACAGTCATTAACAAAGCAGAAGTCGATAATAATGACAAATATGTACAAAATGTCCCAAAACTATTTCACATACAGACTATATACAACTATTGTATTTATCTTGGGAAACGTGCCTGTCAGTTTCCCTTCTCTGCATCCTTGGCTTTCGAGCCGCTGGCACCCGCTGAGACATTTTGATTAGAAAAAGGGGTGAGATTCTAAGGAATATCAGTAGAAACATACGATCAACATATAAAATTCAAAAATTAAATATGCCATGTACCGTATCAAGTAAAATGAAAACTCATATCATCCGTGTGTGTGCACAAAATTCAGGGCCAACTAACCCGTTGAAACCCCTACATGTACCTCAGCTAAGTCCTTGACTATAGCTAGATAAGACTAGTGTACCTCAGCTAAGTCCTAGACCATAGCTAGGTATTGTGCCTCCAGCACGTGTTCAGATCACAAAATACAGTAACACGCATCACACAATAGTCACATAGTATGAGAGATAGTAGTCCCTGACTTAACCTCTTTCCTGTCTCAAAGGATCCGTTTTGTAAAATGTGTCAACTATAGACATCCAACTCGGTCATAAAACGTCAAAAATCCAACTCGGGACCCCAACCCCGCCGTACCCGGCCCGATGGCACGTTTTTCCAAATTTTTGACTAGGGCTATCCTGACGTATTTTCATCCAAGGAATCCATTTCCGGATTCAAAATTACCAAATTCAATTTCAAATTACGAAATTGCTCTTGGCAGCCCTACTTTTAGGGTTTTAGGGGCGTTTCCGTAATTATGCTTTCTAGGCCATTTTTGAAAAAGTGCTCAACTGTATCTAGAGCTGTCAAAACGGGCCAGCCTGCGGGTTGCGGGCTGGCCCGCACCAACCCGCGGGCCACGCGGGTCGGGCCCGTGCGGCCCCCACTTTTGCGGGTTGGCATTTTGCCAACCCTAACCAGCAGCGTGCGGGTTGAGGGCCAACCCGCGGGCCCGCATATTTTTTTCAAAAAAAAAAATCCTATTTTTTGAAGATAGTCGGAAATACGAGACACACATATATGAATTATTAAATTTATTTTTCTAACATTAATCATTCTTCTTATAAAAATTTAAAAACATAATTCACAATTTAAGATATAAAATTATTAAATTTGTCAAAGTTTATAAGTAAAATATAAACTCATCCTCAAACAACCAAAATATAATAATTTTGTTTAAAAAAGAAGGGAAGAGGCTAAGATTTTTTTTCTTTGAATTGGAAAGTATCAAGATAGGAGTGAACAACTTATAAATATAGTGAAATTATTATACATATAAAAAAAAATTTGCGGGCCAACCCGCGGGCCACGCGGGTCGGGCCCGTGCGGCCCGCACTTTCACGGGTTGGCATTTTGCCAACCCTAACCCTGTCGCAACCCGCGGGCCCGCGGGTTGAACCCGTTTTGACGGCTCTAACTATAACCCTACCTATTTTTGCCCACTGAATCCAATGGAATCATCAAATCATTAAAAATCCAACTCTAAGGCCCTCAAACATCCCTGGCCGAATAATGGTGTTCTCCGGGAAAAATCGGGGTTTTATGATTTCGGCTCCTTAAACGCGTTCCTTTCTACTCCTAACCACTTTATTAACCATCTAATTGAGTTATAACAACCATTTGAACTAAAATTGGGCAGCATAACCCTTAGGCACACACTTTTCCAAAATTTAAAACAAATGGCAATCCGGTGAAATTTCACCGATTAAATTGCCCACAGCATCCAGAATAGTTAATATACGAAGGTTTGGAAGTTACCTCAAGCTCCCACAAGATTTTCCCAAAAATGGCTGAAAACCCTAACTTTTAGAACACCAAATTTGAGCTTTACAAACCTTAAAGAACAAAGAGGAGTAGCTTAAAGTCGGAGTTATACGCGTTAGGAGCTAAATCGTCAGAGAAATCGGCTTACCTTGTGAGATTTCTTCTTCTCTCTCTCTCTCCAAACCTCAACATCTCTCACACTATGTTTCAGGTCTGTTTCTCATGGAATAGCAGCTGAATGAGAAAGATGAACTTATATTCTAATATCTCATAATATTATAATAATTTGTTTAATTTTCCAAAATTGCTAAAATCCAATTTTATGTACATAACTTCCTACATTCACGTAACCATACCATCATGTCCAACCAATATTTTCTTCTTTATGCCACATGTAGGAGACACCTAGAGGTCCCTCCCTATGGTCTCAATTGGCTTCACAACTTGTTTCGGTTACGTATACACGTAAAGTCTCAATTTTGGTCAAAATTACACTTTTTGCTCAAATTTTCCATAAATTCATATTAAATTGACCAAAATATTCTAAATATATTTTTAACCTTTATTTTCCTTAATTAATTGAAATTAACTTCAATTAATTGGAAAATAATTTATTTTGTGCTCTTTTGGCAAAATTACGATTTTGCCATTACCTTTCTAATCCAATTTCTTTTCTTATTTTTCTTTGGCCAATTTCCACATATTTTTGGATCAAATATTTTCTCTAATATTCCTTCATTTTTTGACCTTAATATTGGGATTTTTAAATTACCCAAATTAATTCCATAATTATTTTTGCCCAATTTCCCATGAAATTGAACATTTATAAATTCATAAATTCTAAATTCATGAATATTCACCATTTTATTGAATTTCTCAAATATTTACAATAATTTTGGTGAATATAAATTTTGGGGTGTTACAAATAAATTGTAAACCATATCTATGGATAGAACAAGATAAAAAAGAATTTGAAATGCGTATTAACGAAATGAGAAAATATAATCTAATAAGAGAAATCATATCAGTGTATTCGTCTCTAGCAATTATAGTAATGAAATATAGTGAAGAAAGAAGTGGAAAATCAATATTAGTAATAAATTATAAAAAATTAAATGAGTTAGCAGTAAGGATTAGATATCCAATTCCTAAAATGGATTTATTATTCAATCTAATAATAGGAAAAACAATATTTAGTAAATTTGACTATAAATCAGCAGAGGTTCAAGCACTGAAGAACAACTATCAAGCCTACTATAGTTCCACCGTACAGGATCTGCAACACCAACAAGGGCGGAAACCCTCACTTCGTTCAATGTCCTCATGAGGTACAGTTCCCTTTAGTGCATTGCCTCATTATGGAGTGGCCTATAAGCTGTGATACCATAAGTTGATAGACTGGTTATATCAACATATAGCCAGTTTGTATGTCCATATAGATAGTGCCCTAGTAGTTGACCGATAATCTGTCCTATTTCATGTAGAGATATTATTATAGAGCCTCCCCTCTTTAGCGCTTAAACCTTCCCCCTTATGTAATACTCCAAAATTTGGGATTGGAGGCTTGGGAATAAGTCTAAATTAAGTGGACTGCTAAGCCCCAATTTAGCAAGAACCCAAATTTATCCCCTAATTATTTCTATATCTTTGGGGTATTAAGAAAGTAAAATGGTGAATTTTAGAGAATATAATTATGTTTTCAGTGAAATCACCTTATGAGGTAGTGAGCTTGTCATGTGATTTTGAATGACTAAATGATGAGCAAAAATTATGAGATTTTACAAGATGCAATTAGACATCCTAAGCTTTAATTTGATAGGTCACATGACTCAATTAGAGCTATACACAAAAAGATATGAATTTTTGAAGTCAACACAGAAAAACTGTGAAATTTTTGGAACAATATGCCAAGATTGAAATTCTGGGAATTTTGTTATTCCATTCAGAAAAATTATATATTTGTCCTTAAAACTAGACTCGATAAGGGTTCTATAGGCTTTGGAATCACTCCAATTCGATATTTCTAGAATTAGTTATGATTTTTCAAAGTTAGGGTAGAAAATCTGCCAGAATTTCTGAAAAATCCGAAAATGGGAAAATAAATAAAGGAAATTGTAATATATGATAAAAAGCACTTTTGGCTTCATCTTCTTCCAGTTTCTGTCGTGCAAGTCAGCCATTAGAGAGAGAAGCTTGTGTTTGCATTAGAGAGAAAAGAGGAAGAAAACTCGCGAGGTAGGTCGATTTCTTCGGTGAATTCGTACCTAACGCGTATAATACTACTTCTAAGCTTCTCTTCTATGTTATTTAAGGTGTTTGAGAAGCAAATCTGGTGTTTAAGAGAGCTAGGGTTTCAGCCATATTTGGGAAAAGCCAGAAGGAGCATGAGGTAACTTCCAAACTTTCGTATATTGACTATTCTAGCTACTGTGGGCAATTTAATCGGTGAAATTTCGCCGGATTGCCATTGGTTGTAAAAATGGAAAATGGGTTTCCCTAGGGGTTATACTGCCCAAATTGATACTAAATGGTAGTTGTAACCTAATGGAATAGTCAATAAAGTGGTTAGGAGTATAAAGGAACGCGTTTACGCTGCCGAAACCGAAAAACCCCAATTTTTCCCAGAGAACCTATACATTTCGGTCAGGGCTGTTAGAGGGCCTTAAAGTTGGATTTTCAATGATTTGATGGTTCCATTGGATTCAGGAGGGAAAATTAGGTGAGGTTATAGTTGGAAACTTTTTCGGAAAAGGCCAAAAAAGCATAATTACGAAAGCGCCCATAAAACCCTAAAAGTAGGGTTGTCAAGGGTATTTTTGTAATTTAACATTGAATTTGATAATTCCGAGTCCGAAAATGGATTCCTCGGTTGAAAATACGTAAGAATAGCCCATGTCAAAATATCGAGAAAAGTACGGTCGGACCGAGTACAGCGGGGCCGGGCTGAGTCCCCGGGGGTATTTTAGTAATTTTTCAAGATAGACTCATATAACCCCCAGAAACACTATGAAAGTGTCTAAATAATACATTTGACATTGTAGTATCGAATATGGAGCCCCGAGCTGTTTGCATGTAAATCGAGGCACGCGTTTCGAGATGAAAAAGGTTAAGGTAGGGGACTTACCTTACTTGTATGTATTTGATATCTTTTCTTGTGTAATGGTGTATGTGATTGCTTTACATGATCGTGTAGAGCATATTTGAATAAATGAAGCTCTGTTTCTGTTTTCGCTGTGGCCATAGTCTTGTTGTATGAAACATTGAGCATGCAGAAATGTCATTATGGGGCATACATCTAGATAAAACTAACATGTCATACACATAGCATCAATCATGCATGCATTATGGTATCTGTTTCCTACTGAGATTCTCTCGAATCTCACCCTCCCCTACCAACAATTTAGACATGAGACGATAGAAGATATGCAAACAACAATGCAGAGAACCGTACAAGAGGATTACAGTAGTGGAACGAAGACGGGAAGAAGTCTCTGTTTCACTGGGATGAGTTTAGATACCCTAGTAGCCTTGTGCGGCTACCTTAATTGTAAGTATCATGTACAAACCCCTATGGGGAATTTATGTAATCATGCACATATTATCAGTATTTTCATGCTATTCCTGTGTTGGCTACAGAACCGCATATCGTTTTCCGCAAATACTCTAAAAAAGGTTGAAATTGAGATAAGGGCGTGACACCTTCAGACCATCACAGCACAGCATTCCTTCGTTTCCTATTGGAGGCGTTGTTACGAGTGTAGATGGTCTATTAAATAGTGCAAGTATACACTATCGTAATCAAGTAATATATAAGTGAATAGAGTATCATTCCCACGAAGATTGATTAGTTGGCGATTGAGAGTACAAAATAAAATATGATTAAATATAAGTACAAATTATATGAAAACAACTATGAGAAAAAGCCCTATGGGTCAAATTTCACTTAGCTAATTTCGAATTGAATCACTTATTTATTCTAGCCCAATTTATTCCACATGATTGATAGTCGAGTTTCCCTTCTTTAATTACTAGCCTCTTTCAAGATCAAGCAATTCTATAATTAATTGCTAATCCAATATATTCCTGTATGAATTTAAACAATTAATTATGCATTAAGATTTGTGGAACTCATTAAGACTACACAACTCATGAATATATTCCTATTTCATATGTAAGTCATGGTTTTAATTATAGGATCTATACACATGCATCTTCTTCCAGTCTCAAAATGCATATTGAAATCATTCAAAAGATGGCTAATCAAATGAAATTATTAAGAATAATAATTTAAACTCAATTATGAAGGAAAAATTAAAACTAGATTTAATAAGTTAAGATTTAATATATCATTAGTAAGCTACATCACCATCCTAGGAAAATAGAAATTTAGATCATGATGAAATTAAAAACAAAATAAAAATGAATTAACATTATATAAAACTAGAATGAAATCCTCATAAATACTGCATAAAACTTGAATATTAAATTCTCAAGCATAAATATACAACCAAAAGATGCATGAAAAATAGAAAAATCTAGCCATCCCTTTAGGAGGTAAAACCTTCCATGTGAATGGCATGCAAAAAATAATAAAATCCTAAACTTTCCAAGATGAAGGCATGCAAAAAGTAATACAATATATAAAATTATATTTAAAATATGAAATAAAGTATTTAGAATTCTCAGACAAATGATTGAAAATTGTCAGAGAAATATCTCCATGCCCCTAGTCTCTACGCCTGATGCTCATATTTATAGGCAGTTAGTGAACAGTTGCATGTCATTTTTTTCCATGATGCTACAGTGCCATGTCATTTTTTTCACGGAGTGAACAGTATCCTGTCGGCAGACTTACGCGTTTTTTCATAACTGCTACAATGTTTTGTTACCTACTATAGTTATTCCATCCACTACAGTCACCTCCGTCTGCTACAGTAATTCTGTCATGAATAGTGATATTGAACAGTGACGACCGTATCATTTTTTCCAGCTACACCTCTGTCTTGTTTCAAATCTTGTGGGTCTGTTTTTAGGTCTCCTTTTTTCTCTTTTCTTTTTAATATGATGTACGTAGCTATCAAAAGAAAAATAAGGAAATATTTATCAATTACATCAAAATTAATTACATTAAGCTTAAATATTATCCACAAAATCATCATATAAAAAAATAATTTATAAATATTTTACATATAAGGCGGAACTAGGTTCCTATCTATATAGACATATATTATAGCTATATGAACATATAATCAGTAATTCCTTTACATGACCATTACTTTTTGGATTAAGATAACACTACCCCCGTAGAGAATTTAATTACTCATACCTTATATGCTCTTCTCCAAAATTAATTGTTGTTCACGAGCAAAGTAAATAAACTTAAAGTTTAAAGTGAGAATAAGTTGAAGAGAGTGATTTCACAGAAAGCTGAGTATATTGATCGATAATCCTTCAGAATGAATTACAAAACCTTATATAGAGTTAAGCATTCCCAACTCTGGTTATAAGTTTAGTTACTTTACACTAACTCTAATTACTTTTTTAAGGGAATCATTACTATTTACCATAATTGTCTAGTCCGTTTATGACGGGTTACTTCATTTGAAGGAATCTTTATCATTACTTTTTTGCTTTTACTCCACCATCTTGTATCTGTGTCGCAGCCACTCTTGGCTCTTTTCTTTCTTTCTTTCTTTTGCTTTTACTTTACGTCTTCTCTTCCTTTTACTTTTTAACTTTTCTTCTTCTTTTTTATTTGCCAACAATACTCCATTTATTCTTATTGAGTTCTTTGTCTTCTTGCGTGTTGGCAACGACACCTGGCTTCTATTATAATATAGTCATCAACATCTGGATCTTCATAATCGTTTTCCGCTCTATCTGGAACACAATAATCGCATTCATGCTTTACATAAGTGTTTATTTGGATAATTTATTTTTGACTTATAACTATTTATAAATCATGATTTACGATATATGAGATAAGTATGTGAAAGGAATTTTATCTCGACTTACGTAATAAGCACTTATTGTCAAAAAATAAGCTATTCCAAACTCCCTTTATTTTTGGGATATAAGTGCTTTTTACATAAACCAGGACAAAACTCCTTTCACATACTTACCTCATATATCATGAATTACGATCTTAATACACTTATAAGTTAAAAATTATAAATATGACAATATTTAACATTTCTTCTTCTAGGTTTCTTCAGGGTTATCCATCTTATTCATTTTTACTTTATCATACCATTGGAAAAACAATTTTACGTTTCTACTTTGTCTTCCTGCTGAATATATACAGGTCGTTGGGCCTTGGAAATAGACCCATTAGGCTTCTTATGCACTTTTAGTTATATTCATCTCTTAAAATATAATATTATAATCTTAGGCTTTTATAGTGGATACCCGATATTGAAATTCTTCATAGTCTTGTATATCTTCTTTTACTTCTGGTTCATACTTGATAGACTTCTTAGTGGTTCTAAGCCTTATGAGATTCATTGGATGGTAAAATTTGTGTAGGGTTATTTTGCCTGTAGTTGAATAACATCTAATAAATATTTGGTACTGATTTACAATTCCAAAATAATGTTTTACTGCTTCTCAGATATATTTAGGCAACTCAGATAATTCCTCCATAGATGATGAAGGGTAAATAGTTTGAATAAGACCATAGCTCTATAAGGTTTTTACAAGATTGGGTGAAGCACCTGGATATATAATAGCTTTGTTAAAAGCATAATGAGAGACATATTTGATAGTTTTTGTTGGTAATGACAAATTGTTCAATTTTTGGATGAGAATCTTAAAACATTCATATTGTTTGGGGTTCTGAAACGAAGCTTCATATCCTGAGGTTCGCAAGGTTGAAGGTCTTTCTACAGGTCTTTTTCCTTTTTGGGCTTTTTCTTGAGTTTGCTGACTCTTTATTATTTCATATAAAGGGGTAATTCTTTTTTGAAGTTGAAGTTGGTTTGCTGAGTTTTCAGATGGGTTTTATGAATTCTCAGATATTGGGTCTTGGACTGCAGCTTGAGCTACAGATATAGCTAATATAGATGTTTGTACTGCAGCATCTACAGATATATTTATTGCAATGGGTCTTTCAATAGACTCCACTTTATCAATCAATTCCTCAATTTGAGAATATATGTTTGCAACAGAATTTTATAGGTTCTGAATACTCATGCTTACTTGACTGCTTAAAAGATTCATATTCATTTTTAGAAGATTAATCTTCATTATAACTTGATCAAAGACTGGTGATCCTCTGGAGGATCATCTTTACTTGCAATCCTTGGTTCCATTTGTTTAAATAATCAGCCACAAGATTATTTTGTCCTTTAATATACTCTACTTTATAATCATAATAAGATAAATCGCATAACCATTTTATTACTTAACTTATTATTTCCTATTCCTTTATTTAACCACATTTTTACTTGTGTATTATATGTTCTTATTGTAAATCTTGTATTTACTATAAATAATTCAAACTTTTCTACTACTTTTATTATTGTTAAAAATTCTTTCCAATTAGAATGATATCTATGATGGGTTTCATTAAATTTTTCACTTATATATCTAGTTAATTTTAGGGAAAATCCCTATAAAATACCGCTGAAATTGAGAAATCCTATTTCAGTGCTGCGAATTCCAAAAATCCGATTCAGTTCTATGTCAGTACGGATGAACAGTGCAGGGGGTGCCAAAAGACGATTTTGCCCTTCAGCCCTCATTCTCGCCACTTTCAAAATAACAACATGAGCTTCTTAATTAATAATTCCGGATTCTTGATTAACAACTTCAATTTCATCTTTTTACTTTTACAATAACAACACCGGTCATGTTATTAATAACACCATATTCAACATTAACAACTCTCATTTCTTATTTCACAACTTCGTAATTTAAGTTTCAGGACCAATAACAACACCTCTTTTTTTATTAACAACACCATATTTTACATTAACAACACTATATTTTTGAGATGCGAATATGTGAAAGAATAAAGCGAAGTTGTTAATCAAGAATCTAGAGCTGTTAATTAAGAGGCTCGTGTTATTATTCTGAAAGTGGCGAGAATGAGGGCTGAAGGGCAAAATCATCTTTTGGCACCCCCTGCACTGTTCATCTGTACTGACACAAGACTGAATTGGATTTTTGGAATTCGCAGCACTGAAACAGGATTTCTCAATTTCGATGGTATTTTATAGGGATTTTCCCTTATTTTTTCTTGACCTTCTTTATCTTCATGAAATAAGGCTGCACCCCAATAATTAGCTGAGGTGTGTGTATATATAATCCATTTTATATTTTCACCTATGGTATTATTAATTTTAGTAATTTCTGACATAATAATTTTATCTAATATACTACTTCTTGAGTTTCTTTATTCCAAATCCAATTAGTTCTTTCTCCTACTAACTTAGATATCTTGGCTGTTAATTTTGCTAAATTTGGTATATAATTTCTAGCCTGATTTGTTAGTCATAAAAAAGATTGATTGTAATTCTTTTTTATTATTAATTTCTAGGAATTCTAAGACTTTTTCACTTATATGGTCTTGCAATTCTACTTAGAACTGGCCTCCGGCCCTTGACGGGTCAGGGCTTAAAAGGGCTGGCCCTTTTTAAGTTGAGGGTAAGAAAAATTGTTGTTTTTCAAAACTTAGCCCGAAACCATAAGGGTGCAGGCCGACCCACAGGGCCTGAAGCTATTTTCACAAAATTGAACAATTTTTACCTTTTTTCAATTTTTTTTAAGAAAATTACAATAATGAAATTCCTAATTTAACACATAAATGTTGTCAAAATTAACTTTTGATATACTAGAAGGTGTATATTTTTTACTTCCTTCTTCTAACTTTATTTTTAAAAAATTATGATTTACAATCAAATTTACTATATATATATATATATATATATATATCCCTAATTAAGCACAGCTTTTCTTGTTTTGGGCGTATGTTTTAGCTCCTTCTGCTTCCTAATACATGAACAGGGAAAAGGATAAAGAATATTAAAAAGAGTAAAACTAGCAGCTTAATTAGTTTGTCTCTTTTTTTTTTTGGACAAATGAATTAGTTTGTCTCTTTTGGAACACACGTTTTTCCCAACATGTCACAACGAATTTAACCACTTTCTATATACACACACATGTACCAGAAAGAGAGACTTCCCTCTTTTTGCTTTTCTCTGCTTTTGATTCTTGTGTATGATTCAATGATTGAACTATTGAAGTGATGAATCTGTGAGGTTTTGCAAACACCTTCACACACACACACACAGAGGAGCAAAGGGCATAAGTACAGATAAAAAAGAAAGAGCAACGCTATAGTGAGTGTTTGGAATGACTTAATTTTAGGAAATAAGTACTTATTACATAAGTCAAGATAAAACTCCTCTCATATACTTATCTCGTATACCGTGAATCACGAATTATAAACACTTATTACCTAAAAATAAGCTATCTCAAACGTACACATAAACAGGGAAGTAAGGAGGGGAAGCCATGGCTAACGGTAAGGCAACGTTGACATTGAAGAGAGAGAAGGTTGGGCAAAGAAAAGTGGTGTGACATCTGGGTACTAATGAGGCCCGGACAAAAAGAAGTTAACAATGTTTGAAATAGCTTATTTTTTATTTATAAATGTTTATAAATCGTAATTTACGGTATACGAAATAAGTATGTGAGAGAAGTTTTATCTCTACTTACATAATAAGCACTTATTTTCCAAAAAAAAAAAAAGCTATTTCAAACATAACTTTAATGGAGCTGTTATTTTTGCACCATTCATGGGAGTTCATATATATTTTTGTCCTACAAATAAATATTATGGTGTTAGATGTATCTCTACCAAAAACTTCTTTATTAAATTTACACCTTCCCCTTAAAAAATATTAAATGCCCTAACTATCATAAGTCAAAGTAGTGACCACATAAACATCTCCAGCCCTGCTTAAATTTTAAGCAGCTTTTGGCCCATAAAACAAGGGTGTGTTTAGGATAGCGGTAAGAAAAATTACTTATTATAATTCTGACTTATTAAAAATGACTTAATAAAAAGGTCAATTTTTATAATGTGATTAATGTTTAGATGATCGATTGAATAAGTGATTTTTCATAAGTTAAAACTTGTTTTAATAAGAAAAATGACTTATTATAAGTGATTGTATAAGTGCTTTTTTAAAAGCAAAAAATTGTTTGGATTATTGATTACATTAGCGCTTTTGTGTTAATTATAACAAAACAAAATATTTAAAATTAAAAATTAGTAGAGAAATTGAAGCGCATTTGGATGTTCTTTAAATTTTAGATAGATCATATATGTGATATCCAACACTAACATATCATCTGACCCATTTTGACCTAGCTACACATCAAACTCTACCTAGTAAAACTAATCCTCTATAAAATACAAACTTGTAACTCCAGAGATGAAGCCCAAACTATATGTCATGAATGATTTTTGCTCTGCAAGTGTAGAGAGAAGTGTAAAGAAGCTCACTCTGTCTAGTCTTGTTCTTGCTTTTGCCCTTTTCCTCGCTTTTTATATTACTTTTTGGTCTCCTTGAGTTCATCTTCTTCCTCAAACTTCAAAAGTTCAAATCAAGCGTGGTTAATCATGTCAAACGCCCTGTTTCGTCTCTCAATTCTCACTCACTGTCTCTGCTTATAGTTCATTCTCTCTTTTTTTTAAAACAAAAATCTTTACTTTAGTACCTTATATTAAAGCAACTAAAATACGTTACAATTACCTCCAAGTTTTTCACAGACAAGTAAAACTATAGAAATATGTAGTTTCACAGACATGAGCCCTAACAAAACTTTCACAGACATGAAAAACTACATAAATAGAGGCCACACGCAAACAAAACTAGTCGGATCATCTGTGGAATAAAATACATTTGAAGTTGAATGTCAGCTCTAAATATTACCTCCAAGTCTTAGATGAAGATGATGGCCTTGTTGCGGTTGAAGCTCTGCTCGTACAATAATTTTAAATTAGTATTTTTTAATTTTAATAACATTATTTAGGGTGCATCTATAAGATTTTTTTGGGTGATTTTTTTCAAGTTTTTAAAAATAATCAAAACCTAGAAAAAGGTATATTTCTAACTATTTATAGATTTTAGATACTATTTTAATTTGGGTAACTTTTATATGAGAAAGAACGATCATAAAAATATTGAGTTGTATATAGATTTTTTTTAACGAAATATACATGGAGATATCATCGAATTTGATAACTAATTATTAAATAGTTGAGATAGAGTTAAAGAAGGTTATAGAGTTATCAAAACAGGTTAGCCTGACCTTAAAAGCCTGCCCTTGATGGGCCCGGGCTTGAAAAGCTTGCGTAAAATAAAACCATAGTATTAAAGGAGGCCCCTGCGGGCTTTCATGTATTTTTATTAAATTTCACATTTTAAAACTATTTTTGAACTATGTAAAAATTAAGAAAAAAACTCATAAAAATTCTAATTCAAATAATATATATTAATAAAAATAAAGTGTCAAACTATTGTCTAAATTTTAGAATCTAATAAAAATCAAACTTCAAATAGTAATAAACTAATGTCCCAACTAAAAATTCCATAATAAAATAATTTACCTCCTTTTATAGCCAAATATAGAAAATATTAATATTTAAAAGGATAGAGAAAGTCTCATACTACCTACAGTCCTAAACATAAGATCCAATTAATTTTTTAGGGATATTAAGAAAGCTAACTTAGTTACTTTAAATTGTTTATATCTATCATTTTTTCTCCAAACTATTTTTATCTAACTTATAAACTGATATATAATTTAATAATGTAAAATATATGATATGATTAAGTAACTATTTAGTTTCCTTAATCTCCTTAAAAAGTTAACAATGTCTTATATTTAAGATCAGAGGGAGTAGTTATACATATAAAAAATTTACATATGACTACTAAATTTTATTTATTATGATATTATTTATGTTAAAATTTGATTTGAGAAAGTTTTGAAAAGATTAAGAAAAGTTAGAATAAGATTAAATCATTTTAAGTAAAATACTATGAGCGCATTTGGTTTAACCCCATTGCATGTCTGCATTGATAATCAACATGACTAAGATAAGAATGTTTGGTTGCCATTTAACATGATAATCAACATTAAAGCATATCGCATTTTGATTTGCGTATTCCGGCCTTCAAATAACAAAGTCTCAAGTAATTTGATTAATTTGTTCACAATATTATTTTTTAGTACATACCTTATTAAGCGCTAACCTCCCACCGTCCATGGATTTAACATTAAATCTGTTGCAATAAAATCGTACTGATTTTAATTGGCCTTCAAGGATTGGTAATATCAAGTTCTATTTTTTTTTTTCGAAAATTTTTTTATTTATTCAACGATGTATTGCACAAATATATTATAAATATTAATTGTTGTAATTTCATATCTTAACTGTATAAGAGAATATTGTGTTCTAATTTTCCCCCAGCATGATTTCCATCTAATATATTTATAATTTAAATGTCGTTTTCTCCTGAATGCGTCCATGAGTTTTTTTTTTCAATTGCTTCTGACTTCGTTTACACGTTCATTTTGGTGAAGGGTATTAATTTCAAATTAATAACAAAACATTCAAAAAGGGTTGTTGTCATTATTTTGAAAAAAATATTAATCAGAAACGGTAATTTAGTCTTTAAAATATTAACAATTTCCATGTGATTGGATTTGGTATACGGATAAATTATTTATCTAACTGATTCCCATTTAAGCGGTGACCTCCCACAGGATCAACATTAAATTATTTTCTTGATATTTGACTGCGTATGTGTTTTAAAAGTGTTTGAGAAATTGCTAAATTATTATAAGCATGGATTGGTGTATCCAAATAGTAGTTGGGCCAACTAATCATCCTACCTGGCGTGCATATTCACTAATAATTGGTATTTGATTCCTTCTTTGTCCATTGCTGACACGTCAGTTTTTTTAAAAACATAAAGGTGTTGAGAAAATGAGGAGACATTTAGCCGCGGAAACTTACCATGCCATTAGTGTAATCTCTGTTGCATGACCTGCATCATTTAATATTGTATAATTTCCCACGTTTCCATCCATTTCGGCCTTTCCCTATGTACGCATGTATTTTCAGGCGTGGAGTCAAGATTTGCCAAAACGTCGTTGGTCAGTTTAGTTGGGCGGTGTACTGGCTTAAAAAACTGGGCGGTGGATTAGCCTAGATTGGTTTTATTAGAAGTCATAGACGGTGGCATGATATTGTTGAAGAAGCAATACGGTGGAGGAATTCATTGACTATTTTTGACCCACCTTTACCCACTCATTGAATAACTTCCGTTAATCATGATCACTCTGTCTCCGTTTTGTGTATATATATGTATTGTAATCCTCTCATTAAATATAGAGTGTAAATATAGTTTCATATGAGCTCTTTTACTTACATGGTACCAAAGCCTTCCTGAGATTCTAGCTCATTTTGTTTTTCCGGCGACCTCCATTGTTTCTGGCAACTTTCGTGTGTGAAGTTTTCCAGATCTTTGTTTGTCAGGTTCTCTTCTAGGAACACGCGCCCCACAACCATATCCCTTGACCTCAGGCCGGCCCAACCCTAAAACGGCATCCCCATACGACGGCGCGTGTTTCCTCACACGCCTCCAGACCGTCCGCTGCCTAATCCACATGCCGGCACGTGGGGAGTTTTCCGACGAGATTTTCCAGCGTGTCCTAGGTGTTTTTTGATCATCTTCTCGAGCCTGTTCCATTCCCAGTGGTTGTGTCATCTAAATCTCACCTTGGATTGTTGGGTATATCTTGGTATTTGTCTCCGTTGCGATACCTTTTTGAACTTTGTTTTTTTGGTTGGGTGTTTTTCCCATTTGGTGATGTTGTGACTCTTGTGGCTTATACTTCCATTTTGTGATTGAGTGCCTGTTGGACTCTTGTGGCTAGCCTCTGATTGAGTATTAATATTATACTCTTTGATTCCTTTGATTTAATACTTCGTGCTCCTCTAATTTTGATACTTATTTTTCTCAAACAAATTTGTGACTTTCACTTACTTGTCATTATGGCTGACTCTAAGCACTCTAATATGTTGCATATGTTTGCTAAGATTATTGCTTCATAGTTAAACTGGACAAATTATAGTGATTGAAACCAAACTGTTAGAGTATATATTTTGGGCATTGAAATGGAAAGTCATTTAACTGAGGATCCTCCTTCTGGTGATTAAACAAAACTTTTGGTTTGGCAAAGAGCATATGCTCGAATTCTGTTTCAAATTCGAAATTCTATTGAATCACGAATTCTATCTTCTGTTATCCATTGTAAAACTATCAAAGAAATCATGAATTATCTTGAATTTATGTTTTCTAGAAAAGGAAATATTACTCGGATTTATGAAGTCTGTAAAGGTTTTTATCATTCTCAATAACAATATCGCTCATTGAAAGATTTCTTCTTAGACTTCAAGAGGATGTATGAGGAAATGAAAGTACTAATGTCTCCGCAAGCAGATCTGTCGACTCGTATCAAGAATTTGAAACTTCAGGCTATCATAAGTTTCCTTGAAGCTCTCAACCCATCTTATGAAACTATTCGTTCCCAAATTTTGTCTAGTCAAGAGCTTCCTTCTCTTGAAGACGTTTTCTCACGGGTTCTTCGTGCTAATAGTGTGATTCATTCTTCTGTTGATCCAAATGCAAATGCCCTAGCTGGGCGTGGTCCCTTTGAATCTAGGAATTATAGGTATAAATAAAGCACCACTTCTCCAATAATGAATTCTGGCAGTATTATCTGCAATTATTGCAAGGAACATGGCCACATTAAGAAATATTGTCGAAAATTGCAAAATAAACAGCAGCGTGATCAATAGCGTGGACTTGCTCATATTGCCCAGACACTCGATCCCTCTGATTCTGGATCTGGATCTTCTTCTGCAAGGGCTCTAGCCACAGGTACTTTGTCCTTTGGTCTTACTACAGCTTCAACTAAGTGGGTCATTGATTCTGGTGCCACCGATCACATGACAGGTAATAATCACTTGTTCTCTTCATATGTCCCCTATGCCAACCCATCATCCATATTTGTCGCCAACGGTTCTCCAGTCCGTGTTACTGGCTTAGGCATTGTTAAACCAACTGCATCTCTCTCATTATCCTCTGTTCTTAACATTCCTGATCTAACCTTTAACCTTTTATCTCCAAGTAAACTCACTCGTCATTTGAACTGCTTTATCTCACTCTTCCCTGACTATTGTTTAATTCAAAATCTATCGACAAAGCAGATTATTGGTAGAGGTTATGAATCCAGGGGGCATTACATCCTTCATGATCAGGTCCCACGCTCTGTTGCTTGTTCTGGTGTGTCGTCTAGGTCATATGTCACTATCGTCTCTTCAAAAATTGTATCCTCAGTTTTCTTCTGTGTCTACTTTAAATTGTGAGTCATGTCAATTTGCCAAACACCATCGTATTCATTTGGCACATCGAGTAAATAAATGGGTTGCGTCCCCCTTTGAGTTAGTACTTTCTAATGTTTGGGGTCCTTGTTCAGTTCTGTCCCAAATTGGTTATCGTTATTTTGTCACTTTTGTTGATGATTTTTCCCAATCCACTTGGCTTTACTTAATGAAATAGCGTTCTGAATTGTTTACTCATTTTTATAATTTCTTTGCTGAAATTCAAACCCAATTTAACACTCATGTGAAAATCTTACGAAGTGATAATGCAAAAGAATATTTTCCTGCCCTATTCACCGATTACATGCAAAGTCATGGTATTCTTCACTAATGCTCTTGTGTTGATACTCTTACTCAAAACAGTGTTGCTGAAAGAAAGAACAGGCATCTCTTAGAAACTGCCCGAGCCCTCTTGTTTCACTTCTTAGTACCTAAACATTTTTGGGTTGATGCTATATCTACTGCCTGTTTTCTCATCAATCGCATACCTTCGGCTGTTCTTGGTGGAAATATTCTATATTCCATTCTGTTTCCTACCACTAAGTTGTTTCCTGTTTCTCCTAAAATATTTGGTTTTGTCTATTTTGTTTGAGATGTCCGTCCTAGTGTTAGTAAACTTGATCCCAAGTCCCTACGATGTGTTTTTCTAGACTATTCTTGAGTCAAGAAAGGTTATCTGTGTTATTTTCCTGATCTCCATCGTTACCTTGTATCCACTGATGTGACCTTTCATGAGTCTTCTCCTTTCTTCACATCTTTGACCTCCTCTGCATCTCCATCCGTTATTGCTGAGTCTGATGATGTCCTGGTTTATCGTGTCCCTCCATCACTAGTACAGGCTGCTTTACCAAAACCTAATGTCATCAATAATGTTGATATTCCACGTGTTTTGCCATCACCAGTCACTACTTCATCGACAGATTCTGGTCTAGACTCCATAGTTTCTATTCCTGATTCCCAAGATCCTTCTATTGATCTTCCTGACCTAGTTAACCCTACTTCTGCTGTTGATCCCCTTCTTGACCTACCTATTGCCCTCCGAAAAGGTACCCGTCCTCGTTGTCCTCCCAGAAGATATGCTGAATGTACTTATCCTATATCTTCCTTTGTCTCTTACCAGAACTTGTCCTCTTCTTCATCTTCATTTATGGCCACACTTGATTGCATCTCTACCCCTACTACCCTTCACCAAGCTCTGACTCATCCTAGTTGGCGTACAACAATGGAAGAAGAACTCATAGCCCATGAAAGAGCTGGTACATGGACCCTTGTTGATCTACCTCCTGGGAAGAAAGCCATTGGATGTAAATGGGTGTTTGTTATTAAAACCAAGGCTGATGGTTCTTTATAACGGTTAAAAGCTCGGCTTGTTGCCAAAGGATATGCACAAACTTATGATATTGATTATTCTGAAACTTTCTCTCCTGTGGCTAAGCTATCCTCCGTTCGTCTTCTTATCTCCTTAGCTGCCACCTATCACTAGGATGTGCATCAATTGGATGTTAAAAATGCCTTTCTGAACGGTGATCTCCTAGAAGAAGTTTATATGGAGCAACCACCTGGGTTCGTTGCTCAGGGGGAGAATTGGAAAGTGTGCTACCTCCAGAAGTCATTGTATGGTCTAAAGCAAAGCCCTCGTGCCTGGTTTGAGCGATTTTGTGACGTACTCAAGCAATTTGGATTAAGTCAAAGCAAGTGTGATCACTCTGTATTCTACCAACAATCTGATACAGGCATGATTCTTCTAGTAGTATATGTTGATGATATTCTAATTATAGGAAGTAACATTTCTGGAATCTCAAAACTTAAAGTCTTCTTGAATTCTCATTTCCAGACAAAAGATTTGGGGTCATTAAGGTACTTTCTTGGTATTGAAGTTTTGAGAAGCAAGAAAGGTATTCTTTTGACTCAAAGAAAGTATGTTATTGATCTTTTAAAGGAGACTGGAAAACTTAGAGCTGTGCCAAGTAACATTCCCATGATTTCAAATTCATTCCTAGATCTTGATGCTAGTATGTTTGATGAACTTCCTGATGATTTAAAGAAGAAGATTGATCCAAAAAAATTGAAGTCGTTCCCATTTCCTGATAGATATAGAAGACTTATTGAGAAACTGAATTATCTAATAGTAACTCGTCCTGATATAACCTTCTCAGTCAGTAGGCTCAGCCAATTCATGGCATCACCAACGGTGGCACAATGAGAAGCTTTAGAACATATCTTGCATTATTTGAAAGGTTCTCTAAGTCTTGGTATTCTTTATACAGATTATGGGCATACTAAAATTGAGTGTTTCTGTAATACGGATCATGCAGAATCTAAGGCCACAAGACGATCCACTACAGGTTACTGTGTGTTTGTTGGTGGAAATTTGATATCTTGGAGAAGTAAGAAACAAGGAGTTGTATCAAAATCAAGTGCAGAAGTGGAATACAGAGCCATGTCACAGTCAATACAAGAAATTGTGTGGGTATTTCAACTCTTGAAGGAAATTGGCATTACCACGACATTACCTGCAAAACTATGGTGTGACAATAAAGCAGCACTTCATATAGCATCAAACTCTGCGTTTCATGAACGAACAAAACATATTGAGATTGACTGTCATTTTATTCATGATAAGATCAAAGAAAATATTATATCTACAGGACACATTCAATCTGACGACCAACTGGCAAATCTTCTAACAAAAGCCTTACATGGGATACAGGTTAAATATCTTTATAATAAGTCGGGCATGATCAATATATATGCTCCAACTTGAGGAGGAGTGTTAGAAGTCATAGACGGTGGCATGATATTGTTGAAGAAGCAATACGGTGGAGGAATTCATTGACTATTCTTCACCCACCTTCACCTACTCGTTGAATAACTTCTGTTAATCACGATCACTCTGTCTTCATTTTGTGTATATATATGTATTGTAATCCTCTCATTAAATAGAGTGTAAATATAGTTTCATATGTGCTCTTTTACTTACAGGTTTAATTGGGCGGTGATTTCGATTGGCTTAGTTGGGTCAGGATTTCAAATTTCAAATCCTCCAAAATCACCCTCGTCATCTCTCTTCCTGTTCCTGATATATCATGATCTTATCTTCATCGTCTCATATTTTCTGTCAAAAATGGGCTTTGGGTCACTTACCTCAGGTATGTTTTTATCAATTACCCCTTTTCTGTTTTATTCTTTGACTTGGAATCATCTATAGATGAACTAGAATAGGGTGGGATTTTTACTCCCTGCATATGTTATATGCAGAAAAGTATAACAATATGGCAGTCATAGGATTTAGGGGCCTCCACAAAAAGGTTGGTCAAGAGAGGGAACTCAACTCCCACCTCAAGAAAAAGCTCCTCAAGCCCGGACATGGATGGGAGACCCCTGAGTTCAATGACGAAGTAACCAGTACTCTTCCCTTTGACATTTTGGTTTCTAATGTAAGATAGTGATACAAACAACGTAAAGTTTAGTTTTTAGTCGAAATTCTAGGTATTATCAAGAAAATTATGGAGGATGGAAATAGGAATGAGCGACCTAGTGAACTTGATGAAGTTCTAGGTATGGTGACACCACATGTATTGTATGCTCTCCTGATGTAAATATTAATTATATGATTTCTATTTCATCCAATATTTTCTGTTGCTGACTTACTATATCTATTTCACTATTTGGGCCGGTTTTACTATTTTTTCAGGGATGGCTTAATAATTTCTGATTCTTTTACTATTGCAGTGAAGTACTAGGTGACACTAATTAACAGCACCACTGTTGCAGAGACATCAAATGAGGGATTCGAATTCCATGTGAAAGATATGGTTCTTTTTTACCCTCAAACTCCACTTTTTCTCTAATATTCTGTATGGCTGGATAGGAGCATCCAAATCTAATATTTGATCTTTGAAGCAAAGAGAAGAGAGAAAACAAACAACCCTGGCTTGAAGCATCAGATGATATGGATATGTTTTTGCAGCTATTCTTTCCTTATATTTGGTTTTCTTTACTTTGTGCTCTACATATAATAAATTAGATTTTTATATCAGTTGTACCTTTCCTATTCCTTTCCTTTTATTCTGATTTAATGATCTTATTTTAAGATCTTATGTAATCTGGGGAATTACAACAAAGTAATTTTGTCAAAAAAAAACAAAAGGAAATTACAAAGTGATCATTGATTAAAATGAATTAATATCGTAACGGGTATGGATTTTTTTTTGGGGAGATTTTTAAGGTTTTTATAAAAACAAGAAAAGATATAAAACTCAATCTGTATTCAATCCCCTAAGAAGATGATTTTCATTAATCTTAAATTTGGATGTTGATAACTCCTCATTTTATGGATATAAACATTTTTATTTATTATTATTTTTTTGATAATATAAATATTTAAATGTACAAATTAGATAACTAATGCAGCCTCTATATATAAATATTTCAAAATCTTGATATAGAATGAATAAATTCAAAATGGCATCGCATTGTTTAAGGCAAGTGTAGAAAACATGAGTGGTTTGTCTTGTTCTATAAAAATCGGGTAAAGAACCCATTGATATTACTAATATTTTTTACAGGAAACAAAATTGAAATAATTTTAAGTAGTCGGCGTGGAAGTGCGAGGGAAAATTAAGCGGCTTACTCAGATTTGTTTCTTCTTTCTCTCTTCTTGCATTCCTGAACTCCCTCTTTCTTACCTTCTTTCTTTCACCTTTTAAGGTACACAAATCCTTGTGACGAGGGGAAAAAAAAAGGAAGGTACAGAAATCGGCGTCTCAATGTTTTTCGTTTGGCATTATTCATGCCTAAATTGAAAGTTAATATTCTACGATCGTAGCATTCCTTTTTGCCTGTCTGGATGATTTCAGAAATAGAATTTCTTGTTAGGTTTTTATTTTGGTATTTCTTCTGGATGCATTATCCAGTACGATTGTCGAACCCAATGAATATTAACACTATGGGTTTTTTCTTGATTTAGGTCTTATTTTGGTATTCCAGTTTTTTATCTGCTTTCTTATGTATTTCACATGTAGGTGTTGATTTTAAGGTCAAGAATGTGACTTTAGGCGGTAAAAAGCTTAAGCTTGCCATTTGGGATACAGGTACTAACTATTATTTTATCAGTATTCTATTTCCTAATGTTTCACATCATACATTTTTAAACAAGAAATTGTTTTATGAGATTGCTGATATCGTGTTCAAATCATCATGGATAGATTTCAACCCTAACAAGTTCTTACTTCTTACTAAAAGGGGCACAGGGGATCATCATGGGAAAGTTTCTACCCTCTAGTTTCTGAATATCTTTCCTATATACAAAATATTATCGTCTGGATTTTATTATATGTGCATGTAAATCTGTTGTAGACTGCATTCTACTGATAAAAAATGGTTTCGACAAATAATTGTTGAGTCAGTGCTTTTAATGGCCAGAATTAGAACACCTGCAATATGAGAAGAAGAAAATGTTGTGTGCGGTTAATTGTCTAAATATATGGTGTAATTTTCCTCCGGGAAATATATATCATTTATAAACGAAAGTTTGTTCTAATTATTTACTTATCAGCCTATCTAAGATTTAGTTCTGTTGTCTAGGTTTTGGCATAATATTATCTTGCATTTATGTTTTATTACATCATATTGAAAAATTTAAATTATTTATGTCCTTGAAACAATTTCACTACATACTAGCAGTACGAGACACTTGCATTACCGGAAACTCATTTTGGCCTGTTAGGAAAGTTTATTTTCTTTTATCTATTTGATTCGTGGAAATTTAATAATCAGACTGGAATTCTTCCTAAGACGTAAAATGTTGGTTGGTTTCATTGTGTAATGATATGGATATTTGAATTAGATGTGATAGATTAGATTGCCATGGGTTAGGGGCAAATATTCTCAGCCCTCTAGATTCGTACTAGAATTTCCGTTTTGCATTTGCTACTAATTCTATATTTGATTCCTTTTGCTGCTGCAGTTTATGATGTAACTAGACAAGAAATATTTTACAAATTTATCTGAAATATGGGTAAAGGAAATAGATCTTTATTCAACAAATCAGGACTGCATCTAGATGCTTGTTGGGAACAAAGTGGATAAGGTATCTTTTAGGAACCTTATAAACATAAGCCTTTTCTTTTTAAGAAGCTTTGAACCTCGTCTTGATCAATAAATCATTTTCTAAAACTGATTCATAGTTAACGCATAATATTAGGGAAAATGAGTTGTTTCTTTCTGTTTGGCCAAGGCATTCAGATTACGTGGTGCTGATGCACCCAAATATTTCTAATATTTAGATTGATTAGCAATTTAGATTTTTTATTTGATTACAATTTAATCTAAAAATTATTGCATAAACAACATTTTTCATCCCGAAAAGAAAAGAAGAAGAAACTAATTAACATTAACCGTGCAAAAGTAATATAATCATATATCATCACTATAATAAGAGCATTTTTCAAGTGGAAATTTATTTGTAATGAAAATTATGTTCATAACAAAATACATCTTCAAATGAAACATCTCATACACTTTCTACATCAAAGGGGTGAAAAAAATGCCAACTCAAAGCATGAAAAGCACCACCACCACGACGATTACGACTAAGTCCATTTTCCTTGGAATTCTCATAATAGTCCTTCAAATTTGTCTTCACTCCGAACTCATTAGTGAATGTTGTAGCAAGCAGAATATACTTCATCAGATAAGAAGGACATAACTCAAATGAAGCATATGAAGCGTATTTATCAAAACTGTTTCCTAATACGACAATGTTGCTCAATAAGCTTGATTTCCAATTTGCTTGTAAAAGGTGGTCGTATAACGTTATTGGACAATGTGGCATGAAAAATATAGTTGGTTTCGAAGCCTTCCTCTTGCCATCTTCATTAAATTGTAAAACTGAACAACCAAGAGCTTCTAAAATTTGGCATTCATTCATCGAAAGAGCGGGATCAAATACTTCAATATCTCCAATCCATTTAAAATCTCTTCTCATCAAGATTGCAAGGCTAAGTTGATACTTCGGATTCTCCGATAATTCAAAGTTACCAATACCATAAATTACCATGTTCATTGTTGAATCTGACCCCAAAACCATATGTAAGCGTTCATAAATTTGTGGGGTTTGTAGTTGATCTTTGAAGTCATGATAAAATTGAGAGCTCTCCGTTTTATTTATACATCTTTTTATTTTCTCCATTAATGCTTTTTCTTTGTTGGGATCCATGTGTGAGTATGGCGGAGCCCATGGTTCTGGTGTTTCCTCCAAAATTTCTTCATTGCAGTGACTCATTTCTTTAGAAAGAATTTTGGAAGTATTTGGCCTGCGGGTGAAAAATTAAAACGAAAGATTAGGGTAAGATCATATATAAAATCCGGTTAAAGATATTATGTACATATAAACTTGTATGGAATAAATTTAAAGAAATTAGCTACATATCATATCACCTGTCTTTATCGTCTAAATTTAAAAGCACTTTTTAAAAAATAAACAATATAAAAAATTATTTGTCCGCTTTCGAAATTGTCCTCTTTAGAACCTATTTTCCTTGTGGTTTTAAAATGCGTTAAGAGGAAGGGTTTTCATAGGAAGACTTCACAATCCACCCATAGAGGCATATCATTCTCACTAACACATTGACCCAAACCTGACTCTGATACATCTTGATTGAATTTTTCATTATAGAGTATACAACTTTACAAGCTAGTTACACATGGATCCGAGCGTGACTCTAATACCACCTTATTGACATTTTTGTAACAGAGTATACAACTTTACAAACAGTTTTGCATAGCATATATTATTTAAAGTCGAGTTACAAAATCTTGTGTTCCAAAACATGTATAAAAACTATTGCTTATTACCTCAATTCTTAAGGTAGCCTCACCAACTCTATAATCTTGTGGATTTTTATGGTACAAACTCACTATCTGTTTCTCAGAATAATTATTTCACTTGGAAGGTCTTGTCCACGGAACAAAGTTTGTGAAGGGTGTTCTCTGATCAGGAAAAGTTATGAGTACAAAATCTATCTCAGAAAGTTAAGCTCCTAAAAAAAAATAATGAACGATTGTATGCTCACCACGCTGCAAGTTGAAAAGAAGCGAAATGGGCTGGAGGATTATATACTTTATTAGAGGAAGTGATGGCGGCAAAAATTAAAGAGATAAAGGGGTGGGGTGTTTAAAATTTAAATGAAATAATTTGAATGGTACTTAGAACTGTTTGTTTAATCATAAAAATATGTGATTTTTAGGTGGTTTAAAAACTTTATAAAAGATTATTTGTTTGCGTGGATATTTTAATTTTTTTTCCAATGACATGCGTAGATATTTTATAAAAGTCATAAATCATTAGCTATTTAATCTCAATTATGAAAAAGTATTATTTAGTTATTTTAAATTTTTTTTCCACGAAACCTAACCAGCTCTCAAAGTCCTCTGATATACAAATTATGATTTTTTTTTTTTGAAAATCAAATCATTTTAAGTTTAAATTAAAGTTTATGAGAGAAATTTAATTCATATGGCCGTTAAATCAATCGATTTTATTTTATTTATAAACTTTAAAAGATCGAATATTAATTAAAAGATGATAAATTTTATTTAAGGACTGACATTGCAAAAGTCAAAAGAAAAGCTTTCTTGTGTCTTTTTATTTAACTAATATCAATAATTCCTCCAATTTCTTTTATAAGGTACTTTTATTTTTATGAAATTTAAAACATTAATTAAATATAATTTTCACAATTTTTTTATTAGTATAGTTATTGGAGAAAAGAGAGGATTAAAAAAAAAGTTAAAACATATATGTTTGTTCATATGGGTTTACAATAATTTTCACTTTAGTCTCTTAGTTTATAAAGTGTACTTGTTTCTTCGTTCTCTCATCTTGCATTCCTGAATTCCCTCTTATCCCCTTCTTTCTTTCTACAGAAATCCTTTTGACAAACAAGAAAAAACACAGGAAGGTACAGAAATCGCCGTCTCAATGTTTTTTGTTTCGAATTATGCATGCCTAAACTCAATTGATTTTTGAAAGTTAATTCTACGATCGTTGTATTCCTTTTTACCTGTCACCTGGATAATTTCAAAGATAGGATTTCTTGTTAGGATTTTGTTTTGGTACTGCTTCGGGCTGCAATTTTGCCTTCTTGCATTGATTTTAAAATAGTGGGATCGTTTTATCAACAAATTGTTGGTTGAAGTGAGGCGGTTGGGGGTTTTACTCTAAAAGAGAAAAACATAAATTCGAATCCTGAAAAACACACATGTTAGAAGAAAAGAGAGCCCTTTAACCTTCAAGCTTCGATGGAGAAATTTTTAATCAAATAAAAAAAAAATAGCGCCATCATTGTGCATTTGGCGTCCTTTAGGGCTTGTTTGGTCTGAGGGGAGGGGAGAGAAAGTGGGCGGAGGGAAAAATTTTTTTAGTTGAATTTAAAAAAATTGGAGAAGTGGGGTTAAAATTTTTTAATTAATTTTTCTTACTCTTTTATCTTATATATTCTCTTTATTAAAATTTTACTACCCCACTTCTTTAATATTTTAAAATTCAACTCATAAAAATTTTCCCTCCCCTCCCTTCCCCTCCAAATCCCTCACACCAAACAAACCCTTAGGCCTTGTTTGGTTCAATAGAGGGGAGAGGAAGGGAGGTTAAATGAGGGGAGGTGGGAGGAGGGGGGAGGAGGTTATAAGCTTTGTTTGGTTGGATGGGAGGGGAGGGGAAGAGAAGTTTCTTGTTTGGTTCAGGAGAGGAAGGGAGGTAAGCTAATTAAATGTTGACAAATATACCCTTAATACTTTATTTAAATATCAAAGATATTATTTCATAAGTTATAAATCGCAAAAACCTATTACCTCACTTATATATAATTAAAAAAACTTATATATATTTAAAATGATGCTTTTATTAATTTTAATATGTTAATTCATCAAATTTAATATATTTTTTAAATTTAAATTTAAATCTAAATCCTAAATCAAATTATAATCCTAAGATAAAGAAGATAATTTGGGTATAATTCATCCTATATTATTGAGATATTTGTGATTACGTTAAAAACATACAAACGTATCTAATTTATCTAAGATTATCTTAAGTATATACTTGTGATTATATTATAACAGATAAAACACATTCAATTAGAAAATAAACCATCGAATTTATCTAAAATTGATGTATCACGAGGGAGGAAGACGGCTGATTTGAATGCAGAGAGCTTAATAATATTTAGCACGATATGATTTTGATTAAATAGATTTGATTAGATATTATTTAGATAGATTTTATGATTTATTTGGCTAATACTAATAATAATCATATGGGGTTTATAATCATATGGATAAACTTGGGATAATTAAAAATTAATATGGGTATTTTAGTCAAAATGAGATATAATATTTCTCATCCCTCCAAAAAACCCCAAATTTGGAGGGTTGCAGAAGGAGGGGAGAGAAGCACTAAAAGACAAAATTTCTCCCCTCCCCTCCCTCCCATTTTTCCCAACCAAACACGCTCACCCCCACGGCACACCTCCCTTCCCCACACCTCCCCTCCAAAAACCTCGAACCAAACAATGCCTTAGGGAAGGGAGTGATGAGAGGAAAGGAGACGCTAGGCCAATTTTGTTTTCGGAATGTGAATTATTAATTATTAAAATTAAAATAAATATGTGAAAAAAATTTTATCTAAATTTACAGAAAAATGTTTAAAAAACACTATTTTACACTTTTCAAATCAGCACTATATGGCAGCTAGTTAGATTAAAATGCAATGACTTATTTCTACACATAGATCATACGACGTGCTGTAGATACACTCAATAATTTCTCCATATTCATGTGGAAATGTAATGTCCTATTGATTAGCAATTTAGATTTTAGATTTAATTGCATTCTCAATAATTTTTATGCCAATTTAATTTAAAAATTGCCTGCATAAACTACACTTTTTCAACATTAACAGTATAAAAGTAATCATACATCGTATGCTATTTGTAATGAAAATTATTGTGTTCAACGGAATGATACATCTTTGAAACATTTTATATACTTTCTACATAAGACGGCTAAAATAGTGCCGACTCGATTTATGAAAAAATCACCACCACGACGTACGATTAAGTCTATCATCCTTGGAATCTTCATAATAGTCTTTGAAATTTGTCTTCACCTTCAACTCATCGGTGAATGTTACAGCAAGCAGAATATACTTCATCAGATGAGGCGGGCATAACCCAGATGAAATATAATTATCAAAACTGTTCCCTTATACGACAATGTTGCTCAACAAACTAGATTCCCAATTTTCTTGTAAGAGATTGTCGTATAACGTTATTGGACAACGTGCCATGAAAAACATTGTTGGTTTCAGAGCCTTCCTCCTGCCATATTCATTACTACTATGTTGTAAAACTGAACAACGAACCAAGAGCTTCCAAAATTTGGCACTCGTTCAATGAAAGAGCTGGATCAAATACTTCAATATCTCCAATCCATTTAAAATCTCTTTGCATCAAATTTGTAAGGCCAAGTTGATATTTTGGATTCTCATATGAATCAAATTTACCAATACTATAAATTACCACTTTCATTGTCGGATATGACCCCAAAACCATATGTAAGCGTTCATAAATTTGTGGGGTTTGTAGTTGATCTTTGAAGTCATGATAAAACTGAGAGCTCTCAATTTTATCTATACATCTTTTTATTTTCTCCATTAATATTGTTTTTCCTTTGTTGTGATCCATGAACGAGTCGGCCTGTGGTTCTAGTCTTTCCTTCAGTATTTCTTCTTTACGGTGACTCATTTCTTTAGGAAGAATTTTGGAAGTATTTAGCCTGTGTGTAAGAAAATTTAAAAGCAAAATTAGACTAAGATCATATATAAAATCTAGTTAAAGATATTATATACAAGATATAAAATTAAAAAATTAGTCACATATCACCAATCTTTATCATCTAAATTCAAAATCATTTTAAAACGCATATTAGAGTGGAGGTATTTTGACCTTTAAAAGGTCCCTTTGTTCCCCTCTTCAGTATCTAGTTAATATGAGACTTCACAATCCTATTCTTTATCATCTAAATTTAAAATCATTTTAAAATGTATTAAGAGAGGAGGTATTCTGACCTTAAATGGGTCCTCTATTCCTCTCTTTAATTAATGTGAGACTTCACAGTACTAATCTTTATCATCTAAATTCAAAATCATTTTAAAACGTACCAAGATGAGAAGTATTCTGACCTTTAAATGGGTCATCTGTTCCCCTCTCCAGTTAATATATGACTTCACAATACTAATCATTGTCATCTAAATTCAAAATCATTTTAAAACACATCAAGATATGAGGTATTCTAACTCATAAAGGGTCATTTGGTCCCCTCCCCAATTAATGTGGGACTTCACAATACTAACATATATCATCTAAATTCAAAATCATTTTAAAACGTACCAAGATGAGAAGTATTCTTACCTTTAAATGGGTCTTCTATTCCCCTCTCCAGTTAATATGTGACTTCACAATAATAATCATTATCATATAAATTCAAAATCATTTTAAAACACATCAAGATATGAGGTATTCTAACTCATAAAGGGTCATTTGGTTCCCCTCCCCAATTAATGTGGGACTTCACAATACTACCATTTATCATCTAAATTCAAAATCATTTTAAAACTTATCAAGAAGAAAGGTCTTCTAACCCTTAAAAGGGTCTCTATTCCCTTTTCTAGTTAATGTGTGACTTCACAGTCTACCCATAACACAAGTTTCACATGGCTTATAAAAAAGTTGAGTTACAACCCTTATGTTCCAAGACATGCATATAAAGTCATTTAACATTGCTTACCTCGATTCTAGGGTAACCTCACAAGCTCTATGATCTTAAGGATTCTTATTGTCCAAACTCACTATTTGTTTCGTGAATAATTATTTCGCTTGGAAGGTCTCGCCCACATAACAAATTTTGTGAAGGGTGCTCTGTGGGCAAGAAAAGTTACTAGTACCAAATGGATCTCTGAAAGTTATCCTCGTAAAAAAAAATTAAGGAACGATGCAAATTGAAAAGAAGAGAAATGGGCTGAAGAATTATATACTTTATTAGAGGAGGGAATGGCGGTAAGTTAACGAGATAAAGGGGTGGGGTGTTTAAAATTAAATGAAATAATTTGAATGTTTAAAAACTTTATAAAATATTATTTGTTGCGTAGATATTTTATTCTTTTTCAATGACATGCTTAGATATTTTATTAAAGTCATAAATCATTAGCTATTTAATCTCAACTATAAAAAATTATTATTTAGTTATTTTTAAAAAAATTCCACGAGACATATAACTAGCTCTCAAACTCCTCTGATGCACAAATTATGATTATTTCGGAAAATCAAATAATTTTAAGTTTGAATTAAAGTTTATGAGAGAAATTTAATTCATATGGCCGTTAAATCAATCAATTTTATTTTTATTTTGAAGATTTAAATGTCAAATTTTAATTAAAAACGGATCAGTTTAATTTAAGGATCGAGTGATTGACACGGCAAAAGTCAAAAGAAAAGCATTCTTGTGACATTTTATTAAATATCAATTTTTCCTCCCATCTTTTTTATAAGGTACTGTTATTTTTTATGAAATTTAAAACATTAGTTAAATATAATTTTCACAATTTTTAGTATATTTTATTGGAGAAAAGAGAGGATTTAAAAAAAAAAAAGCTAAAAGATATATGTTAGGTCCTATAAATTTATATTAAGGGAAAATTAGGGAGGAGAACCAAGGAAACACAATATTTATTAATAAAGAACTTAAAAATTGTAATTATTTGTTAAAAAGGTTATAATTATTTTGAAGGACCAAAAATTAAAATATAAATATTCAATTACGAAATTATCCCTGTCTAAACTTCCTGCATCTTTCCTAACCCCATCTCAACATCTCAACTATTTGAGGGTTAGTTATTAATTGGTGTTCCTTTGTATGTCCTTAAATTGGATTGGCTATAAATTAGATAAAGGGTAAAAATATAAAAATATTATTAAAGATAAATTATAAATATTTTATTAAATTTGATAAAACTCAGGTAAAGGACCAATTTATATTACTAATATATTTTCTTACATGAAACAAAATTGAAATAATTTTAGGAAAAATTAGGGAGAATGACCAACAGACCAAGGAAGAAAAATAATATTTATTGTGGAAAACCATAAAACTTGTAATTATTTTGAAGAACCAAATGATAAAATATAAATTTCAAAAGACTAAAATACCAATAACTACACCTTTTATATTCCCTCTAACGGCATATCAAATTCAATAGTTAGTGCATTTTCTTATTTCCCATTAGCCCTTGCTCACCTTATAAGAAGATAACATAAATTTAAATCTTAAAAAACGTATTTTATTGATAGGGGTGAAAATAAAAGGAGAAACTTGATCAAATTAGGCGAAAAAAACCATCATGTGAAACTGATTTGTATAGCTCATTAGGATTCTAAAAATGCTGACTGGACAAAAAGAAGAAAAAATATAAGGAAAAAAAATACAAACTGATGGAAGGAAGTCTTGCTCAACGGTTCCTTCTGGTCTCTCTCCAAGAAATTGGCAGCTTGAATGCACTGCCGGATAGTTACTTGTAGTTGTCGGGCTCATTTCCTTGACTGAAAATAGAGGAGGCTTGACAATAATCCAACGAAGTATTGACCATAGGCACTTGTAATGAACTGCATACTGTTGTGATGAATGACTTCGATTTCCATTTCCACCCAAAATGTGCATTAGAGTAAGAGAACCTAAAGAAAGTACCAACATAAAAAATAGAGAAAATCTCTCAAAAAGAACTTTAAAAATGGGAAAAGGCAAAAAAGTGTTCTGAAATTATATATTCTAAATAAGTGATAGTGCTGAATTGGAATATTAAAATTTGAGTTAAAATGACAGATTTGGACCTGTGATGATAAAAGAAAAGAAGTTGGTAACAAAAGAAGAAGGTGACGCGATACAGGATCAAGTCAGCACGAGAGGGAACATAAGTGGAAGCCGAGACAAACAAGAGTGAGGTATGTACTTTATTGAGTCGACAATGTTCTTCCCCCGCGTGGTCAAGCTGAAGCAAAATTATTTTCGCCTTCATTTGGGTGGGAATCTTTGATTTGGGTGCGGGGTATTATGGTTGGAAGAACATGAATGTTGATGAGTGGTTTGGGGAAAAAATGTAGATGATGCCTGAAGCTGGGAGGAGATTGGGATGGTTCATGATGTGCAGTTTTAGGCTTGTAGTTGAAGAGAATAAATAAGGCGGATTTTGTAGGAAACAAGTAAGATAAAATTAAGAAACCCTAATATAGATTTGTGAAAGATTGAAGTAGCCATTTAGTTTTGTTTTTCTAAACTAACAGTGTATTATTTATTTGTTGCATGAGGCATAAAAAAATGGATGGTAATATTGGGTCAAGCTGTGTAAAGGAGTTGTTTTATTATTTTCATGTAGAGGGAAATTTGAACGTAATAATGACGGTGAAATTAAATATATTAGAGGTAGTGTGAAGGTAAAGCTAATAAAAGATGGGATAAGAGTGGAAGATTTAAGAGAAATCATATCAAGATTGACAGGTCATGAAGGAAGCAGTTGTGACATTAAATACACAGTAATGTTTGATGAGAGGACATTAATTGATCTTGACAATGATGGTGAAATTGAAAATCTATTTAGGTTCAATGAAAGCACTGCCCATATGTTTGTATCCCAAATAGAGAATGCCAATGAATCTTTGCCAATGAATGGCACATATTTGTAAGTTCGTAAAATTTTGTTCATTTCTAAGTTGATAATAAGTTATAAAGTGTTGTAATTGTTGTATGTAGGAGTCACAAATTCTTGCAACGGTCATCGAAAGCAGAGGTATCTCCCATGACAAATAGCAATGATCTTGAGGCCCTATCTTTTGAAATTGGTGGTGGGTGTATAACTTATGAGACAAAGCAGACAAATTGTAGTAACACGAGCTATTTAAAATGGTCTAGAGTAATTTCCGGGGTAGGTTAGCATTTTGCTCATGCTGATGCATTAAGAGAAGCTTTGTAAATATATAGCATTGCCCACAAGTTTGTGTATAAATATGATAAGAATAGCAAAGACAAGATGTGTGTCAATTTTAAAGTAGAGGATTGTCCTTGGAAATTATGTGCGTCTACAGTTGGTAAGAGTTATGGAATACTGTGTGACCAAATTTATAAAAAATCATGTTCATTCAGCTTAAGATAATTTGCAAGTGAGCAGGCATGGTGCAATATCTACTTTGACATCATCAATAATAATCGACGAGGTTATGAACCATACCAAAAGCGTCCAACTAAGATTATGAAGACACTACAAAGGAAATATGGTGTAAAGCTAACATATAAACAGGCATATAGGGTAAAGAAAAAGGCAATGGAAGACATACATGAAAGACTGGAACAATTATACATGTTAATCCCATGGATATGCCAAAAATTGAAAGAAACTAATGATAAAACAATTGCTGAATGGGTAGCACATGATTGCAGGTTTGAAAGAATTTTCATTGCGTATGGATCATGTATACAGATTTTCATGGGAGGTGCAAAACATGTACTATTTATTGTTGAAACTCATTTAAGTGGGTCATATAAAAGGACTTTACTTATAGCTTCAGCCTATGATACGGATAATGAATTGTTGTCGTTTGCAATAGCAATTGTTAGAAGAGAGACACTAGACAACTAGACTTGGTTTATGCATATGATTAAAAGGATTGTTGGTTCCATGGAGTTGACAATTGTGTCAGATCGCCACAATGGCATAATAAGAGTTGTTGAAGCAATATTTGGAGGACTTCGTCATGCATTTTGTTATAGACATGTTGAGGAGAACTTCAGTACAGAGATACAGAAAATAAATAGGGGCAAGAGGAAGACAAGTACGCAATCAAAGGAGAATGGACTAATGCTTCTTGACAAGATTGCATATGACAGGCGTGTGGATGACTTTGATAAAGCAACAGAACATATGCGAGAGCACTGTCAAGAGTTGACCTACATTATATTTCCTCTCCTTGACCATCCACGTATTGAATGATTCGGCAATATTGATTGTTATGTTATCCCATCATTTGTATGGGAAATTACTAAGAGCTCACCTATCATCATCATTTGTATGGGAAATTACTAAGAGCTCACCTATCATCATCATTTATATGGGAAATTACTAATTGCTACTTTCTCACGAGGTGCATGAATTAATTGACCTATATTATACTTCCTCTCCTTGACCATCCACGCATTGAATAATTCGGCAATATTGGTTGTTATGTTATCCCATCATTTGTATGGGAAATTACTAAGAGCTCACCTATCAACATCATCATGATTGTTAATCCATTCATATAACTCTTAACAGTGCTCTCGCATCTGTTCCGTTGCTTTATCAAAGTCATCCAAACACCTGGCATATGCAATCTTGTCAAGAAGTATCAATCCATCCTCCTTTGATCCGGTACTTGTCTTCCTCTTGCCCCTGTTTATTTCAGTGTCTCTGCGCTGAAGTTCTCCTTAATATATCTATAACAAAATGCATGACAAAACCCTCCAAATATTGCTCCCACAACACCTATTATGACATTGTGACGATTTGACACAATTATCAACTCCATGGAACCAATAATCCTTTTAATCATATATATAAACTAAGTCCAATAGTCCAATACCTCTCCCTTCACAATTGCTATTGCAAACGGCAACAATTCATTATTTGCATCATAGGCTAGAGCTGCAAGTAGAGTCTCCTTATATAACCCACTTAAATTAGTTCCATCAACATATAATACATGTCTTACATCTCCCATGAAACCATGTATACATAACCCATATGCAATGAAAACTCTTTCAAACCTGTAACCATGTGCTAACCATTCATTAACTGTTTTATCATCAGTTTCCTTCAACATTTGACATATCCATAGGATTAACATGTATGATTGTTCTGGTCTTCCATGTATGTCTTCTATTGCCTTTTTCTTTGCTCTATATGCCTATTTATATATTAGCTTCACACCATACTCCCTTTCCAATGTCTTCATAATCTTAATTGGACGCTTCTCGATATGGTTCATAACCTCGCCGATTATTATTGATGATGTCAAAGTAGATCTTGCACCATGTCCGCTCACTTGCAAATGATATTGAGCTAAATGAACATGATCTTTTATGAATTTGGTCACACACAGTATTCCAGAACTCTTACCAACTGCAGACACACATAATTTCCAAGGATAACCCTCTACTTTATGATATGAATTTGTAAAGATTGTAATTGTGAATCTGTGAATCCCTAATCCCTAAATTGTGTCCCTAGTTAATTAGATAGGATTAGGATTAGTTAAGTGCAAATCTGCCCCTGAATTAGTTAAGTGCAGATCTGCCCCTGAATCCCTCGGCTCTATATATAAGAGCTATTGTCACTATTATTGGTTGTTGTTGACTCAGATAATAAAGTATATGTTCAGCAACCACGTGTCCCTCTCTTTCCCTCTCAGAATCTCTGTTCTTCTCTTCTCTGTTCTCTCTCTTCTGTTCGACTATTCTGTTTCTTTTCATCTAATCCATCTTTCCCTCTCCTTCTACCTATTTCACTTCGATTCTGGGCAAATAATTCCAGAATCTTAACACTTTACAATTGACATACATCTTATCCTTGCTATTCCTATCATATTTATACACAAACTTGTGAGCAATGTTATACCTATACAGAGCTTCTCTTAATGCGTCAGCATGAGCAAAATGCTAACCCACCCCAAAAATTACTCTAAATCATTTCAAATAGCTCATGTCGATACAATTTGTTTGCTCTGTCTCATAAGTTATATACTCACCACCGATTTCAAAAGACACGGCCTCAAGATCATTGCCATGTGCCATAGGAGATACCTCTGCTTCCGATGGCCATTGCAAGAATCTGTGACTCCTACATACAACAATTACAACACGTTATAACTTACTATCAATTTGGAAATGAACAAAATTTTACAAACTTACAAATCTGTGTCATTCATTGGCATTCTCTATGTGGGATACAAACACATGGGCACTGTTTTCATTGAACCTAAATAGATTTTCAATTTCACCATCATTGTCAAGATCAATTAATGTCCTCTCATCAAACATTACTGTGTATTTAATGTCACAACTGCTTCCTTCATGACCTGTCAATCTTGATATGATTTCTCTTAAATCTTCCACTCTTATCCCATCTTTTATTAGTTTTACCTTCCCACTGCCTCCAATATATTTAATTTCATCGTCATTATTATGTTCAAATTTCCCCTACATGAAAATAATAAAACAACTCATTTACACAATTTGACCCAATATTACCATCCATTTTTTTACGCCTCCTACAATAAATAAATAACACATTGTTAGTTCAAAAAAGAAAAACTAAATGGCTACTTCAATCTTTCACAAATCTATATTAGGGTTTCTTAACTTCATCTTACTAGTTTCCTACAAAATACACCCTATTTTTTCTCTTCAACCACAAGCCTAAAACTACACGTCATGAACCATCCCAACTTCCTCCCAGCTTCAGGCATCATCTACATTTTTTCCCCAGACCACTCATCAACATTCACGTCCTTCCAACCACAATACCCCGCACCCAAATCAAAGTTTCCCACCTAAATGAAGACGAAAATAATTTTGCTTCAGCTCGACCACGAGGAGAAAGAACATTGTCAACTCAATAAAGTACATACCTTACTCCTATCTATTTCGGCTCCCACTTACATTCACTCTCGTGCTAACCTAACCCTGTATCGCGTCACCTTCTTCTTTTGTCAGCAACTTCTTTTCTTTGATCATCACAGGGCCAAATCTATCATTTTATCTCAAATTTTAATATTCCAATTCAGGCACTAACACTTATCTAGAATATATAATTTCAAAACACCTTTTTATTTTTTCCCATTTTTGAAGTTCTTTTTGAAAGATTTTCCTTATATTTTATAAGTTAGCTTTTAAGATATAAAAAACTTGCATAAATTTATAATTTGACTAGAGGGCATTTCTTATTCATAAATCATAAAGTAATATATTATATTCTTTTATCAGAAAAACTGAAAAAGTATCTCACCTGTGGTCGTTGGGTTGGCTTCGTATAATTTCAATATTACAATTACAAGGCTATTAAATTTGGCCATCCTTTGCAGATGAATGTAATTTACAGTGGGCTTAATGGCCCATTAAAACAATTTGCTGACTACTCTCTCTCTCTCTCTCTATATATATATATATATGCATGTATAAAATATCTGATGTCAGAATTAAAAGATAATGACAGAAAAAAAAAAACTTGAAAATTGTAAAATCTTAAATCAGATATTTTTAATAAAATGAATTGTAAATTTACTTACCAAGTTTTGTGATTACTTCATCAATTCTTGATAATAAATTTGATTTAAAATTTTGTAATTTTAAAATTCTTTTTTTTATCATTTTTTTCTAGAATCAAAGCTCTTCTCTCTCTCTGGAATCAATGACATTTCTCGCCAAGCTATTGAAACCGCACTGGTTAATAAACTAGTCAAGACAATGCTTTAAATTGGAAGTCAACTTGAGATCAAACTAATCATAATTAAAATAATATCTGAATAAAAAACATTAATCTACAATTTTTTACTACTAAACAATAAAATTTTTTAATATACTTTTTCATCTGATTTTTCCAAAAAAAAAAATCTCTGAAAGAAAAATCATAACATAGTTCTTGAATTGGTACATGATACTGACTTCATCAGCTTTACCTCATCAATAAAAATTAGTCAAAGAGATTGAAGTTTTGCAAAAAGAATGAATATATGACATACGATAATCCATTATCTTGAGAAAAAAAAGATTCTCGCATAGAAAATAAGGCGCCACTTGCTGATCACTAAGAGCATAAGCTTAGAGACCAAACAACCTCATACTGCCTTTTAGTTATATGAGTTTGGATTAGCTAAAAATTAGTACTTTTACATTTTACTAAACAAAACTCTTCTCACATATTTTCTAAGTGCATTGCAAAATCACTTAAAATAAGTTCATCCGAACAAGCACTAAAGACAAAAGTTTCGCTCTCCTAGGGTTTTCAACCTTCATACATTTTTCAGGATAAAATCAGCATGATACATAGAGTTTATCCTTAAAATTTTCAGATTGATATTATCTGCATGCTCGTGATTCTTTATGTTCCTTTAATTAATTAGCACCCTGGGTCATCACCATTAAGAATATTAGAACCGCTACAATAATGTTTAGCATGCTAGTTAGTCTAACCTTTAAAGGGAATTAAATAATATAGTTCTTCTGCATAATTTAAAAAATCAACGGGGTGAAGAAGGTGCTCCAAGAAATTTAAGGACCAACCCAAGAAAAAGAATCTAAATTTCAACCCAATCATGAAGCATGTGTGCAGACAAGAAAAGCTACCAAATGCTTCACCAAGATATGCAGAAGTAAAAAATATCATGGCAAAGAGAAAACGAACTACCAAAATGACAATCATGATGGGTTGAGAGCATGAAGGATTAACCAAAATATTTATGCTAAGAGAAGAACTAACCTGTGATTAGAGAATGAATCGTCTCGTGATTATGACTAAAGATCCTTTCAGTGTTAAGAGCAGCAATAAGTACTTTTCCACCATCTCTATTGCCAGAATAAAAGACATGTTCAGAAGGACCAAATGAAAAGTCATCCATTGTTGAGGGTAATACTACATTTCTTAGTAGTGTTCCTCTAGATAAGCTTCAAACCTTAAAAAAAATTATAGATAGATAGATAGATAGCAGCGCTATATCAGAAAACAATATTTAAGAGGAAAAACATAGATGCCAAGAGTCATAGCCAATTAATGTGAGAACACACCAAACAACAAAGAAAGCAAAAATATAAATATGTGTGGGTGTGTGTATTATGAAATTAAACAACCATAATATTTACAATTAAAAATCCCCAATATCGACTTTGATAAATGTAAAGAACAATGGACACAAATCTAACAGCAAATTAGAGTCCCTTCGAAGTGTAGTTCATACAGGTGACCCTTGGAACAATGTTAGTCACCAATCCCTCACTTTTGAAAGGAAAAAACAAAAATATTATGATGAATTTCTTAAATAACATGATACCATAAAACAGACACCAAAAAAAAAGCAAAACAAAACAAAAGCATACCAAATCTTACAGGTCCTGTTTTAAATCAGAGACAAATGCTCTCAATGAATGTGTTATTCCAATGAATAAAGAGTACAATTTATAGGCTCCAAAGGAGGGGAAAGGGACGTCTCCATTGATTTTCCTCTCCATTTACTCTCCATTGAGTGTATCAACCATTAAATCAACTTTCAATGGTTGAGATTTACCATGATAGATTTTTATTATAATGTTATTCTTTACATATTATTAAATCTCAACCATTGAAAGTTGATCTAATGGTAGATACACTCAATTGAGAGTAAATGGAGAAGGAAATCAATGAAGACGCTCTTCTCTCCCAAAGGAGAGCCCTCATAAAGAAAGGAATTAAAAATAAGGATTACAATCACTCATCATAATATCAAGATCCTTCCTAAACCAGAGGGGCTATAATCAAGGGATATAATAGGATACTAGAATCATGGGATCCTAATTTATTTCCTAATATTCTAACAGGTCCTATCCTCTGTGTCAGAAATTTTAACTGCATTGCATGCTCCATAACCAATAACAATATCAGTTGCTGGTAAGGAGTGCTCTGAAAAAATATGTTCATGAAGATGACCTGCTTCCTGCCTTCTTAAATCATCAAATATCCTGAACCAAGGCTTTCTTCAGCAAGCTGTCTAAAAACTTCATTTCCAGTTGCCATCCAAGATCGAATCCCAAGAGTTAGTCAGTCAAATAATTTTGTGATTCTGTTACATTCACTTCACCTTTCTTAGAGTTAATAACTTCATTTCCAATTGCAATCCAAGATCAAACTCCAAGAATTCGAAAAGGACCCATAAGTTTGGACACTTACATGATGGCTAAAGGTACTGGCTAGTCCACTTTTATAAATATCAATATAAATAAAATCTATAGAAATTCACACTATTCATAAGCTTCAATACATGAAGTAGAACGTGATCCTTCTCTGTTTGAAAGCAAAGGATGTGTTCAGAGTATCTTTAGACATTCCCAGGGGCAACTAATCAGCTAGCTAAGCAGATCTAACTAATGAAATGGTTTGTCTTTGATTTAGGCTGCCCGCATAGAATGAATGTCAGTCAATACCCAAAAACATTACATATATTCGCCAGGAAAATATTAAAAATATACGCAATCAATTTAACCAATGGGATTTTCACCTAAAGAAATGATAATCGAGGTTTATTACATATCTTGTTGAACCGTCCAAGTTATCTGGATTCAGATGAGAAAAGAAAGGATAAAAAAGAAATCTAAAACTGTCTAATATAGGTTTATTACAAACCTTTGTCTCCGGAAATTTACTCGATTCGTCTCCCCCACTTCGATGATCCCTTAAAACACAGGAATTCTCATCAAAGCAGGAAAAGATGAGAAATCCACGAAGCTACTTTGATTTGAGGGATTTTAAACCGAGGAAAAAGGAGGAGGAGACGATGATAGAATGGCAGCGAGTTGAGGGCCTTGACTAGAGCAATAGAACCAAGAAGAATTAGATGATGAAGAAGAAGCACTGCAACAACGGAGTGACGGCGATGAAAGCCCCAATGCGGACTGCAAGAGAGATTCGAGATTGAGGGCTTGAGGCGGGAGGAGGAGGAGAGAGGCGAGGGCACTGAGGTAAATTCATAGGGTTTTGAAATCTCACATTGAGATATTAAACTTCATTAGATATTTCATATTTGTTGAATTTATTAAGGTGTGTTTGCTCCAATTTATTGGGCAGAAATAAGGTTATTTTTGAGTAATAAATCTAAGTGCTTGTTTGGAATAGTTTATTTTTAGGCAATAAGTATTTATAAATCGTGATTCACGGTATGCAAGGTAAGTATGTGCGAAGAGTTTTATCTTGGCTTGCGTAATAAGGACTTATTATCCAAAAATAAGCCCAACCAAACACACACTAAATAAAAATGTGTTGCGTTTTTGTAGTGTTTGATTCAGCTTATTTTAATTGCATCACGGGTAGAATAAGTTACTTATTAAATAAGCTCCTCACTACATGCATGTTTGAAAATACTTATTTTTTGAATATAAGTGCTTATTACGCAAGCCGAGATAAAACTCCTATCACATATTTACCTCGTATACCGTGAATCACGATTTATAAGCACTTATTATCCAAAAATAAGCTATTCCTAACGAGCATTGTGATTTTCTATTAAGTCACTTATTACATAAGTTAAGATAAAATTCCTCTCACATACTTACCTCGTATACCGTAAATCACGATTTATAAGTATTTATTGTCCAAAAATAAATCGTTTATCCAAACATAAATCACATTATAAAAACTGACTTTTCTATTAAGTCATTTTTAATAAGTCATAATCATAATAAGTTATTTTTCCTACCATTGTTCCGAACAGACACTTAGTTGGCAAAAATAAGTGGAAGAGATTTGTTGAATTTAAAGGCATAGTATTTTAATTAGCATTATATCAGATGTTTTTTAGTATTTCATCCCTGAAAAGCTATATGTTTAACTTAAATGAATTCCTAAAAAACTGACTTTTCTATTAAGTCATTTTTAATATTTCATTTTAATTAGCTTTATACGACACGAAATTTTCTTTATTATTTTTTAGCCGGAAGCTATATGGTTAACTTAAATGAATCTTTTGACAAGAAAAAACCTTCGATGAATCTTATATAGATATAATATATACACACACATATGTCGAAGTATAAGATGATTTTCTTGATGAGATATAAATAAGATAATAACTAATAAATTTTTTTTTATGTAGTTTATTTTTTAGATAACATGTAATTCATCGCTTCAATATATTTTTTTTTTTTGGAGCAAATCAATATAATATAATTTAACTATATGTTGATTATGACTAAAAAAAATTCCAATATCGTACGTATATCAAATTGTCGATTGCGCATTTTTTGATTATTATGGTTTAATCAAATATCATCAGCAGATAACATCAAATATGAATAATCTATCACCTCAAAGATTTATTTCAAAATGAATCTTTTATCCTCCCATGAATGAAGAAGGCTCTCTCTCTCTATATTATTAGAGAAGCCTCATGCTTATATTTCACATCTTCTAGAGGTAAAAGAGAATTTATTGAGTCTGAAAGTAAGGAGAGAGTGTTCAGCCAGTGATTGATAAAAAGATTGACGATGTCTCAAATAAGCAAATTTAAACTTTTTGGTGTTACTATAGTACGATTTAAGCTTTTTGGTTCTACTATAGTGGTTTCTACAAAGGATCAAACATCAGAGGTGGCCATGGATCAAGAAAGAAGGACAGCCAACACTAAGAGAAAGAGAGATGAGATTCAAGCAATTAAAGATCATGATCTTAAAACAGTGAGTACTATAGAGATCAATCAGATATCAAGAAAGGCCACCAAAGAAGAAGAAGAAGAAGAAGAAGAAGAACCAGTGTTAGATAGAGAGAGGAGCAACAAAAAGAGAAAAATCGATGATAAAACAACTTCTTCGTCAAAAGAATCATCATATGATCGTGTCTCAATAATGTTGCCAGGGATGACGAAGAAGAAAATCGATGATATTGGAGGCCGAGATATCAAAATGATCATAGAGAAGGAGCTTCGCGAGAGTGATTTGCGTAAAACCAACGATCGTCTCTCAATTCCAAAGAACCAGATTCCGATGGGAGCTAGGGATTTTCTCAAAACTCAAGAGTCTGAATTATTAATGACAAAAGATGAGAATACTAACAAGCTCAAAGGTATTTTTGTGTTGGTGTTGGATCCAAATCTTAAAGAGTTCAACTTAGTTATGAAAAGGTGGAAAATGACAAAGGCCATTACTTATAACTTAACTCATCATTGGTACAATGTTGTGGAGCGCAACAATTTTCAAGTTGGCGATATGGTGCAACTATGGTCGTTTAGAAGACCTGATGATCAACTTGGATTCGCATTAGTCAAGCTTTAATTAAGTTATATGTATTTAGGATTTTAATTATTTTTTAGTGCAAAAAAACTCTCACAGATGTTCACTTTGATGTCCCGTACGTGAATACATGCATAATCGTTTATTTCTTATTTTTCAATTGTACACCATAGCATCTATGAGTCAGCCTATGGGAGAGTATCGTTGTTCATGGGCAAATGGTTGTGGAAAGTGTGTCTGGTGTTAACTAAAAGGGAGAATTTCAAGGAAAAAAACCTCTAAAAATATATATATACGAGTATTTACAAATTGGATCATCATATATTCTGAATTTTCTTTTTTCTCAAAAAAAATCCATCCATTCCAATCACGATGGCCTAAGTAACGTTCTTATTTCAATAGCGGCTACTTAATTATCAATCAATTAATTATTTGCTAAAAAAATTAGAGATATTAAGATGAAATTAAATGAGTAGTTAGTTGGTTGACACCCTAATCTATATAAAGGGTTATAGTTAATGTGTTTAGGGTGTTGGGATAGTTAGATCTTCACCATATTAAAAGAGATAATAATTTGAGTCTCTTTTTAGAAAAGGAAATCTCTTCAAGATCCCTAAAGTTAGGGTTAGGTTGGTTATGTCCCCCAAGTGAAGGTAAATTAGAGATAATCCAAATAGATTATAGTTTGTATTAGCATGTTCCTCTTTTATATGGTTAATATATGATTCTTCATCTTCTCCATATTATTTTCCCTAATTACTATTGTTTATAAAACATTTGTATTAATCAAAGTGTTCTCGTCAAATCAGTAAAGTAGATTTGTCATTTTAGCAAACAAACTTGTCAATAAAATTTGGAAGAGAATCACATTAAAAGTCTTTTGAAATACCTAAATCATGAATTAAGTATCTAAATTCAACAAATTCTCAATTACGACAAGCGGTTTAATTCAAAATTTTCAGAATTGAGTGATTTTACTTATATATCCTCTTACTCATTCTCTATTTGTCTTCAATATCCGATCTCATTTTAAAAAGGTGAAGATGTACATTTAGTCCTTTAAATTCACATTAAGCTTCAATATAGTCCCTTAAATATAAAAACTGTCAACCCATACTAAAATTTTAATTTTTTAATATAATAATTTTTATATTTTTAAATTAAAATTTGTCAAAAACTGAAAATGCCTATCTCCTCACAACAATGGCGTCTCCATCTCTGGACTCAATGAACCATACGATTTACATTTTCCCCATTTTCCATGTCTTCTTTCACTGTTCTTCAACGTCTTAAGTCATGGAAATTAAGTTCCGGAGCCCAATAATTTAATTAGGTCTTATTCAAAGCCGTAATGACCCAATCAAGTTTTGATGTTTCTATATATAGAGCCCAGGGGTAATGCCTCGATGGTTTTACTACCTTCAGTGGGCTTCTTTCTACTTGTGAAAATTGGGCATGTTTATTTGATAAAATAAGATTTTGCGGGATTATCGTGAATTTGATAAAATAAGATTTTGTGGGATTATCGTAATGTTATTTACCGTTGCTGAACAACAAAAGAGAAGATATATTTTGAGTTTTAGTTCTAAAATATAAAAATCATTTATAGGCTTATAGATCAGTCAACGTTTTTTTTTTACCAGCCAGTCAACACTAAATACTTAAATTTGATGGGTCGATGTTTCCATTAGCGAGAGAATAAATGGTGTTATCATTAAGGAACCGGAAATATACGTTATAAACTTAAAAAATTAAACTAAAATACGTAATGTCTAAATAATTAAAATATAATAAAAAAAATAGCTATAACTAGTTGATTGTCTTAAAAATAGTAAAATACTCAATTTTTTAAATATTCTTAATTAAATGCAAAATTTTGATCATCCTTTTTTATTATAACTACTCAAAAAATTCGTATTACATTATAAAAAATATAATTATTTTATAATTATTCAATTCTTTGATTTAATTGAGATAAAGCTTTAGTAAATTTTATCTAAAGAAACCTTTTAAAACTGGATCGAAATTTTGGAAAAAATTTAAAATTAGTTAAATTATATGTGTTTAAATTTTAAAATCAATTAATTTCATAATATAATCGAAATTATATTACCCTAATCCCTAATATAAGATACATTTACCTAATTTGATTAGATTAAGAAAGTTAGTTAATATAATATGTATTTTCTAAAATACCCTAATTATATTCCTTAATTTCATCCATCCCTCTTTTCCTTGATTATTGTTGAGGGAATATTAATAAAGACATATTAGGAAAAGATTGAGAAATATAAAAACTATCACTAGTGGAAAAATCCCTTTTTAGATCGCTACATTTAGACCGATTTTGACGGATAAGGTCTTAAAAATTTGCGCTGTAATAGTTCTGTAATTATATTGAACTTCTAATACCAGTTCTAAAAAAATCTGTCTTAAAAAATTTATTTAGACTGGTTATAAATAGAACCGGTCTTAAAATGTTAAAATTTTTAAGAATTTAAAATGTAAAACATCTAAGACCGGTTTTTATAAAATCCGGTCTTAAATTTGAAATTTCACTCTTTTAAAACTGGTTTTTATTGAAAACCGGTCTAAAAAGTAAGATTTTTCGCCCGTATTTTTACTCCTATGCCCAAATCACACGTTCTATGAACCCTTTCTTTTCTTTTCGTCATTTCTCTGTGAGCTCTATTCGTGCTTGTTCTGAACTCATCCATGGTGTCCCGTCCCTCATTTGTTCAACTCTCCTCGGTCATTACCGCTGTTGTTGCTATGTTCGTCGTCGTTGTTCTTTGATTATCGTCAGTCTTCTCCGCCGCCACCTCTATTCTCCGTAGTGACCATTCTCCTCTGCCTTAACTTCCCTTTGTTAGTACCATGAATTTGAGGACTTCATTTTAACCTCAGTCGACGCCACCGTGACTTTAGGTTGAAGCTCACTCCTTGGCTTTCAATCAGGTTAGTGTTCAATATGTTATTTAGTTGTACGTTGTTCAATAATTAATAATGTTCTATGAAAAAATGGTTTTTGTTGTTGTTTTGAGCACTTAAACGTAATCTGGAAAAAATTAAATCTGCACATTCTTGTTAGATATATGCTCTGACTTGTAATTACATCCCTGTAATATTTGGCTTGGAGTAATACCCACTCTATGTTCTATTTTAATTTAGTGTGATTGTTTGATTATTGTCAGTGTTATTGGTTTGTTAAAACAATACTAGTTTCAAATGATGCATGTTAATTTTGTTGAAATTTCTAAAACTCTATTGTTGTTATTTTTTGTCTATCCTTTTGTTGTTAGATAAAGGGTGCTATAAGTGTTAAGATATATATGGATTATAGTTGGATAAACACTAAACGAATGAGTGTTGAATATGATAATAGGGTGAGGGGTTTTTTAAACTTCACTAGAAGAAATGCCGATGATGGTAGTGGGAAGTTTTATTGCCCTTGTGTAGTATGTTTGAATGAGAAGTGACTAAGTACCGCAGATATATATACTTATTTAATTTGTGAAGGATTTTGTAAGAGTTATACAGTATGGGTATGGCATGGTAAAGAATTAGAAATGTCAAGTTCATCTCAATAGGAGGGAGTGAACTTTGATGATATAATGACACGGATACAGATGATCAGATAGATGATATTATTCATGATATAGGAGAAGAGACTTTTGAGCAATCACATGCATATGGTAATATGTGCAGTGATGCTGAGACGCTGTTATACCCGGGGTGTAAAAAATACCAATTATTGAAAGCAATATTGAAATTGGTAAGCTTGAAAGCATGCTATGAATGGAGCGACAAGAGTTTTTCAGAAATGCTTGAGAATTTTAAGGACATGCTTCCAGATGATAATATGTTGCCTTCTCGATACTATGATGCTAAGAAAATATTGTGTCCATTAGGGATGAAATATAAAAAGATCCATGAATGCCCTAATAATTCTATATTGTATATAAAAGAGCATGAAGAGGAACAATAGTGTTCGATATGTGAAACGCCGAGGTACAAATCAAATAACACTCCTGCAAAAGTATTATGGTACCTTCCAATCATACTAAGGTTCAAGCGCTTGTTTGCTAATGAAAACGATGCAAGTAATTTGAGATGGCATGTGGATAAGAGGATATCTGATGTCTTCAACATCCGACTGATTTTTCTCAATGGAAGAAAATTGATCAATTATTTCCTACCTTCGGTGAAGAGCCTAGGAACCTTAGATTTGGGCTTAGTACGGATGACATGAATTCTTTTGGTAGCCTGAGCAATATACATAGTTCATGGCCTGTTCTATTGGTAATTTACAACTTATCTTGCCTGTTATGAATGAAACGAAAGTACATCATGTTGTCTATGTTGATTTCGGGACCAAAACAACCCGGAAATGACATAGATGTTTACCTGGAACCCTTGATCGAAGATTTGAAAGAATTGTGGGACGAACGTGTTGATGTTTTTTATGCGAACAAGAAGGAGGTTTTTAAAATGTGAGCCATGATTTTTTGTACTATAAATGACTTCCCTACATATGAAAACTTGTCAATATATAGTGTTAAAGGCCATAAAACATGTTCGATTTGTGAAGAATGAACATGCTACCATCAATTTCAACATGGAAGAAAGATGATTTATCTTGGTCATAGGAGATTTCTTAGACGAGGCCACCCTAAAATTATAAAGAATAGTAATGAGAAAAGTAAATGGAAAAAGAAGTATGTCTTCTTCAATATTCCATATTGGTCGAAGCTTGATATGAGACACTGTATTGATTTCATGCATGTGGGAAAAACTTTTGTGATAACATTGTTGGGACACTGCTTAACATACAAGGTAGTTCTAAGGATGGCGTGAGACAAGATTAGATTTGTAAGAAATGGGGATACGAGAAGACTTGCATCCAAAGCCATATGTTAAGAGAACTTTTTATCCTCCAGCTACTCATACTTTGTCTAAGGATGAGAAAAGAAGCTTTTGTGAGTGTTTACATGGCATCAAAGTTTCTTCATGGTATTCTTCAAATGTTAGGAAGTTTGTGTCGATGAAAGACTTGAAGTTAGTGGGGTTAAAGTCTCATGATTGTCATGTCTTAATGCAACAACTGCTCCCAGTAGCTATTCAAGGCTTTGCCGAACAGACTTTGTTTCTTTTTCAATGCTATTTGTAGTAAAGTCATTGAGACAAAAAAATTGGATGAACTGGAAAATGAAAGATATCTTATCTTGTGCCAGCTTGAGAAGCTTTTCTTCCTTCTTTTTTTGACATCATAGTACATCTAATTGTTCATCTAGTTAGGGAGATCAAGTTGTGTGGACCTATCTATTTACGATAGATGTACCCAATTGAAAGAACTATGAAAATCATAAAAGGGTATGTGAAGAACCCTATCCAGTCTGAAGCATCTATTGTTCAGAAATATGTTTTTGAAAAAGTCATGAAATTTTGTCAAGATTACTTGTCAAATGTAGGACACATTGGACTTCCTGAACGTCATGACGAAGAAGACGGTAGACGCGGGGCTTTAGTAAAGAGTATGGATCCTGATGAATTGCAGCAATTCTACTTTTACATATTGAATAATGTTGATGAAGTTCAAGATTACATTAATTCTCATAAAGAAATTGTACAGAAAGAAAATAGTCGAATGACCGAACAAATGTTAATTAGGGAGCATAACAAAACTTTTGAACATTGGTTCAAACAAAAGGTTGACGGCGAAGAATGTGTTTCTGATACAATTAAAGGTTAGCATGTGGTCCTGCGGTTGATGTCATAAGTTGGACTTTATTTGTGATCAATGGTTATACGTTTTACATAAAGTTTCTTGATAATAGGAGTACTGTCTAAAACAGTGGGGTTATGTTAGTGGCTGAATCTATGCATTTCTCTAGTTTAAAAGATAAGAATCCTAGATTGACAGCAATACCTTATTATGGGGTTATTGAAGAGATTTGGGTGGTTGATTATGTTAAAGCTACACTTCTCATTTTCAAATGCAAGTGGGTTGATGTCAGTAATGGTGTGATAATTGATGAGTTGAAATTTACATTGGTTGATTTGAAGAGTATAAGTTTTGGAGATGAACATTTTATTATGGCATATCAAGCGAAACAAGTGTTCTATGTTACTGATCAGGCAAATAAAATGTGGTATGTAGCTCTCCAAGAAAAAATTGTCGTTGATATTAATCAGGAAAGTCATTCAATGAATGATCTTCTTGAGACTCCTTCTTTTTCTAGGGTTTTACCATAATTGAACGAAAAAGATAAAGTAGACAATGAATACGGCACAAGAAACGATCATTTTCCATATCCCTTTATAAAACTACATTGAATGTTAGTTAGCTAAAATAATTATCATGAACTATATTTGAATTATGTATATTGTTATTGGTGTACATATAAAACTACTTTTTTTGTTGTCGTCACAAGAAAATGAAGGATATGAAATGTACGTCTTAGTGTAAATTCTCTAAAGCCAGACCAGCTAGTGATTATCAGCCTGAGAAGAGTGTATATAAAGTATCTTGGCCATAATGACTAACAGCATTGTCATTAATGTAATTTAATCTTTGATGTATGTATGTAAGTGAAAAGATAAGGAACTTGGTCAAAACGACATTGTCATAGTTGTATGATTTCCTTACATTATAATTCTGTCTATGATTGTGAGTTTATTATTCATGGTTGTTTTCCTTACTTCTGTTTCGGCCAGCAGTGTTTAAGCACAAGGGAGTTGAGTTTTAATATGTTTCAATGAGTTTTGAGTCTCTCACATGTTATTAAGATGTTAGTTATAATATGTAAGAAAAGAATTTATCTGAATGTCGTTGAATTAGCTACTGCTTGCTGAGTGAAATGTTTTAATAGAAAAAATTGCTTGTTGGGTAAACGTTTTAAATTAAAATTTTAAAAAATAACTACTTTTAAGACCGGTTCTCTTCAAAACCGATCTAAAAAGTACATTTAAGACCGATTTTGGAAAGAACCGGTCTTAAAAATATTACTTTAAGACCCGTTTACTATAAAACCGGCCTTAAAAGTATTACTTTAAGACCGATTTTGTAGAAAACCGGTCTTAAAAGTTCAACTTTTTAGACCAATTTTTCAAAAAAGCGGTCTAAAATTTGAACCTTTTAGACCAATTCCTCTGATAACCGGTCTAAAAATATTTATTTTTAGACCATTTTTATAATAACCACTCTTAAAACGTTTTTTTAATACCAGTTTCATAACCTATCTAAAAAATAGCAGACTTTTAAGATCGGTTGTATCAGGATGGGATCCAGAACCAATCTAAAATGCCTTTTTTAACCGGTCTTAAAAGTGATTTTTCCACTAATATATGTGTTCATTTGTTTTAACTTTTTAGAAGTGTTTTTATGATATGAGAAAAGTTTTGTAATGACTTACAAAAAATAGTTTCTGAAACCGTAGTTTGGGAGTTTCCAAAATAAATATCATGTCTTATATTTAGGATCAAGATCAACTCCCCAAATATATTCTATATTAAAGACCAGATGGGGCATCATTTAAACAACATAATAATTATAAAATGAAAAATAGAGAGGGGAGAACTTTCTATAATTAAGGTAAAAATAAAAACATAATTACTTTGTTAAATTGGGACTGGAAGTATTTCTAAATGAATACTTGTTCCACAATGAAGGTATTTTTTTCCATACTGTCTCTTACAATTCAAAATGAATACTTGTATAATTTTTTTAGTCGCTGACCTCTTTCTTTGAACACATTAAATTAAATTTGAATATGTTTTGGTTTTTTTATTTAACTAAAGGACAAAGGTAAACATTTTTTGTGCAATGAGGTGTTCCTAAAAGTGAAAAATATATGCCTTATTAATGTATAAAAAACATAAGCATTCTTTCAAACTATGATCAGACAAATGCGTATACATTTAATCTTTTAGGTTTTGAATTAAGCTTTTTTTCATTCCGTTAAAGTACGTCAATCTTTAGTCTTTTAACCTTAACATTGGTAGTCTCACTTAACAAAAATTGTTAGCCAACAAAATTAAGTAATTGACTATGCAATTAAATGCTAACAAAATATGCTTGCATTTTAATATAATATTTTTTATATTTTAAAATTAAAATGAACTATGTGGGAAAAAATACCTCTTCCCCTTCTTCGACCATGCTTCTCTAAATTTATTTATCACTATTGTGACTGCTATCCGATTCTAAATGTAGGGAGAACGATTTGATTCAGGGGATTTGGGAGAGAAGAAAAACCCGTCAATAAAACGGGCAAGGGGTATGCTACCTTTTGGTGCTACGCCCAAAGTTTCCTCTCTTTTCATTTTTTTTTCCTTTAATCATTAGATTTATATAAAATAAAATAAATAATATTTTAATATTTTATAAAAAACTAGTGAAATTTTCAAATTTTTACAATATTTTAAATATTTAATAATTTAAGTAAAAAATAAATTACACAATTTTAGAATATTAAGTTTTTAAAAAATCAAAAAAATTTAAAATTTTTTTTTTCTTATTAAAACATCAAAATGTTATTTATTTTATGTAGAATGTAATGATAAATAAAAAAATAAAAAAAATGAGAAGAGTGAAATATTTGGGGCACAGTGGGTGGGCCCACCACGAAAAGAGCAGGAGACCGCCCCTCTCCAGTAAAAGCTGGCTTGATTTCATGCTTGAAAACTCTTCCCCCCGAAACGTGGCGTCGTCTCTCACATCTCCAACCCCATCCTCACTGAATTTTGGATCTCCTTTCTTTAGAGCTTAAAATTTCAATGGCTTCCGGCACGTGTTTGTCCACAACCATCTTGCACGTCTTAGCACACAATCTCAATCTCTTCTCCATTCCCTCAAAAGAGAAACAAGTAACTAGGTAGAAGCTCCAATTTTGATCAGAGTGCCAAGCAAATACATGAAAACAATGTTCATAAAATATGTTTGCCTTGTGTGAGTGTTTATGCGTGGTAGTTTTATTACTTGAGGGTATTTCAGTATTTTGATCTTCATTTTGAATGTTTATAGATATTTATTCACAAAGTACAAGATGTTTAGTGAACTTTGTGTAAAATTTTATTGATGTTTTTGCACCTTTACTATTTTTGAGTTAACAGTATATTGCAAGCTAATTAAACCCGGACTAATCACTGAATCGACTGAGGTACTAGATCAAGGATTAGGCTTGTTTGGTTCAAAGGGAGGGGATGGAAGAAAAGAATAGAGAATTACCTTATTTGGTTTGATTGGAGGGAGAGGAAGGGGAAGGTTTTTAATGATCCCTTGTTTAGTTCAAGAGGGGAGGGGAGGGGAGATAATAAATAATTTACCATTTTACCCTTATATATTTGCTTACTTTTGTTTACTTATATAACTAATTTAAATTAGATTTTTTGAAATGAAAATTATTTAAATTAATTTATACCTCAATATAAATTAAATAAATTATGAAAATTCAGATTTAATTTGCTTATATAACTAATTTAATTCTAAGAATGCTCTAGGTGTCATTCTAATTATATTTCAACTAGACAGACAACTATTTATTCTATTCATTATTTCATCACGCACCCTCTCTCTTTTGCCACTCAAACTATAACTTATTCTTCTAGCACACATTTCATTAGCACATACTTGAGCCAGAACACACATAAGCAAAGCTATTGTTCTTTGACGCAACTCAAGTACCAACGCACCAGTAGAAAGTATTGAGTTTCCAAGTCCATCTAACAAAGTAAAGGAAAATGCATATCAATAACCAGAATCTCAAAATGACAAAAATAATACCAAACAAAGCTAAGACAGAGACTTGTAGAATCTTCAAGCTTTTTCTTTGAAGAAAACCCAAATCGGAAATGGAGAGTAGTCAAAGGGAACCTGATGAGAAAAAAGATGAAAAAGCAACCACACCACCAGAACAAGAAGTCACTGAAGAATCTAAAATAACTCAAAGGGATACAACACAAGAGGATCAAAAGAATCATGGGACCACAGAGGAATAGAAAGGATCAGAATCTGAATCCCACAAAAGGATCATTCAGAAGCAGTGTCAAATATGCTATTGGCAGAAAAAGGATCAAACTTTTTCTTGTGCTTTACAGAATCTTAATATTGGTTTTGAGCATGGGAAACCTATCATAGTGTCCAATATGCTATTGGTAGAAAAATCATTCAGAAGCATACAAAACAATAGTAGAGACGGAAAAAGCAAAATCCAAAAATAACAAGCATTACAACATTCAGAACTTATCAGCATTTCAGAAAAAGTAGAATCCAGAATCCAAAACAGTAGCCTCATTTTAACTATCAGTAACTTATCAGCAAAAATAGTTTAAGTACCAGCTTTACACGGACAACTGAACATAGAAGAAACCTCACCTCTGTTTTAATGGCAATCCAATATCTGCAAGCAAGCAACACAAAGAATGGAAATGAGATTAATAAAGCAACAATACAGTCTAGGAAAATGAAACTTTTACCGGAAATAACCCATACAATACAGAAATAACCTAGAAAAAACGCAACAATACAGTGCAAATTATATTCAGAACACACCCACACAGCCGAGCTAGACGACGGCATTTCAAAAACACAGGTGGCATTTATCTTGTGCCGAGAAAATAAAGGAGAAACCGATGAAGAAATTGATGCTCAAAATCAGGAAAAAAAATTGACAGTCAAGCGAGAGAGCTGAGGAAGACGACGCCCAGTCGAGTGAGACGTGAGGAGGAAGACAACGAAAGAGAGACTGTGATGGCTGAGCTGAGACGCCAGGTGGAAGAGACCGTGACGGCTGCATTGAGTTGAGAGCTGAAACACGAGGAGGAAGAGCTGAGACGCGAGGAGGAACAGAGGATTTACGGGAAACGCTGGAGAACAATGTAATGTTTTAATTTTTTACTGAGGGTATAATTGAAAATATGAAAAGATAATGAGGGTATATTAGTCAAAAAATTTTGGCTCCCTCCAAAACCCTCTAATTTGGAGGGAACCAATTTGAGAGAATCGGAGGGAATTTGATCCCCTTGTTTTGACCCCCTCCCCTCCAATTTTGCATACCAAATAAGGAGAAGAGCTCATTTTTCATTCCCCCTATCCCTTCCCCTCCAACCAAACAGGCCCTTAGACTAGAGTCAAATCGGAGCTAACATTTGACCAAACCCGTGAGAAAGTGAAGATTTTAGGATTATTAATATGAAATTCTAAAGAAAAATAAAAAAAATGCTATTTTTTCTATTTTTTTTAAAAAAGGTGACCGTGTTAATGCCTGGATCAAACCGGTTCGCTGGCTTTCGGGGTCGAACCTTTTGACTCAGTCCAGGTTTGATTACTTTGGTATTTTGGTACCTTCATATAAATAGCATGGCTCCACTACAAAAATAATGGCCCGTTAGAATGTTTTAACATTCGTATAATTTTTTTATCTTATTTTAAATGTTTATAAAGACTTTTACACCTTAAAAGGTATAGTGTTTGGCGCATTTTAGATAAAAATTTATAGGTATTTTTATAACTTTACTTGGAAAAGAAAGTGGTGGTTTTTGAAACTGTGTGGCTAGCATTGGAACTAAAAGAAAAAAATAAAGAGGCTATTTAGTTTGTTATTTCTATAGTTCATTGCTCGATCGTTTAATCTTTTTCTGCAATTCAGTCCTACATTCTGATACTATATATAATTCACTTGTAAGATAAAAGTTTAGTCCTAAAATAAGTTACTTATAAAGTAATTAATAATTTTTTAAATTTTAATCTATTTGATTTTTATTAGAAAGAAAGTGAGAAGATAAAGGGGCAAGAATGATTATTTGTAAGGATAGACAAAAAATTTTAAGGGAAAATTAATATGCAGGAACTTGTTTATAAGTTGTTTTTCACATAAATCGATATACAACTCCTTTCACATACATACATCGTATGTCGTAAATTACGATGGAAAAGCTACTTTTAAGTATTCCAATCGCCAATCCAAACAAGCACTCCAACCTTAGCTTTTTTTTTTCTTCCTTTTTTTATCAGCAAGAGAGGAATGGTTGGAGTTTCCACGTGTACTGCATAATCATATGCCAACTTACTCAAAATAAACAGTATTAACCACTGTTAGTCCTTCATTAACGGTTTTAAATTGTGGGGAAGGATGCCTCTAACGGTTTAAAGTAAAGCACCTAATAAAAAGGAAAAAAAAAAAGAGTTCAAAGACCTAGTTCAAAATTTGATGAAACAATAAAGTAAAGCAACTAATAAAAAGGGAAAAAAAAGTTCAAAGACCTAGTTCAAAATTTGATGAAACTAATCAGATCATTAAAATAAACATGCCATCGAATCTCTGAAAGAAAAAGGTCTATAGAACTCTCTGTCCTGTGCGAAAGTTCCCACCCCGCGAGTATTGTGAAAATTTCAGAGGTTGCCATTAGCAGAATTTCAATGGCAAGCAAGTGATTATCAACGAAGCTGGCTCACACAGCAATTATTGTAGTGATTCAATTCTACTATGTTCAAGAGCAAGACAACGACCATCCCAACAAATCAAGAAGGCCAAATCCGCCATTGATAAGCTTGCTGAGCTTCCTCCATAGCAGCCTGCCACTGCTAACACTGCGAAGAAACTCACAAAGCAAAAAACCCATAGAATTATGAAGCTCCTTTGGGGTTTCTCCCACCAGCGATTGATTCTGATGCCATAACTCTCTTCCCTACGAGTTCTGCAACTTCCTCCAACAACTTTCAGAGCATCCATTGGAGATAATCTATAAAACAATGAATAGCGGGCAAGATCTTGGCCTGTCTCTTCATTTACTGAATCAAACGGCTTCGAGCGATGAAAACCTGTTCAGTGGTTTGAATCCGGTCAAATTTGAGTCGAATTTTTAGAGGATTTTCGAGTCTAGTTCATTGATAGGGCACGGTTTGATATTTCCTAAAAGGGCCTTCAGTTCAGTTTTTTTTTTCCTTGTATTTTTTAGCAAGGAGTCCAAACACTGCCCAATTGGACTTACTTATCCACAGGTATGCATAGTCATTTGCCACCTCACTCAAAATAACAGGTGTTAGCCTTTTTAGTCCTTATTAACGGTTTTACCCTATAGGGATGGATGCCTTCAATGGTTTAAAGTAGAATAAGGATTGAATAAAAAGGAAACAAAGTTCAGGGATTTGATTCAAAATTTGATGAAACTATAAGGACATGCATATTAATTTTCCCAAATTTTAATAAGGCAAATGCAAAAAATTTTATCAATTTAATGTATTCTTTGATGCTAGTGAATGAGGTACAAGTAACTTATATATATCCCTATACCTAAAGTGATACCTCTTCTTCTCTTTAGAATTGTCTCTTGCTCCATGCTTGGTCAACCTTGTTTCTTCCTCATCCACGTTCTTTTCCATTCTTATTTCCTTTTCTTTGGCTACCTTCTTGGAAAGTTTAAGTTAGGGGTCCTTAATATAATAAATGAGTGTTAATTTCTTTAAAATATTTTTGTAATCATGTATATCCCCTTAATACGCGTTTAGGGTGAATATTACAAGTGTACTTTATAAAAAAAACCTTGCATTTATACTTATTAATTTTCTATAATTAATTTTTACTAACTTTTTTGTCAACGTGATTCGATTAATTGTCTCTTATACATAGGGAGCATTTATTTAGAAATTTTTTTATTATTTGATGGGGATATTTGGATTACAACCAAAAGAGAAAATTATGTACTTTCTTTGACCCAAAATATAAGAAGTTTTGTATGGGAAAATTTTAGTCTAAAACACAAGAAGTTGAAGGGGCAATTAATTATTGTTTTCCACTTTAATCTCTGACAAGGGAAAGAGAAATGTGACATATTATAAATGTATATTTAAAAGCCACATTCTTTGATAATGATATGTAAGAATTTTAGATGTACCTAAAATTTGATTAACTCAGTAAAGTATCCACACAAACAAGAAGCATTGGTGTTTATTTCTATTATATTACACTGCAAATACATTAAAAAGAGGAAGAAAATAAAACACTCTTATAAGAGAACCTTTTAAATAGATGATAGCATTATTCTATATATGTATATTATTCATATTACACACTCCCTCAATCCCACATCCTCTATATATAGCACATGTAGGATTACATGGAAATAAACATAATTCCAAAACATACTGTGCATAGAAATATATATAACTCTTAAATTATAAAGGAAGATAATTTTTTATGTACTCATATCTCTTAACATTTACATAATAATAAAAACCCCTAATGAATTGGATTTCGGTGGTCTAAGTATATTCCAAAAGGATAAAATAAGTAAATAACTGAAGAACTTCTTATATTAGACCACCGGAGGGTTAGAGCGGAGAGAGTTTAGAGAAAGGTTAGGATGAGTTGCGGCTAACATTGGTGAAGTAGTAATGAAAAGAAGTAAAGAAGCAGTTGTGTTGGGTGACGAAGCTGCCGCGTGAACAGTTAAACACGTGTTGCGAGTGAACGCATTAGCATCCTCCTCTTACCTCACTAAATTAACTCCTCAATCAAGCCCAAAAAAGCCTTAATCTCACTTAGTTACTGATTCCCCCATTATTAGCCTTCTTAATTACCCTCTTCATCACTCACTTCCCCTAAATCCCAACCACCTCCTTAACCCTCCCAACCAAATTCAAAAACACTACAATCCCCCCAACTTTATATATATATATATATATTTATATACTCCGACATTTATCTCACTCTTCAATTCAATTCAATCTTCACTTTCTCACAAAACACACAGACTGAAACTAATCTAACCTTCAGTAGCACCAACAATGGCTTCCGTTATGGCCCCTGCTTCTCCTGCATTATGTGATTCCCTTGATGATTCTGCAGAATTTGCGCTCGATTTTAGCGCCAAGCTCACGATTGAGGAGCCGGATTTGAATAATGTGGATGAAGAGGAGGAGTTTAGCTTTGTTTGTGGTGATCTCTCTCAGGCTTTGGCTTCTGCTGATGAGCTATTTCACAACGGCCAGATCCGTCCAAAGCTCCCTTTCTTTGTTCAAGAATGCGACGGCGCTTCTCCTCTCCGGCCGCCGTTGAAGAAACTCTTTGTGGAGCGGCAGGACATTTCGTCGCCGGCGTTGAAGGTCTGTGAATCCGTCGAATGGAACAGAGCGCCGCCGCCGGTGGGATCGTACTGTAGGTGGTCGAACAAGAAGACGAAGGAGGTTTTGAATCGGAGGTGCGAGAAGAGCAATTCCACGGGATTCTCGAAGCTCTGGAGGTCCCGAGACTTGAAGCTCCGGAGCAACAGCGACGGGAAGGACGCTTTCGTGTTCTTGACAGCGATTTCCAAGAAGCGGACTAGCTCCGCCACGGCGGAGGCCGAAAACGCCGCCAACGTCAAGGAAACGGCAGAGAAGGCAAGCTCCGGTGAGGTGAAAAACGACGCCGTAAGGAAATCAAAGAGCAAAACGGCGTCGTGGGGACCAGAGAAGCACTACGTGATGATCAGAGCGAGGAAGGAGAGTGATAAAAGAAGATCGTACTTACCTTATAAGCAAGATCTGGTAGGGTTCTTCACCAATGTGAACGGATTTAGCAGAAATGTTCATCCATTCTGAGATTTCGTGATGCTTAATCAACTTCACAATCTTGGAGGGACTCAGCGTTATCGAATCGAGAAAAGAAGAAACTGGAAAACTGATTAGTGTTTGGTAAGTAATTAGTTTTTGTTTTTCTTCAGGCACAGGAATCTAACTTTGATTAGGGAGAAGAATCTTTAGGCGGGGGAATTGAATCCTTTAGAAGAATTGAGAGGGATGTTTTTGGCTCTTGAATTAGAGTTTGTAATCTCCTCAATGATTATGTAAATTCAGTTCTCCTGAACTATATTATCATGTACTGATGAAGGGATTTTTTACCATCAAATCAGGGAAAGTAAAAAAAAGTTTAAAAGGGTCATAATTTGTGCTGCGTGGTGTTAATTAATTTTGAAAATTTTAATTTTTTTTGGAGAAATTTGTTGAAAAACTTTCCATTACAAAATTATTACTCAGGTATTTAAAATTTATACACTACTTAAAAGTAGCTTCGGGATCTTGAGCGGATGCAGATATGTACAAAATAAAAAACATTTGTAATTAAGGTATGGGATTGAGCGGTAATGACTCATTTTTTTTTAACCAAGGTCGTGGGTTTGATTCCCGTTTGAATATGGAAAAATATTTAATCTCTTGGCCAGCTTTTCCATCATTTGAGGTGCTTATCATAGGTGATCCGGATTAGTCTGAACCAGTTGATGTGCCTGAAAGATACCCTACCTTAAAATAATGGATGCACACGCCAAAAAAAAAAAACATTTGCACAAACTTAAAAATATATTGAACAAAATTAAAAAATAGTTTCATCTGCCGAAGAATACGAGTACTTGAATTTTTTATTTTTTTGGTGAGAAAACAGGCAAAGCCTAGATGATTACACTAAGGCATGCCTAGATAAGGCAATTCCGGCCAAGTCTTCCTTGAAGAATCTCGCAGGCTTCTGCAGGTGGTTCATGCCAAATCGTGGACTTGTAATGAGGGTTCATACACATGGAAATCCTTTTCATGAATTTGTTGATTTCTCCATTTCCATATATATGCCAGCATGTGGTCCCGAGTACTTTAATAATTTTGAATGATAAATTTTTTTGTAAAGGTGCATCGAGTATCCCAAATTATTTTTGAAGATGCAATAAGCATCCTAAAGTACTTTAGAGATATAATCCGCATCCTAATATATTAAAAATGGAATAATTTACAACATTTCACTAATAGAATACTAACTCTGTTTACTGACACACTTTTTCCTTTCCTTTTTCATTAATCTTCAACATGTTCATCCCTTCTTCTAGTATTTAAGGGTGCAATTTTGTCCCTAATGTAATAAATATGGAGTAATTACACCATTTCATTAACATAATATTAACTCAAGATTTAGGATTTAAAATCGATGAAAAAGGAAAGGAAAGAATGTGTCAGCTAACAAAGTTAATATTCTATTAGTGAAGAGATATAATTGTTCCATTTTTAATACAGTAGGGTATTGATTGCATATTCAAAAATAGTTTAGGGTGCTGATTGTACCTTTAGATACTTTAGGATGATGATTACACCTCTAAAAATAATTTAGGATGTTGATTGCACCATTAAATATTTTAAGGTGCTGATTGCACTCCAAAAATAGATCAGGGTGCTGGATGCACCTTTACCCTAAATTTTTTGACCCGGATTTTTTTTGCATATGTCCCAACTTTTTTCTTTGTATATTTTAATAGTAATTAATTAGATACATTCACAAGAACCCAACCGTTGCACTTAAAAGTTAAAACCTAAATAAGAGCCATAGGACTATGTAGTACAGTCGTAATTAAATTTTAGGTTTAATACAATTTTAAGTTCTTGAAGTTTGACTCAATTTTAGTTTTGATCCCTTAAATTTGAAATTGGTGGTTTTAATTCCTTAATTTTAGTTCGTTTATAACCATTAGTCCCTCAAATTTAAAAATGGCTTGGTCCTGGCTTTGATGGGTTTAATTCATCCAATGCAACGCTAACATCATTAAAATAACTTATATGTCATGCCTATTATAACAACTGATATGACAAATATACTATAATATAATATATTGTGCTGAAAAAAAAAGGGAAAAAGGGCATCAAAATGAAATGCACGAGCCATAACTTTTGAAACACAAATGTCTTCACAGTTTGAATACGCCCTTTGCTTCAACAAACTAAACTTCCTTACCATTTCATACCAATTGTCCTTAAATATTTTAATTAATGGGTTAAAGGCTAATTTTGTTCCAAAAATTGACATGGAGGGGCAATTTTGCCTTGGAAGTGTTAAATTTCCTCGGAAGTGTTAAATATACAATTTGTGTTTGAGCAGTTCTAGTTTGCGCATTTCATTTTTGTCACACCCTCATTTTATTTTCACCTATTTCAGAGTATTGGCAGAAACAATTTGCAGTTCAATGGGTAACATAGAAATAACATAGATATACTGATATTATGTGCGTGATTACGGAAATTCCCCATACGGGTTCGTACTTGATAATTACAATTAACGTAGCCTCGCAGTGCTACGTGGGTGTCTAAACACGTCTCAGTGAACGAAGACATCTTTTCGTCTTCACTCTACCACCGCAATCCCCTTCATACGGTTTTCTTTATTGTTCTCAGCATACGTTCTGTCTTTTCCTATCTAAATTGTTGGTAGGGGAGGGTGAGATTCTGGAGAATCTCAGTAGGAAAGTAATACCAATATGCATGCAAGATAAGTGCTTAATGCATGACATGCTTGCATTACATAACTCATGCTCACATAATGACATATCTGCTTGCTCAATGTTTCAATCAACATTCGTATGGCCATAGCATAAACAGAAACAGAGCTTCAATTATTCATATATGTTTCACTTCATCAGGCAAAGCAATAACATGCATCAATATACCAGCACAAATATCAACTACATGCAGGAGAGGTAAGTTCCCTACATTAATCGCCCTTCCTGATCTTCGAATAACATGCCTCGATTTGTGTGCCAATACCTCGAGTTCTCTACTCGGTCCTAGAACGTCAAATGTATAGTTTAGACACTTCCATAGTGTTTCTGGTGGTTATACTAGTCTATGGTGAAATTTTACTGAAACGCCCCCGGGTCCCCGGCCCGATGGCACGTTTTTCCAAAATTTTGACTAAGGCTATTCTGACTTATTTTCACCCAAGGAATCTATTTTCGGGCTCAAAATCACCAAATTCAGTGTCAAATTATGAAAATACCCTTGACAGCCCCTATTTAGAGATTTCAGTGGCGTTTTCGTAATTATGTTTTTCGGCCTCTATCGAAAAAGTACCCAACTGTAACCCCACCTATTTTTGCCCACTGAATCCAATGGAACCATTTATTTCATGAAAATTCAACTCCTTCCCTTAGATCTGTGCTGGCCGAAATATTGGTCAAAAATTGGAAAAATAGAGTTTTGTGTTTTAGTTTCTAAAACTTGTGCTTTTCCACTTCTAATCCTTTATTAACTCATTTAAACACTTCATAATCATGATTTAAATGATTTTGGGCAGCATAACCCCTTAGGGTTATGGCTTTTCCAATTTTACAATTTAACCAAAAATCACATAAACCAAACAACAATCACCAACAACAACTTCAATACACTAAGAAGTTGAGATTTTGGAGATTACCTTTTGATCCTTGGTGTTTCTCTCTCTAGGACGTCCTCTCTCTCTCTCCTCAACCTTGAGATTAGCTTGCTAACATGGTGATTCATGGAGAAAAAGAGATTAGAGAAGTTATTATATAAGAGAGGAAGCTTTGAACATAAGAATAACAATATGTACCTTAGACTTCTTCCTCCTTGAGCCCTCCTCTTCTCTCTATTTCTCAAGCTTCTCTCTTCCTCTTTTCCTTGATTAATTGAGATTAACTCCAATTAATTGGGAAAAAAAATTAATCTTGGGCTAAATTGGCAAAATTATGATTTTGCTATCACCTTTATAATTTAATTCCTTTCTTGAATTAATTTACCCATTTTCTTATGAACCTAAATATTTCAAAATTCATAAGATCCAAATTTCATAAATATTCACCATTATATTGAATTATTCAAATAATTACAATATATTTTTAGTGAATAAAATTTGGGATGTTACAGTTTTGATGCCCTTTTCCTTTTTTTCAGCACAATATGTTATATTGTAGTATATTTTCTATATCAGTTGTCCTAATAGGCTTGACACATAAGCTATTTTAACGGTGTTAGCGCCATGTCGGACGAAGTAGAGCTGTCAAAGGTAGGACCAAGTACTTTTTAAATTTGAGAGAACAACAGTTATAAACGGATTAAATTTGAGCGATCAAAATCATCAATTTCAAACTTGAAGGACCAAAACCAAAATTAGATCAAACTTTAAAGACTAAAAGTTGTATTAACCCTAAGCTATTTTAACAGCATTACCGCCACATCAGACGAATTAATACCGTCAAAGGTAGGATCAAGTCCTTTTCAAATTTGAGAACTAACGGTTATAAATAGACTAAACTTGAGGGACCAAAACTATCGATTTCAAACTTGAGGGGCCAAAACCAAAATTGGGTCAAACTTTAGGGATCAAAAGTTGTATTAACCCTAAATTTTACTTCTGTAATGTTTAATATAAAACCTAATTAATTAATTTAATTATATTAAAGAATTTAGCTAAATTAATTAATATGATATGTTTTTTTTTATAAAGCACTCTAATCATATTTCTTAATTCTCTCCCCCCTCTCACTTGTGTATTATTGAGTGAATGTCAATATAGTTAATTTAGAAAACAAATAAATTAGTATGTGAGATAGATTTTATATTTAGAGTCAATATCATCTCTTCAATTAGATCATACCTTAAGGATCAGAAAAGTAACCGCGTAATTTAGTACTATGTGTGTGTGTCTAACAAACCAAAAGAAATTATGCATATGTCTGACCATATTTTGTACCCCCTTACTTTCAAGATATTTTTTGTTTAATTGTATTTTTTTTTTGCCCAAAAAATTGAAACAACTAAAATAAATTTTATCTATTGAAATAATTATTAACGTTCAATTGAAATTCTAAAATAATAATTTCGAACAAACCAAAGGATATTTTGAAAGGTAGCATTAAATTATTAACCAAATTTGAATTCATCCTATTTTAATAACTACATTTACATGTGTTGAAATTCATTATAATGAAAAATGTAAACAATGATTCTCACGAATATATCTTTTTTTTGTTGGACAGTGATTTTCAATATATATTAGGCAACCCTGAAAATGAATTAAATTTGGAAACCACGTTTATAACATTACTTAATTTGTAATAACTAGTGAAGCAACAAATTTCGTTGGCCTTGAATGTAAGAGCTAGTGAAGATATTTGTTATGACTATAAATATTGGTACGTCTCTTATTATAAGTTTCAAATTCATAAAAAAGTTGTGCCAAATATAAGCTTTATGTTATGTTTGTCTAAACATTTATTGTGGTTTGTCAATTTTACCCTTTGTTGACCCTTTTTATTGTATACCACTTTGGTCCTATTTATAATTTCTTTTTGACCAAAAATTTGGTTCTATTTATAAGTCCAATTTCAGTATAATAAATGAGATTATGACAATTTTACCTCTATTTATTGTATCAATGAAGAAATAATTTAAAGATAGATAGAGGAGAAAGAGTTGAAAAGTACTCATTTATAAATGATGGCATAGTTGAAAATTTACCCTATAATAATTGAATTAACTAACTTTCGTTAGTATGTAACATTTAGTTAAAAGGGATTTATAAATAGAACCAGAGTGGTATATTCTCTCACACTTATCCTCTCTACACCTAACTGACATAAGAGCATAATTTTTTTTGGGGGCAAAACATAACAGCATAATTGAAAAAATAGTAGTACATATTTATTGCCTTTATGTAATTTTGATTGTTTTCATGAAATAATTTATTTGATGTTTATAATAAAAAAAGTAGGCGAGTATAAAATATTAATCTACTTTATCTCTTAAATTTATAATTTTTTCTTCAAATTATCCTGATTAATTGCACTTTAATTTTTTTTTTGTTAGGAGATAGTTTCCCATATAAAATGATCAAAAAGAGTATTTTAGAAACCAACAAACATTCTGATAAATAACTCATCTAACTGAATTTTTTTTAATCTATAAGGATTAGCTATCTTGTTACATTTAACATATAGTTCCTACATTTAACATAGGACTAATATTATTTTTCAAACATAGAACGCTGCTGGGAACTCACCACTAGAATCCCATCTTACGCCGCTTTATCTCTCCTAATCCGAATCAAATTATAACATATTACTACTACCTTTTTCTCAAACATTCAACGATCAAAATTTGATAAATTTGGATGTAATATGAACTTCAAAATTTGAACTGCAAATGTGGAATAAAGTATGAATGAAGTACACCGACCAAATTCACAAAGGGGCCGCCCTTCTAAGCTTTTCCCAAATCCCAATATATAAAGATGAAAAGGTTCACTCACAAGACACATCATCCAAGCTTCTTACGATTATTGCAGTTTATTCTCAGCTCTTTACATTTAATGTCCTTAGTATACCAGGTTTTCAACTCATTTATAAAATTCATTACATTTTTTTCTTTACTAAAAATAATAACAAAAACTTTGTAGTCTCATGGCTTTGTTTTTTGCACTATTATAATAAAAAAAGATTGAAGTTTCTGTTTATTTTATGTAATTAATTAGAGGTATCATTCCCATAATTTGGAACAATTTAAACTCTCCATCTTTGCTCTTTTGAGTAGTAGGAAATTTCATAAACAATGGATGTTCCAAGAGTGGGGTTTGACATTCCATGTTTTATATATTTTTTTAAAAAGGAAAATATTTATTTATATTGACCTTGCAAGTTTATGGCCATGTTCATATACCATTTTCACAAGGCAAGACTCATTAGAATTTATTTTAAAACAAATTATTTTCCTGGTATCAGTTCTCACAAGCTGTCATACTGGTCTTAAATGATTTAAATCACACAAGTAATGAGGTTGATGTTCTTCAACAGTTATCGCACAACTGTTCATGATGATAACCTTTGTTAAGTATGATGAGAGATACCCAAAATTACTATATATATATATATATATAAAGTCCTTTATATTCATATGCATTTACATTTACTTATCTTTATTTCTATGTTTTTAATTTTTCTACTGTTTACTTGTAAATGCCTTTTATTTCTATTTTCAAAGATATTTTTGTATAACTTTTATTTGTTATTCATCTTGGTGAGTGATACCGTAAGCAACAAATGATTCAATGGCATGTCATATTTTCCCTTCCTTTCATTTCATCACTCAACCAATAATACATCGTACCCAATGGCAAGGGTCCCACATGTTTTTCTCCCTCCCAATCCTCTTCCTTTGCTTCCTATCCATGCAAACCAAAAAGAATAAAGATACTCTGCATCAATCTTTTCCTTTCCCCTCCATCTCACAAACATGTACTATTTCGATCCCTATCATAATGGACTCTATAAGAAGCAAGTTATTCTTATTATAAGTTACTACTAAATGAGGTATTATATATTTTTTTAAAGATTATTGCCATTTAAAGTTTGATAAAAAAATTTTCCTCCTCAAATTGAAATTTGTGGTTTCAAACATGAGTAAATTTGAGGAAAAAAAGTATTCTCAAACAAATCTCATAACTTAACTACATCTCTTTAGTTATGATGATTTTTTTATGGTTTTGGTGAGGTGTTTGGGGTGCCTTCTAATAGGTGTTAGAAGAAATATGTTACAAAAACCCTAAAATTTTCTCTAGTGGAAAAAATAATACAGACAAACACACACACACACACACACATATATAGAGAGAGAGAGAGAGACCAACAAACTGTTGGCCGAGCTGATAAATAGTTTCACTATCATATACTTCCCTCCCACCCTCCCAACCATCAGGCCGTCATTAGGTATACCAATTACTATTTCTATCATATTAGGCAGAGCCACAATGATGAAACAAGGAGATATAAAAGAAACCCTTATTTTCTGCTTCTTACGACTAAAGTTCAAGTTGGTTCCCCGCTGTCACAACACAATACAGACAAAGACTTTAAGCATACGTACTAAACCCACATTACTTCAACCAGTGAACTGACAATTTTGTTTTACACCACCTAGTACCTGCTGGTTGCTGGCTATACAAAGGGCCCAATAAATGCCCTATCAAAAGGGATGCCTTGATGAGCTTTTTCTTGTCTCCATGTAATAAATTCTATGTGCCCAAATATTATATGTTACTGAACATGTTAAGAAAGTCAAGTTCTTTCAGTGAATAAGAGACCTGTGTTATGAACAAAGCCATTTTCAGCGCAAGTCAAAGATTTCAAACCTCAGATTGGAGTTCTTGTAGACATTGGAGCATTGCTCATACATGGGACTCCCATTATCTGGGTCGTTGTGTGGATGAAATCCTGTCTCTGGGCAACCTTTTAGAATACTCATTCCATCAGGTTCAGTTATCCGAAACAGTCCACAGCTTCTGAGCAAATGTCACATGATAGTTGTGTGTAACTTATTTATTTGAAGAAAAGAATTGTCAAAAATTCAAAACTGATCTATTTGTACTATTGAAAAGGAACATTATCTTGTTATAAAATCACAGGTACAGTTAAGGGGTTTACAACAGTGCAAGAGAAACTACAACCACCACTTCACTATTTATAGTAGGTCCAAATTACTAATCAGATTTACGGAACACATGCAGCTAGTTTTGTTAAAAATTTACCACACTTTTCCCAACTGGATGTATATAAACCGTGCTTTAGATACCTAGCTTTTATGTTCTACAATTCCTCTGTGCCAAAAGGATTAAAGCAACTAGTGAAATATTGGACTAAGATGTATCATAGTAGAAAATGATCAGACCTTGTGGTATCTTTAGGAGCCAGTACAATGGCAAAAGCCTCAGGAACCATTACCTGAAAAAATAACACCAAGCTGTGATACTTGATCTAGAAGGTGAAATTCATCATTTTTCTTTTTCCGGTAAACATATAATTCAAAATTTTGAACCATTATGGAGAAGGTTGCTTTCATTATTAATATTCCACCAGACTTTGGTCTCGAACATTACAAAGGGAAATTAATTATACTGTTTATGACTTATAAATAGTGAGGCTAGTTATAAATTTTACATTTTCTATTGTTTTGATTTTGAATATTGGTGTCAAATGATCGTCAGCAATCCATTATCTCGTTAAACCCAAAGGAAATGAACTGCAACAGCATGTCATCAGATTATAAGGCATGGTTTCAGGTTTCACACAAAGCATAACCGAAAGATCAAAAATTAACTTTAATCATTAACTGAAGCAGAAGACAACTAAGAAAGCGTGTGTTTCCCACATACTATTATCATCCTACTGATGTTTCAGATGGCCCTAATTTCAGCTCAATCGCCAGATCCAGTGAGTCACAATGCTCAAAACAGCTCCTTCAGTGGAGTTAACGATAAATTTGTTTTAATTCTAGGAATATGGGATTTTGTAATTGAGCTGGTAGCATTCAGAAAGGAGCTAATGCTTCTGAATTCTGATAGTCATATTGAACTGAATAGCAGGACACTACAAAAGCTACTCCAACAAGCAAGTCAGAAGCATTAACGTCAGTCACCTGATAAGAATATTGAGTGTGCAGATCCACTGATGACATGAAACAATTTTGAGAAGGATGGGTCTAAAAGTTTGCAGAATAAACACACGAGTTAGAATTATGAAGCCAACAGATATTGTTAAGCTCATGTAAAGAACCTTTATATTAAGAAATATATAAAATAAAAAGGTTGATTAGATTTTAAAAAAGAATCGCCAACCTGCCTCAAAATCACATTCATATGGTAATTAGTTCAAAAGAATCAGATAAAACAATGCCTTTTGTAAAGAAATATGATGCTGGAAAAGTTAAGCTCTGATGCTAATAGAAATTTAACAAATCTTCACAGGAATTTATCCATGTTTAATAAAATTAATTAATCTTGAAGAGATAGAAAAAAATTTCGGGGATTCTAATGAATCTAAACTTGCAGAGTGCCATAGCCCATACGATGCTTTAAAACAGTAGGTTTGGACACCAAGATGGTTCCAGAGGAAGTAAACGAAATCAGAGATGGCAAATAATTTCAAAAGAACAGCATGGAATATAGTTTAAGAAAATTTCGGTCAACATTGGCCCCAAAAAAAAAGCAAGAAGGAAAGAAAGAAAAGAAACACTATTATCAACATACAAAAATTAATTAAATAGCAAAAAGAACAGAGAGAGATACATGGATCCATCCCACAGGCAAAAGGGATCTTTCATTTAGAATTGCAAAAACTTCCTCCTCATTTGTAGCCAGACACTGTTTAGTGCAGTTGGTCAGCAACAAGCAGTAGTGAAACCATAAGCCTATTAAGTAAAATAAAATAACAGTGTACAAGTAGCTCCAAGATGCTCACAGAACTGGAAGTTGATTCCTGCTTTGGTATAATCAGAGTGGTCATGTGGAGGGTTCCCTTAGCCTGGATGATTGAAAGTAATAATTAGTGTCAATCTGAAATTTGAAACAGCAATCATCAATTTAGTTTCTACATTTCTTTTCATTTTTTTTTAAAAATACTAGCTAGCTTCAGTTTGTAAAATGTCACAGCATACATTTCAGTACAACTAACCACACAATATAGAACGACACAACATCCTACCAGCATTCTTATTTTCAGGTAGTATACATCTTAACCAATAAAAATACACATGAAAATAAAAGATATGAGAGAGAGAGAGAGAGAGATTTCAGCGATAATGAAGATTAATGAATAATGAATGGCATTAGTATTTCCAAATATATAAGAAAGAAATTTTAGAAATATAGTAATTAAGCGAGATATGAACACTGCAGTTTAAACCTTTTATTAAAGGCTGTGAGCATTGCTGATAAGACAGACAATAAATTATGGATTTATATCGACTCTTACAAGGAAGGCACCTAGTATACCACATGTTTCCATATCCTTCTCTGTATTTTCTTTAGCAAGCTCAAGAAAGTCCTCCATCAACCTCATTGACTGAAAAATATGAAATGAGCGCATATTAGCTGCCCATACCCAGCAATAGTCATGCACTTAAAAGGGTAGGTTCCGCTGATTATCGCAAAATAGTAAATCTATATTTATAATGTAGGGACATAGACATGCAGTCTAAGTTCTTACAATATGTACATCTCGCATGGTCTTAGATGAAGTTGACTCATTTCCTGACTTTGGGCATTCATGGTCTGAATCAACAGCTGTTACATGAGAAGTTTCTGTATCTTGAGGCTCTCTCTCCACACAAGAAAGTACAGGAGAAGGTGAACACTGAGTAACTTTATGAACTATGGAGTATTGGTTAGCTTGCTTCATAGAATCTGGACAAGTTTCCAGCTGAAACCCACTACTCATTGAATCTAACAATTTTGGAAGACAAAATCCCAGCTGCTTTTTCATCAGAGTTCATTATGCTGCATTGCACATATACAGATAGAATTTTTGCATGGTAAAAAAAAATAAAAAATCTTATCATACATGGATAACCTGTGCACATTGTTCTAGAAATCCTAGAATAAATATGCATCACACTTTCTAACTAGTAACATAAACTTCCATAACGTCAAAGAGCAGAGACAATCTACATGTAGGTGTCAGGCATAGGAAAAAAAATAATGTTAATACCACTGCAGCTATATTATGAGATAATTTATATCGTCAGATGCAGACACTTTTCACATAAAAATCTTGAAGGACAGAACGAACCTTTCTATTTTATGCAAATCACCCTAGAAGAGGCAATGCTCAAACAATTACTAAATCCACCATTTACAGGGCAAGAAGGAGGCAGGGAAAGGTTTTCCTTCTATTGACAAGGAATAAGTGTGATATTACCTTAACACCACTTACACGCTTCAACAGACTCCATTCGCATCAGGGAGATTGAACATTGAGTAATACTTGTGTAGTTTTCGAAGGTACAGAAGCTCAAAAGGAGAGATAAACTTCACGATTTAGCTCGCAATTCATCCTACATGAAATCAAGGTTTCATTGTTTCAAAGAATCAGTATTACTGGCTAAAGGAATCTGTGAGAGAGAATGATGTGAAGGAAAGTATATTCAGATGATTATAAACTGAGGACTGTACATCATATATATAGACTTAGTCACGTGCTCTCTTAGCTATCTACTTGACTATAAGTTGTTACACTTTATAACAGAATTAGTTACAATTGATCACACTTAGTTATAGCTTAACTATTTAATAACACTATCATTCCCCCTCAATTTGATGTACTCCCCAACCCGAAGATAACGAGCAAATTCAGTGAACTTGGTACTGGACAGAGGTTTGGTAAGACCATCTGCAATCTGACTTGTAGCAGGAATATGACAGACTTGAATCTCCTTTCTGATGGCTTTTTCACGAACAAAATGAAGATCAAGTTCAAGATGTTTGGTTCTGGCATGCAAGACAGGGTTAGCAGTAATAAGAACAGCACCTTGATTGTCACACATGATGCGAGGAGCTTCAGGAAGCTTGATTCTCAACTCAGAAAATAAAGACCTGAGCCAAAGAACTTCAGCAACAGTAGAAGCCATGCACCGATATTCTGCCTCAGTATAGATCTAGAAACAGTAACCTGCTTTTTGGAAGACCAGGAAATCAGATTGCCACCAAAATATATGCAATAACCACTAGTACTTCGCCTATCATTGCAATCAGATGCCCAATCAGCATCACAAAAGGCCACAAGTGGTTTAGAGAGGGAAGGAGACAGACGAAGACCATACCCAATAGTACCAGCTAAGTAACGCAGGATTCTCTTCACTGCCACCCAATGTTCCTGGAGTGGAGCTTGCATGAACTGACAAACTTTGTTGACGGAGAAACTAATATCTGGACGGGTGATGGTGGCATATTGAAGGGCTCCCACAATAGACCTATACAACTCTGGATTAGAGAAGATATTAGGACCATCCTTGAACAATTTTAAACTGGAGACCATAGGTGTGCTGACACCCTTTGCTGTAGACATACCAGCCTTTTTTAAGATATCATTCACATACTTTGTTTGGGATAGAACCAGAGAATTATTTGCCAACCTGTGAACCTCAATCCCGAGAAAGTAACTAAGAGCACCCAAATCCTTAAGAGCAAATTCTTTGTTTAAGGCTAGAACAATTTTAGATATAACAGAAGAAGATGAGCCTGTTAAGATTATATCATCTACATATGCTAAGGCATAGGTTATATCAGTGTCAGTAACTCGAATGAATAAAGATTGGTCACATTTACTGCTGTTAAATCCTAATTTATGAAAGGCACCAGATAACTTTTCAAACCAAGCACGAGGAGCTTGCTTTAAGCCATAGAGAGCTTTATCCAGCTTACAAACCAAGGCTTTATCAGTGGATTCATAACCTGGAGGTTGTTGCATGTAAACCTCTTCATGAAGAGAACCATTCAGGAAGGCATTATTCACATCAACTTGCCTTATAGACCAATTTAAAGAAACAGCAATGGAGAGAACAACTCTAATGGTGACAGGTTTGACTACTGGACTAAAAGTCTCATTAAAATCAAAACCAGCTTTTTGATGAAAACCCTTGGCGACCAATCTGGCTTTGAACTTAGCAGTGCTGCCATCAGGATTAGTCTTTCTCTTCCAAACCCACTTGCAACCAATAGCATGGCGATGAGGTGGTAATGGAACTAAATGCCATGTCTTATTGCGCAACAAGGCCTCATATTCTTCATCCATGGCCGTTTTCCAGACAGAGGAAGCAAGAGCCTCAGCCACAGTACAGGGTTCAGTCTCAAGAACAAAGGCCTTAGGTTTGAAAATACCATTCATGGACCTAGTGACCATTCGTTGAGAGGACAGTGGAGCAGCAGGTAGTACTGCAGATGGTACTGATGGTGCAGAAGAGATAGAATTATCTGATAACGCAGGGGAGGCTGGACTATCCCTGCACACAGAAGAAGCTAAAGAGGATGGAGTGTTAGTATCACTGCACCGGACCAAGGGAAGAACTGGAGGAGAAGAAAGAACAGACGAGGATGGACAAGAAGACATGACAGGGGTTGTAGAAGAAGATACAAGAGTGGAATAGGGAAACACAAACTCATTGAACACAACATCTCGAGAGATATACATACGGCCCTTGGGATCCCAGCATTTGTAACCTTTGTGAGAAACACTGTAGCCCAGAAACACACACTGAACAGACCGAAAACTCATCTTGTACTTGTTGTATGGTCTAGTTAAAGGAAAGCAAGAACAACCAAAAGTGCGAAGATGGGCATAAGTGGGTGAGACAGAGAACAACTTCTGAAAAGGTGAGAGACCACCGAAAATTGGGTTAGGCAACCTGTTATACAGATATACAGCAGTAGAAAATGCCTCAACCCACAGAGAGAAGGGAAGAGAAGCATTAGCAAGTAATGTCAAACCAGTCTCAGTGATAGAACGATGTTTTCGTTCAGCCAAACCATTCTGCTCATGCGTGTATGGGCAACTCAACCGATGAGAGATACCTTGAGAAGCCAAGAATTTGCCAAGTTTTAAGTACTCTGCACCAGAATCAGATTGAACAGCCTTGATTTTACAATTGAACTGCAATTCTGCCATAGCTTTAAAGGCAAGAAAAACATCATAGAGTTCTGACTTAGCACACAAAGGATAGAACCAAGTAAAACGGGAGTAAGCATCAGTAAAGTGCACATAGTATTTATAACCATCACGAGATGTGTGAGGAGTTGGGCCCCAAGTGTCTGAATGAATAAGCTCAAGAGGTTTAGTATAAGTAGTGGAAGACAAGGAATAAGGAAGCTTATGAGATTTGCCAAGACAGCAAGCATTGCAAAAATCAAACACAGAATTTTTATTGATTGAAGATTGAGTACAAAGTTTCACAACTTTAGTTACAATAGGGGAAGCTGGATGCCCTAACCGATTGTGCCAAAGGCGAAAAACAGACTCAAATGGGGAATTACAAGATTGAGAGAACTCAGACACATATGCAAAACCAGAAGACAGAGTGGAAGACTGAGCAGCAGATGATGACACAGACGACTCAGAAGGTTGAAGATGAAGAGAGACACCATGAAGACCAGGTTGATGCTGCTTGAGAGTCCCTCGATAGAGAATCTGATTAGATGCCAGATCCTTAATGACACAGATATTAGAGAAAAACGCAATCAGAATATTGTTATCCAGACAGAGTTTAGGAATGCTAAGAAGATTTTTGGATATCTCAGGAACATGTAACACATCACGTAATTTGAGTGTAAACTGAGAATTAGGAAAACAGGAATTGGAAGAACCAGAGCAGTGAACTAACAAACCAGCACCATTACCAACAAATATTCGATCAATATGATTGTCACCTGATTTATCAGTGATATTATTATCATCACGAGTGATATGAGCCGTTGCACCAGAATCAAGGTACCAATCAGGATCAGCAAGACAATCAGTAGTGGCAACAAACACATTCTGGTCCTTCCTTTTATCAGTCAGAGATAAACTCTGAAAAGAAGTCTCATCATACCGGTACCAGCAATCACGAGCCTTATGGCCTTTTTTGTCACAAATCTGACATTCATCAACAGATTTATTAGAAGAAGGAGAGTATGAGGGAGTACCAGTACCAGTACCATAGGAATTATGTCGGCCGCCATACGAAGTCATTCGACCACGACCACGATTGGAACGACCGCGTGACCGACCTCCTCCTCGATTCGAAGGTGAAGGTCGAGCATAGGCAACATTTGCAATAGCAGCAACTGGCGAAGCAGATTGATTCTTCTCAATTCTGGCTTCTTGAGAGATGAGCAGAGACTCGATATCATCAACAGTATAAGGATCGGAGCGAGTAGTAATCGCCGTGATCCATGGATCATACTCTTCGGTAAGACCCTCAAAGATAACATCAATATGGTCGGACTCACTAATTGGATGTCCAATACCAGCAAGAGAATCAGTAATACCTTTAATCTTTAGAAGATACGCATTAGCCGAGAGATTACCTTTTTTGGTAGTCTTGAGCTGCGATTTGAGCTGACGTACTTTCGCTCGTGTCTGAGAAGCGAAGTGATTCTGGATTTTTTCCCAGATCTGAAGTGCCGACTCACAGCCCACAACTCTGGTGAGCATGGCATCAGTCATTGAACATGACATCCAAGAGATAAGCAGTTGATCTTGGCGCTCCCACTCACGGAATTTTGGATTAAGACGGAAATTCGCAGGATCATCGTCACAGGGTAGATATCGCGGAGGAGGCGTGACAGAAGTGGAGATGAAATCTTGTAAATCATGACCACGGATTGCAGATAAAATCTGATGTTTCCAAATCAGATAATTGCTTTCATCTAACTTGATAGAAACAAGATGAGAGAAAGAAACTACATCTTTTCTCGGTTGAGTTGCAGATGCAGAGACGCTTGTCGAAGAAGAAGACATATCCTCAGGCAACAGAGAAGGCTCTGATACCATAAAGGAATCTGTGAGAGAGAATGATGTGAAGGAAAGTATATTCAGATGATTATAAACTGAGGACTGTACATCATATATATAGACTTAGTCACGTGCTCTCTTAGCTATCTACTTGACTATAAGTTGTTACACTTTATAACAGAATTAGTTACAATTGATCACACTTAGTTATAGCTTAACTATTTAATAACACTATCACTGGCCCAAATAGATACAATTCTTACATCAAATACAGATAAATAAATCCTAGTACGAGACTGCCATGAAATTCAGCAATATTGCTAGCTACAACAGCAATATCAACCAGACCTTTAATAAAAGAAGTCAGCTCATGCCACCCAACCAGAAATGATAATAAGCGATTTGCCTTCTGGACCTATAGGTATACACGCAATCAATTATCTGTTCAGACCGTTCTATTTTGGAATGAAATAGAGTTTGTAAATTTCTTAATTAACGAAGATTATCTGATCCACACTGGACTAAAAAAACAAGAAGATGGTGATCCACATGCATAGTTCTTTTCAATTATTTGTCCTTTTTAGGCGTCATCTTGAAGGCTTTCCCTGCAATCGTCCCATATCATAAGAGACAAAATTAGAGAACAGGAACAACGCAGGTGCATATGTGAACGTGTTACAGTGAGGCCTGTGTCTAATCCTGCCCAAGACGAAAAAATCTGCTGCAGAGATAAACCCTCAAACCGAAAAATCAAAAGAATTTTATCAACCTCCATCGTCTCGAGGAAAGGGAAAAGGAATCCCATGCTCATCAAATAGGAACCAAAGCAGGAATTTAGTAGTATAAGAATCCTTAAATCAACAAATCACTAATCAAATCATGCAGAAACTGATTATTATAGAAGATAACGCCCCAATCAGAAGGTCACAATTCAGCGCTAGATAGAGATTCCTCTGAGGGGGGGATTCAACTACACAATTGAACAAGTAAGAAGGAAAAAATTAAGAGCAATAAGAAAGCAAAACAAGAAGTATAGTAATAAGCGAAAGCGGAAGAGCTTGCCTGAAGATGAAGAAGCTGATTACGGTAAAGTGTGAATTGAGAGAAAATCACGAACGATGAAAGCAAAATGCAATTCTTGAATGAGGTACGAACTGCGAAGTACCGTGCTGATGGCGCAAACAGCCCCTTCATAAACATGGCTTGCCACGTCACTCAGACCATGCTCATCCATTTCATATTGGAACTAATATTTTTTATTAGCATATCATAGGCAATAAATTAATTGTCACTATATGCAAAAGATTTGAGTTTGCGTGATGATGCAGCCTTCCGGATTAAGAAAACAAATGTGGACAGAAAAGCTTCTAATTAAATTTATACTAAAATACACAGTTTCCTGAACTTTTATGTCAGTTGAATACTTCCTCACTAATATTCAAAATTTAAATTAAGAATCGTAATATTTTATGCCATTAAAATTACAATTTAGAAAAAAAAGACATAAACAACCTGAAAAATGCAAAATCCCATAGAGATGCTCCCATTTTCAACAATTTCTATAAGATGTAAATCTAAAAATGAAATTTTCAAAATGCATGTGAAAAAGATACAAATACCCTCATGTTGCCAACAAGGTAACAACTTCTTGCCAACTATGGCAGGAAGTTTTTGGATTTGGTTATAATCCTTTATTTTTATTATTCTCTTTCCCTTTACTACTCGTCTTAACTTATTGATTAAAATTTGAATGATTGAGATTTAATGTTTTATAAAAATATTAATAAAATATTAAATTATCAAATAAATAAATAAATTCAAAGTAGTTAAATTTTAGTGATGATCATTTAAAACTGTAATAAAAAATATTTTAAAATTTTTATAAAACATTAAATCTAAACCATTTAAATATCAATTTAAACGCTAAATGTTGAAATGAAAATATGGGTGGATAAAGATGGTAAGAGCAAATAATTAAAGCTAGGTCTGGAGGCTTTCTGCGTAAAGCGGTAGAGGTGGGATTTGGTCCCATCACCACTTGCAAGCCAAAAACATTGGTGGGCCATCAATGACTCTCACTAAATAACATGCGGAATAGGTCCATAATATATAACACTTTTAAAAAAATAACTTGATCTAAAATATAAATAACTTGTAAGATAATTAATACTCATTTTTTACTTTTATCCATATAATTAATGATTATTTTTTATTTTACCCACTCATTAAATTTTCAAACATATTTTTCAATAAGGGTAAAGTGAAAAAAAATTAATTTATAATATATTTAATGAGTTAACTGTCATTTCTTGTTTTCCGTGAATTAATTAAAATGCCATATATCATGGACTAAAGGAAGTGTAAGTTACTCCTCTAGTCCTATTTATAGGGCAGAAAGAGAAAAAAAATTTATTGTTCTATTAAAAGGCAAATAGAGAAATTTTTCGTGTGGATGTACAATTTTACCCTTCATTCATTATTATATTAATTTTTTTCTCATTGAGCGTGGTGTATATTAAATAGCGGTAAAGTTGGAAAGTTATTGAGTTTTATAGAAGAGTTAGTGAAGTTTAAGGGTTTTATTAATTTGTGTGAAACATGCAAGAAGTGTCTTATAAATAGGGCCAAATAAGTACCTCCTTAATCTTTACTAAACTCATTCACAAGTTTTATATAGTCATTCCTCACATTTCATTAGATATTATAAATTTTCATTTACTAAATAACAAAGACACACCTTCAGCTCATTCACAAGTTTTGTGTAGTAATTTATACATTTCATCAACTATTATCAACTTTCATTTATCAAGTAACAAATCTCTACTTTCAATTCATTCACAAGTTTTGTGTAGTCATTCCCCAAATTTCTCACTTATCAAGAAATGATAGTTAAGTAATTAAATTTGTTCTAAATTGATAAGTTTTTTCAACTTTACCCCTTTTTAAATAATGTGACTTAATTTTTTATGTTATGAAAGTAAGAAAAATATAAGAGATTGAGATGAGAGAGATGAAGAGAGACAAGAGATAATTAGAGAGAAAGAGGGAGTGATAATTAGAGAGAAAGAGGGAGTGATATCTTTTTCATTTAGATGCTTTCAATATGTATCACAAAGCTTCTATTTATAGGCCTCCAACTTCAACTAAGAATCACAAAGAATGAATAACAAAATAAATTCTCACAAGTGTACAATATGTAACCTTTGAGTTATGATAATAAAAACTCCTAAAGACTATTCATTAGGAAGGTTATGGAGTAGAAAATGAAAGGCCAAAAGTTGATAATTTATGGACATCCACATCATCTTGTATTTTTACCAATGCGATTAAAATCGGATCGGATTGGTTAGTTTGACCACAGGAATCGTTGAACCGGCCATTTAACCGGTTTGATCGGTTTAATATTTATTAAAATTTTCCTAATTTTAAAAATTCATATATAATTTTACATATTTTTGAAAATTATAAATTAGGACTCTATAGAAAGCTTGAAATATCTACTTTCTAACACAAAAATATTCACTCAAAAATATTATCATTTAATGCAAAAAAAATTATCAAATTCCAAAACTATTCCAAAAAAATATTATTTTGCAAGTTCACTTTCTTATCGGTTTGTTTCAGTTTAGCTTCGGTCTGACCCATTGACCTTTGACCTAGTACCCCGGTCGGTTTAGTGGCCAATTCGGGTTTAATTACCTTGATTTTTACAATACTCCCCTTGAATGTTCATGAATAAATATTGTGCCTCATTAAAACCTTACTAGAAAAAATCTAGTGGGACAAAAACCTGGTGAAAGAAAAAGAGTATATAATACAAATCAAAGCCGCGTCATTAAAAACCTCACAAAAAAACCCCATGAGGATAAAACCTTGATTAAGGAAAAGAGTACAATATCATCTTTATTCCCCCTGGTAACAATACTCTTTCTCCCCTTCATGATAACATCACTCATTTTCATTATCATATGTCTAGAGAGTATATTGATTTCTCAAATGCAACTATCATCAACAAGTTTTCAAGCAGATAATCTCCTTTTCATTTGAACTATACATGATGTATTGCCATCAAATCATATATTGAAATATATTCATCTACCGTATCTTCTAGATATGTTGAATATCACTATATTCTCTACTTTCTTGTTCCATATGTATCTTCCATCATGCTAATAACATGTTATTAAAATAAGGAAAATATAAGAAATTAAGATAAAAGAGATGAGGAGAGACGAGATAATTGGAGAGAAAGAGGAAGTGATATTCTATTCATTGAGATGCTTTCAACATGTTTCACAAAGCCTCTATATATAGGCCTCCAGCCTTAACTAAGAGTTACATATGATGAATAACAAAAATAATTCTCATAAGTATACAATATGTAACCTTTGAGTTATGAGAATAAAAACTCTTAAAGACTATTCATTAGAGAAGTTATGGACTAGAAAATGAAAGGCCATGAGTTGGAAGTTTATGGGCATCTATATCGTCTTGTATTTTCGCAAAATTTTCAATTTTGAACCTTAATTAATAGTAATGATAAAGCAATAAAAATTAATTAATGAGGCGGTTCGTGGCTTACCCTTGCATTCCTTTAGGGCTTGTTTGGTCTGAGGTGAGGGGAGAGAAAGTGGGTGGAGAGAAAATTTTTTTGAGTTGAATTTAAAAAAATTAGAGAAGTGGGGTTAAAAATTTTTAATTAATTTTTCTTACTCTTTTATCTTATATATTCTCTTTATTAAAATTTTATTATCCCACTCCTTCAATCTTTTAAAATTCAACTCATAAAAATTTTCCTTCCTCTCCCTTTCCCTCCAAATCCCTCACACCAAACAGACCCCTAGTCTTATTTATAAGGAAATTTTTTTGTTCTACTTCTAAAACACGTCATTAAATTTTTTGTATGCATATACAATTTTATACCCTTCATTTATTCTAGTGTGTACTTTTTTCCTAAGGAATAATGTATATTAAATAGGGATAAAGTTAGAAATTTGTTAATGTTATAAAAATAAGGAAAATAAAGAGATGAGATAAAGGGATAAAGAAAGACGAGAGAATTGTAGAGATGAAGCGTAGACAAGAACTCTCATTCATATAAGATTTCCATGTACATCCAATCCTTTGTGTTAAGCTCCTATATATAGGCCTCCAATCCTTCTAAGAGTTACAATGTCATAAACATAATATTAACCCACATTAAGATGAAGTTACAATGTCATAAACACAAGAATTAATCTACAACATAAAACTACATAAAATCATGGGATGTTATAGGTATTAATCATAAAATGGAATCCTAAGAGGCATATGAACATTCCCAACCACAATATTTATAACATTCTCCCTTGGATGTTCATAAGAAAATATTGTGCATCATTTAAACCTTACTATAAAAAACCCAATGAGACAAAAACTTAGTGAAGAAAAAAGGGTGATCAATACAAACTGAAGTTGCTTTGTTAAAAACCTTACCAGGAAAACCCTGTGAGGAAAAACCTTGGTTAAGGAAAAGAGTACATCTTGGTCTCTACTCCCCCTGGTGGTAATATAGTATTTAGTCCCCTGATGACAATATCATTTTTATTCCCATTGATGATAATGTCACTCTTCGTCATTATCCATTAATAGAATATTCTAATTTCTCAAGTAGGTTGTATCTTTCTATTAGCCACCACATTGTGAATCATGCAATGATATGCTAAAATGTATTCCTCTATTATATCTCTAGCATATGTTGAATAATTGATATACTCTTCACTTGTCTTATGCAATGTGGAAATAATAAAGTTGTCATGAAAAAAACTATGATATAGTTTGCATTCACATATTCAATTTATTCCATAGAATTATCACATTAAACTTCAGTCTCACAGTGTCCACAACATACCTACATGAACTTAATTTTACAAGCAAAAACATAATAAATGCAATATTAACATGATGTATATATTCATGGAATATATTGTACTTCTAGACCATTAAATTCAATATATATTTTGCAAACAAAATCACCATAGAAAAATCCATGATTTTAAAATCATTAAGGGCTCGTTTGGTACACTAGAATTGATTTTGATGGAAATAGAAATTGAGATGGATATGGATATGGAGATGGATATGAGGTTTAAAAGTGTGTTTGGTATGTCATGGAAATAAGACATAATTTTTGTGTTAAAAGACCACAATTGTAACCCCCTTCCCACCTGAGGCCGAGATTAAGTTCTTAAACCCATAATTAAGTTGTAATTAGAGACCATAATTCAAGTTGGGACTTATCAAAGAAATCTTTTGCCCAAAAATTGGATTTGCAAAAACTTTTATAAACTCAATTACAATGGTCTCCTATTCACATTTTAATACAATATGGCCTGAACAGGTAGATTCCATTTACAATTATCAGAGTGCAAATAAGTTCCCGACTCACTCGGGTTCCATACATAATAAAAGGGATTTACACAAGGCACAAAGCCTACAATTCATACCCTTTTACTTGGGGATTACACAAAACCTACTATATACAATTCCAAAATATACCATGATAACCATAAACTCCAAAATATACTCCTAAACAGGAGCTCTAACTACTCTTCGTCGCCCGCTTGCCTCTCGATCCTTCGGCCCTGTCTAAAAGGTTTAATTTTGGGAGAGTGAGATTCTAAAGAATCCCCGTAGTAACAAGTCAATCATATAATGTACAACAATAATGCATGTAATCAAATCATCATCCACACAAGCAACTACAACGGCAGTTGCAGCGGCAATGGTTAGTATGACACATGTCATCCCTGACGATTGCTCACGCTGAATTGCTCACGTTGTATTGCATCACAACAATCAACACAGTATAATTCACCACAGCTGGGATCCATATAAAGCATATCATATTCACAAGCCACATAGGCAAGATACACATACGCAGCCCACGGCTGGTTTTCACATACGCCGCCCCCACGGGTCGGATTCACAAAGATCCATGTCGATTACGACGGCAGTCCAACGGCCGACTAGAGATGACCACTGTCACTCCCTATACGGCTCACGCTGACCTGCTCACGCCGTAATGGACCATGGTACACATTTCACAAGTTCAATGATAAGATATGCATACCAAGACATCATACAAGATATGAGAGAAAAGTCACTACCTGAGTTCTTCCGGGCGTGTCCTAGCGCCGGTCTCTCCCGAGGAAGGCAAATATCAAATCCTATTTTCACAATTAGGGACGAAGAGTTATTCTCTATTCCAAGGCTTAATCCACTTTATAATACTTAATTGGTTATCATTATTGCTCTTTTAGAGTCATTAAACACCCCTAACCAAACTCCTAAAGGGTAGGAAAAACTATCCCAAAGATCCCTTTTTGGAAGCACAAAAACTCAGATTTTACACTGCCTCACTCGAGCACAGATGGCCGTGCTCGAGCACAAATGTACGGACACTCGAGTGAAGATGGCCTCACTCGAGCACAGGTACGGATATCACTCGGGCACAAGAGAGAGTGAGAGCAGAAAGCACTTGCCCGAGAGCACAACACCTTCCAAGGAAACGGATTACTCGAGCACAAAATCCTCACTCGAGCACAAGTACGGAATTCACCTCAAGCACAAGGAAGTGAAGACAGAAAGCACGTACCCGAGAGCACAAGAGAAAGCACATCAGCCCAAATGGCTCACCGTGCTCGAGCACACACGGCTCACTCGAGCAGACAGCCCCCTGCTCGCGAGTGAGAAGGCGCACTTGCGCACCTTACCCGCGAGTGACAACCTGCGAGCACGAGCTCACTCGAGCAGACACCCAGTGCTCGCGAGCATGCTTGCGAGTGTCAGAACACACTCTTGGCATCCACCAGCGAGTGAAAACCCGAGAGAAACCCTTCACTCTGAACTAACACCCTCACTCGAGCACAAAGCGATGCACTCGAGCATCAATCATAAAAACCCAGGTGCACTCGAAGCACAAAAGGGAAAACTCTCGCATCACTCGAGCACGATCATCCTGTGCTCGGGTGATATTCATCCTTCACTCGAGCACACCCCTGTCTGCTCGAGTGAATGCCTCAGATATCAGAGAACGCAGAAAGCAGAGGCACTCTCCTTAACCTTTGCCCAATTGATTCCTATGGACTCAAAACTTAACCCAAAGCCATTCCCACACAAAAACACCCAACAAACTCAATGGAATACTCAAAATCATCAAAATCCTTTTCCATTATCATGCTTTGGGTTTTGGGCATTAAATTCAACAAGATACCTCTTTCAACAAAACTTCATATCTCAACTTCTAATCAATCTATCTATCACATACTCATTCCAAAACACCATTCTCATGCCAAAAACATACCAAATGAACAGTGGCATCCAATTTTCGGATTCAAGCCAAATTTCCAGAATTTAGAAACTATTCCAAATGGTATGAAACATAGATAGATAGATTGGTTTTACTCACCTTATCAACTTCTCCAAAGAGAGTTCTTGATCCACCAACAATCAATTTTCGTGTGATCACAAACCACACCAAATGGCCACACTACACACACCCAAATGAAGCCCATTACTCAAGGATCAACATTAAGGAAGTGAGTTTGAGCAATGGAAATCATTTACCTACTCAAAATCCAAGCTTTTCTTCCTTCAACAATGGAGAAAGAGAGAAGAGAGAGAGAGCACGTGAGAGAGAGAGATGAGATGGAGAGATGGAGAGAGAGAGGGAAAAGTGAACTTTTGTCCCCATGTGGCCCATCCAATGGTCACCACCATGCCACATGTCAGCATCTCATTTATTCCCACTAAAGCTCACCACACCTCAACACATAGGATTCCGACCCACGGTCAAGGAAATCACCACCATTGATCTTAAATACCACACATATGCACTAATATTTCCAATTTCCACTAATTATGACATTAACTAATATTGTCATAAAATACATAATAATCCCAATTAAATTCATAATTATCATTAATAATCATGATTATCCCTTAATCAAAAATTGGGATATTACAAGTCTCCCCCCGTTCAATAAATTTCGCCCTCGAAATTTGTTACACATCATGGGGCATAAACTCAGGAAATCGTTTCCTCATGTCCGCTTCCGCCTCCCAAGTGGCTTCCCTTGGAGACATTCCCTTCCAGACCACCTTCACGAACGGTAAGCTTCGGTGCCTGAGCTTCCGCTCTTCTCGATCAATGATTCTCTCTGGCTCTATCGCATAAGTAAAGTTATCTTGCAATTCCACTTCTTCATACTCAATGATATGTTCGGGGTCTGGTTGGTACTTCTTGAGCTGCGAGACATGGAACACATCATGTAATCTACTCAAACTCGGGGGTAGGGCTATCCGATAGGCAACTGGTCCAATCCTTGCCAGAATCTCGAATGGACCAATGTATCTCGGACTCAGCTTCTTCCGCTTGATTGCTCTCCCGATGCCCGTGACCGGAGACACTCTCAAGAAAACATGATCCCCCACTTCAAACTCAAGAGGTCTTCTCCTCTTATCAGCATAGCTCTTCTGACGACTCTGTGCTGTAAGGAGCCTCTTCCTGATAACTCGGATCTGCTCAGCGGTTTGGTCAACAAGATCCGGCCCATACAACTTCCTCTCAGACAACTCTGACCAGCACAATGGTGACTGGCACTTCCTCCCATACAGTGCTTCATACGGAGCCATTTGAATGCTCGCATGGTAACTGTTGTTGTACGCAAACTCAGCCAATGGAAGATAGTAGTCCCACTTTCTTTTGAAGTCTAGGACACACGCTCTCAGCATATCTTCTAAAGTCTGGATAGTCCTCTCTGACTGTCCGTCTGTCTGAGGATGGTAAGCCGTGCTAAACCTCAATTGAGTACCCATAGCTTCGTGCAGAGCCTTCCAGAATCTCGAAGTAAACCGAGGATCTCTATCGGAGATTATATTCTTCGGTGTACCATGGAGTCTCACAATCTCCTTGATATAAATCTCAGCCAGTCTATCAGGAGAATAGCCAGCGTTGATAGGTATGAAGTGCGCAGACTTCGTGAGTCGGTCGACAATCACCCAGATCGCATCATAGTTCTTGATCTTGGGCAAACCCATCACTAGATCCATGGTTACACTCTCCCACTTCCATTCTGGAATTTCTGGACTCTGAAGCAATCCTGGCGGTCTCTGGTGCTCAATCTTCACCTTTTGACAGGTGAGACACCGCGCCACGTACTTCGTCACATCACTCTTCAACCCTGGCCACCAATACATAGACTTCAAATTGTGATACATCTTGGTCATACCGGGGTGAAGAGTATATTGACTCTTATGAGCCTCATCAAGAATTCTCAATCTTAACTCCGCCTTCAGTGGTACATAGGTTCTCTTCTGATAACGCACCAATCCACTTGGTGACAAGTCATAGTCTCGAGTCTCTCCTCGCTCAATCTTAGCTCGGATCGACTGGGCTAGCTCATCATGCATTTGAGCTTTTTCAATCTCAGTCCTCAGGTCATTCTCCCCTTGGACCACACCATAACTGGCACACAGGATTTCCTTTGAGAGATTCAAATCCCTAAAATCCTCTATCAGTTTCCATTCCTGGATCATCATTGTTGCCACTAGCACCACCTTCCGACTCAAAGCATCCGCGACGACATTAGCCTTACCCGGATGATATTTGATCTCCAGGTTATAGTCTTTCAGCAACTCCATCCACCGACGTTGTCTCATGTTCAATTCTTTCTGATCATACAAGTATTTGAGACTTTTGTGGTCGCAGTACAGTTCCACTGTCACACCATACAGGTAATGACGCCAAATTTTCAATGCAAACACAATTGCCGCCAGCTCCAGATCATGAGTGGGGTAGTTCATCTCATGCGGTTTCAGCTGTCGAGAGGCATAGGCCACCACACGTCCCTGCTGCATCAGGACACACCCTAACCCCTGCTTACTCGCATCACTATACACGACATAAGCCTCACTGGGATCAGGTATAATCAATACTGGTGCCGTAGTCAATCTCTCCTTCAGCTCAGTGAAACTCCGCTCACAACGTTCATCCCACAAAAACGGTTGATCCTTCCTCGTGAGCTTGGTCATCGGCAAGGCGATACGCGAGAAGTTCTGAATGAACCTCCGGTAATAACCAGCAAGACCCAGAAAGCTGCGAATCTCAGAAACAGTTTCTGGCCTTTTCCATTCAAGTACTGCTTCCACCTTACTGGGATCCACTGATACCCCGTCTCGAGAGATCACATGGCCAAGGAACTTCACTTCCGTAAGCCAAAACTCACATTTGCTCAGTTTGGCATAGAGTTGCTTTTCCCTTAAAACACCTAGTACAATTCTCAAGTGTTGCTCATGATCCTCCCTACTCTTGGAATAGATCAAGATGTCGTCGATAAACACAACCACAAACTGGTCAAGGTACTGTCGGAAGATGCGATTCATATAATCCATGAATACCGCCGGTGCATTCGTCAAACCAAAGGGCATCACAAGGAACTCATAGTGCCCATATCTCGTTCTAAAAGCAGTCTTCGGAATGTCCGCTGCCTTCACACGCAGCTGATGGTATCCCGACCTTAGATCAATTTTGGAGAATACACACGAACCAGCTAATTGATCTAACAGGTCATCAATTCTTGGGAGTGGATACTTATTCTTAACAGTTACCTTGTTAAGTTCTCGATAATCGATGCAAAGCCTCAAGCTTCCATCTTTCTTTTTCACAAATAACACCGGAGCTCCCCACGGTGATACACTAGGTCGGATGAACCCTTTCTCAAGCAATTCTTCAATTTGCTTCTTCAACTCTGCCATTTCATTCGGGGCCATACGATATGGGGCTTTCGATATCGAACCAGCTCCAGGTACAATCTCAATTGGAAATTCCACTTCCCTTTCCGGAGGCAATCCATTAAGATCGTCTGGAAATACCTCAGGGAATTCGTTTACCACTGGTATACTCTCTAGAGCTTCACTTGACTCTCCCTGAACAGAGAAGAACACCATATACCCTTGGCATCCCTTCTCAAGATATCTTTCTGCTTTAGCCGTTGAAAGTAAGTTCAAACTGGCATTTACATTGTTTTCCCGACGTACATTACGGAAGGTTATCTTCTTATTGCCACAATCAAGCAGCACATCATTTGCTCTTAACCAATCAAAACCCAAAATGACTTCTAGTTGTTGGAGTGGCAAGCAGATCAAATCAACTGTAGACTCCCAACCCTCAACAACTATTACACAATTTAAGCAGGCTTCGGCCGTCACAGCCTTGACACCCATCGGCGTCGACACAACCAAATCAAATGGTAATCTATGCACATGCAATCCCAGGCGCTTTACACAATCATAAGCAATAAAAGAGTGACTTGCACCCGAATCAAACAAAGTATCTAATTCATTATCACCGAGAAGAATTTTACCTTGGATCAATTCAGGCGACTTCCGGGCCTCCTCATGAGTCATGGCGAACACTCGACCCTGATTCCTGGGCCTTTGCTCTGCTGGCGGTCTTGGGCACTTAGTAGAGATGTGACCCACTTGCTTACAGTTGAAGCAAATCACCTCCCCAGCACAAGTTCTTCCCGGATGATACTTTCTGCACTGATTACACATCGGTCCTGCTGGAGGTCTCTGGTCACTACGACCCCCAGGTTGGTAGGGCTTCTTGTTACCACCCCCATATGAGGACCCTTGCCCCTTCCGCTTCTGGGAAGTGTTAGCCTTACTAGGCTCACTGCGACTGTCTTTACCCTTAGTTGGGTACCAATCCCTCAGATTGTTCTCAACAATCCTACACTGCTCCACCGCCTTGTTGAAGTCAGTAAATAGGTGAGAGGCTAATCTCTTCTTCAGTTCACGCCTCAAGCCCCTGATAAGCATATCAGAGCTCCACTCCTCATCATCCTTTTCCCGGAGATGCGTAGAATACCGAGATAGTCGGACAAAACGGGAAAGATACTCGTCAAAACTCTCTGTATCTCCCTGCTTGATAGCCAAGAACTCAGACTCTTTCTCTAACCTCACCGACTTGGGGAAGTATTTCTCATTAAACTTCTCTTGGAACAACTCCCAAGTCAATGGCACATTCCGGCTTCGAAGTGTCATGGCGATATTCCGCCACCACCGGTCGGCATCCCCCTCTAGCTTATACACGGCTAGTTTCGCCTTAACCTCCGTAGAACACTCGAGGACCTCAAAGATCTTCTCTAGACGAGTCAACCAGTCCTCAGCAACTTGGGGCTCAAACCTCCCTCTGAATACTGGAGGTAAATGCTTGCAAAATTCAGAGACCCAGTATTGTAAGCCTCTTCCCTCACGAACCAGTGCCCCTTGAGACTCTTGGTTAGGCACCGTGTGAGGTAGGGATTCATGGGACCGATTGGACCCCTCAGCTGTCTCCTCATGATGAGTCTCTGCTTGAGTCTCCTCACGAGTCGACTGGGCCCTTTCTTCATTACGCTTGGCCCTTTCCTCCCGGAGCTCTTCTCTTAGCTCACGGATCATATCTCTTTGCTCCCGCACGAGATCCATCATCTCTTGCATTGGGTCAGGAGGATTGTCATTCAACTCCTCCACATCTGGATCCCCTTGTCTGCCTCTAGGGCGAACCATGTTGTCCTTTACTCTACAATGATTCACCATATCAGTTTCAAAGCAAAGGTATACACATAATCCATAAGACTTAGATATATCTACAACTTAGCAGAGATATCCATGTGTATACGCAACAAGCACTTATCAATCATTAAGTTACCCTAAACTCAAAGGATCAAGGTCAACTAAGGAGCTATCCTAGCAAATGCTCACCTTGCCAGGAACTACAGCTCTGATACCACAAATGTAACCCCCTTCCCACCTGAGGCCGAGATTAAGTTCTTAAACCCATAATTAAGTTGTAATTAGAGACCATAATTCAAGTTGGGACTTATCAAAGAAATCTTTTGCCCAAAAATTGGATTTGCAAAAACTTTTATAAACTCAATTACAATGGTCTCCTATTCACATTTTAATACAATATGGCCTGAACAGGTAGATTCCATTTACAATTATCAGAGTGCAAATAAGTTCCCGACTCACTCGGGTTCCATACATAATAAAAGGGATTTACACAAGGCACAAAGCCTACAATTCATACCCTTTTACTTGGGGATTACACAAAACCTACTATATACAATTCCAAAATATACCATGATAACCATAAACTCCAAAATATACTCCTAAACAGGAGCTCTAACTACTCTTCGTCGCCCGCTTGCCTCTCGATCCTTCGGCCCTGTCTAAAAGGTTTAATTTTGGGAGAGTGAGATTCTAAAGAATCCCCGTAGTAACAAGTCAATCATATAATGTACAACAATAATGCATGTAATCAAATCATCATCCACACAAGCAACTACAACGGCAGTTGCAGCGGCAATGGTTAGTATGACACATGTCATCCCTGACGATTGCTCACGCTGAATTGCTCACGTTGTATTGCATCACAACAATCAACACAGTATAATTCACCACAGCTGGGATCCATATAAAGCATATCATATTCACAAGCCACATAGGCAAGATACACATACGCAGCCCACGGCTGGTTTTCACATACGCCGCCCCCACGGGTCGGATTCACAAAGATCCATGTCGATTACGACGGCAGTCCAACGGCCGACTAGAGATGACCACTGTCACTCCCTATACGGCTCACGCTGACCTGCTCACGCCGTAATGGACCATGGTACACATTTCACAAGTTCAATGATAAGATATGCATACCAAGACATCATACAAGATATGAGAGAAAAGTCACTACCTGAGTTCTTCCGGGCGTGTCCTAGCGCCGGTCTCTCCCGAGGAAGGCAAATATCAAATCCTATTTTCACAATTAGGGACGAAGAGTTATTCTCTATTCCAAGGCTTAATCCACTTTATAATACTTAATTGGTTATCATTATTGCTCTTTTAGAGTCATTAAACACCCCTAACCAAACTCCTAAAGGGTAGGAAAAACTATCCCAAAGATCCCTTTTTGGAAGCACAAAAACTCAGATTTTACACTGCCTCACTCGAGCACAGATGGCCGTGCTCGAGCACAAATGTACGGACACTCGAGTGAAGATGGCCTCACTCGAGCACAGGTACGGATATCACTCGGGCACAAGAGAGAGTGAGAGCAGAAAGCACTTGCCCGAGAGCACAACACCTTCCAAGGAAACGGATTACTCGAGCACAAAATCCTCACTCGAGCACAAGTACGGAATTCACCTCAAGCACAAGGAAGTGAAGACAGAAAGCACGTACCCGAGAGCACAAGAGAAAGCACATCAGCCCAAATGGCTCACCGTGCTCGAGCACACACGGCTCACTCGAGCAGACAGCCCCCTGCTCGCGAGTGAGAAGGCGCACTTGCGCACCTTACCCGCGAGTGACAACCTGCGAGCACGAGCTCACTCGAGCAGACACCCAGTGCTCGCGAGCATGCTTGCGAGTGTCAGAACACACTCTTGGCATCCACCAGCGAGTGAAAACCCGAGAGAAACCCTTCACTCTGAACTAACACCCTCACTCGAGCACAAAGCGATGCACTCGAGCATCAATCATAAAAACCCAGGTGCACTCGAAGCACAAAAGGGAAAACTCTCGCATCACTCGAGCACGATCATCCTGTGCTCGGGTGATATTCATCCTTCACTCGAGCACACCCCTGTCTGCTCGAGTGAATGCCTCAGATATCAGAGAACGCAGAAAGCAGAGGCACTCTCCTTAACCTTTGCCCAATTGATTCCTATGGACTCAAAACTTAACCCAAAGCCATTCCCACACAAAAACACCCAACAAACTCAATGGAATACTCAAAATCATCAAAATCCTTTTCCATTATCATGCTTTGGGTTTTGGGCATTAAATTCAACAAGATACCTCTTTCAACAAAACTTCATATCTCAACTTCTAATCAATCTATCTATCACATACTCATTCCAAAACACCATTCTCATGCCAAAAACATACCAAATGAACAGTGGCATCCAATTTTCGGATTCAAGCCAAATTTCCAGAATTTAGAAACTATTCCAAATGGTATGAAACATAGATAGATAGATTGGTTTTACTCACCTTATCAACTTCTCCAAAGAGAGTTCTTGATCCACCAACAATCAATTTTCGTGTGATCACAAACCACACCAAATGGCCACACTACACACACCCAAATGAAGCCCATTACTCAAGGATCAACATTAAGGAAGTGAGTTTGAGCAATGGAAATCATTTACCTACTCAAAATCCAAGCTTTTCTTCCTTCAACAATGGAGAAAGAGAGAAGAGAGAGAGAGCACGTGAGAGAGAGAGATGAGATGGAGAGATGGAGAGAGAGAGGGAAAAGTGAACTTTTGTCCCCATGTGGCCCATCCAATGGTCACCACCATGCCACATGTCAGCATCTCATTTATTCCCACTAAAGCTCACCACACCTCAACACATAGGATTCCGACCCACGGTCAAGGAAATCACCACCATTGATCTTAAATACCACACATATGCACTAATATTTCCAATTTCCACTAATTATGACATTAACTAATATTGTCATAAAATACATAATAATCCCAATTAAATTCATAATTATCATTAATAATCATGATTATCCCTTAATCAAAAATTGGGATATTACAACAATACCCTTTATAATTTTTTTTTTCAATCCTAAGAACCAAAAACCATCTTGCCGCCATTAATGAAGCTCCAAAAGGTTGTACCATTGAATCTTCAAACCTAGTTAGCCACTGCACACCACCATCATCTACCATCTACCAATAATATGGAAAAATCAATCTTAACACTAGAATAGAACATCAATATCTCCAATATAAACATTAAACCCAGTAAAAATCTCTAATATACTATCGTCAAGCTGTAACCATTATTCAATCTCCGGCCACAGTCCAGCTTCAGTCGAGAAGTCAAAAATCTCCGTTGTTGAAGATCTCTTCTATCAAAGCTATAAAACTTTGACATTGAATATCTCTTCCATTGAAGCACTTGTGGAAGTTGAAGAGAGGAGATTGTCGTTAAAGCACTTACAGAAGGCAACATTATTGGTTTAATGAGGAGGAAGAGGAGATCGTTGTTGACGTCTTGCCTTAGGGTTGTAAATATGAGAGAAAGAGGGTTAGAGCTAAAGGTATGAAGATAATAAACCAAAAAGCTTCACCGTGTGAAGACTCTCGAAGATCTTTGGCGGTGGGGATGGAAGATCATCATAGTAGTGAGCGAGGGGGGCCGGGTTTGACAAGGGGTTTGCTAGAGGCTGCCCTTGTGGATTGTTGGAGGAAACCATGGCTGGCTTGTCCACTGCCATCATTGTCGGTGGTGGGATAAGATGAGACTCGTGAAGTTTGAAGGGTAAAAAAGAATTTGGCTACATGGAATTGCAAATCTTTACCTTTTGGGTGGAAGCCAATTTGATAAAATTGGGGAGATTTGGCTTCCACATGAAATTGGAAAATTTTACAATTCCATTATACCAAAAACCTCTTCATGGAATTGAGACCCAATTCCATTTTCACACCCCCTAATTCCATCGTACCAAATGGGCCCTAAGGTGTAACCCCCACCGTCATCAAGGCTGAGATTAGTGTTTAAATATATTTTATAATCGAATCAGAGATCCGAAACAATTTCAAACTTTTTAAAACACTTGTACAAATAGATCTCAATTCATTCATTCATAAAATCAATAGGCCTATTCGGTTTGTCACATGTATAATATCAGAGTATAAGCACAATTTCCGACGTTCACCTAGGATAATAGCATTAATCCAAAATTTTATACAGGGTATCATTGCCCATCTTAGTATCCATACTGGGAATTACACAAAACTATAATACTATGATCTATTCAATACGTATATTTGTCTAAAATGATAACTAGTCAAAAACCAAAAAGATCATAGCTAAGACTACCACCGGCAATCCTAATCGCCCTTATCTACTTGCTTGCTTCTTGATCCACTTGCCCTGTCTAAAAATTTTCTTTGGAAAGAGTGAGATTCTAAAGAATCCCAGTAGCAACAGTTTACGAATATGATGCATAATTAAACAAAGCAAGTAAGCATACATCACAATGCAGCAATCAATATTTAAGGCTGGGTACACTGCCACGTCCCCTTCACTATATACAAGGTCGGGCTTATGCCACATCTTCTCAAATGTATCTATATTCAAGGCTGGGCTTTCGCCACGTCCCCTAACTGTATTTGTATTCAAGGCTGGGGTTTCGCCACATCCCCTCAATGTATTCAATGACTAATGCAAACAAGCAATGCAATATACATGATATAGGATAAAGTGTTACTACCTTGGTCTTTCCGTTCTTGAGCAGGCACGGGCTTTCTACGCTTCGGGCAAATATCAAAGCCTAAAGTCATAATTAAGGACGATACGTTATCACTTACTCCAATACTCAATATCTTCACAATACATAAATTGGTTATCATTACTGTCTCTTAAGTACTCATATATGCCTCTAATAAAAGCACTAAAGGGTTGGAAGAACTACCCCATGAATCCCCTTTTGGAAGCACAAACATCGACATTTTTCACTGTTTCACTCGAGTGAAGATGTCCTCGCTCGAGTGATGGTACGGTCTACACTCGGGTATCTGAGAGTGAAGGATAGCGAGTAAGCACCCAAGAGCACAAGAACTTTTTCAGAGACAGGGACACTCAAGCACACAAGACCTCACTCGAGTGATAGCTAAATGCTTCACTCGAGCACTAGAGAGTAAAGTTTAGGAAGTGAGAACCCAAGAGCAATGTGAGTTTTCAGAGGGAAGAAGCACTTGAGCATGAGACTTCTCACTCGGGTGGAGACTGAATTCTCGCAAGTGTTGAGACATACTCTAGCATTCCACCGTGAGTTACAACCTGAGAGGCAAGTTCTTGGTGTCAAATACACCAGCACTCGAGTGAGAGGAGGCTCACTCGAGTGAGAACCCACCACACTCACAAGTGAGGCAACACTCTTGCCAAAAGTGCAGTTGAAAACTGAAGGGAAACGAGAAATCACACTACCGTACTCGAGTGAGACCCATCCTCACTTGAGTGATGTTATTAGAAACCAGAAAACGCAAAAGAACTGACATCATTTCCCAGAATTTTCCCAAGAGTTCCCAATGAACCCAAAATTTCAACCAAAGCTATCCTCACAAAAAATCACTCAAGGAATCTAATAAAACCATCAAAACAACCAAAATCCTATTCCATTATCATGCTTTGGTCTTGGGCAACATAAACCACTAAATTTCCAAAATCACTAAACTCAATCATTCAATCCCAAATCAATCCTATCTATCCATATACCTTCCAAATATACCATTTCCATACCAATAACATGCCAAATGCCCAATGACACTTGTTTTCAAAAATAGACAATAAATTCCTAGAAATTCAAAACTAGTCCAAATGGCACAAAACTTAAATGGATAGATAGGTTTCACTTACCTCTTCAACTTTTCCAAAAGGACTTCTTGATTCTCCAACCTCCATAATTATTTGGGGTCCAAAACCAATACCAATGGACACACTACAACCATCAAAATGAAGCTCTCTACTCAAGGAACAATTTTAGAGAAATGAGTTTGAGCATATGAGGCCATTTCCCTTTCCTTTTTGAAGCTTTTCTTCCTTCCCTTTCCTTCAACAATGGCGCCGGATGGAGTGAGAAAAGAGAGAGATGAGAGTGGTTGAAGATGAAGAAGAAATGATCATACTTCCCCCCTAGCCCATGTCAGCCGAAAAGAGGGAAGAAGAAAGAAAAAATATACTTTAAAATTGCATTTGACTTTTCCACTAATCTCTTTATATGTGAGCTTGCCAAGTGTCTTCTTCCTATTGGCTCTTACACACAAAGTCACCAATTAGCTTCTCTAATCCATCCATTAGCCATTTAATCATGTAATATCCCAAAAAGCGATTAAGGGCTAATGACTTCAAAAGTGACTGTAATTATTGTTGAATAAACATTTTTGGAGAATGAGTGATGGGAATTTGGATGTTTTAATGATTCCAATGTCTTCCTTGTGAAAATTCATGTGGGGAGAGTGTTTATTGTGAAATTGGAACCATTGGGAACAATTGTGCAAAAGTTGGAAACTTGTCCATTGAAACTCAGTACAGGGCAGTCAATTTGTATGGACGTTTTAAATAGGCAAATGGTATCTAAAAATTCTGAAATTTTCCAGTCTTAAAGTTCACATGCCAAGCTACAAAATGGACAAATAATTTGTGTCATTTAAATTTTTGAGCTAAGAGTTATGATTTTCCAAAGTTTGGGATGGAAACTGGAATCTGTTTTGGAGTAGTATGACTTTTGTGAAAATCCGAAATTGATGGAAATTTAGTAAATAATTAGAAAATAATATTATATTATATTAAATCATCATCCACCTCCTCCATCAGCCCAAAACCGTGATATTCAGCTGCAAAAAGAGAGAGAAGGTGTGAGAAATTCTAGAGAGAGAAGGAGAAGAGAACTTGTACGGTAAGTCGATTTCTTCGGTAAATCCTTACCTAACGCGTATAACTCCGCTCCTAAGCTATTCTTCTATATTCTTCAAGGTTTGTGGAGCACAAATTTGGGTGTTCTAAGGCTAGGGTTTTCAGCCACCTTGAGGAAAAGCTAGTGGGAGCTTGAGGTAACTTCCAAACTTTCGTATATTGCTTATTCTGGCTGCTGTGGGCAATTTAATCGATGAAATTTCACCAGATTGCCATTGGTTTTAAAGTTTGGAAATGATATGGCCTAGGGGTTATGCTGCCCAAATTGGGTCTTAATGTTAGTTGTAACCTAATGTAATGATTAATAAAGTGGTTAGGAGTAGAAAGGAACACGTTTACGGAGCCGAAACCGAAAAACACCGATTCTTCCCAAAGTATGCCAAGATTTCGGCCAGGGCTAGATCTGAGGGTTAGAGTTGGATTTTCAATGATTTGATGGTTCCATTGAGTTCAGGAACGAAAATTAGGTGGGGTTACAGTTGGTCACTTTTTCGGAAAAGGCCTAAAAACCGTAATTACGAAAACACCCCTAAAACCCTTAAAGTGAGGCTGCCAAGGGTAATGTTCTAATTTGATATTGAATTTGATAATTTTGAGTTCGGAAATGGATTCCTTGGGCGAAAATATGTCAGAATAGCCCATGTCAAAATTTCAGGAAAAGTACAGCCGGACAGGGTACGGCCGGGCCGAGTCCCTGGGGGCAGTTTTGTAAATTTTCATAATATGCTCATATAACCCCCAGAAACACTATGGAAGCATCTAAATTGTATTTTGGAATTCTAGGACTAAGTTGTGAGCCCAGTGGTTAGCACGTTTTACGATGCACATTAAAAGGTGGTCTTTGAGATAGTACTCCCCGACTCTTTAGGCATGTGTCTAGGCTTCTAGTAGCCACCTAAAGAGTCCAAGTGATAACTAACTTTAAGTGTTCTGAAGGTGAGAATTTGGAATAGAGAATAACCTGTCGTCCTTGACTTTGGTTTATAGGGTTCGACATTTGTCCTAATCGCAAGCAACCTGTGCTGGCGCACGTCAGGAAAGAACAAGGTAGTAATTCTTTTCCCTTATACTATATGTGATACATGGTATGTTTGTTTGATCATTGTTTGTGAGTCTATCACCTGCGGCCCATCGGTGTTGATGGTGGGAGGATCGTACCTTCGGGGCGGTGGAATCTGGAGGATAAGACTATGTGAAAGCCGTAAGGCTATATGCGAAAGCCGTAAGGCTATTTGTGAAACCTTCACCCGTGGCCCATCGGTGTTGACGGTGGGAGGACCGTGCCTTCGGGGCGGTGGAATACGGGGGATGAGATTATGTGATTATGTGCATATGTGGCAGCCTGCGTGCTGTGCATTATGTTGTGATGCTGCTTGATGATTTTCTTGCATGCTTTGTGATTACATGTGGTATGAGTGATTTGTTACTACTGGGATTCTTTTGAATCTCATTCTTTCCATTGACAAACCTTCAGACAGGGCAAATGGCTCCAAGGGAAAGGAGACGACCAAGGGCGGATAAGGCTCTTTAGGGAGATTTATATTTTGGTGTTGGATATCATGTTTGTTAGGAGATCACCGTATATCTTATAAATGTTGTTTTGGAGACAGTGGTGTAATCCCCTAATGGGAATTTATAAACCTTTAGTTTATGTATGAAACCCGAGGGTTGCCGGGATTTTGTTGTATACTCTGATATGTAAATGTGATGTAACTGCACAGGGTAATTATATTCGAGTTGTGGAATTTGAGACTAGGGTAAGGCAGAATCTTTGAAAATATTTGTGAAAACCCTTCCGTAAGGAAGGGATTGTAAATGAGTTTGATTATTATTGGTCTCTATTTCATTTTAAAATACATATTTCGAATCATAATTACGAAGGGGGTTACAAATCACACATCTCATTTCCTCTTAGTTAGTAATTAATTTTCCCATTAATCACCAACTTATGGTCAAAAAATTCTATTCTTTCAATTTTTCACCAATTATGATATATTACTTAATATTGTCACAAAACACATAATAAATCTCATGTAAATTCACAAATATCTACAATAATCCTCATTAGCCCTTAATCAAATTTGGGGCGTTACATAAGGCATCAATACCTCAATTTACAAGCAAAATGTAAAATTATCCATTCTTCAATATTTATTTTTTAGTTAATTATATAAATACCCAAATTATTTCAATCATGCAATTAACATCTTATATATTGAATTCTTTTCTTGAACATGCTTCTAACATTTTGAAGATTCAGACCTAACAGACCTACCGTCTTCATATAATGAAGGCTCAGTTCTACTAGTTTGGCTACAAGATCTTCTTGGTCTATCAAAAGATAGTTTGACAGTTCCATATGATGTTTGAATGATTTTGCTCACCTAAAATATTGGTTTAGGAATCTGCTTTGTGGCCTTATCCATTATCCAATCATCTGGTAATTCAACATCATCCCACATAATTGTTTTTGGAACAGTCAAGTTTGCATTTTGTTCATCTGATAAAAAGACTATTGTTTGGCTATTATCAAGAGGTATTAGAACTAAGGAATTAGATGAGTTCAAGACCTTATACTTTATCCTATATGTTAGGGTAGCAGGTATAGATCCTGGTTTCATTTTTAAACCGTTTAACTAAAGTTTAAGTTTAAGGACTTCAAGAACATGTTCATCCTTTAAATCTGCCATCCTATCTGAATAACAGTTAAAGTAAACAGGTCCATTATCAAGTCCAAATTCTGCTACTGCAAGTAGAGAATCTGAAAATTCATAATGTCTAGCATCCATAAGGCACACTAATCCTGACACATTTAATCCTTTTCTTATTAATGGTTTAATGGCAACTTGAACACTTCCGATGTGCAAAAAGTTGTAATCTTTCTTATGTTTGTCAATTGATTTTTGAGAAAAAAAAGGTAAAATTCTTCCTTTTCTGGTTTGATAAGAATTTATTCTTCAACTGTTCTGATTATATAATCAGATTTGGAGAACCATTTCTTATCCTGGGTTTACATTTAATAAAGTGTGTTTAGAGCAATTGGAGGTAAAACCCAATCGTCCACGTTCTGGTTTATATTTTCAAAAGAAATTTCTTCTTTGAAAATTTGTTTAGAAGTTGAAGACTTTGATTCCTCATCATTTAGCATAGAGTTGTTTAATGGAGTAGAAGAAGAACTACTACTACCGATTTAGATGAAAAGGAATGAAGAAGAAAAGACATAATTAAATGGACAGAATTTAAAGGACTGAAAGAAAAGGCAGAAATGAAAAGAGTGCAAGAAATAAAGGACAAAATTAAAGAACAGAGTAAAAGTATGAAATATAGAAAGGAAATGAGAAGGTAGTTGAATACAAGACAAATCAAAATCAAAAGAAAAATCAGAATAATCTTATCTCCCTTGCCTCAGTATCTTTACCTTCTGGATCCATAGTGGTATAATAATTAAATATATATCGGTTTTTATAGATTAAAATATATTTTTAAGAAATTAGTAAGATTTCTTAGATTTAACTCTAGCCAGACATATACTAATAGTATGTAAAATATTTATTTATCATATACTACTGCGTGGGGCAAAAACTCTTGCCTTAACACACGGGACTTATGGCAACCTCAACCCACGGATGGTTTCATATATGATAAATAAGAACTATATATAATGTGCTATCGAGTATAGATCTTTAAATCATACTAATCTATTAACAAAAATTTTAATGCCATAAGAACAAATCCAGATCTAAGTATTACACCCCTACTTCACCTTCTGGCTTTAATACCAAGACGGGGGAGGGGTCCCGAAGGTTGATCTAGCTAAAGAAAAGGAGAAGCATGTGAAGAGGGAAGAAGATGGACTTCTTTAAGGCATAATTAAAATTTTTATAATTAAAAATTTAAATGATGTATGAGAGGGGGATGCTCTAGAATGAACTAATGGAAGTATGAACAGAAAGGCGGTAGAACCTGCCAAGATCTGTCTCCCTAGTTCATCAGAGGAGAGAAGGATATGATGCAAAGAAAAGTAGAGAAAACTGAATAATTTTATTGAAATTAAAACATAAGCACTTACAAGTGAAAAGGGAAGAGAAGGAGGAAGTAGAAGACTAACTCGTCAGAGGGAGGAGGGGAAGTAGAAGGCTAACTCGCCGGAGGGAGGACACTCGTCGGAGCTCAGAGTTTCTCTCTTTACTTTCTCTATCTAAGCCTGACCAAACCTATCTTTAGAATGAGATTGAACGACTTTAAATAGATGGGCGAGGTTACTGTTTGAGGATGATCGTCAACCGGTTAGTGACCTGCACTATTTACACAGTTTCGATGAACAGTTGATCGGTAACTTACTACTATTTAAACAGTTTCGATTGGTACTATTTGCACAGTACTACTAACACTACAGTGATACTATTTGACACGTGGTGTTATAGTACTGTACAGTGAAAACTACGGTGTATAGTGCTACAGTGCTTTCTTATGTGTACATCGAAAACCTAAAAGTAATTTTAAGTCTTCGAGAGTTTAATCTTCACCTAATTCTACAACAAATTCTTCTTCATTATCCTCTTGATTGTATGAGGCTGCTGAAGAGACTGGTTGATTGGTCGAAGCCGTTTGGTCTTGTTGTGTAGGATTTGCAGCATTGAGCTAAGTTGGCTGATAAGATTGGTCTTATATGTGTTTCTTGTTAGGATAAATGTAATCCTTGCCTTTTGATTCAGGAATTTGCTTTGTTCTATCATGCAAAAATGTTGAGGATTTTCCTTGAACCATTTATCAATTGCTCTATTGCCAATCCTACTGATATCAAATTTGACCCACCATCTTACCGAAGGAAGTCTCTGTAGAGTTGGTAAGAGAGTTAATCCTTGGTTTGTTCGGGAAAATCTGAAACTCTAGGCAAAGACCCAAGATACAGATAATTTTGAAAAATAATGAAAACTAATTAGAAAAGGGTCCTCACCAATGTTGAATTTTTGTTTAAATAACTCAAAGGCTTATACAACCTTTAGGGGTAATATCTCTAGTACTGGACCAAAGAATCCCCACCAATGCACGAACCATTAAGGAAAATCATACTCAGTTTTTGTTTTGAAGTAGATAAACCAAGTATGTGAAAAAAGTTCATTTTGATCCCAAAAGACATTAGACCATCCTTCAACATAATCCCAAAAAGTATATCCTTTGGACTCACTTAATTTCCCAAAATTTTGGTTTAAATAAATCTTGTCCCAATTGGGAAGGGGTGAGAACTTTCAAAATTTGAAGAGAAGAATGAGTAATCATTGGTCCAGTTCTTTTGTCCTTTTTTCTTTCAATTTTAATAGGCCCAGAATGAACCAGTATTAGCTCATACCATTCTCGAGTTTTTCTCAAATCAGAAGGCCTGAAATGAAATCCAGGAGGAAAGACATTTAAAGCTACCTGATTTGGATTTTGGTGAAAAAACTCTGGTTGCAACTATAGAATATGTTTTGTATAAGCCTCTTTATGGGAATAAGGCGTATGCATACTAGCTTGTTTTTGGGATTGACTGACAATTGCTTTGGATGAAGAAGCTGTAGTTGTCAGTTGTTTTTGAGTTGGAGGAGTAGAGGGTCTTGGCCAAACCTGTAGACGTTGGGGTGTTTGGTTTAACCTGTCATACTCTCTTTTAGTCATTTGAGAAAATGGTACAAGGGCTGTGTTTTTCCCTTTTTTCACTACCTGTTCCCATGTTTGATTTGGGAGCTGCTTCTGGGCGTATGCCTGTTCATAAGATTCTAAAATCTCTTTTGTAGAAGCTGCTTCCGTTTGAGGTTTCTGAATCAGTGATCTAGATGGAGTAGATGACACCGTTTAAGATTACTTCTGCTGTTAGGATCCTTGTGTTTGGGATCCATATTGTTGCAGAAGTTGTTGCATAATTGCCTCCAGACTTGTGCTAGAGAATGTTTGATTTTGGGCATTTTTTGTGACACCCTTGAGTTTATCACTCTGTTTATCGTCATGTTTTTTCTTTTTTCTGGGCATTCTGTTTAGTGGTTTGGTTCACTTAGATCTACTACCTACCTCGTAAAAACTCACGAGTGAGGAAATCTGGTAAAGAGTTTGAAGTGCTTTTGATAAACTCAATATCAGAATAAAAAACACTTAGAATAGCTTGCCATCGGGGAAAAAATTTGTTTAGATGCAAGGTTTTTAACATCCTTTTGTAAAACATCTTTTGCTGATTTATAATCAATGCGAACTAAAAACCTTTGATTTAAAAGATTAGACTGCAATTTGGAAATGCATAAAACAATTGCCAAAATTTCTTTTTTAATTGTGGAATAATTTTGCTGTGCATTATTCCAATGTATAGACGTGAAAGAGACAACTTTTTCTTTTCCGTCTATACGTTGTTTAAGAATGTCACCATAACCAATGTCAGAGGCATCAATTTCAACAATTTTGTAAGCAGAAGGATCAGAAAGGCTAAGACAAGGAAGTTCCTTAACCTAGAGTTTAATTTTCTTAACAACGTTGGAATGAACATCCGTCCATGGAGGAGGATTCATTTTAAGACGTTGGTGAAGCGGTTTAATGAAATTGCTAAGATGAGGAATAAACTCAGCAACATAGTTTAAACATCCAAAAAATCATTGAAGTTGAGTTTTATCAATGATTTGATCGGGAGATTTATCTGCAAATTGAATTGCACGTTCAATTGGTGTTATGGATCCTTGGTAAATTCAATGACCAAGAAACCTAACTTTAGTATGAAAAAGACTAATTTTAGGTTTAAAAACTACTAAACCATTTGTTTCTGCAGTTTTAATAAAATGATTAACATGTTTAAAATATTGTTCTATCGAATGAGAATAGATCAAAACATCATCAATGTATACAATAATGAATTGACTATAATCATTAAAGATTTCGTTCATGAGTTTTTGGAATTCAGCAGGAGCATTTTTCAAATCAAAAGGCATAACATTCCACTTATACTGACCAAAAGGCACAGTAAAAGCAGTTTTATACCTATCTTTTTTAGAAATTTGAATATGCCAAAATCCAGATTTCATATCGAATTTTGAAAATATTTTTGCAGAATACAGACATTTAAGTAGATTAGATTTGTTTGGAATTGGACACCTAATCCATCATAATACTTCGTTCAAAGGTTTGTAATTGATTACAAGTCTAGGAGCTCCACACTCGATTTCTACATTTTTATTTACATAAAAAGTAGCACAAGACCAAGGGCTTCTAGATTTGCGAATCAATTTCTTGTTTAGAAGTTCTTGAATTTCCTTTTTACAGGTTTTAAGAAGTTATACCGTCATTTGGATTGGTTGTGCCTTTATTGGTATTTCTTTTTCTGAAAAGCTTGTTTTATAAGGCAAATTAACAACATGGTTTTTGCGATTCCAAAACGCATTTGGTAAATCCGAACAAATTGTTTGATGGATTTTCGCAAGACAAGTTTGGATTTGTTGTTTAATTTGTGTTTGACATAGCTGAGTTTCTATATGTTTAAAAGAGATATCTGTTAGGATCGGCAGACACAGCGGAAGAATTTTTAAAATTTTTACCAATCCTAATCAAGGATCTATCAACGACATTTAAATTGAGTTAGAAAGATTCGTACCTTTTTCAACTTAGTGTTTTCACGATCTCTAGGAGCCAACACCTCAGGTCTGCTCCCTCTACTGGTATCCACGGGAATGCTCTCCAACAGAGACTGCGTGCTAGCGCCTCCAAATGTCTCCTAGGGTTTCCCTTACGAATCTGAATTCTCATGCGTGTATGAGTATATCTGCTCTATCAAGTTTATAACCTATGAGGACTATATTCAAATTTTAAAATTAATCTTCATTAATTTTGAAATTAATTAACAATTAATTATATTGATGAGCTAATTAAATAAATTTAGTTTAAATTAAATCTGTCCAACAGTTTTAATTTAACCTATTTATTTAATCCAAATAAAGAGCCATTAGATTTAAGTCATCTTCATAAATTAAATATGAGATACTATATCTCTATCATGTTAGTTATTAAATTTAATATATCTTAACAGATTAAATTTAAAACTAACACATATAATAATATCATATAATACACACACACACACATATAAGATATGTATTTCGAAAATATATATCTATATAATATTATTAACGAATTTTATATTATATATATATATAAATATAAAATTTGTCCACCCTAAATTAAATATTATCTCATGTTGGGCCATTCTTATGTGCGACCCTGTAGGCCCATATGAAGTTGGCAATGGGCCAATAACTATACTAACCCAAAAGTCGCAAGCGGCCTCTAGCAAAATATTACGACTACCCAATTCATATGAGGATCGTTATCACGATGCAACCTGTCTTACAACCATGTCACGTCCCTTTTGTCACACGATATATCGATCAAGGATAAGGCATAGATAATGTCATCCTCTTGTTCCTGACCATTACTTTCTTGATTCCTGAGTAGCTTGTAATAGAAATGGAAACTCCTTTCCATCGTTGTATGACCATACATTTCTCAGACTCACTCATCGAGGGGCCCGGTAATATCTCTCTACTAATGTGAGGGATAAATTCCATTTTGATCATTCATATTCCTTTACATGAAAAACCACCAAGGCCGATCGTAGCCTTTATCATCACCCGGTCAAAAGTGACTTTTGACTAGTTTAAAGCTTAGCAACTCTCATGTAGGAATCCATGATGACCTCAGGTTTAAGGGCATTGTGACGTGCTTATACATGAGAAAAACTTATGACTTCATCCATGTAGCTTTCACATAGTGGGTCGGTCCAGCACCCTGTACTCTTACAAGTGCCTAAGACTTTAAGACTTTGATTCGTATCTTCATATCTTATCAAAGTTATACTGGTCTTATTTCATCTTTGCTCCCGCATAGATGACCGACCAGGGACATTTTAGGATAATCTTTATGATTTATCCAAGGATACAATTATCATAGTTAACATGCAAATAATATGATAACATAATGGAGAAATTTAATTAAATTAATAATGTTCAAAGTACAATGATTGGCCCTTTGGGCACAATTTCCAACAATATCTTCCTTCAAAAAATTAACTTGCTGTCGTTTTGAAGAAAGAAGATTTAATTCTTTAACTCTGATTTTTTGTGTAAAAGGAAATAAGATTGTTTTACCCAGATGTTATTTTGAAATTCCATCTACGTCAGTCATATATAGGAATAATAACCTTACAAACGGCGCCTCAAGAATAATCTGGGTTCCCATATCTTTAACTAATATAAATGGGGTTTGAATCTTTAAACCTTCATTTTCAACAACAATGTTTGAAACTTTATATTTGATGTCTAGACGTGAGCCATTAACACCATTAAACCTTTCAGTTATTTTCTCAAAGTATTTTGTAGGAATAATCTTCTTTAAAACAATTAGAATAAGCTCCTGTGTCAAACAAAACAATTTGGTCCAAGACAAAATCATTGTTAATAATAATCTTGGCTTGAACATAAAACTTTTGAATTGATATTTTTGAAATCAAGTTTAAAAATGGTTCAGAAAGATCATTGTCTTCTTGATCGGATGATGTTTTTTGTTGCTCTTTAGTTTGAGTTGCAAGTTGAATATTCTGTATTTGTGATATAGCAGTTGCATGGGAATCTTGTTGAAGTTTAATGAGACTAATTTCAGTTTTGAGGTTATTTACCTCCTTAGAGAGTTGTTGGTTTAACAGATGTTTAAACTTGTTTAAAACATTAGTTAAATCATATTTGTTGAAAAGAATAGGAGGTTTAGGGTTTGAAGAACTTGGAGTTTGATTGAGAATTTCTCTTAGTTTGAACAAATATTCTCCTTTGTTAGAATCTGGAAGTTTGTTAATGATATCAAGTAAATCTTTTTCCTTCGTGATAACATTAATTTATGAAGAAGAATTTTCTGGAAGATTTTCATTTTGAATTTGATTGAGATCTTTAGAAGAACTACTTTCAGATTCAGATTCGGAAGTTTCAATCAAAAGATTGTTTATTTGTTCAAGAAGAGGTTCTTCAATACTCCTAATCTTCTTTAACTTTCGAGTCAAATGATAATATTTGGAAATATGACCTAGTTTACCACATTTAAGACAAGTAACTTTTGTTTGTTTAGAAAGATCAAATTTTGGTTTAGAGCGAAATTCCTTTTGAAACCTATGAGGAGGTATATTAGGTTTATATCTTTGGTAGATATGTTTTTGCTTTTTGTGGTAAGGTTTACGGTGAGGTTTGGATTATTTGCAAGAAGGAAAGTCAAATCGCTATTGGTTTGATACCAATAATGGCAGCCGTTTTAGTATGGTAAGGATACATATGTATCCCCGATTGAAAATTAGTTAATCTACATTTTTCTTTTTTTTTCTATTTCTCGTAACATATCTGATATGTGAAAACAAATAGATGGCCTTTTCTTTTGCAAGTTGACATGGGATTTTGTCATCTTCACAAATCTTAAGAGCAATCTTTGGATATAAGAGATCAATTGACCATATGTCAGGTGCTTATAAGGGATGCTGCCATCATTTTGGTTTCACAATTTTTCCCGAACTTTATCACCTAAAGTTTTAGGTGATCCAGCTAAGAATTTTTCTTTCCAAAATGGTTGATAAGCATAATCTCTATTGAGTACTCTAACCAGAAAGGTATCTCTATACCATCTGAAATAAGATAAAGTATTTGAAAGAAGTTCAGCCGATCTGTCTTTCCAAATAGATGGATCTCCAACAAAATGTTTAATAATCGTAAAAAGAAGAGTATTTACTAAATCTGGAATGGGTTGGTCGTTTGAGGTAATAGGTGTTCCATCAGATTCAGTTTTAACGTATGTAAAAATGGTATTTTTATCTTCAGGAGAAAGATAATTATTCCACCAACCTTTAAGTTGTCTAGTAAATCCGGAAACTATAAGATTAGCGATCATCTCACCTGAATAATCATGTTGAGTTTGGTATGCGGTGCTTACTATGTACATTTGTTGAAGAGTTTAGATAATGTTTGATTCACTCTGACAATTTATGTTCCATTCATAGATATTGTCAGCATTAAAAGATTTAAAGTTTTGGTTTATTTGTTCTTCAACCAGAATGTCTGGAGGGCTGGCCCTATGGTAATAAAGTTTTGAAGGCTTTTTCCAGTGTTGATGGTTGATTTGGAGTTGTGACTTTGAATGATTAGAGTATGTGTCTCCAATTTGGGAAACTTTTTCAAAAGTCATAACATCTTTTGATTTGGTTGATGATGTTTGAGGTGTCTCTGGGACAGTTGTAGTTTGAAGTTGGCTAATTTGTTGATTAACCTTTCTTAATAAATCAAATCTTTTAGTTTGAAAATCTAACTTAATTTTCGGGTTAATTTGAAAGGGTTTAAAAAGTGGTGTTTCAATTTTAGTTGACCTTTCTTAAAGAAGTTGGTGTTTGAACAAAATAATCACCCAATACTTGAAGATATTGGTTTGTGTAATTGTTTTTTTAACAATGTTTTTAATATCCCTTGAGTCAATGGGGTTTTCTATGTTTTTAAATTTGAAAGGTGCAACCATATTAGGTTGACATTTATCGTTTGCCAATTGTGGTATTTTAATTCATAATACATACATACATACATATATATATATATATATATATATATATGTATGATAATATTATTATATGAGTTTTAAATTTAGTTTTATTAAGATAAACTAAATTTAATAACTAACATGATAAAAATATAGTATTTCAAATTTAATTTATAAAGATAAATTAAATTTGTTGGCTCCTTATTTGGATTAAATAAATAGGTCAAATTAAAACTATTAGACAGATTTAATTAAACCAAATTTATTTATTTAGCTCATCAAGATAATTAAAAATTAATTAATTTTGAAATTAATCAAGATTAATTTTTAAATTCCAATATAGCCCTCATGGGTTATAAAAATGATGAAGCAGAAAAACTCATATATAGATGAGAGTTTAGAGCCGCAAGGAAACCCTGGGAGACATTGGAGGCGCTAGCACGCGGTTCGTGTTGGAGTAACATTCATGTGGATACCAGTAGAGTGAGTTGATTGACGTATTGGCTCCTAAAGATCAAAAACTACGAACGAAAAGAAAGGTACAATTATTTTCAACTTGGTTTAGATGCCTTTGATAGATCCTCGATTGGGATTGGTAAACATTTTAAATTCTTCCGCTGTGCCTACTAATTCTAACACCTAAATCCATTTGTTTCCCTTAGAAATATCCTTTTGTTTCATTTAGAGACAAACAAGATGAAGTAGTTTGTTACCCAACAATTTATTCCAACTTTCTTTAATCAACCCTCTACGCATTGTGGTGGATTTAAACATTGCACATTCAAACATTTACAAGATGAAACATATTTGACTCCTGAACAAAAGCCAATTTTACTAGGAGAATTTTGTTAGCTTGCATGAGTATTGCAATATGTAAAATCAAACATGTCAACATTGAAATAAAAATTTTGTTCTCATGAGTATTCATCTAACTATTAATGGAGGCTTCAATAAATGACTTTTTGGATCATATAATCTGAAAATTGTGCACGCAATATAATGATTTATTTAAACAATCTTGCAAACTACTAGTAATTTCATATGTAACCATCTTATAGATGCATCTATCAAATTTATTAAATCTTGTATGGTTTACATGCTATTTGAATGAACCCATATATGAGTTTGATATATTTCCAAAAATGTAGAGATCCATTTTATATCATAACTACTGATATTCTCATAGTCAATTTTGTTTGAAAACAAGCCACACATGTCAATTATTGAATTATATAATATATTAGCTATTCATGCAAAATCTTCTACTTCTTCAATGGATACGTAATATTTAATAATTTGTGGCATCATATATGTAACTCGGATGCTCAAGTGAATCATTCCAATAATAATTTTATTTGGATAGTAAACTTTTGGTTTGTTGTAACATGTTTCTTAACAAATAACAAACTTTTCAATTTTCATAATATTTTAACTTAAAATCTTAATCTGACATCCATTTTTGGGAGATTAATGAAGTATAGGAGTAGATCTTTTCAATATTAACTCACACTTGTATTCTAACAATTTTCCCTTCAAGTGTGAGTCATATAAATATACTTGCCTTATTCTTGTATTAATTCTTTAGGCTGTGTTTGGTTCAACAGATGTTAGGTTAGGTTAGGTGAGATTTATTTAAATTAGGTTAGAGGCTGTTATAATGTTGTTTAGTTCAAGAAGAGGATAGGAGATGTTTGATATCTTGTTTGGTTTAGGAGGTTATGTTAGGAGAGTTAATTATAAGTGGACAAAAATGTTCTTCTATATATTTTCCTTCTTCTTTTACAATGTATTTATTAATAATAATTATTTGTAAAAGTATTATTTATAAAATAACTATTCTAACAATTATATACGCTTCCTTCACATATTCTTCTCTTTTTATAATACATAAAAAGATGAGTTATAATAAAAAAAATTGGATTTAAATTAATTAAAGACCATAAATATATATAAAAATATATAACTTACTTTTAAAAAATATCCTTGTTTATAGGAAAAAAAGTGAGAAGATAATTATTTAATGTAGCGAAACTAACTATTAATTAATGGTAGTAGAAATGATTTTGCTATGATTAGAAATCAAGACATATATTTGGGTATCAATGTGATAGAAAAAGAAGTTTGAGAGAGCCAATCAATACTAGAATCATAAAGTAACAAAATAATTCAAAAAAGAAAATAAGTTGATAGTATAAGCTTAGCTTACCTCCTCAATTCTGATCCCATCAGGAGCCGTCTATGATGCCGATCAAAGACGAATAGAGAAAGAGATTGAAACATCAGTCATTGATTGAACACGAAGAAGAGGAAGATTCTTGAAAATTCCCAACAAGCAAAACTTGAATAAGCTATGATCCAGGCCCTGTTGCACATCCATGAAAGCATCACCAACTTAGCGGCGAGTGTAGGAGAAGTCAAGGTTGCACCTAGCAACGACGTTTAACTCGTCGCTTAAGCCTTCAATCGGAGGCTTTCTCATGGCTGAAACAGTGAGTTTAGTGTTGGAGAGAGGACGATTGAGAATGAAGTTGACTGCGGACGGACAGACGACTTTTATAGGAGAGGGTAGTGCTGGAATTTTAAAAAATTGTCATGGGTAATTTAGTCACAATTAGATATAAAAATTCTCTCATCTAGAAAAAATCCCAAATTTGAAGGTTTTGTAAAGTGAAGGTTACTAATAGAGGACAAAAAAACCTCCAACACCTAACCTCACATCTTTCCAACCAAACACCAATTTTTAATCTCCAACCCTCCCCCAATCTAATCTAACATAATAAAACCTCTAATCAAATACAATCTTTAGAAACTACATCAACTTTGTTTCATATAGTTCTTTAAGAACTATAATATATTATTATATCACAATATAATATACTTCAATTTACTTCTTTTTTTACATTTTCAAAGTATGAAATGTTTAAAATTTCTACCACATAATCTTATATACCACCACATATTTTCTCAGTACCTTTGTTTAGAAACACTACTCCTTTTTTAAAATATTTTGTAAACATCTCAAAACATATTTATTGAATTTACAAAGGAATTCAAGAGAAATTTGAAGAGATCTAACAGGATTAAAATAAAAATACATAAATATTACAATATAATTATATGTGATGTTTATATATGATCAAGAGGTAAATTAAGGATAATTTGAGTGGAACGTGAAGCCATGTTCACTATTTTGGGAAAATAATGTATGACATATCATTAACATTGTATCGTGGAATAATGGATAATTATAATATTTATGACATTCTTTCAAATTATCCCAACTATTCCATAAATTTAACGTGCCATATGTATAGATTACACACGTTACAAAACTAATTTTATCCAACAAATCGAACATCAACATAAGTACTATTTACAATAAATTTTCTCATAAAATTGAATAAATTATCATTTTCCCAATTCAAACGTGACATATATGGTTGATCAAATTCTAATATATATCATATCATAATTAACATATGAAACTTATACAAAACTAAGAATAAGAAGGGGAAAAGAGATCAATACGAGGATTATTATATTTGAAAAGTAGAGATGGAAGACAAAACTAAAATAAAAATTAGAGGCTAGTAATGGAAAAAAATACCTTCATGCTAGGGTATATGAGTTGAGGGTTTGTGTGAAATCTTCAAAGAAACAGAGAAACATGAATCCCAACAAAATAAAATTGCGGGTTTGGAGCTTGACATGACAACCTCTATCAATTACAAGATCAACAATCTTGTTTAATTTCAATATATTTATATATCATATTATATTTTATCATGATTAATGTATGACTAATATTCACACAGACCATAAGTTTAAATTCACAAATAAATTGTACAATTATACATAAAGAATAGAATTAAAAAATTTAATTATGCAATTTAAGGTTATATTAATAAATACACTAGTACAAAAAAGGGTTTTTAGACTGGTTAAAATCGACTTTTTAGACTGGTTTTGGATTCGGTCTTGATACAGCCGGTCTTAAAAGTATGTCATTTTTAAGACCGGTTTCGAAACCGGTCTTAAAAGTTATGTTTTGGATTCGATCTTGATACATCCGGTCTTAAAAGTATGTCATTTTTAAGACCGGTTTTGAAATTGGTCTTAAAAGTATAACTTTTAAGACCGGTTGTATTAATAACCAGTCTAAAAGTAACAATTTTAAGACCAGTGCTCATGACAACCGGTCTTAAAGACCTCTGAGGGAAGGGGTTTTAGAGAAATTTTTAAGACCGGTTGTTAAAAATAACCGGTCTTAAAATTACTTTTAAGACCGGTTATTTTAAAAAACCGGTCTTAAAATTATTTTTAAGACCGGTTATTTTTATAACCGGTCTTAAAAGTGTTATATTTTGTTTTTTTTAAATGTGTGTGATTAGGTTTTTACCAGAACGCATCCTTGAATTACTACCTGCAATGTCATACTTGTTAAGTGCTATATGGTGTTCAGTTTGCTTCAACTTACAATGTCCTTTTGCTTTAACTTTCCACTTATCATTTCCTTTTGCTTTAACCTTCCACTTACTAGTTCCACTTACAATGTTCAGTAGGCATAAATGAATTCAACCATGTCATATATATCATGCAACCAACAAGCTAGTGAATTCATCAAAATATAAAAAAAAATCATCTTAAAACCAACAAACATGTCAAATCATGCAACCAACAATATTTGCACCCAATTAACCACCATATCAATTCATCAATATACACAAAACAATTCCTCAGTTTTACAAGAACTCACTGTTGTAAAAGTTCATAAATGAATTCAGCGCAACATTTGTGAATGTGCTTAATATCTTCTTCTGGAAAAGGGTCAGCAAGTTCAAACATCTGAAACACCAAAGTCAGGCAAAACATTAAATTCACTTAAAAATATAATAGTACAAAATTTTTGAAATATATATATATATATATATACATTTACCTCTTCAGTAAGTTCTGTCGTGCCTAGGGTAATAATATTATACATGTGCCTCAGAATATACATCCCACACAAGTTGGACCCCGGTGGTTGCCTACGGGTCTGAAAAATAATATGATATCATTAAAACAAGTATAAAATTAAAGCATGACTTATTATTGAATACATTCTTAAAACAAACCAATATATAACTAACTTTTGGCAAGAATTCAAGTAGGGTCTTTTACCTCACGCATAGGCCTACCACAAGCAGTGTGTTGGAATGTCCGCATAGCCCTATATCATCAAAATCACAAAGGTTACTTATTTTACACAAATTCCATAAATTTTGCACACGAAAGGTAATTAATAATGCAAGAAAACTTACGAGTTCAAGCTTTTCTTCAATTCACTAGTTGGCTTGCTGAGGTGGAGGGAGCATAAGAGGATGACAAAATAACTCCTCTTGCATAAAATAGCCAATTGCCAATGATCACTGAAAAAAGGGAAAAATTTTAAGCAAATATAAAATATTATGTATAGTATGAAATATAAATTTGTCTTACCCATGCAAATATGGAGCCAAGAAATACTCAATTGTGGTTTCACTAAGCCTGTGTGATAAGTATGTGTGTCTGATAGAAGAAGTGGTCCCTTTGTCGTAAATTGAACTGGGCATAGGAGTCCAAATTTATCGGTTTTTCCAGAGTCAACCAACCTGCGATGCATCAACCTACAATAATTCAAGCAGGGACATTAAATCAAAGTTTAACGGCGTAATTTGTAAAATATTAACTTCCAATTTGAGAAGATACTTACATCAAAAAGAGCTGGACAATCGAAATCGTAAGCTGTTGTAGAGGAGCTACCAGGGACATTAAATCATCCCTCTCAAGATAGTAGTGCGCCCCTGACTTGCCAACAGCTAACTCAGTAGCCCAATTTCTTGTTGCAAAGGACGTATCATATGCCATCAGAATCACTTGCTGTATGACATTCAATAGAGGCCGTGAAACATCTTGAGTGGAGGGAGGTGGAGGTGGAGGCGGAGTCAGAGGTGGCGGGGATTCCTCAGCTCGATCAGAAACAAGGTTCTTTGGCCACAAGATGAAAGAGTTGATGACATCACCCACAACCTTGAAGTCATCAACAGGGATAGGGAGAGGTGCATCTGCAACGATCACCTCTTCAACTGCCACTCTAACTTGATCATCCTTTATTTCTTGGTGGTGGACACTTGATCCCAAGTTGTGCACGCTCCCACGTGCAACCAATCGTCTCAGAGGATCCTCCACAAACAAGTCACAAGGCTCACCAATTTGGCTCACCAATTTTCTTGTAACTACAGTCAGGATGTCATTCCTCCCATCCGACCTAAACGATCCCTCAGCTTTTTTTTTTGAAGCTCCTCCTATAAGACAGATGACAAATGTTAGTAATGAAATTTGTTTACTAAATAATTAATAACAACAAGTCAACAACAATACTTACAATTTTCTCATTGACTACACAAGATTGTTCACTTGTATAAGACCCGCTCCTCTTTTGGCAAGCGAACAACCACTTCTCTTCTCGACGTATCGGAGATGGTGAAGAAAGAAGAATAGAAGGATCAGATTGAGCTGCTTCTTCCAATCTCTTCCGTTTGGCGGCCAACAAGTCTTTTTCGGCCTTCGCATACCCCCCACGAGACATTGTATGGGGGCAATTATTCTTTCTACCACTCTCTTGGGCCTTTTTCCTTTTTTCCTGCGAATAAGAAATCAAAATTAAGTCATTGTAAATCAATAAAGACAATTCATAATTCATAAGCAAATCAATTGTAAAATAAGTCAACAACTCACCAATGCTTCTGGAGTAGTCCGAAGCCATCTAAATTCTAGCCAAGTCTGTTCGTCAATAAAAGAATACTGATCGCACGGATTAGGAAGAGGCTGACCTTCTTCCACCTCGATATGCACGTAATTGTTGGCTAGATTTGTCTTAAACTTCCTCCAGCGTTCATCACAATACATCATTGTCTTGTCATACAAGACTTCACTCTCAGGAATGTTGTAAGTGAGCTAGATAGTTTCCCAAATATGTCGCTTCACACCTCTATTGACATTTCTCCACTGCTCTATCAAGATGCTAGGCTTGTTGCGTGCTAGGAGGCCGACAAAACTCCTATACCGTTGGGTATTAGGCCCGATTGGTTTCCAATATCTATCAAACTCAATCGGAATCTTTCCCCCGGTATTTCGATTGAGAGGAATGTCTCTCAATCGGGTGGCTCTCCTAGCCCTTTGTCTAGGCCGGTTACGTGGCTCATTGTGTTCCTGACTCGGAGTATTGCTAGGCTCGCTTTGATTTGGATTAGTTGGATCGGGAGTACCCTCACTAGGATGACTCATTGTCTAAAAATACTTTAAGAACACTATTTAAGGCAATTTTGCTACACGGTGCTTATTGTTATAACACGGCACTATCTACAAAGGCATCGTTCAAAAGCAATTTCCAAGTTATGCAAACATGAACAAATAATTGCAATGCACAAGTTGAAGGAGGAATGATTAATTGCAATTGCAAAAGCAATTCCCTAAAGCAAGTTTTCATATTGGTAAAGATTTTAAATTTAAATCGCAGGGCTGAATCAAAAGAAGGAAACCAGAAGCTACAAAAATCAATATAACAAAAGCAACAAGCTTAAACCAAACAAAACAATATAACAGAAGCTACACCACTAGAAGCAACAAGATTAAACTATAGTCTTCAATGTACTAGGATCAAAATCATCACTACGACTCTCAAAATCATCACTTTCAAATGGAATAATTAACCCAGGTCCACTAGAAGTAACAAGCTTAAACTATAGTCTGTAATGCAAATGGAAAACCACCAAAATAAACCCAAGTCCACAATTTCAGAATAATTCAACCGTACCTTAAACCTTTGCTTGAGGATCCTCTTATTGCTCTAGATTTGAACAATCCTTGGCCACTTGTTGCAGGAATCGAACAAAGAAAATGGAGGATAAGTAATCTCACAATTTCAATGAAAGACCCAAAAATGAAATGGAAACACAAACCTGACAATAAAAACGAGGTTGAGAACGAAACCAATCGGAGGGAACAAACGACGATACCCTTCCGACAATGAATTCAACAGTAAATCTCCGTTGACGGCGGCGAAGTTAAGGACGGAGAAGAGAAGGGGAAAGGAGGAGCTGCCGCGAACAGACGCAGGGGTTTCGCTGATGTGCTTGAGTCTTGAAATGAAATTTCAGAGCTAAATTTAGGTGGGTTTTAAAATCCAGGTCAGTTTTAAGACCGGTTGTCAATTACAACCGGTCTTAAAAGTAATATTTAAGACCGGTTCAATTTTAAAACCGGTCTTAAAATATATATTTAAGACCGGTTATTAATAAATAACCGGTCTTAAAAATTGAAACTTTTTAAGACCGATTATTTATTAATAACCGGTCTTACATTTTGAATTTTTAAGACCGGTTCTTATTTCCAACCGGTCTTAAAAATAATAAACATTTTATTTTTATGATTGTCTTTAATTCAGATAATATTTTCCAGACCGGTTATTTTTAAAACCGGTTTAGAAAATATATTAGATATTTTTATTTTTTTATTGTATATATTTTAAGACCGGTTGTTTTGTAACCGGTCTTAAAATTATTTTTAAGACCAGTTTTTACTATAACCGGTCTTAAAAGTATTTTTAAGACCGATTATTAATATAACCGGTCTTAATATTTCATCATAATTACAAAAATGCCACCGGTCACATTTTTAAGACCTTATCCGATGTAACCAGTTTAAAAACCTTTTTCTGTTCTAGTGATAGTAACAGTCCTTCAATTTAAGAATTATAGGGTATAATAACATTATACCTTTACTGTTTTGGAGGAGTCCAACGAGGGATTCCAATTGGTACCTTGTTGGGCCATATATCATCCCTTTAATTTGCACATAAATGACATAATAAAATACATAAATGTTATGGCTATCTTTTTGCCCATTTGATTTCATAACCACTCTTGACAATTTCTTATGGCCATTTATGGTTTTCATAACCATTTGTTTTCACTTTCAATAAATTTGTGTCCATTTGGCTATATGGCGCTTTTAAGCGATATCATCACAACCTTTACTAATAATTCTATTCCAATGACCATGGCAAAATATGCACTTCAACATGGCAAGACATTATTTTCTTCAAAGCCATAAATTTTCATTATTGAATTTTAATGGCCAATTTTTATCCTGCTCATATGTTTTTTTCTTCCTTGTAGGCATGAGTTATATCATATACTAGTCTTCAGGACTAGGATAAAATTCTCAAGTTATTGGCCTTCAAGACATGGTAAAAATATTGTCTATTACCATTAAATTATACAGAGTTCTTTTGCAAATATATGTCATTTATTGATGTCAACAAGTGACCACCTACAAAGTAACCAAATTAAAAGTAGTATAATTTCTTTTGATCACAAAATAAAAAAGTTATTTTTTACAATGTGTATTACAAAGCCTCTAATGGTTATTTTGGGCATTGAGCATATGTGATTGTATCAAAATATGCTTGCTAGTCTTCAAGACTTTTACTTTAGAGTGACATAATTCTCTATAAATTATTTGTCTTCAGGACAATATATATAGTAAAAATACCTTTCCAAAGCTACAAAAAGCCTTTTGTATCATTTGATGTTTAAACTTTTAGCCTTCAGGGCTTGATATTTGGAACAATCAAAACATCAAAGTACCAAAATTTTTCATGTCACATCATTTATTAGAACCAACAGTGTTCTTTTACATAAGAATCATTATAAAAGTGGTACATCCTTAAGAATCATTATAAAAGTGATGTAACTTCTGGTCATCTAATAACAAAATTAAGAATATTATGACTTCTGGCCATTTAATAAAATTAAAAGAATACTATAGCAAAATAAATTAAGCAAATTCAAATTCATAATGAAGTATATAATTATATAGTGTGATCTATGTAATTATATATAATACTATTAATTAAATAAACAACTATCATATGTGTGTGTGTGAGACAATAACGTTGTAAATAATAATATAAAGAAAGAAAAAAAATATGAATGACGAAATAAACCACATAATAACAACAACATAAAAGAACAAATAAAACTAAACAACATAATATAAATGACATAAACAATATAAACAACATAATTAAAACATCAAAAAGATAAAAACAATATAAACGATGTAATATTAAAGCAACAAATTATAAATATAAGAAACTGAATTAAAATAAGAAACTAAAACAACATAATATAAATAAACAGATAGCTATAAGAAATCAACATAATATATATATATATATATATATATATATATATATATTTATAAAGATAGTAAACAACAAAAACGAATAAAAAAAATAAAAGATAACACTATGAAAGATAAAAATAGATAGCATAAAAGAAAAAAAAAATAACAGTAATATGGAACAACAGATAATGTAAACTAGAAAGATAAGTAAAGAATAAACAATATAAAATATAGCATCAGAGAGTAGAATATATAGAAAACTAGATCATGAGACTTCAGAGTGAATTCGTGATGATAGCTTGTTATAAAAAAAAGAAAATAAAAAGATGAGATGAGGGGATGAAGAAAGACAAGAGAGAATTATAGAGATGAAGAGTAGAGGAGAACTCTCATTCATATAAAATTTCCATATACATCCAATCCTTTATGTTAAGCTCCTATATATAGGCCTCCAATCCTTCCAATTAAAAGTTACAATGTCATAAACATAAGAATTAATCTACAATATAAAACTACATAAAACCATGAAAGGTTATATGTAATAATCATAAAATGGAATTCTAAGATGCTTATAAATATCCACCACCACAATATTTATAACCGTTAAATTTTAAAGCACAATTATTGAGGTTTAATGTTTTTCATATTTTGTGTCAAATATATTGAAAACGCTTTATAAATAGAAGCATAAGAGTATTTGGAAGTTGGAACCAAAAATTGCACCTATGCCTATATAAGGAGTAATTATCTGCATCAGAATTGTTGGAAATTGTATTATGGGGAAGGTAGCAACTGATTAATGCCGTCTAGACAAGAATTACATCTCCCAATTAACATTGAATCCACAATAAATCCAGGGGCGTGTGTTTCATTTTGTACATACTTTCATGGCAAAATTAATGTAGTTTACCCCAGTTTTAAATGGGGAATTGAAAAAATGTTGATAAAGATCAATAGAGACACCCCCTCCTTCTTGATCCCTATTTATATGGTCCCATATTTAAAATTGCTTATCTCTTTTATCTGACTAATAAATGCATTATTTTACCCATTTTACCCTCAATTTATTTCATACATTGCATTAATTAAAATGTTGGTATCTTTCAAATCCATACATTTTCTTTCATCATTTTTCTCATTATTACTTTCTCTTACTCATTCATAAAGAAGGGTATACTTGCAAAAAAAGTATATTTCCTATATTACTTTTAACTAATTTTGACTTTTTTCTTGAACAAGGCAATGACCTTATATATAAGGATGGAGGGAGTAGTTAATGTAACGCCCCAAACTTCAATTAAGGGCTAATGATGATTATTGAGAATAATTATTGAATTAAAGTGGAATAATTATGTGTTTTGTGACAATATTATCTAATATGTCATAATTGGTGGAAAATTGATAGAATGGAAATATTGGCCATAAAGTTAGTAGTTAATGGGGAAATTAATTACTAACTAAGAGAAAAATGAGAAGTATGATTAAATGGCTAATAGAGGGATTAGATAAGATAAATGGTGACTTATTGTGTGAGAGCTAATAGAAAAATGACATGTGGCAAAAGTGAGTGTGGAGAGAGAGTAAAGAAAAGTCAAATGCATTTTTAAATCAATTTCTCTCTCATCTCATCCTTGGTTCATACTGAAATGGTAGGGGGAGTAGAGTGATCATTCTTCATCATCTTCAACCACTCTCATCTCTCTTCTCTCTTCTCTCTCATTTTTCCGGCGCCATTGTCAAAGGAAAAAGAAGGAAGAAAAGCTTCAAAAAGGTAAGGGAAATGGTCTCAAATGCTCAAACTTCCTTCTCTAAGATTGTTCATTGAGTAAAGAGCTTTATTTTGATGGTTGTACTTTGGTGTTTATTTGTGACTCCAAAGAATTGAGGAAGTTGGAGAATCAAGAAGTCTTTTGGAAAAGTTGAAGAGGTAAGTGAGATTAATCTTTTTATCTAAGTTTTGTACCAAATGCTTTAGCTTTGGATTTCTGGAATATAGTGCCCATTTTCGAAAGATAAGGGTCATTGGGTATTTGACATGTTATTTGTAACCCCCTCACAACGAAAGTCGAGATTAAGTTCATAATAACGTGATTACGTTGAATTAGAGACCATAAGACAATTTGGGACTTATAAAAATAATCTTGTGCCCAAAACATGGTTTACAAAAACTTTCACAAAACCTGTTCACAACAGTCTCATATTCACATTTCAAATACACAAATGGCCTGTACAATTGGATTCCATTCATCAATATCAGAGTACAATGTAAATTCCCAACACACTCAGGTTTCATTTAATAAATAAGAGTTCTACAAGGCACAATGCCCATAATTCATTTCCCTTATCCAGGGGATTACACAAACTATACTACAATTCCAATATATACAATGGTTTTCCAATAAAATAATCCAAAATACAATATGATAAACAAATAATTCAAAATGAAACTCCTAATCCGGAGCTCTAACCAGTCTTCGTTGTCCGCTCTCCCTTTGATCCTTCGGCCCTATCTAAAATTGTTTTGGGAAGTGAGATTCTAAGAAATCCCCGTAGTGTCAAATCACACATAGTAAACACAACAATAAGGTATGAAAGCAAATCATAACTCATACATGGCAACTACAATGGCAGTTATAGCGGCAAGGGCAGATATGACTCATGTCACCCTTACGTTTGCTCACACTGAAGTTCTCACGCTGTATTGCACCACAAAAATCACACATTATATTTCACTATAGCTGGGATTCATATAAAGCATTTCATACGCAAGCCATACAGGCAAGATATATAACACACAGCCCATGGCTGGATTCACAACACGCCGCCCCACGGGTCGGATTCACAAAGATCCATGTCGATTACAACGGCAGTTCAACGACCGAGCTAGAGATGACCAGCGTCAATCCTTAAACGGCTCACGCTGAAGTTCTCACGCTGTAATGGACCATGGCACATACAGTTCACAAAGCTCAATGACAAGTCATACATACCAATACATCATACACAACATGAGAGAAGAGTCACTACCTGGTTTGTTCCATGCGTCCTCTGCCACATGTCTCTCCAGAGAAGGAAAAATATCGAATCCTATAATCCACAATTAGGGACGAAGAGTTATTCTCTATTCCAAGACTCAATTGATTTCACAACACTTAGATTTGGTTTTCATTTATGTCCTTTAGGTGGCTACTAAAAGCTCAAACATATGCCTAAAGAGTTGAAAAAACAACTATACCAAAAACCATCTTCAGAAGTCAAAAATGTTATTTTTAGGGGTTGGTCATGGCCAAAAACAGGTCCGAAACATTTGGGCCATGGCCTAGAATTCGCTGGCCGCGACCAAGAAAAATCCTGTTTTTTGGCTGAACTTCCAAAAATCATAACTAATTCTAAAAAAATCGAAATGAGGCGATTCCAAAGCCAAATAAAAGGTATTTAAGTCCTCTTCATAGGAAAAATATGGACCATTAATAGAAATCACCAAAAAATTCCATAATTACACAAAACTCATCACTGCTCCAAAACAGAGTCCAGTTTTAGTTCCAAACTTTGGCAAAGCATAACTCTCAATTCACAAAACGAAATGACATGAATTATTTGTCCATTTTGAAGCTTGGGATGTGAAATTTAAGACTAAAAAGTTTTAGGATTTCCAATTTGGTCATTCAAAACTTTCATGAAAACTGACTGCCCATAATAGAGTTCACACTTGACAGATTTTCAATTTTCTACCAAAGTGTCTAATGACTCCAAAATCAATAACCAAACCTATTCCCATACAATTTCTCACAAGGAACACAATGGCAACCTCAAAATGACCAAAATCACAACCCATCACCATGCCCTATTTTGACCAATACACAAAACCAAACACAAAGTTGTCAAACTTCACATTTAAGCTTCAATTCAATTCTATTCATTCAAAACACTAAACAAGGCACTAATTCCATGACAACAACATGCCAACAACACAATGACCCTCATTTTCGAAATTCAAGGCAAAATTTCCTGAAAATCCAAACTCAACCAATGGCTACAAAACTTATATAGAAAGGTTTGTCTTACTTACCTCTATAACTTTCCCAAAAGGAGTTCCTTGATTCTCCAAACTCTACAATCCCTTGACAGCTCAAACAACACCAAATGGACAAACTAAAATCATGAAAATGAAGCTCTCAACACAAGAAACAAATTTATAGAAAAGAGTTTTTTCATTAGAAGCCATTTAGAGGGTCAAATACACACTTATTTCACAAGCTTCTTCTTCTTTCTTCTGCTGAAATGGGGGCACAAAAATGAGAGAGAGAGAGAAGGGAGGCTGAAGATGAAATGATGCTTCTCTTGCCCCCATACTTCATGTCAGCCGAATGGAGGGAAGGAAAGAGAGAGAAAATGCATATAAAATCATTGTTTAACTTTCTTATATACTCTCTCTTCACACCGACTAGCCACTTGTCAGATTTTGATTTGTTCTTATAAAATAATCAACCAATTAATCACCTTAATCCCTCCATTAGCCATTCTAATTACATTTCTCATTTCTCTCATAGTTAGTAATTAATTTTCTCGATTAATTACTAATTCATGTCTATTCTTTCAATTTCTCAGTAATTATGGCATATTAATTAAAATTGCCACAAAATACATAATAATTCCAATTAATTCATAAATATCCACAATAATCCTCATTAGCCCTTAATTAAAAATTGACGCATTACATTATTGGTATAGAAATGGTATATTTGAAAGGTATAGGGATAGATAGAATTGATTGGGGATTGGGGATTGGATGATTGAGTTTAATGATTTTGGAATGTTAGTGATTAATGTTGCCCAAAACCAAAGCATGATATTGGAATAGGATTTTGGAGTTTCTGATGATTCCATTGAATTTCTTGAATGTTTTTGTATGGGAGTAGCTTTGGTTGAGGTTTTGGGTCCATTGGAATCACTTGGGCAAATGTTGGGAAGTGCTATCAGTTTTACTGCGTTTTCTGAGTTCTGATAGCATCACTCAAGTGATCTGGGGTTCACTCGAGTGAGGATGGGTTCACTCGAGTGTGGTAGTGCATTTTCCCTTTTTGCCTTCAGCTTTCTGTTGTAAGAGTGTTGCCTCACTTGCAAGTGTTGTGGATTCTCACTCGAGTGCAGGTGTATTTGACGCCATGAACTCTTGTCTCAGGTTGTCACTCGCTGCCAAGTTTCAAGAGTGTGCCTTAACACTTGCGAGTGTTAAGCTGTCACTCGAGTGAGGTCTTCTTCACTCGAGTGCTCCTTTTCTTTGAAAGTTTCCATTACTCTCGGGTTATCACTTTCTGTACTTCACTTTCCAGGACTCGAGTGAGCATTTGGCTGTCACTCGAGTGTTAAGCTTTGTGCTCGAGTGCAAAATGCATCATCACTCGAGTGAGGCCATCTTCACTTGAGTGCAGCAATGAAAGATCAGTTTCTGTGCTTCCGAAAGGGAATCTTTGGGATAGTTTTCCCAACCTTTTAGGGCTTTTATTAGAGGTATTTATGAGTACTTAAAGAGTAATAATGATAACCAAATTAAGTATTAAGAAGTAATTGGTATTGGATAGAGAATAATACTTCATCACTCATTATGAATTATAGGATACGACATTTGCTCTACTTAGGAGGGACCAGTGCCAGAGCGTGCACGGAAGGAACGAGCAGGAAGTGACTTTTCTCTCGTGTTGTGTTGTGTATGATATCTGGTATACATGATTGATCATTGTGTGTTTGTGAAATGTGAATGAAAATGTGCCATGGTCCATTACAGCGTAAGCACTTTAGCGGGAACCGTCGTAGGGAGTTGATGCTTATCACACCTACCTCGGCCGTTGAACTGCCGTTGTAATAGACATGGATTTTTGAGAAACTGCTTTGTGAATCCAGCCAATGTGGTTGTGTATTGTAAAATGCTTCATATGAATCTCAGCTATGGTGAAATATATTGTTGTGAACTGTGTTGTGGTGTAATACAGCATGAGCACTTCAGTGTGAGCAAACGTAAGGGTGACATGAGTCATACCTGCCCTTACAGATGTAATTGCCGTTGTAGTTGCTATGTGTGTGTTATGATTGCTTTCATGTCTTATTATTATACATACTATGAGTGATTTGTTACTACGGGGATTCCTTAGAATCTCACTCTCCCAAAAATAACTTTTAGATAGGGTCGAAGGATCAAAAGGAAAGCGGGTGACGAAGAGCGGTTAGAGCTCCAATTTATAAGTTTATTTTGGTTAACGGTTATCAATGTAAAATTCATTGAATTTTTTGTGGTAAATAGTTGTATATTTTGGAAATATAGTGTAGTTTGGTGTAATCCCCAAGATAAGGGAAAAGAATTATTGGCTTTGTGCCTTTGTATAATCCCTTTACTGATTAATGGATCCTGAGCGTGTCGGAAATTTATACTGTACTCTGATATTTGTAAATGGAATCAACCTGTACATGCCAATTGTGTATTTGTAATGTGAATATGAGATATTTGTGAACAGGTTGTAGAAAAGTTTTTATAGACCATGATTTTGGAAAATTTACTTTCTTTAAGTCCCAAATCATCTAAGGTCTTTAATTCAAACTTAATTACGTTTCTACGAACTAATCTCAGCCTTGATCGTGAATGGGGTTACAGTTAACGCATTAGACCTATCTTAAATTGAATATTTTTCAAATTTACCCTTATTAAATGGGGTTTTGAATGAGATAAAAAAGACAATAAGTCACATTTAAGCACTAATTATATGGAAAAAGACAAATAAATACCACTTGAACTTTAAAATTCTAAATCAGTAATTTCCCAAAAACATGAGTTGTCAATTGTTATATTTTTTTTGTTAATAGAACCAATTTGAGATTTTGAAGTTCAAGTTATATTTTTTTATCCTTTTCCCTTAATTATCAAGTTAAAATTAATAAATAAGTATTAATATACCCTCCAATTGACTTACATGTGGCCCAAATAAGTATAAGTATATAATTTAAAAAGTATGGACAAGTGGACAATTGAATTCCAATTTATAGAACCCATATGAATGAATGGTATGATAATTGGTATGCATCTCCGAATTTTCAATTATTCATGCATGACGTGTTGAAGATGATGATTTTTTTTTTTTTGGCCAGGTGTTGAAGATGATGCTTTCTAGTTTACAAGGACAAATAATAAAAGAAATTAAAGGAAATTTTTGAAAAATAAAAAATGGAAAGGAAGAATCAGAAAACATTAATGACAAGAATACACAAGGCACTGAAAATGGTAATTTTTCAGTGTTGAGACCCGCCTTGTATGCCTCACTATACGTAACTCCTCGTTTCTCTTTTCTCTCTCTATGTAATCCCTTCCCTTCCCTCCCTCATTCCTCATCTCACACTCACCATTTCTCTCCTCTCTCCACAAACACAATCACAATTACAAGGTCTCTTCTTCTTCTTCTTCTTCTTAACTGTTAATTGTCTGTTATTTGCTCACATATTAATTAACGTCTCTATTTGATCTTCTTTTCTTTCTTCTATCTGTGTGATCTGTATCTTTCTGATCTGCTTCTTCTTCTTCCCCACCTTAACGACATAAATCTGTTTGCCTAATATATAACTGATATGGAAGAATCAATATCTGCGGAATTCCTATATATATAAATTGAATGTGTTTGGATTGATTATTAATTATGTAATTGTTGGGTGAAATAGCAGAAGGAAGACATGGCATCGCAAGAGTCATCCGACGCCATTGCTGGGTTGACCAAGCTTCTCAGGTGAGATCATTGATTACTGTATTTTTATTCTATTGCTGTGATTTGTCTCGTTCAGCTCTCTCAAATCTTGTCCTTTTTCTTCAAATTAGCCTCGTTTCATTCCTAAGATAGGTTCATGGGCCCACTAAGCCTCACTTCGCTGGTTTTTTTGTGTGCCTTAATGCTTTGTTTTTGTTGGTAAAAATTGGTTCAGTGAGAAAGCTGAATTGGGATGCATGGCCGCCGCGAGGATCAGGCAGTTGACGGCGGAGCTAGAGGCCATGGGCGACAACCCGTTTTATCCAGAGCCCAGGATCAAAACCGGCTTCAGTTATTTCAAGAAAGAAAAATTCGAGTACGTCTATATATTTTTCCTTGGTCGTAGTTTTCACTCACCACATTTTTTTTTAATTTACAAGATTGTTCTTATTTAAAATACTAACCGCAATTTCTATGGCAGCTTAAATATGATTAGAATTGGGTCTGGTACGGTGCTCATTGCGTCGGTTTAGATTTAAAATATTTAACTAATGAAGTAAAATCATGGTAAAATTAGTTTTTTCCCCTTGATTCTAAATAAACCCTGAACTTTGACTTATTACAATTTGTTTATAATTTAGTCTCTATGTTTTAGAAAATAAAATCATTATAATATAGATGAGGGATTAAATTATAAAATGATTAAAATTATAAAGGCTGAATTGAAGTAAGCTAAAGTTCAGGCAATTGAATCAAAACTAAAGAGATTGAGTTGCATCAAATCAAAGTATAGGGATTGAGTTACAATTTATTTAAAACTATAAGGAGCAAAAAATTAATTTTCCCTAAGTGATTCTTTGAAAAAGTCACAGTTAATTAAGAGATTTTTCTTATTTTAGATTATCTCTATTTTAGGTTATGTACATGTTGAAATAATTTTTCAAAAATATAAAAGGAAAAGAGTAAACTTTTGGGTGAGAAATGAATGGGGTTGATATTTGTGAATTGGCAGGAAGAATAGAGGTTTGTTTGAGCAGCTTGCTAAGGGGCAGAGTCCAAAGGTGAGCAATTCCTATGCATTGTTTGTACCAAAGCCACCACTTGCATGCACACCATATCACTACGTGGTACCGATAGTTTCACATCATAATTGTTCTGTTTCTTTTGGCAAATGTACGCAATATTTCGCATTCAGATCAACTCTTTTCCCATATATATATATATATATATATATATATATATATATATATATATATATATTATTACATCACAATATAATATACTTCAATTTGCTTCTTTTGTTGCATTTTCATAGTATGAAATGTATAAATTTCCACCACATAACCTTATATCCGACCACATATTTTCTCAATATCCTTTGTTTTTATAAACACTACTCCTTTTTTAAATATGTTTTGTAAACATTTGAAAACATAATTATTGAATTTACAAAGAAATTCAAGAGAAATTTGAAGAGATCTAAAAGGATTAAAATAAAAATGCATAAATATTACAATATAATGATATGTAATGTTTATATATCATCAAGAGGTAAATTAAGGATAGTTTGAGTGGAATGTGAAGACAAGTTCACTATTTTGGGAAATAATATTTGACATATCATTAACATTGTGTAGTGGAATAATGAATAATTATACTATTTATGACATTCTTTCAAATTATCCCAGCCATTCCATCAATGATTTTAAAACCGGATCGAACCGGACAGTGCGACCGATCCAACCGGCAACCGGAATACTCAGCGGCTCAGATTTCACGTTTAAACCGTTGGAGGAGTTGAGCCGGTTTAAGTCGTTAAGAACCGGCTTTTGAGCCGGGAACCAGAATTAAGCCGGAACCCGGAGCGGTTTTTAGGAAACTGTTCGGCTTGAGCTGTTCAGATTTTATGGTTAGGTGAAGAAAAAAACGCAGGAAAACGGCAAAAAAAATCTGAAGGGAAAAAGGTAAATACTTTATTCATTCATCTACCTGATAGCTTATCTTGACAGTAGATACGGATGAAGGACTGTGCAGATAAGAGGAGCAAGTTTTGGAGAGTTTCATCTCTTTTCTCCTTTCTTCCCATAGACACCAGTGAAGAAGACGATGAGATCTGTCACCGTTTAAAGGAAATGAGAAGCAATAATAATAAAAAAAACTCCACCCTGCCCAATGTAGAAAAGCTTAGAGTGGGAAGATGAAATGTTGTCAATGTCATCACGTTTTTCAAGACCTTTATTAGTCTAAAAGGTGAAAAAAAAAAACACCTCCTATTCTATCTTATCTGACCATTAGCTCACGTCTTTGGTTTTTTTTTTAATGGAGTCGTTTTTTGGCTTTTTCCTCTATTCTTCAATATTGTTATTTTTTGTTTTAATATTTTTCCTTAGTGCTTTTATTCTAATATATAATAATAATTTGAAGTTGCTGAGTAAAAAAAATTAATAATTTAAAGGTGAACTTGTATAAAACATTTAATATATAATTATATAAACATATAAGTATCACATGGAAAAAATATATATATATATATATTATTAAATTTTTATTTAATTATTACATTACCGGCTCACTAAACGATCAGACCCTTTCAACCGTGACCCGCTAGCTTTTCCGGCTCAATATCCGGTCTGGCTTTTAAAACACTGCTTAATATAGAAAAACACATGTTTATATTGTTTAATCTCATATCTGTATTATGTGCATCTTTTTCTTCTTAAATGATAAATATCTTCTCGTTCTTCTCAAATGGCTCATGGCTCATAAATCTACATCACCTTGTTTGTTATTTTAAAAAGGTTAATATATTTCATATATATATATATATATATATATTTTTGCTGGGCAGTAGGATAAGTGCTTCAAATCTATCTTAGAGTTAGATGTACAGGTTTAGAATTGTTTAAAGAAAGAAAAACATATTAATTGAGTTATTTTATTTTAATAATTTTATACCAGAAGAACATATTAACATAATCAGATTTGTATAACCCTTGAGTGGTGGATATTTTAAGCATTTATCCTGATAAGTGATAATTGATAAGGTTTTTAAATGGTGTTTTGTGATTTTACTAACTTCATATGAAGTTAGATTAATGACTAATTATTGTAATATATATATATATATATATATAATATTTTTAAATTTAATTATTACGTCACCGGTCCGGTTAAACGGCTCAACCGGTCCAACCGGTTGAACCTTGACCCACTGACCTTTCCGGCTCGATGTCCAGTCCAGCTTTTAAAACATTGCATTCCATAAATTTAACATGCCATATATATAGTTTACACACATTACAAAACTAATTTTATCCAACAAATTGAAAATCAACATAAGTACTATTTACAATAAATTCTCTCATATAATTGAATAAATTATCGCTTTCCCAATTCAAACGTGACATATATGGTTAATCAAATTCTAATATATATCATATCATAATTAATATATGAATGTTTTACAAAACTAAGAATAAGAAGGGGAAAAGAGATCAATATGATGATTATACTTGAAAAGTATAGATGGAAGACAAAACTAAAATGAAAAAGTAGAGGCCATTAATGGAAAAAAGTACCTTCATGTTAGAGCATAGGAATTGAGAGTTTGTGTGAAATCTTCAAAGAAACAGAGAAGCAGGAATCCCAAGAAGATAAAATGGCGGATATGGAGCTTGCATGACGAACTCTATCAATTACAAGATCAACAATCATGTTGAATTCCAATATATGTAGATATCATATTATAGTGTATCATGATTAATGTATGAATAATATTCATACAGACCATAAGTTAAATTCATAAATAAATTGTACAATTATATATAAAGAATAGAATTAAAAAATTTAATTGTAAAATTTAAGGTTATATTAATAAATACTAATAACCCTTCCGTTTGGGAGTTGTAGGGTATAACAACATTATGCCCTTACTGTTTTGGAGGAGTCCAACAAGGAATTCCAATTGGGACCTGGTTGAGCAATATATCATACCTTTAATTTGCACATAAATGCCATAATAAAAGACATCAATATTATGGCCACCTTTTTGCCCATTGATTCCATAACCACTCTTGGCATTTTCTCATAGTCATTTATGGTTTCGTAACCATTTGTTTTCACTTTCAATAAATTTATGGTCATTTGTCTATATGGCTTTTAAGCCATATCATCACAACCTCTACTAATAATTCCATTCCAAGGAACATGGCAAAGTATGCACTTCAACATGCCAAGACATTATTTTCTTCAAAAGCCATAAATTTTCATTATTGAATTTTAATGGCCAATTTGTACCTTGATCATATGTTTTTCCCCCTTGTAGGCATGTGTTCTATCACATACTACTCTTCATGACTACGATAAAATTATTAAGTTATTGACCTTCAAGACATGGTAAAAATAATGTCTATAACCATCAAATTATATAGAGTTCTTTTGCAAATATATGCCATTTATTGATATCACCAAGTGACCACCTACAAAGTAGCCAAATTAAAAGTAGTATAATTTCTTTGGATCACACAATAAAAAGTCCTTTTGTTTACAATGTGTATTACAAAGCCTCGAATGGTTGTTTTGGGCATTGAGCACATGTGATTGTATCAAAATATGCTAACTAGTCTTCAAGAATTTTACTTTAGAGTGACATAATTCTCTATAAAGTAATTGTCTTCAGGACAATATATACAATAAAAATACCTTTCTAAAGCTACAAAGGCCTTTTATGTCACTTGATGTTTGAACTTTCAGCCTTCAGGGCTTGATATTTGGAACAATCAGATCATCAAAGTGTCAAAAATTTTCAAGTCACATCATTTACTAGAACCAATAGTGTTCTTTTACATAAAAATCATTATAAAAGTGGTAGATCCTTAAGAATCATTATAAAAGTGATATGATTTTTGGTCATCTAATCACAAAATTAAAAATATTATGATTTCTGGCAATTCAATAAAATTAAAAGAATACTATAGAAAAATAAATTAAGTAAATTCAAATTCAGAATGAAATATATAATTATATAGTGTGATCTATGTAATTATATATGATACTGTTAATTAAATTAACAACTATCATATGTGTGTGTGACAAAAACGTTATAAATAATAATATAAAGAAAGATAGAAAAACAACATGAATGACGTCATAAGCAACATAATAATAACAACATAATAGAACAAATAAAACGAAATAACATAATATAAATGACATAAACAATATAAACAACATAATTAAAAGGTCATAAAGATAAAAACAATATAAATAATGTAATATTAAAGCAATAAATTATAAATATAAAAAATTGAATTAAAATAAGAAACATATAATATAAATAGATTGAGATAAGAAATCAACGTAATATATATATATATATATATATATAGTAAACAAAAAAAACAAAATAAAAGATGGCAAAATGAAATAAAAGATAACATAGATAGCGTAAAATAAAAATAATAAAAGTAACATGGAACAACAAAAATGTAAACTAGAAAGATGATTAAAGAATAAACAACATAAAATAGACTATAAAGGTTAGAGAGTTAGAGAGTAGAATAAATAGAAAATTAGATCATGAGCCTTCAGAGCGAATTCGTGTTGATAACATTTTATAAAATAAAGACAATAAAGATATGAGATGAGAGGGTGAAGAAAGACAAAGAGAATTGTAGAGATAAAGAATAGAGGAGAACTCTTATTCATATAGGATTTCCATATATATTCAATCCTTTATGTTAAGCTCCTATATATAGGCCTCAAATCCTTCCAAAAGTCACAATGTTATGAACTTAAGAATTAACCCACATTATGATAGAGTTGCAATATCATAGATATAAGAATTAATCTATTACATAAAATCATGCGAGGTTATAATTATTAATCATAAATGGAATCCTAAGATGCTTATGGACATCCACCACCACATTATTTATAACAATTAAATTTTAAAGCAGAGCTTTTGAGATTTAATGTTTTTCATATTTTGTATGAAACATATTGGAAACACCTTATAAATAGAAGCATAAGAGTATTTGTAACCAAAAATTGCATCTAGGCCTATATAAGGAGTAATTATCTACATAAGAATTGTTGGAAAATTTATTCCGGGGCCTAGCGACTGATTAATGCCGTCTAGACAAGAATTACATCTCCCAATTAACATTGAACTCAATAAATCTAGGGGCGTGTGTTTCATTTTTATATACTTTCACGGCGAAATTAATGTACTTTACCCCAATTTTAAATGGAGAATTAAAAAAATGTAGATAAAAATCAACAGAGACACACCTATCCGTCTTGACTCCTATTTATGAGGTCCCATTAGTTAAATTCGCTATTTTCCTTTATCTAACTACTAATTACTAAATGCATTTTTTACTCAATTTATCCTCAATTAATTTCATACATTGTACTAATTAAAATGTTGGTGTCTTTCAAATACATACATTTTATTTCATCATTTTCTCAGTATTACTTTCTTTTACTCATTCATATTTGCGGAAAGAGTATATTTCCTATATATATATTACTTTTAACTAATTTTAACTTTTTTCCTCAAATAATGCAATGACCTTAAATATAAGGACGGAGGGAGCAATTAACTCATTAGATCTATCTTAAATTGATTTTTTTTTCAACTTTACCCTTATTAAATATGATTTTGAATGAGAGAAAAAAATACAATGAGTCACATTTAAACATTAATTATAAGGGTTAAATTGATAAATAAGTATTAATTTACCCTCCAATTGATTATATGTGGCCCAAATAAGTATAAGTATATGTAATTTAAAAAAGTATGGAAAAGTGGACAATTGAATTCCAATTTATAGAAGCCATATGAATGAATGGTATGATAATTGGTATGCATCTCCGAATTTTCAATTATTCATGCATGACGTGTTGAAGATGATGACTTTTTTTTTTTTGGCCAGGTGTTGAAGATGATGCTTTCTAGTTTACAATGACAAATAATAAAAGAAATTAAAGGAAATTTTTGAAAAATAAAAAATGGAAAGGAAGAATAAGAAAACATTAATGTCAAGAATACACAAGGCACTGAAAATGGTAATTTTTCAGTGTTGAGACCCGCCTTGTATGCCTCACTATACGTAACTCCTCGTTTCTCTTTTCTCTCTCTATGTAATCCCTTCCCTTCCCTCCCTCATTCCTCATCTCTCACTCACCATTTCTCTCCTCTCTCCACAAACACAATCACAATTACAAGGTCTCTTCTTCTTCTTCTTCTTCTTCTTAACTGTTAATTGTCTGTTATTTGCTCACATATTAATTAACGTCTCTATTTGATCTTCTTTTCTTTCTTCTATCTGTGTGATCTGTATCTTTCTGATCTGCTTCTTCTTCTTCCGCACCATAACGACATAAATCTGTTTGCCTAATATATAACTGATATGGAAGAATCAATATCTGCGGAATTCCTATATATATAAATTGAATGTGTTTGGATTGATTATTAATTATGTAATTGTTGGGTGAAATAGCAGAAGGAAGACATGGCATCACAAGAGTCATCCGACGCCATTGCTGGGTTGACCAAGCTTCTCAGGTGAGATCATTGATTACTGTATTTTTATTCTATTGCTGTGATTTGTCTCGTTTAGCTCTCTCAAACCTTGTCCTTTTTCTTCAAATTAGCCTCGTTTCATTCCTAAGATAGGTTCATGGGCCCACTAAGCCTCACTTCGCTGGTTTTTTTGTGTGCCTTAATGCTTTGTTTTTGTTGGTAAAAATTGGTTCAGTGAGAAAGCTGAATTGGGATGCATGGCCGCCGCGAGGATCAGGCAGTTGACGGCGGAGCTAGAGGCCATGGGCGACAACCCGTTTTATCCAGAGCCCAGGATCAAAACCGGCTTCAGTTATTTCAAGAAAGAAAAATTCGAGTACGTTTATATATTTTTCCTTGGTCGTAGTTTTCACTCACCACATTTTTTTTATTTACAAGATTGTTCATATTTAAAATACTAACCGCAATTTCTATGGCTAATTAAATATGATTAGAATTGGGTCTGGTACGGTGCTCATTGCGTCGGTTTAGATTTAAAATATTTAACTAATGAAGTAAAATCATGGTAAAATTAGTTTTTTCCCCTTGATTGTAAATAAACCCTGAACTTTGACTTATTACAATTTGTTTATAATTTAGTCTCTATGTTTTAGAAAATAAAATCATTATAATAAAGATGAGGGACTAAATTATAAAATGATTAAAATTATAAAGGCTGAATTGAAGTAAGCTAAAGTTCAGGCAATTGAATCAAAACTAAAGAGATTGAGTTGCATCAAATCAAAGTATATGGACTGAGTTACAACTTATTTAAAACTATAAGGAGCAAAAAATTAAGTTTCCCTAAATGATTCTTTGAAAAAGTCACAGTTAATTAAGAGATTTTTCTTATTTTAGATTATCTCTATTTTAGGTTATGTACATGTTGAAATAATTTTTGAAAAATATAAAAGGAAAAAAGTAAACTTTTGGGTGAGAAATGAATGGGGTTGATATTTGTGAATTGGCAGGAAGAATAGAGGTTTATTTGAGCAACTTGCTAAGGGGCAGAGTCCAAAGGTGAGCCATTCCTATCATTGTTTGTACCAAAGCCACCACTTGCATGCACACCATATCACTATGTGGTACCGATAGTTTCACATCATAATTGTTCTGTTTCTTTTGGCAAATGTACGCAATATTTCGCATTCAGATCAACTCTTTTCCCATATATATATATATATATATATATATATATATATATATATTTAAAAAAATGCAATATATTGTATGCGATTGAAAGAATAAAATGAAAAAAGATTGTAATGGTTAGTCCGTTGGGTTCGTGTAGTTAGTGGGAATATAATGGATGGGAATGCAATGTAATACAACGGATGTGATATTTAAGAGTATGAGAAGCAGATATATTATTTATATTTTATTAAATTAACAAAAAAAATTAAAAATTGTTTTTATGGATGGGAATGGTGACTTGGTGGTTAAGTGGAGGAGGGATATGTCTGGCAGGGGGTGCCAGCTGCCCACAAAAAATGCGGGGCTTCCCAAATTTTTTAGTTTCTTTTTCTAATTAGATTATATAAAATAAGTGATATTTTGATATCTTATAAGTAAAAAATAGAATTATTTTTATTTTTTTTATAAATTTTCAAAGATTTAATACTTTAATTGTAAAAAATTTGGGAAACCTCCCATTTTTGGGGAGCAGCGGGGGTGCGCTTCAGGCACCCCCTGCCCAGATATGTCCCAGTAGTGTGATCCTATTGCATCTAGTTAAGAAAATAACAAAAAATATGACTCCTCTTATATTTTATAAGGCCATAAATCGAACATTTGAATCATCCCTTTACATTAAGGTTACATGTTATCCCATTTTCATGCAATCATATGGTATTTGGGGAATATTGCAGTTTATGGTATTTGCATGCTCAGACTCAAGAGTGTGTCCGTCGCATGTTCTGGATTTTCAACCAGGCGAAGCCTTTGTTGTCAGAAATATCGCCAACATGGTCCCACCTTATGACAAGGTCTTCTCGATCCTTCTTCTTCTTCTACCTATAGCTAGGGTTTCAATTCATTGCGTTGTTAATTAAAAATAAACCAGCTTGAAATTAATTATGTATTTATATGAATATTGCAGACAAAGCATGCAGGAGCTGGAGCAGCCATTGAATACGCAGTCTTACATTTGAAGGTATATATATATATATATATATAACACTCCCTCTGCTCCTATATATATATATATGAGATTTAATTAGGGCCAGAGAGATCGAGGAGTGCAATATACAGTAGTTTTTGAGAATGGTAGAGTCCTATTTATATAAAATACACTTCAAGAATAAATGAAATTTTATTATATATCATATAATTAAATTTAACTAACATTTTTATAAATCAAGCATTATGCATGCATATAAAGAATCTCATCATGAATTACGCATACACGTACACGCTTTTTTTATTGTGAAGATGATCTATAAAAGTGTGTGTGTGTAGGTGGAGACAATAGTGGTGATAGGACATAGCTGCTGTGGAGGCATAAAGGGACTCATGTCTATCCCTGATGACGGTACCACTTCCTCGTAAGTAATTCCAATATATTATTTCTTCTTGTTTTAATTATAAGATAAAGTTAATATTTTTAGAGAAATTAAGGAAGCCAATTATATTACTTTAGAGTATTTATATTTTTTTCTCCAAACTAATTAATTTGACTAATAAACTAATATATAATATAAAGAAACTAAAAATATAAACACTCTAAAGTAATTTAATTGGCTTCTTTAATTTCTCCAAAAAAATCAACTTTATCTTATAATTAGGACCAGAGGGAGTACCTCTCTGGTTTTTTTTTTTTTTTTTTCTGATGTACCTAATTTAGATAGATTAAGGCAGTTAGATACTCCCTCAAGTCCTAATTATAAAACAAAGTTGACTTTTTTAGAGAAATTAAGGAAGCTAATTAAATTAATTTAGAGTATTTATATTTATTTATTTTTCTCAAACTAATTTGTTTAACTAATAAATTAATATATAATCTAAGGATATAAAATATATGATATGATTAAGTAACTTATTTAGCTTCCTTAATCTCTAAAAAAAAGTTAACTTTATCTTATATTTAGGACCGGAGATAGTATATAAATAATGATCTAGTCTTCTTAAAATACTAGTGTAACAAATATCCTGTGACTATTTAAACTTTGTTTCTACTATCATTGTTGAGGGAGTTTGAATAGGGAGTATGATCTTATCTTCTTAAAATGCGTGTAGGGATATATTCCCTCCGATTTTAAATATAAGATAATGTTGATTTTTTTTTAGAGATTAAGAAAGTTAATTAAATTATTTAAAAATATTTATATTTGTCATTTTTTCTCCAAACTATTTTGCCTAACTTATAAACTAATATGTAATCTAAAGATACACAATATATAATATGATTAAGTAATTTATTTAGTTTCCTTAATCTCTTCAAAAAAAAGTTAACTTTGTCTTATATTTAAGACCGGAAGGAAGGAGGTCGTATCTTCTTTTATTATCTCTTTCAACAAGAATCCTAGAAAATCATCAGAGTATTATATCATTGTGTGAGGTTGTTGCAGTGAGTTCATAGAGCAATGGGTCCAAATTTGTAATCCAGCAAAGTCCAGAATTAAAGCAGACACCGACAAACCAAGTTTCGAAGACCAGTGCACCAACTGTGAGAAGGTATGTACCTAACTACACCTTTATATATAGAGAGAGAGACACACACACACACACATTTCAGAAAACAGATCAGTGAGAGAATAAAATTGAAGGGATAAATATGAATGAATATGCAGGAAGCAGTGAATGTATCGCTGGGGAACTTGTTGACGTATCCATTTGTGAGAGAAGGGGTGTTGAAGAAAAAACTGAGTTTGAAGGGAGCTCATTACGATTTCATTAATGGAGCCTTTGAGTTGTGGGATCTTGACTTCAAGATTAATCCTTCTTTGTCTCTCTGAAACTACCTTCCAAGAGCTTCATTTTCAGTGTTTCATTTACCTGCGGTTTCTTTTGTGTACATTTGCGTGTCTCGTAGGATTAGGATTCCCTGCACGATGAAGTAGTGCAGGAGCTTAAACGACTGCGTTTTTGGATAAAATGCCAAAAACGACGTTGTTTCATCTCCTCACATGCCACTCACCGCGCAGGGGATCGAAGTCCGTATTTTCAGATCTTTGTTCTAGTGCTTTTGACCTGACACATCATTTCGGCCCGCAATAATGTTTGATCAATCAGTTATCTTATGATTCTTGTCTTCCATATTTTTAATCTCTTCCAAGTCATTAAGGATTATTTATTCTTTTTCATCACCTAGAAATTGTGGATTACTAAACTAACAATTTTGTTATTCTTTATTCAGATGTTTCCACATTTACTCTGCTTCTGAAATTCGAGTTTTACAATAAAAAGAAACTTTTATGTTAAAGGAGTTTACTCTCACAGTTCAAATGTGACTCTCAATACTAATTTTGTTATTTTAGGTTTAAGGAGTGCTTCACTAGCTTTAGCAAAGGAATATGATGTTTTTCTTTTTGAAAAAAAAAAAAGTTACGTCAAATTGTTCGAACATTCAGGAAGACTTTTTTTTAAAAACACACACACACACACATATATATGTTATTTAGTTTATCTAGACATATTCAAATACCAACCGGGATAATTAGAGATAGCTCTTCTATGACGATTCCTTTTTTTTTTTTGGTAGAAGGCTTAAGTTTGATTATGAAAATTTCTAATATAGAAAAAAAAAATATAGTCCTTCCATAAAGAGCATTTGTATGTTTTACTCGGTTCTACATCTTATGAAATACCCCCTAAATAGGGGTGAGAACCAATTTTCAGTAAAAACCGAAATAACCAAAAACCGAACTAAGCCAATTTTATAAACCGAATCGAATTAACCGAAATATTTTGATTCGGTTCAGTTAATAACCGAATTAACCGATTTTTTTATTTTTTATCTACAAAATAAAATATATATAATTAAATTTTTAAAAAATATTTTTTTATTCTTAAAATTAGATTTAAAGGTAAAATATATAAAATAAATTAATTAGATTTAAAATATCAATAGATTTTATCTAATATTATTGGAAATTTATACTTATTTAATTATAAAATATGCATTTATTAAATAATATATATTAAATATAAATATATTATATATATTTCGGTTTTTCGGTTTAAACCGAATTATTTTTCAAAAAACCGAACTGAAACCGAACACCGAAGTTTTAGAGAAATAAAAACCGAAATTTTACCGAAAACCGAAAAAACCGAACTGAAAAAATCGAATTGAGTTCAGTTCGGTTCGGTTTTCGGTTTCGGTTCTAATTTGCTTACCCTTACCCCAAACGACCACCAAAGCCCCAACACACAGGTATCGTCTTGTAGGAAGCACTTTGTTTTCTTTTTTATTTTGACTGATCATAGGTATTCTTTTATAGGAGAAAATCCTATTTGAGATACTTTCAGTTAGTAAATGTGGGCACCTCTTCCAACTGTGATTCAAACCTTAATTCGTCATGTTGTGATGGAGTAACCCTTCCACTAGATCTAAACCCCATTGGATTCAAAAGCCCTTCTTCGCAAGACAAAGCAAAACTCTTCTTATATACTTACCTCATAAATCATAAAAGCTATTCTTCAAAAACTAAGTGTGTACTTGAATATCATTAGAAAATCACTTTTTGGGGTGGAAACCATGGTTTGGTAGAAAACTACCCAAACACATAAAAAAAGTTCAGAAACCACTTTTTTCTCTAAAATCATGGTTTTGAAAAAAGCTTTTTTTTTTTTTTTACTTTTTTCTCATTTTTTCCCCTTTCTCTTTCCTTTTTTCAGCAATTGTTGTGCTTTTCAGTTTTGCAGAATTATATTTTTAGCCCCTGAAATTTATCTAGGACCGTTTTATAAATTTAATATCTGAGTGCAGATGTTAATTTGTCTAGCTTTAAAGTTTCTGTTTTTTTTTTTCATTTTCATAAGAATTAGGGCAAAAACAGAATTTTCACTCTAAGACAAATCTATTTTCATACTGTTCTCTCTTCCCCTGTTACCCTTTATTCATTCAACATAAAAACTGGAAAACTGATCACTGGGTGTACTTGTTTTGCATCCTATACTGTAAATTTCAACCTACAAAATTACGCAGTACCTGCAAAGATTGGGAGAGCGTATGAGAAGGGTCCGTTTAAATGATTTTAGTCTATACAATTTATTAATACATATATATGTTTGAGCTATTTTTTTTATCATATTATATAATTGATTAATATTATAATTTTAATGTTGTAGACAAATTTATTTAATTTTTGGAATTTATTATGAAATTTAATGTTAAAAATATTTAAACTAAAATTTTATCCTTTATATATAATTATCACAAAAGTTAGTGTCATTTTTAGTAATTAGAACATGAAAGAAATGATATTATAACAATATTTAAACATTATCATTTTACCAAAATCATTTTTTTTCATAGAATCTATTCTGCTCAAAGTTTATTTTCTAAAATCACTTTTATCACTTTTTCTTTAAAAACTATTCTCAAAAAACTAATCCAAACCCTACGCTGACATTTCATTCTCAACAACCCATATCCTTGGGGCCATGGGGTAAAGCCCAGCACTAGTAAGTCCAAAATTTCACAAACAGTTAGAAACAATGCACATGAACAAAAGCCCAAAGAAAAGAAAAAGAAAAAGGAAAGGGAAAATTATGGTCAAATGGCCAATAAATGTCTGGCCAAGGGGTCGGTGAAGGGCATTTTGAACATTTAGCATGCACACTTGTAAGAGTGTTTAAAGTGTCTCGGTCCTGCTAATTGTCCGGTTCCGATCCTGGACATTTTAATCCCGGGAATTTCCCGTCCTGACCAGGACCGGGGCTGGGACCGGTCACGCACCTTGTGATCCCAGTCTTGGTCCCGATTTTTTAATTTTTTTTGTTAAAAACTAAGTTATTATTTTATTTTTATATTTTTTATCCCATAATTTAAGTTATAATTTGATAAAATGTGTATCACATATTTAATTAGAGTTAAACTGTATATATCGTGATACTAATACTACTATATAATGTATAAAAATAATAACAAAAATGATGAAAGTGATAATAAGAATAATAATAAAATGTTATTCTTCAATTCTAGATCAATTTGTGTGATTATTATGACTTCATTAGATGTTAAATAATTACTTTAAACACTATATTATAGAAAATTTAAATAATATAACAATATTTTTTAAAATTAATTTTTTTAAAAAAAAAACCAAGATTCCCGATTTGATCCTGGTCCCGCCCAGGATTACCGGGACCGGGATGCAGTTTACATCCTGGCCAAAAATCGGGACCGGGAGTGGTTGATCCTAGTCTCGGTCCCGGATTTAAACACCCCTACACACTTGTACTTATTCACACTCAAATCTCAAGGATCTCACAGTAGTTTCTCAAAATTCGCAACTCTTGCCTGTAAATAAACCCCTTTTTAGGACCTATTTGTATTTTTCTTTTATAATTAGGCATAGAGCACACTTCTCCATTTTGTCCCGAATAGGAGCAGTTTGCTAGGGAAATTCTCTTATCTGATCTCAACTTATATTTACTCATAGTACGCACATTACAAGATGCATTACAAAGCAAAATGTCCTCTCTCTCTCTCTCTGTTTTTTCCCTTCCTCCTCCTCATGGGATGGGATGAATAACAACTTTGCCAGTTGCTCTATTGGTTTCGAGGTAAGAGAAGGCATCAGCAACCTGAGCAAACGAGAATGGACCTTTGGGGTCCACAACTGCCTTTACCTTCCCACTCTCCAAATATGGGTTCAATTTCCTCAGAACTTCTCCATTCGATGTCACCACAAATCTGAAACCAGGCGGTGTCACCGCGCCGGTCAACGCCACCACGCTGCCTCCTTCTTTGATGGCCTTCACCGCTCGGTCACATTGCCCTTCAAATGAATAGCAATAGAGAAACAGAGACTATTAAGCAGACTTTGAGTGGACTAAAGATAAATCCTAATAAAAAGTGTCTCACATCTCCAACCACCTTATCAGAGCCAATAAGAGGTTGTTAATTCATTAAATTTATTCAAAAATAATTTTTTTCCCAAATTTACCTATACTCAAAAACATAAATTACGTCTTTAAAAAAAAAAAAGAGGAAAATCGCATCAAACTTTAAATAGGGGCAATACGGGGAAATTTAATTAATATTCCACTTGGTGATTTATAATAAAGACTACTCATTCCTTCTAGACAGTGTCTTATAACTGGGAATGGGGGGATTATAGTAGAAATTGAGATCAATGCTACATCAATTGAGGTATTTCTTATGAATTCTTGTCCAAGTTTGTTTGAGAATATTGAATGGAATAAGGAACAAGTTAAAGGAAAAGTGTGTGAACAAGATCTTACCAATGGCATCATAAACTACGTCAAATTTTTCAGGCAAATCTTCAAAGTTCTCCTTTGTGTAGTCAATAGCCAAATCAGGACCCAAGCTCTTTAGCAGATCCAGATGTCTAGTGCTTGCCGTGGCAGCGACTCTTGAAGCGCCAAAAACATGCTTAGCTAGCTGAAAATCAGCAGAGAAAATAAAAATAACATCAAGTTACCAAAAACACGGGGGATCCAAAATCAGCAGAGAACTTCAATGGAATTCTGGTCAGCTAGAATTTTCTTTCTTTCTTTCTTTATGTAGGTCATGATTTATACAGTTCAAATACAGAAAATGATAAACAAAGTTTGACTTCTTAGGGTTTGAGTCATCTGGTCATGAATAAGTACAACCGAAAGATCAGTAATAGCAGAGAAGATGAAATGAACTAAGCAAACTGAATCCTTAGGGAAAGGATTTAGCCAATGGTTAATTGTCTCAGGCAGATTCTCTAACTTATTTCACAAACTAGATGCAAATAAGATATTCATGATTACTGATTCTTTAACATTCTGCTGATGTTGTCTAAAGAAAATACCTGAATCACAAGGCTTCCAACTCCACCAGAACCATTCAGAACAAGAATAGATTTGCCGGCCGAAAAGCCAGTCTTCTCCAGACCCTCATAAGCTGTCTCAATCGCGAGAGGAAGACCAGCAGCCTGAGCAAAATCCAGATTCTTAGGTTTCGGGGCTAACAATTTTGCTTCAACAGCGGTATACTCTGCCAGAGTTCCAAACTGCTTTGGTCCCTCAAGGGCTTTCTCATTTATATTCCCATAGACTTCATCACCCACTTTGAAGTCTTTCACCTGACTACCAACCTTCACCACTACTCCAGCAAGATCATAACCTGGAACAGTCTACAGTCAAAACAAGTCAGAAATGATTTCATTTCTAAATGCAGAGTCAAGAAATTAGTTCAAATTATCCCTCTTTATTTCTACCCTATTAGGTTTGACATGGGCAAAAATCTTACAAATAGTTTATAAGTGGTTTTTATCAAGTTGCAGAGTAGAATCAAGACATATGAATTGTAAAAAAGTGTCTGCATGCCATAATTTTATGGAAGAAACTAGAAACCATTATTGCACATTCAGATCTATCAATTCAGTCAGAGATTTGCCTCACTGTTAAAATTACCCTGCTTGTAGCTTCGGTTATAAGAAACTTCACAATGTCCTATAAATTTAACTCCATATAAACCCATTTCTAATCTTTCTTACATCAAGCAACTGGAAAGAAAAGAAAACACAAATCTCAATGTCATTTCTTGGAATTGACAAAACTTATGTATACACTTCAAGATGTTTGAGTAATGAGCACAAGTCTTTAGGAAACCACACTCGAAAAGCCATTGAAGTTAGCTCAAGATCTTATAAGCCTCTCTTTCAAGGTAAACTCCTCAACCTGAGACTTACCATTTGCCATTAATTTTTCTTATTATAACAAGATAAGTGTACTTTTCTCCAACTCACTGCTTCATCATCAATTCCTTTTAAAAGAAAAAGAAAAAAAAGACTCCTCCATATGTTCTTATTAAAGAATTTGCTAATGTTTGATAACAAAAAACTCAAAATTACAAGTAAATTTTCTGCGTTCCTGTAAACAAGTGTAAAAATAAAATAAAGAATTGAATTGAAAGAAACAACATCACCGGAAGTGGAGAATCAGAGGCCTTGAACTTGCCCTGCCTCCTCTTGGCGTCAACGGGGTTAAGAGCAGCAGCGACAACCTTAACGAGAACTTCATCTTCCTTAAAATCAGGCACACCAACGTTCGAATCGAACTTCAAAACATCAACACCCCCATACTCTCCATAAACCCAAGCCTTCATTTGGGAAGGTACGGGTGTGACAGTGACAGATTCAGAAGAAGCAGGAGCACTAGTAGTCTGAGATTTCACCACAAATCTAGCAGACCTCGAAGAACTAAGATTACGTTTCTGGATTAAGGTGTTTATGGGTGTGACATGTTTTCGTTTTTCTCGGAAAGTTGGGGAAAATCCGAGAGAAGGAGAAGGAGGATGAGGAGGAGAGGGTCGGGTTCTGAGGTGGGAAGTAGCTGTGGAGGAGAATGAAGCAGAAGCAGACATGTTTTCTGAAGGTTCGCCCAAGCTTCGCTACAATGGGTGGGCATTGTGCTGGTTTGGGCATCAAGATAAAACAGTTTCTGGATGGAAGAAGATGTGGCGGGGATGAAAAGTGAAACCACGAATTTTCTTAATTTATTTTTTCGTATGATTTTATTATGTTTTTTTTATATTTATTTATGCGTTTTATGATGATGTGGCCACGATGATGCCAAAATTGCCATCATTAAATTAAATTCGCTTTTGAAAAAAAAAAAAAGTGTAATGTATAAGTTTGCACATCAGCCCGTTATCCTTCAACTCCAATCCACAATATGCCTGCTTCTATCATTACGTGGTAAGTGTAACAATTGATGCTTATTTATTAATTTTTTTTATTGTAGATAATATTTAAATATAACTTATTTTTCTCTCCCATTTAAAACCTAACGTAACAAGGATAAAGTTGAATTTTTATTTTTTAATTTAAAACAAATCTAATGAGCTAAGTTAACTACCATTGTCTTTTATTGGGAAAATCCCATAAAAAAACCTTAAAAGTTATAAAAGGATAAATTGATGATTCACCGTACCAAATTCCAGAAAGGGTTTTATAAGATTCAAAAGGTCCGTTGAGCGCCTCACCGCTATGTCATAATAAATCCGAACACTTGCCCCGGATTGACTTCCAGATCATAATTGTTCTAGTGAATAACTAAAGAAAATAGAATAGGTAGGTGGGAGATAGAAGAGAAAGAAACTCAATAGAAAAATATCTCATAAGTTCACTAATTATGTTTTATGTTGGCAGGTCTCTTTGTATGTGTTGTCCGGAAAGAGGAGGGCTCAATGATTATTCGTTCGCCGGAATCAGAAGTCATCTGTACCCTTAAGTAAAGTCTGACAAATTTGGGATTATAAGATATTGCTAAAAGACATCTGTACCCTTGAGTTTATGCTGAAGCTTCACACGCTTCACGCCCTCACCGGGCACCTTCACTCCATCTTCTCCTCTCTCCCTCTTCCTCTGAGCTTAAAAATCAGAATCAATGGTGTCTCTACTTCATATTCCAACCTCACTTCAATCCAGTCGCTCTTCACTCCCCCATAAAGTCCGTCTGTCGACTCTCCCTTTAACCCCTTATGAACCTCCCATTCTTCTCTCCAACTCAATTTCGCCGGCCGCCACTTCGAGCGAGGTATTCTCAGAGCTAGGGTAGTTTCCAGCACAACCGCTAGCTACGCCCTCACCGTCACTGAGATTTCCATGGCCAACAACTCTCGACTCTACAACCGTCGATATCGAGGAAATCTTTGTTGAAACAGGTGTATTCTCCTTTTTCAACAACCTTACCACATAGACAGAGGAGAAGAAAAAGGTTGTAGAGTAAATCACCACTTCCTCCAGTTTGTAGCCTCACACTCAGAATTTCCTCAATATTTTGGTGGCTGACTTCACAATCAATCAGGTATGGGAATTTGGTATCTAAGCTGATTGGTATGTGTGCGAAGAAGCAACTTGAAGATTGTTGCTCAGCTTGATTTGGGCACTTCTTGGTGGAAAAGGTTCCATCTTGCATAGTTCGTAAAGTAAAAAAATATATTTTCTTAATCCATATGCAATAAGTAACAGAGGCTTTCTTCTCGTGCCTCTTCTTGGTAGAGAGAAAAGGGACTGGGAGAGGAATAGGGAAGAAGTCGAGGGTGCGAGGAGTGTTTTGCAATGAAATGTGATGAAGAAAGAGAAAAAGGGGTAAAGAGGAGAAGGGCATGTAAGTAAATAAGCATCATTTTGAAATTCCGAATTGATATATTAGGTCTGATATGGAATTAGTAATATTGGAATCATTATATTGTCCTTTTAATATTTCAAAGGTATCTTATTGGGATTTTCTCTACATGCAATTGAGTTAAAATTGAGAGAAATTATATGTATTTTAGTCCAAAATTAATAGATGAATATAAAATCTATATATATCTTTATGAAATTGATTGATTTATTTTAAGTGAAATAACAATTTTGGATGTTTATATAAAACCTTTTGGCAAATATAACACTAGGAGAGCACAACTAAATAAACATAAAGTTATTTATGATAAAATAGAGAATATTTCAATTGTATATGGTGACATTTAAAAAAGATTGGCAATAATTACTATCATTATTTAATACCAACACATATAAAAGAAAATATATAATCAATATAGGATTGATCTAGCATTGTAAGGTTTCACTATATTTTTTTGAGTCTCAAATTTTAGTCACAAAGAAGATATTTATGGTAGAAAGGGTAATTACGAACCCCAAACCAGATAGGAAATAATAATATTAAAAAAAACGTATAAAATCCCATTCCAAAGCTATATTACTTCTTCTTCCTCTTTTTTTTTTTTTTTTGCAAACAAAAAAGTTATATTACTATTGACCTTTTCATATTTGATATTATTTTTTCCACGAGAGCTATATGATTCCCCTATATGACTATTAAATAGATATAAATGATTTAAAATCCATTCAAATAGTTTATCCTTTTGTTATGCTTATTGAAAAGTATATAATTTTTAATCAACATTTAAATAGTGTATCTTTAAATTATATAAGTTTATCCTTTTTTATCAGATAATAAGTTTGGAATTTTCAGGTTATTATTTTTATTATTAATTTTTAATTAATAATTAAATCTTTTTTCAACTACTTATAAATTTAATCTTGAAATATTATTTCAAGGTACACTCCATTTTACTTGATGTAATTTATTTTTAGATAATATGTAACCGCCTATAAATAAATTATTTAACTTTTTTTATGACTACAAAATAGAATTTATGTATCATATATCAAATAGTTAATTGTTTTTTTATTATTATTTAACCAATATATCACGGGCAGATAACTTCAAATTTAAATAATCTATCATTTCCAAAGATTTATTTGAAAACGAATCTTTAATCCTAGTATGAACAGAAAAGGTTTTCTCTATAAATTAGAGGAGTCTCATGCTTTATCTTACATCTGGTTGGTGAGAGAAGTCAGTCTAAAAGAAAGAGAGCTTTAAACCATCAACCGATAAAGAGATTGACAATGTCTCAAAGAAAAGAATTTAAACTTTTTAGTGTCTCTATAATGCCTCTTACTAAGGATGAAGATGCCATGGATCAAGAAAGGAGGAGCAACGAGAGAGATCAGATTCAAGAAAATAATGATGGGAATCAAATTACTATAAGGAATGATGATGATTACCATGGTAATCACGATTCTAATGATGATTTCGTGTTTGAACCACTTCCTATCAACAACAACAACAACTCATCTAGCCCTCCAAAATTGGATTTGACTCTATCAATGTCGCTGCCATGGAGGCTGAAGAAGAAAATAGAGGATATAGGAGGCCATGATATCAGAAAGATAATACAAAAACCGCTTCGCAAAAGTGATGTGAATTCAAACAATAATCGCTTCTCAATCCAAGAGAACATGATAGACACAAGTTTTCTAAAACCTCAAGAATTTGAGGTCTTGAATTCAACCCTTGATGACAAGAACCCTCAAGGCATAGAAGTGTTGGTGTTGGATTCAAGTCTTCAAGAGTTTAAATTAATTCTGAAGAGGTGGCGAATGAAAAGTTGTTTTACTTATAATCTCACCCATGGTTGGAGAGATGTTGTGCAATCTAATAATTTCAAGGAGGCTGATGAGCTGCAATTATGGTCCTTTAGATGTCTCAATGAAAGGCTCGAGGAGCAACTTGGATTTGCAATTGTGAAGCCAGTTTTCAACTATAACATCGATTGAGAAGAGAAACAAATGGGGTTTATATATATTCTCTTCTCGATACATTTTAAAACTAGGGAGTAGTGGGCCTCCAAAGATGTTACAATATATATATATATATATATATTACCTTTTTTGCGCTAATTTGATGGTTATGCATATTCCTTTAATTTTCGCATCAAGTTATATGTTTTCATGTTTTTTAATTATGAGGATTCTTTAATTGCACGTACTTGGTGTTAGATCTTTGAATCTTACCTTTGCATTGAATTTCCAATTAGAAATAACCGTATCGTTTTTCTACCCGTTTTTCTTTCTCTGAGAATTTAGGTTTTATCCCATTAGTTTTTTTAAAAGTTGAGAATCAGTGGTCTCGAACTTCCAGTTGCCCTGCCAGCAGCAACTTCACCTTCCTCAAAACTAGGCACACCAACTTCAAAATACATATGCCCCCTCAACTTTAACTCTATTGCATATTACCACTCGTATTTGGGTTCAGCTGGTAAAGGGATCGGATACTCTCATTAAAAGGAGACGGCTCGATCCTAGGGAAGTCCGTTTAGTTGTGGTCCACTCAAGGCACTGGGGAGACATCCCAACTTAAAGCCCTGCCCTTGAATCGTAGGTGAGCCTAACCCCTTTCCTAAAATTTTTATATAAAATAAAAAACTCTATTGCATATTGACATATTCCCTCCCTCCCTCATTTTTAGAAGTTTAAAAATCACACCTTTAACTTTTAGGGTTAAGGTGCAAAAATACACATGTGATTGTCTTCGAAGTGCACCTAACACCAAATGTTTTTTTTGAGTGCAAAAGTGACTATGTGGTTACAAAATAGGTGCAAAAATACCCTTTGACCGTTAGTTTGACTGTTTGATCGTTAGTTTGACTTTTTTATCCTAAAAGTGATGACGTGTACGATAACATGGACGTTAGAGTGACATTCTGAAAAAAAAAACTCGCTGAAAATCAAATTTTCCTAATAAATCATATAATTTAATAAATATTAGTAATATAATATATGTATTATAGTGATTTTAATTTAATAATATTGGGAATCTAGGGTTGGGAAAAAATTGAGTAATCAGTATGTTTTTTAGGGCAGCAGCTCTGCTGAGTGAGTTAAGCACTCTGCACTCAAATTTGAATTTACTTCAGCGAAGGTGGTACTAAAATAGTAAAATGTGGGTAATATTAATTGCAAAGCTTTACCAGTCAACAATTTTTTTTTCTAAAATGTCACTCTAGCATCCATGTCATCGTACACGTCATCACTTTCAAGGTCAAAAAGTTAAACTAACGGTCAAAGGGTATTTTTGCACTTATTTTATAACCACATAGTCACTATTGCACCTAAAAAAAGCATTTGGTGTTGGATGCACTTTGAGGACAATCACATGTGTATTTTTGCACCTTAACCCTAACTTTTAAATCTTGACCATCAAAGTCCTATCATCGCTTATTTAAAATTACTTGGCAGACAACATGTAATTTCTTATATTTTAATAATTTATCCTGAATTAACATTCAGAATTTTACTAAAAGGACATATATGTAATTCTTCTAACAACAATCCTTAATTGGTCTTACCTCCGATCCTTAATATAAAAGCTAAGAGAATTTAAAAAAGCTAAATAAATTACTTAACCAGAATATATATTATGTATTATCATATTTATATAATTTATAAATCAGATAAATTAGTTAGTTTGGAGAAAAATAATAAATATAAATTCTTTAACGTAACTTATTTAGCTTCTTGAATCTCTAAAAAAAAAAGAGTTAATTGACTCTTACATTAAAGATTAGAGAGAATAATTCCCATGGTCTCCGACGCCATTGCCGTCTTTCTCCATTTGTCTCTTCTCCTTGCCTGCAACGTTGCCGCGAGCTTTTGAAAATCTTCATTCAAAAAATCATTCCTATACTTCCCATCTCATTCACATTAAAAAATCATCCGTATACACCAGATTCAAGGTCCAAGGCGAGAGAAAATTTAAAAGAAGAAAAAACTGAAATTTATATTTATATATATATATATATATATATATATATGCCTCTTGTCTTATATATATGGCAGAGAGAGAAGATTATTTTTGGTCATATTTATAAGGAAGAGAGAAATTTTTTATATTAATATACAATTTTACAATTCATTTATTATTATATTAACTTTCTTCTCATGTGATATAATACATATTAAATAGAGATAAAGTTAAAAAGCAGTTGAATTTTATAAAAGAGGTAATGAAGTTTAAGGTTTTTTTTTTTTAATTTTGTGTAAAACATGTTGGGAATGCCTTATAAATAGAATAAGAGGACTATGGCAATTAGGGAATCACAAAAATGACTTTTTTTTAGTAAGGTCTGAGTTTTCATTAATTTAGGATAAATTAATAAAATATAAAAATAATGCATGCCATCGACCAAATAAATTTAAAGAATATGACATGACTTACATTCTGTTAAATTTGACGGTAGGGCTTTGATGGTCAAGATTTAAAAATCAGGGTGTGATTTATCAACTTTTAAAGGTAAATGTTTATATGTAACTGGGTTAAAGTTGAGAGAAGTTATATGCATTTTAGCCTTAGTTTTTTTATAAGTAAAAAAAAAAGCCATAAATACTATTCTATACCACCAGATATAAACAAGTGGAAGTCGTCCAAAAAAACCAAGTGTTAAAAATGAAGTTCACAATCTAACTGAAAAACACATTCACATCTTGGCATATAGGGGAAAAAATAGCAGATTTTTCCACCTTCTGGTCTTATGAATTTTGATTATAAAGCAAAATGGCAGAAAACCTGGAATATTGGAACCAGTTAATGGAGAGGGTTCAAGTACCCATTAAAGACAGAGAGGCAACAGGAAGGGGATCTCTGTTGCCCCTATGGTATGTAATCATTGATAAAATCATTAAAAATAAAAAACAACACCATTTTTTTATAAGATATAAAAATGTCACATATTTTATTTAAAATCTAATGATTAAAAGAAACATAAAAAAATATTTAGAAAATAGAATTTATGTATCATATATCAAATAGTTAATTGTTTTTTTATTATTATTTAACCAATATATCACGGGCAGATAACTTCAAATTTAAATAATCTATCATCTCCAAAGATTTATTTGAAAACGAATCTTTAATCCTAGTATGAACAGAAAAGGGTTTCTCTATATATTAGAGGAGTCTCATGCTTTATCTTACATCTGGTTGGTGAGAGAAGTCAGTCTAAAAGAAAGAGAGCTTTAAACCATCAACCGATAAAGAGATTGACAATGTCTCAAAGAAAAGAATTTAAACTTTTTGGTGTCTCTATAATGCCTCTTACTGAGGATGAAGATGCCATGGATCAAGAAAGGAGGAGCAACGAGAGAGATCAGATTCAAGAAAATAATGATGGGAATCAAATTACTATAAGGAATGATGATGATTACCATGGTAATCACGATTCTAATGATGATTTCGTGTTTGAACCACTTCCTATCAACAACAACAACAACTCATCTAGCCCTCCAAAATTGGATTTGACTCTATCAATGTCGCTGCCATGGAGGCTGAAGAAGAAAATAGAGGATATAGGAGGCCATGATATCAGAAAGATAATACAAAAACCGCTTCGCAAAAGTGATGTGAATTCAAACAATAATCGCTTCTCAATCCAAGAGAACATGATAGACACAAGTTTTCTAAAACCTCAAGAATTTGAGGTCTTGAATTCAACCCTTGATGACAAGAACCCTCAAGGCATAGAAGTGTTGGTGTTGGATTCAAGTCTTCAAGAGTTTAAATTAATTCTGAAGAGGTGGCGAGTGAAAAGTTGTTTTACTTATAATCTCACCCATGGTTCGAGAGATGTTGTGCAATCTAATAATTTCAAGGAGGCTGATGAGCTGCAATTATGGTCCTTTAGATGGCTCGATGAAAGGCTCGAGGAGCAACTTGGATTTGCAATTGTGAAGCCATTTTTTAACTATAACATCGACTAAGGAGAGAAACGAATAGGCCTTATACCTTGTTTGCCCGAAGTTGATGATTATGCATATTCCTTTAATTTTTGCATAAAGTTACACGTTTTCATAGTTTTTAATTATGAGGATTCTTTTCTTTTGGTAAGGAATTACGAGGATTTGTTACGAGTGTAAATGGTCTATTAAATAGTATAAGTATACACTGTCGTAATCAAGTAATACAGAAGTGAGTAGAGTATCGTTTCCTCGAAGATTGATCACTAAGTACCAAAATGAATAATTTTAACTCTATTTAGTCGATCGATTAGTTGGTGATTGAGAATACGAAATAAAAATTGAGTAAATATGAATGCAAATGATATGAAACAACTATGAGAAAAAGCCCTAGGGGTCAGATTTCACTTAACAAATTTCTGATTGAATCACTTATCTATTTTAGCCTAATTTATTCCACATGATTGACAGTCGAGTTTCCCTAATTTAATTATTAGCCTCTTCCAAGGTCAAGCAAGTCTATAATTAATTGCTAATCCAATATATTCCTATATGAATTTAAGCAATTAATTACACATTATGATTTATGGAACTTAGTAAAACTACACAACTCATATGAATATATCTCTATTTCATATGCAAGTCATGGTTTTAATTATATGATTTATACACATGCATGTCCTTCCGGTCTCAACATGCATGTTGAAATCATTCAAAAGATGGCCAGTCAATCAAAAGCATTAAGAATAATAATTAAAACTCAATCATGAAGGAGAAATTCAAACTAGATTTAATCAATGAAGATTCAATCCGTCATTAGTAAGCCACGTCATCATCCTAAGAAAACAGAAATTTAGCACATGATGAAATTAAAAACAAAAATAAATTAAATCGAGAACTTCATAAACATTACAATAGACTTAATTATTAAATTCTAAAACATAAAAATTACAACCATAAGATGCATGAAAATAGAAAGATCTAGTCTTCCATGTAGGAGGTAAAACCAATGTTTTAAAAATCGGACCGGATATTGAGCCAGAAAGGTCAGCGGGTCAAGGTTCAACCGGTTGGAACGGTTGAGCCGGACCGGTGACGTAATAATTAAATTTAAAAATATTATATTTATATATATATATATATATATATATTAGAATAATTAGACTTTACTAAAAATTATAAGAAAAAGTTAATAAAATAATGATTCATATAGAAATTGTTGCAACTTGTCGCAGACATGAATTGTTTTTTAATTTATTTAATAAAAAATAAATTAATAAAATGAATAAAATTAATTTTAAAAAAAATATAAATATAAATAATCTAAAATAATTTAATTAATTTTTTAATTTCTCTAAAAAACTAATTTTATATATTTAAAAACAAAGGAGTAACTTTTAATAAGAAATTTGTATTTTTACTAATGTGCACGTTGAAATCGATACCCCTGCACGGATATGTCATCAAAATACTGTACATGCAATTAAAAAATGGTAAAACTTGTACTAATAAAATATTAAAACCTGACAAAAAAATAAAATATTAAAATCAAAATAAAAAGATGAAAAGACTTTAATACGGTTTACTATGCATCAGTTTGAAATTTTGAATTGTTTTCATCCCACCTGATGAGAGAGAATTGAGTAATGTGAGAAACTTTATTCCCTTTCTCCTCTCTTCTCCGGCTCTACCAGTACCCGACGGTGAAGCTCTCAGTTTGTAATTTTTCTTTCTTTAACCGGCATGGCCTTCAAATAGCATGAAAGATGGGAAAGAAAATATTATTGGTAAGTTTTATTCGTTTTTTTCCCTCCTTCATTTTCGTTGTAACTCTGTCTGGATTTTCCTTTCTTCTTCAATATCATCGTTCTTCAGTGTGGGACTCGATCCCAATACTTTTTTTTTTCTAAGTAGTTAGGCCGTTCGGTTTTCTAAAAATCGTTCCGGCTCCCGGCTCAAATCCGGGTTTCGGCTCAAATGCCGGTTCAGGGCGGCTTGAAACGGCTGAAACCCTCAAACGAGTGAAACATGTTAGCCGAACTGTTAAGATGAGCGGCTGGCGGTCGAACCGGTTCAACCGTCCGGTCCGGTCCGGCTCTAACAACACTGGGTAAAACCTTTCATGTAGGAGGCGTGCAAGAAATAAATATGTAACCCCCTCACGGTAATCACATCCGGATTTTGAAATTTAAGTGAAAGAGAGACCAATAAAATGAAATCAACAATTTATAATCCCTGAACTCGGGATGAGGTATTTCAAAATCAATTCAAAACGTAATAATTCCGGGTCTCACATTCACGTGCGGATATAACTACTTGAGAAACCAAATCACATAAGAAATATCAGAGTACGGAAACTAAAATCCCGGCAAACCCCCGGGTTACTCTATATATATCGAATGGGTTTACTATTTTCCAAATGGGGATTACAAATCAAAAATTCACTATGAACAATTTATATACAGTAATCCCAAATCTACAATAGATAACCAACAATCCCAAAATCCTGAATGTCCCTAAGAGATCCTAACCACTCCGGGTTGGTCGCTTCTCCTTCGAGCCACTTGCCCTGTCTGAAAAGGTTAGTCATATGGAAAGAGTGAGATTCTAAAGAATCCCAGTAGCAACAAGTCACTCATACAATATATAAACATAAAGCATGTATGTTCATAATGTTCAGCAGCTTCACAATGATCTCTGGCTCGTGCCACATACGACAGCACTCACGGCTGTAATCACAATGCACTATGCCAGCTTTCGCTTTAATCACTATGCACAACGCTCGCTTTCGTGGTGAACACTATGTAGCAGCAACACGAAACACAACGCACCACAAAGCATCTCAAAGCACAATGTATCACTAAACTCCACAAGGTATCTCAATGCACAAGGTATCACAAAGCAATAGCAGTAGCATCCACACAATGAATGACAGACAAACATACAATACATTTACACAAAGTATAAGAGAGAAATCGCTACCTGAATCATTCCTGACAATCTTTGGCACAGTGGGCTCACGCGTTCGGCAGATATCAAATCCTATACCAAATTAGGGACAATTGATCAATCTCTTCCAATTACTTATTTCCATAATACACTAAGTTGGTTATCATTTAGGACTCTTAAGAGGCCACAAATGCCTCTAATAAAAGCCCTAAAAGGTTGGGAAATAATAGGTTGAGGGTCACTTTTCGAAAACACAAAGTGCTGGAACACAGGGGTTGGCCGCAGCCAGCCCTTCCTTGGGCCACGGCCAAAATATGGTCAGAAGGCCGTTGGCCGCGGCCAGCCACTCATGGGCCGCGATCAGAATCAGGCCAGAAAGGTTTGGGCCGCGGCCAGCCACTCATGGGCCGCGACCAAGAAATTTCCTGACTCTTGGCTGAACTTCGAAAAACCATAACTAATTGTAGAAAAATCGAAACGGAGTGATTTCAAAGCCAAATGAAAGGTATATAAGTCCTCTTTCAAGGAAAAATATAGCCCATCACTGGAAATCACTACACAAATACAGAATCACCAAAAACTAAACACTACTCCAAAACAGAGTTCTGTTTCCATCCCAAACTTTGGACAATCATATTTCCTAGAATACTAAACGAAATGACACAAAATATATGTTCATTTTGAAGCTTGGGGTGTGAAATTTAAGACTGGAAAGTTTCATAATTTTCCAACACCATTTGATCATTCAAAACGCTCGTTCAAACTGACAGCGAAAAACAAAGCTCAAACAAGACAGATTTCCAACTTTTCCCAAGTGATCCAAATGAATCCAAAATCTACAACCAAGCTTATTCCCACACAAAATCACTCAAGGAATCCAATGGAAATGTCAAAATCACCAAAATCCTATTCCATTATCATGCTTTGGTTTTGGGTAACATTAAACACCAAACTCTTAAAATCTCCAAACTTAACAATTTCAAACCCAATCAATTCTATCTATCCAAAATGCATTCCAAACATACAAATTCCATATCAAACACATACCAAACTCCCAATGGCCCTCATTTTTGAAAATGGGCCCAAAATTCCAGAAAATTCAACTATTTCAAATGGTATGAAACTTAGATAGATAGATAGGTCTCACTCACCTTATCAACTTCTCCAAAGAGAGTTCTTGATTCACTACTTTCCAAAATTTCGTGTGATCACAAACCACAACCAATGGACAAGCTACAACCATAGAAATGTAGCTCTTAACTCAAGGATCAACATTAATGAAGAACATTTTTCCATTAGAAGCCATTTAGAGGGTCAAATACACACCTTTTTCACAAGCTTCTTCTCCTTTTCTTCTGCAGAAATGGGGGCACAAAAATGAGAGAGAATGGGAGAGAGAGAACGTGAGAGATGGAAGGGATGGGAAGTGATGATGAATGAAGTACAATTTTCCCTTGCCCGTGCCTCCAAAAACGCATAGGAGAGAGAGGAGAGAGAAAAAGGTGGTTTTTGTCTCTTATGCCTCATCCTATGGTCCACCATAATGCCACTTGGCAACATCTCATCCCTTGATCTCTAATACCACACACATTTACACCAAATTCACATCATATTTCTCCCCAAAATATTTAATTACACAAATTATAATCAATCTCAATGCCATTAGCCCTTAATCACAAATTAGGATATTACAAAATACAATGCATGAAATTAATTCTAAGATGATGGGGTAAGTGGAGAAGAGAGGAGAGTAATGAAATGGTGTGTGTGGAGAAGAGATGAGAGTAATGGATATGAATTAGTGTGTAAAATGTGAAGGAGAGGGTGGCTATATATAGGGAAGAATGGAGTAGGGTAGATGAAGTGTGGTAGAGGTGAAAAGGACGATGAAGTAGTATGTGAAATAGTTGGTGGAATGGTAGACGATTCCCGATCTCAACTTCTAAGCAAAATTTGAAACTCTTGGAGATAGAATTGGATTTTGATCTCAACATAAAAGTTGTAGAACTCTTTCTTAGGTTTTTATCCATATAAAGAACGTCTCAATCCGACATCTAGAGCTCCAGATATTGCCTGAAAACTGAAAGAGGGTCTGATTTTGTGTTTTTCAAGAAATTCTATTTCACGCCAGAATAATTATTTATTTATTAATTACACCCAAATTTATTAAATTGAGCTCAAATATCATCTACAAAATCATCATATAAGGGAAAATTAATATGCAAATATTTTACTTATCAAATTCCCCCACACTTAGCTCTTGGACATCCCGGACAAGGAATGACTATTAAGTGCTTCAACAAAATCAGAAGTGTTAAGTCATAAGCAAAAACATAATTGAAAAATAAAGAGATCATAGTATTCATGAATCAACGAAAATATTAACTAGTAACTTTATTTAAAAATGAATAAACCGAGTTTATAATTGTGACTCATTCTCCCAATCTCTCAAGTGTTTAAGGATGAGTGTTTCGCTCGAATTCAACTGAAAAAATTGCACTACCATAGGCTTGCTAAAAATCTCAATCTCCACTACCTAATTCACATGCATAATTCAAATCAAAAGGACTTATTAAGGGTTGTAATGGGGTTAAGGTAAAAGGAATATAAAACATGATATGAAGGGCTCAATTTTAAAATTTAATAGAACAATTGAAAAATAGGCTAGCTTCTGAATAAATCTATTTCATCACGACAACTCATAATTCGAATACTCAATTTTTTTTCTTTTTTCTTCTTCTTCTTTTTTTTTCCATCCTTTTTTTTTTGCAACTATAAAGTTGATGATATGTACACCCCCACACTTGTCAAAAGCCCATTTTACAAAAATTTCAAATGCTCTGCTAATCTTCCGAATTAGGTAAAAGCACTTGATATATCATTAATGGCTTGAGAACAAAGAAACAATCAATTAGGTTCAAAGGGGCTTATCAACAATATAATTGCAAGGTTGGCTATTTGGCTCTAACTAAGCAAAATGAATGCCTTTATCATTTTTGAATGTGCATGTGAGATGTAATTTCAACCAGATTTAAGGAAATTCTAGAGTGACAACTTAATAGGTGAATATCACACACAAGAGAAATAATCATTATAGGCTCAAAAGCTCACAGTTAGGGGCTTTCAAACTCAGCTCATTCAATCTCAAAATTCATCACCAATTGCAACAATCAGTTGTTCATTCATGCTATGAAATCTCTAAATTCAATTGATCCATACTCAAAACTTATATATTTCTCAATATCATTACAAAGCACTTAAATAGGATTATTTTTTCCCACTTTTACTCTTTTTTTTAAAAAAAAGGAATAAAAACATACAACTAATGCGTCTTAGGAGTTAAGAATAACTCTTTACTTTGCCATTTTTTTCACACCCCATGCATCTAATGGTTTTACTAACTAACTAAAGAATTTTTTTCTTCTTTTTTTCTCCTCCCCCAACCTAAATTAGACATTGTCCCCAATGTCTTCAAGAGCTTAGAGAAAGTTTTTTTTAACATAAACACACAATAAAGTAAAACCAAAATGCTAAGAGTAAAACCAAGAGATTAAGGAAAGTTACAACCGAAGAGTGGTATCTGGATCCTACTTCTGATTGCTATCTGAAGATTGCCCACCTATGTTTTTTACTAGTATATCTGGTTTAGGTTCATAGGTTTGCAATTGATCGAGCAGCTGATCAGCAGTTGGGGCAAAAACTATGGAATGACGAGTCGCTTGGGGTATGAATCATGTTTCCATAGCATGATAAAAAAACACAACAGATTATCATAAAAACCATTAATATTTAACAATCCTAATGGCTTTTCGTGAAATTTTAACTTAGCCCAATATGCGATGCTGGAAATCCCATCTAACGTTTCCAAACCACCAGGTAGAGCGATGAAACCTTGAGCATGGTAGAGCATTCCTCCCATTCGTTCAGGTAAGCTCAAAATTTATAACTCTTGTTCTAAGGAAAAGGTGTGATCTTCCAACTCCTTCACCCTTACACTTAAACCCTTGCTTCCATTCATGGATGCAGAAATGGCCACACTTCCCCTTAAGCCCTGGATGCCTCCCCCGTATACAAAGTTAATCTGTCAAGCAGCTAATGCAATTCCAAATTTGTTTGCTGCTATGACAAACTCCATTCTTGCCCGAATAAGTTTCACAAAAAATGCAAATAGATGTAAATCTACATTTTTGTGTGATACTCTTTTTCTCTTTCTTTCTCTCAGACCATTTGTGTTTACAAGTAGAAGAATGCATATTTACAAGTGAAGAGTGCATATTTACAAGTGAAAGAGTACATGTATATAACACTAAAACAACGACAACAAAATCATACAAATCACGCATTTTTCAAAAAAATTTGAAAAACTTCTGACACGAATGACCGGCGTAATTTACTTGAAGAAAAAAAGGGAAAAAAAGTCAAAAGTTACTGAGAAGATAAGACATATTAGACACAAGCTATGGAAAAGATAAGACAATTAGAAAAAAGCATGATTATGTATAGTAGTTGTGATTTTGGCTCACATCTTCCTCTGGTTTTACGTCCAGTAACAGCTTAAACACTTTCTATGAATCAAGGATTTACTTCCCATCCAGTTTTCTTATAACCTGGCAAACAGGGTCATTTAACGTTAGATTCCCAAGACAATAGTGCTCTTTTTCTCTATTGAATATGTCCGCTAAATCAAGAAGAATACGATGAACATCACCACTCGGATGCGTCTCAAGAGTTTTAATAATATTGTAATATCCTAAATTTTGATTAAGGGTTAATAACTTCAAAAATGGATGTGATGAGAATTTGGTTGTTTTAGTAATTCTAATGGATTCCTTATGAAAATTTGTATGGGCAGAGTGTTTCTTGTGAAATTGGAACCATTGGGAACAATTGTGCAAAAGTTGGAAATTTTGTCTATTGAAACTCTGTACAGGGCAGTCGGTTTGTATGGATGTTTTGAATGGGCAAATGGTGTCTGAAAATTCTAAAAATTTTCATCCTTAAAGTTCACATGTCAAGCTTCAAAATGGACATATAATTTATGTAATTTAAATTTATGAGCTAAGATTTATGATTTTCCAAAATTTGGGATTGAAACTGGAATATGTTTTGGAGCAGTATGAATTTTTGTGCAATTCTGTATTTTTAAGGTTATGAAATGCATTGATCCATATTTTTCCAATAAAGAGGACTTAAATATATTTCCATTGGATTTAGAATAACTTCAATTCAATTTTTCTAGAATTGATTATGATTTTTCAAGTTTAGGGCAGACAATTTGCCAGAATTCAGACAAATCTGAAAATGGGGAAAATTTTGTGATGGCAACATGGTAATTTTGGGATAAATACATTAGCCCATTTTTTTTGATTTAAAGGACCCTTAGGACATCATTTTGATGGGCTAAGAGACGAAAATATTAGTTGCATGTTGTTTGGGCTTTAGGATAACATTACGTGTACATAACTTTATGGACACAAAGTTGGCATTATTTGGAATTTTGGAAATGGAATAATTATGAGATAATAGTAAAATATTATAAAGCAACATTTTATCTTCTTCCCTCCTCCAAATTGATGTTGCAGCACCCAAAAAGGAGAGAGAAGAGTTGAGAGCATTTTAGAGAGAGAAAGAGAAGAGATCTCGCGCGGTAGGTTGATTTCTTTAGTGAATTCATACCTAATGCGTATAATACTACTCCTAAGCTATTTTTCTATGTTCTTCAAGGTTTGTGGAGTAAAAATTTGGGTGTTTTAAGGCTAGGGTTTTCAGCCATATTAGGGAAAGGCCAGAAGGAGCTTAAGGTAACTTCCAAACTTTTGTATATTGCTTATTCAGACTGCTGTGGGCAATTTAATAGGTGAAATTTTGCCAGATTGCTATTGGTTTTAAATTTTGAAAACGTGTGTGCCTAGGGGTTATGCTGCTGAAATTGGGTCTTAAAGGTAGTTGTAACCTAATTAAATAGTTAATAAAGTGGTTAGGAGTATAAAGGAACACGTCTACGGAGCTGAAATCGCAAAACCCCAATTTTTCTCGGAGTATTTGTAAATTTTAGCCAAGGCTATAAATGGGCCTTAAGGTTGGATTTTCAATGATTTGATGATTCCATTGAGTTCAGGAGGGAAAATTAGGTGGGATTCCAGTTGGTCACTTTTTCGAAAAGCCCAAAAAAACTTAATTACGAAAACGCTCCTAAAACCTTTAAAGCGGGGCTATCAAGGGTATTTTTATAATTTGACAATGAATTTGATAATTCCGAGTCAGGAAATGAATTTCTTGGGTGAAAATATGTAAAAATAGCCCATGTCAAAATTTCAGGAAAAGTACAGTCGGGCTGAGTACGGTGGGGCCGGACCGGGCCCCTGGGGGCATTTTGGTAAATTTTTATGATAGACTCGTATGACCACTAGAAACACTATGGAAGTATTTAAATTGGTATATTTGATGTTTTAAGACCAAGTTGAAAGCCCGAGGGATTGGAACGCGAATTGAAACACACAGTTTGAGGTGGAAAATGGTCTAAGGTAGGGAACTTACCTCTCCTGCATGTATTTGATATTTGTGCTGGTTTATTGATGGATATTATTGCTTTGCTTGATTATGTGAAACATATATGAATGATTGAAGCTCTATTCTGTTTATACTGTAGCCATAGTTTTGTTGCATGAAACATTGAGCATGCAGATATGTCGTTGTGTTAGCATGAGTTTATGTAATGCAAGCATATCATGCATTAAGCACTTATCTTACATGCATATTGGTACTATTTTCTCTACTGAGATTCTCTTGAATCTCACCCTCCCCTACTAACAATTTAGACAGGAGGAGATAGAAGATATGCTGAAAATAAAGAAAAGAATCGTACGAGGGGATTGCGATCGTAGAACGAAGACGGGTAGATGTGTCCATTTAACTTGGACGGGTTTAGACAACCTGGTAGCCCTGTGTGGTTACATTGATGGTAATTATTATGTACGAACCCTTATAGGAAATTTCTATAATCAAGCACTTTTTATCAGTGTATTTAGGCTATTCTTGTGTTGCCCACCGAACCGCACATCATTTTCCGCGATTACTTTAGTAAAGGTGAAATTAAAATAAAGGCATGACAGATATCATCCAGTGACTCCTTACTCAGTCCATCCTTTATAAATTTATTGTTATCTTCTCAATTTATAGAAACCATACCTTTACTCCTACATCGCTGATCACAGTTCCACTTTGCATTTTTATGGCAGACATTCATTCTTTTAGCTCTTCTCTTTTTGGAGTAAGAACTTCTTCCCATTCCTGGCGAAGATTTAACAAATGATTTATGAATCTCACCTGCTAAACGTAACTTAGCTTCAATGATTCAGCGTATGTCCACAGGAAAGCCCAAACGCTTGAATATCTTCATCCTTTCAAGTCGACAATTATAGATCTTCCTGAGCACATCTTTAGGAAGAGTGGGGAAACTGTTCTTAAGCTTTACAAGAGATTCTTCCATGGTAACTTAAAATAAAACTGATGCAAATTAAAATTCTCAACCCAGTGCAGTGTGTTTTGGTGAGTAGGAAAGAAAAATGAGAGAGTAGGAAAAAAGTTTGAGAGAGTAGGAAAGAAGTTTTGGGTTGCCTCCCAAATAGCCGTCTTACTTTAACATCTTTAGCTAGACAAAGATTAAAAAAAATTCCTTTTTTTAAAATTATTTTAAAAAAAAAATTGCTAGATTAAGGACTTACCTGTTGGTTCCTCAAACGTGATGACAGATTGCAAAGTGTTGAGTGCACCTTCATTGTATTCTTTGAGCCTTTGCCCATTTACTTTGAATTTTTTATCACCATATTGAATCTCCACAGTTCCATATGACCATACTTGAATCAAAGTAAAAGGACCTAACTACATTGATCTCAGCTTTCCTGGAAAGAGCTTTAACCTTGAGTTGTATAAAAGCACTTTTTGTCCCAGTGTGAACTCTCTCCTCAAAATTCTTCTGTCACGCCATATTTTTGTCTTCTCCTTGTATAACTTGGCATTTTCATAAGCGTGTTGTCTGAATTCTTCAAGCTCATTGAGTTGGAGAAGCCTTTTCTCACTAGCTGCCTTTAAGTCAAAATTTAAGGCTTTTACTGCCTAATATGCTTTATGCTCCATTTCTACTGGAAGATGGCATGCTTTTCCGTAGACCAATTGATATGAGGATGTACCAATTGGTGTCTTGAAGGTAGTTCTATAAGCCTAAAGTGCATCTTCTAATTTTTGTGCCCAATCCTTCCGATTGGAATTCACCGTCTTCTCTAAGATCTACTTCAATTCTCTATTTGAGATTTCCACCTGCCCACTAGTTTGTGGATAATATGGAGTTGCAACCTTATGAGTTACTCCATATTTAGCTAATACCGATTAAAGCTGCTGATTGCAAAAAGGCCTTCCTCCATCACTGATAATAGCTCTAGGCACTCCAAATCTTGTAAAAACATTCTTCCTCAAGAACTTCACAACCACTCGAGAATCATTTGTAGGAAAGGCAGTTGCTTTAACCCACTTGGAGACATAGTCAATAGCTACTAAAACAAACTAGTTACTAAATAAGGATGGAAAAGGCCTCATAAAATCATTCCCCCATACATCAAAGAGCTCAACTTCTAAGATGTTAGTTAAAGGGGCTTCATGTCTCCTTGAGATATTTCCCGTTCTTTGATATCTATCACAAGTTGCCACAATTCTGTATGCGTATTTACAGAGTATAGGCTAGTACAATCCTGATTAAAGGACTTTAGTAACTATTCTATTTTCTCCAAAATGACCACCATATGGGGATGAATGGCAATGATTGAAGATGCTGTCCATTTCTTCTTTAAGAACGCATCGCCTAGTAATTCGATCTGGGCATAGTTTGTATAAGAACGGATCCTCCCAAAAGTAATGCCTTACATCAGTCAGAAACTTCTTCTTTTGTACTTTAGAAAGTTTATAAGGCATTACCCCGCTTGCCAAATAATTCACAAAATCAGCATACTATGGGGTAGGTTGTGACTACATGATGAAAAGTTGCTCATATGGGAAATTCTCCTGGATTGATGATTCTTTCTTTTGTTCAGGTGGTTCTAACCAAGAAAGATGATCTACAATGAGATTCTCGATCCCATTTTTGTCTTTGATCTCCAAGTCAAATTATTGTAGTAGAGGCACCCATCTGATCAGTCTAGGCTTAGCATCTTTCTTCTCAATCAAGTATTAGATTGCTGAGTAGTCCGTCCAGACAATGACCTTTGAACCGATCAAGTAGGCTTTGAATTTGTTGAATGCAAACACAACTACTAATAGCTCCTTTTCTGTTGTGGCATAATTCAGCTGTGCATTTGAGAGTGTCCAGCTAGCATAATAGATGGCTTGAAAGACCTTATCTTTTCTTTAGCCTAAAATAGCTCCAACTGCATAATCACTTGCATCGTACGTCATTTTGAATGGAAGGTTCCAATCTGGAGCTATGATGATTGGTGCAAAAGTCAAGGCACTTTTTAAAGTTTGAAAGGCTGATAAGCACTCCTCATTAAACACAAAGGGAGTATTTTTCTCTAACAGCATGCAAAGTGGCTTTGTGATTTTTGAGAAGTCCTTGATAAATCTTCTATAAAAGTCAGCATGTCCCAAAAAATTCTAAATACCCTTGATTGAGGAAGGAGATGGTAGCTTTTCAATTGTTTCAATCTTAGCTCGATTCACTTCAATGCCTTGATCTGATACCTTGTGACCCAGCACGATTCCTTCTTTCACCATGAGATGGCATTTCTCCCAATTTAGAACTAAATTTGTCTCCACACAACATTGTAGGACTTTTGCCAGATTTGAAAGACAATGATAAAATGATTCTCCAAAAACGGAAAAATCATCCATGAATACCTTAAAGAACCTTTCCACCATGTCTAAGAAGATCGCCATCATACTCCTTTGAAACGTTGCTGGTGCATTACATAGACCAAATGGCATCTTTCTGAAGGCAAAGGTACCATATGGACATGTAAAATTTGTTTTCTCTTGATCCTCTGGTGCAATTATAATTTGATTATATCCTGTGTACCCATCCAAGAAACAATAATAGGCTTTCCCAGCTAGTCTGTCAAGCATCTGGTTTATAAATGACAAAGGAAAGTGATCTTTTCTAGTGGCTTTATTGAGCTTCCTATAGTCGATGTATATTCTCCATCCAGTCACCGTTCATTGTGGAATCAGTTTATTTTTCTCATTAGGCACCACTGTCATTCCACCTTTCTTTGGCACAACTTGAACTGGACTCAACCATTGAGTGTCAAAGATTGGGTAAATTATACCAGCATTTAGCCACTTTATTGCCTCTTTTCTCACCACCTCCTTCATATTCGGATTGAGTCTTCTCTGGTGCTCAACTGTTGGCTTGTAGTTGTCCTCCATCAAGATCTTATGCATATAAATTGAAGAACTGATCCCTCTTATATCAGCTATTGACCATCCAAATGCTGTTTTATGCTCCCTTAGAACTCTTAATAACTTTTCTTCTTTATCAGGAGTAAGAACTGCTGAGACGATTACTGGTAGTGTTGAATTTCCTCCCAGATAAGTATACTTCAAGTGGAATGGCAGTACTTTCAACTATAGTACTGGTGGTTTCTTTGTTGATGGCACCAGCTTATTCAACCTTTCTCCCAAATCTTTAAATGGTTTCTTGATAAAAATTAGGGAATTTGCTTCAAGGTACCTAATTTGCTCCAAAACTTCTGGATTAGTAGATTTTGATACATCTACCATTCCCATTGGTAATGGTTAATCCATGCAAATTTCATTCACCACGTCTTTTGTGCAGCTGTTTAATGTATCAACTCTGTAACAGGTGTCACCTTCATTTGGAAAGGACAAAGCCTTAAAGATGTTGAAGGAAACTTGATTATCTTAAACTCGCAAAGTTAACTTCCCATGTTACATGTCTATTAACGTCTCCCAATTGTAAGAAATGGCCTCCCAAGAATGATAGGAATTTCTTGGTCTTCTTCCATGTCAAGTATTATAAAATCAGCTGGGAATATGAGTTTGTCTACCTTCACCAGAACATCTTATAAGATACCTCTCAGATGTTTTATTGATCGGTCAGCCAAAAGTAATGAAACTATGGTCGGCTTCACCTCTCCAAGATCGAGTTTGTTGTAGACAGATAGAGGCATGGGGTTTACACTTGCTCTAAGGTCACAAAGTGCTCTTTCAAAGCGACATTGACCTATGGTGCAAGGTATGCAAAGCTTCCTAGATCTTTCAGCTTTGGTGGTAATTTCTTTTGGAGAATAGCACTGCACTCCTTAGTAAGTGCAACTGTTTCAAATCCTCAACTTACGCTTATTTGAAAGAATATCCTTAATGAATTTTGCATAATTGGGCCTTTGGGTAAGAGCGTCTGTAAAAGGAATGTTGATATGTAGCTTTTTGAAAACCTCCAGAAACTTGCCAAACTGCTTGTCTAAATTTGCTTTAGTGAGTCTCTGAGGAAATGGAACTGGTGGTATATATGGAGGAGGATTATCTGGAAAGATGATTCTTCCTGGTATTACATCATCCTCCTTCTGTTCTTCTCCGCTTTCTTTCTTTTCTCTATCATCCTTCTTCTTAATTATAGGATCTCTTAATTCTTTACTATTTCTTAGTGTAACAGCCTTCACATTCTCTCTTGGGTTTCTTTCAGTGTCACTTGGTAGATTCCTAGTTGCTTGAAATTCAGCATATTTGCAATTTGACCCATATGGAGCTCCAAGTTCTTTATTAAGGCGTCTTGGCTTTTGAGTGTTGTATCAATCCTAGCTATGAATTGAGCTGGTGCATCTTCCACATTTACTTTCTGCTGTGGTGGATTCAGTTGTTGAAGAGCTTGTTGCTGGTAGTTCCCTTGCAGCTTGAATGCAATTTTGATTATTTCGCTAACTAAAGTTTGGATGATTTAGCCAACCAGGATTGTAGGTGTTTAAGAATGGGTCATTCCTTTGATTTCCGATGAAATGAGCTTGCTTTGGCATGAATGGGTGTCCTTCTTGACATTGTGTGCTCACATGAGGTCCTCCATATTGATCACAAGCTTCAGTAGGAGTGTTGATTATATTTGCTTAGGTTGTCAATGATTCTATTTGCTTGGATATAGATGCAACTTGAGAAGACAAAGTTGTAAGGACATCCAGCACGTGCACTCCAAGTGCTTTCTTTGAATTGCTACATTCAAAAGGCCATTGATATGCATTGGCTGCCATCTTCTCAAGTAGATTGTAAGCATCATCTATATTTTTTCCCATTAAAGATCCTCCAGTTGCAGCATCTACAAGAATTCTAGAGATGTGCGTCATCCCACTATAGAAAGTTTGTAGTTGCCACCAATTTGGTAACCCATGATGATGACATCTCCTTAGCAACTCCTTGTATCTTTCCCATGCTTTATAGAGGCTTTCTTGTTCATGCTGGGTAAATGAGGCAATTTCATTCCTCAATTTAGCAGTTTTTGCTGAAGAAAAGTATTTCTCCAAAAATTTCTACGCCATGAGATCCCATGTAGTTATGCTTCCCACTGGTAGTGATTGTAACCAGCTCTTAGCCTTATCCCTGAGTGATAAAGGGAAAAGTCTAAGTTTAATGGCATCATCAGTAACACCATTATGCTTGAATGTGTCATAGATTTCTAGGAAGTTGGCTATATGTTCATTAAGATCTTCTGTTGGCAAACCACCGAACTAATTTGCTTGCATCATCTGGATAACTGCAGGCTTGATTTCAAAGTTGTTAGCTACTATCACTACTACAAAAAACCAAATCTGTGGCGCTTGCGAAATGCCACCTATCTTAACGCTACTAAAAAAAGCAGTGGCGCTTGGAAGCGCCACAGATTTTTAAATTTTTTTTTTTAAAAATAACTTCCTGTGGCGCCTGACCTGCCAGGCGCCACAGGAGGCTTACCTCCTGCCAGGCGCCACAGTAGGTCCTTTTTTTTTAATTTTTCGTTCTGGTTTTTTTTTAGCATATTTTTGCCTCATATTTTTTTGGGTTTTTCGTATTGGTTTTTTTTTAGCATATTTTTTCCTCATGAATATATAATTATCCCATGCATATATCTCCCATGCATATATAATTATAGTCTGCAAGGTTTAATAAGAACAATAATAGATAACTTTAAAATGATACCAACAAATGATTGATTAGCTAAAGTAGTAATGAAAATTGTTATACAATATACTGTAAACCTAGCTGAATGAAATATAATACAACAAATTCAACTTGAACAAACATGCATGACACAACAATTATATTGGCAATTAGAAACAACACAAAAAAAACCAACTAGTGAATTTAATAGTAAATATAGCTACCTAGGGATTTGCCTAAACACATATTCACACTATTCCTCGATCACTTCATTAACCTGATGGTCTGTCAAAGCGTCACAACGTTGATCTTCATAATACTACAGATATATACAATCAGACACAAGTTAGAACGAATTAAAATCAGTAAAACATAACTGTCAGGCACTAATTCAATTTCATTACAACACAATATGAAGTGCAACTAAATGACTTACTTTTTGAGGAATAAATGGTTGATCATGCATAATAACATCCTTCATAAATTTCATGATATAGTACCCACAATCATTGTCATTAGGTTGGAAAGGGCACTGCAATAATATAATGCAATATTTAACTCTGTTCATGAATAAAAAGTGTTTACTAACAAAGTCTAAGTAAAGTCAAATATCAATACCTGTATCTTCTTCCAAGGATAGCTAAGGCGGGGGTCAGTAGCTTTAGAATAGTTTAACGAGACAGACGACCGATACGCAGTCAATGCGCTAATAAAAGAAACAGAAAGTGATTACTTTTGGTTATTCAATCATGTTCGCAAATATTTATTTATAGGCACGTATACTTACCTACTGATCAATAGCAACATATCAAAACGGTTTTGTGGAATACCATTTTGTAGAGGATCCACATAATAAATGCGATGGCTTGAAGGTTCCGCTGGATTGATAACGATCAATATCCAATGGCGCCTAAAATATATTTTAAAAATATTTTTTGAACAATCATGTTATGATAGAAGTTAAACAATAAAAACAAAAATTGTACCTATAATAACTTACCCCGCATTATACGGCACTAAAAATAATGTATTTGCTGTCGCTTTCTTGCTAAAGTAATCTTTCAGCTCATTAAACTGCACAGTCACATCTATTTTACCCTCATGATGACCAACGAGAAAAGGGTTGACAAATGCGAATTGAACCCTGTGTGTATCCATTAAAACGTCCTGGTCCAAATGCCTGGTATAAAACATATAGTGTCATAAGAAACAAAAGAAATGGAACGAGATATATTAATAACAGTGATAAACGATGATAGTGAAGTACCTTATCCAGATGTTGATAGCCGAAGCACTAACCCAATCACGAGCACATATTTCCTGCACGACCTCGGCAGTAATATAATCAACTAGACCACCAACACTGTAGATATGTCTTGGAATACGTAATGGCACTACTCCCTCACCGATCAATTGTGGTGCAATCAATATTAATTGATCGAGATATGAGGTATGTCTTCTTCTGCTCTGTTGGTTGGCCGATGCTTTTGACTTTTTTGACTTGGGTTGTGTTGTTGAAGACTTTGAAATCTTACCCTGCGCAAATCAGAAAATTAAATCACAGTTCGAGATGAAAGTTTGAAGGAAAAGTGCAGGGAATTTTGAATGAACGACCTTTCCACATGGCTCAATAAGACCTATTGGCCAAGCAACATAGCCACCTACAACATCTGCCACCTTATTTTGCTCATCCTGAGACGGGATCGGTAAGAAGGCGTCTTCGTTCGTGCAGACGTCAACCCTAACCCGGAGTGTGTTATCGGGCAACGGTGAATTGTGTAGTATGTCCTCACCAGTGTTGTAGGCAACACCTACTGCAACCGCGTGCTTGGATGCTTGCTCGACATATAGCTTGCATTGAAATTCGCCCTACGGAAAATTGAGTTAATATGTTAAATTCGCTTAATTATAATTTAACATAAAGTTAAGTAGAAAAGAAATTAATTACCGAAGGAAAAGGGACTTTAGGCATGGAATTGCAGCTATCTCTGAAACTTGGGCTATCACAGAACGGAACATTTGGTGTTGGCCTACCCTAGACCAACTGTTGTATTGTGTTGTTAACAACGCATTCTGTTCTTGCATCAAATGCATTTGTTCGGTGAATTGTTCTTCTCGTTGTTCCTTGTAGCGCATTTGTTGTTGAAGTTCTTGCATTTGATGCTTAAAGCTAGCCATCTCGTCACGTAGGTGGGAAACATCACTTCTACTCGAGCGCTTCTGACGTCTGAAGTATGCTGATGGAGTGACTGCAAAACCAGTACCCCGAACACAACCATCATACTTGGGTACTGGTAACGCTCTGCTCAATAAATAGTCCCGACCAACATAGGTCGCCAACGCAGGATCCTCCTGTGTCATTTGTCGCTTTCCCAAAAAGAATTACAATGAAAATTAGTTATTATAAATGGAGTTCATTTAAGTAAAGCCAATTATTTATTTAACGCATAATATAATTGAATACTTACACAATATTCGGCTACTCTTCTTGCTTCCTCACTAGGAATTTCACCTTTCTTATTTGTGACACCCTGGACCCACAGCTCATGTCGTGGAACCTGTGTAATATCTGAGCCTGATTCTTGTATCTGCACATCAAAGTTAGTTGAAGTTAAATGATATTCATACAATTTTTATTATGAATGAAATAATCATCAGTTCGTACCATTTTTCTTTCTAAAGTTGCGTATGAAACAGGTCCTTGTGTGTACCGGTATGGCATGTTGGTCGCGTTAGATCGATTTTTCTCGCTCAACTCCTAGTTAGATCAAAATGATTCATATAAATATATAAATGTTACTTACAAATACGTACATTACACGTAATAGGGAAAAATAAACAAATCCCCTTACCAGGAAATCAGGAGTTGTATGTGTTTTGATAAACTCATCCCACATTTCTTGAGTGATGATTCCTTCGTACAATGGTTAAGGCGGTGTAGTAATGATATCATCATTATCATCCCTCAAGAAATATTTGATGAGATCAGAACGAAACTTTCGCATAAGTTTTCCGGATTTTCTCATTACGGAGTTCTTCCGATCATCATAAATAATAAAAATACTCTGTAAACAAGTCAGAAAACATATATAATATGTAAGATTGAAATGAAGTGAAACAAAGCAAACCGAATAAATATATAATTAAGGTGTTACCTGTATTTCAGCCCAGATCACATCCTCATAACTTTTCTTTACCATTTTCCATTTTTGAACTATAATAGGGACTCTGTCTCTAACCGTAGTCCCGATGAAGTTATTTAAGGAGGTACTGTTCTCGCCAAACAGGTTTCCATTTTCATTCCACTCCAATTGTAACTTGATTCCGTTACTTCTCAGTCTGATCAACCTCGCCATAATTGTCCTGTCACGTCTGACGTTCGCCTCAAATCTCTGTCTACCAATGTGCCTGGGAACGTCATCAATGTCATCATGTGGTGAGTCCATACTCCTGCAAGTGAAATAAACCAAATCAAAACATCAGTGCACAATGGTCTTGTATGTCAACGAAAGCAAATTATTTTGAAATTTATAAAAATATACGTACAAGTAAATGAGTCAAGGCAATCATTATCTTTTCCTTTTTCTCGTCTGAATTAAAATTTTATTCTTTAGAATTCGCGTTGGATTGAGAATTGTGTTCCTCTTGACCCAAGTTCCCTCTTTATGATCATGTCTCACGTATAGGGGTCCATCTCCATCTTTATCTTCATCTGCATCTCCATCTATATCAATCTCTGCTGACCACAAATTCTCAAATGAAGGATCATCATTATTGATGTTCAAATATTCATTACTTTCAAAATCAACTTCTGCTTGACGATTCTTGTTGGATGGAAGTACAATAGACCAATTCTTCTTAGCAGGATCAGGAATGTAAAATGCTTGTTCTGCCTGTGCTGCTAAAATAAAAGGATAATCTTCATACCAAACCTTAGAAAGGTCCACTTGCATAAAGCCTAAGTCATCTATCCGCAATCCACTGTTGTTGTTAACCCACTGACATTTGAAGACAGGGACCCTGAACATAGAGTAATCTAACTCCCATATGCGTTCAATGACACCAAAGTATGACATTAATGCATAGATAGGGTGTGTATCTTTAGCACTGGATCTATGCCAAGAATCAACAACAAGTGTTACCCCACTATTCTGCATCGTGCTCTGTTTATCATGGTCTTGTGTATAAAATGTGTAACCGTTGATTGCATAACCATTGTAAGATAATACATGTAAGCTCGGTCCCTTCGACAGGCACTTCAATTTTTCGGAAATTGAATCAGGATTCCTCTCTATCTCATCGTTAATACGATTTTTCAACCAGCCTGCAAATTGTTTATTGTGTTCTGTTGTTAATAAATTTTCATTCCTATCACCATGTACCAATCAGAGAGCATCCTTGTGTTCTTCTTCATACGGTTCGACCTCATCAGTGTTATGTAGGACATACAAGTGGGCTTGATCCCGTTCAGTCGCTGATATCGTTATTACATCACTCCCCGTTGTTCCTTTCCCTGATCTTCGGCTATCATGAAGGGACTTGGGGATCCCTACAGGGTCAACATTTGATAGAAAATCAGCACAGAAGTCACTTGCTTCTTCAACCATGTAACTTTCAACGATACAACCCTCTGGACGGTATCTATTTTTCACATACCCGTTTAATATTTTCATGAATCGTTCATTTGGGTACATCCATCTTAAGTACACTGGACCGCACAATTGAGTTTCTTTGACTAAGTGTACAGTTAGAAGTACCATAATGTCAAAAAAAGAAGGCGGAAAATACATTTCAAGTTCACACAGAGTACACACAATCAGCATTTGCAAATCTTGTAACTTGGTTGAATCAACCACTTTACTGCAGATCAACTTGAAAAACACGCAAAGTTTCGTGATAGTGTTCCTTAAGTTTTTGGGTAAAATGGATCGTATACCAACCGGTAGGAAATTTTGCATGAGCACATGACAATCATGAGATTTAAGGTTCTTTAACTTCAACTCTTTTACCGATACAAGGTTCTTTATATTTGAAGAGTAGCCCTTGGGAACTTTAATTCCTTGCAGAAACTCACAAAACAATTTCTTCTCTTTCCTCGACAGAGTGTATGCCGCTGGCGGTAGATAGGTACGAGACCCTTGCTCAATCGGTGCCAACTCTTCTCTAATTCCCAAGTTCACTAAATCCAACCTCGAATTGACATTGTCCTTGCTTTTTCCTTGGATATTAAGCAACGTGCCAATTAGACTATCACAGATATTTTTTTCTATGTGCATCACATCAAGAAAATGCCTCACATATAAAGACTTCCAATATGGAAGTTCAAATAAAATAGACTTTTTCTTCCAACCGCTTGTCTCGATTTGTTTTGCAAAAGGTTTGCCAAAATTGTTCCCCAAGTCTTTTACCTTGGAATACACCTGGGAACCGGTCAACATCTTCGACGGGCTACCTTCTTCTGCATCACCATTGAAAGGCTTTTTCCACTTCCTCCAACAATGTTGTGATGGTAAGAATCTTCGATGCCCCATGTAAACATTTTTCTTACAATGATGAAGTCGCATTGAATGAGTGTCATCTTCACATATAGGGCATGCACCATATCCTTTGACGCTGTATCCTGACAAATTTCCATAAGCAGGGAAATCATTAATTGTGCCAAACAACATGGCTTTCAAAGTGAAACTTTCTTCCATGTACCCGTCATACACACTAACGCCTTCATCCCAAAGCAGCTTCAAGTCATCAATTAAAGGAGCCAAGTATACATCTATATCATTCCCAGGTTGCCTTGGCCCAGAAATTAACATGGACAACATCATAAACTTGCGTTTCATGATTAAGTGTGGAGGAAGGTTATAAATCATCAATATCACCGGCCATGTGCTATGTGTGCTACTCTGAACACCGTGTGAATTAATTCCATCAGTTGACAGTGCAAGGCGAAGGTTCCTGACTTCATCAGCAAAGTCAGGGTACTCATGATCAATTTTTTTCCATTGAGGAGCGTCTGCATGGTGCCTAAGCTTCGTGTCTTTAATCCTTTCATCTGCATGCCATGTCAACTGCTTAGCAATCTCTGTATTACTATACAGTCGCCTGAATCTCGGAACAATGGGAAAATACCATAGCACCTTCAAAGGACTTTTTCCTTTCTTCTTCCTATATCGAGATGCGTTGCATTTAGGGCACTTCTCCAACGTTGCATACTGATTTCGAAATAATACGCAATCGTTAGGACATGCATGTATCTTCTCATATCCCATACCGGTTGTAGAGCAAAGAATTCGTTTTGCCTCGTATTTCTTGGTAGGAAGTACATTTTCTTCTGGAAGCATATCTTGCAATAGTTCAAGCAATGCGGTAAAACCCGAATCACTCAATCCGTAGCGAGCTTTAAAGTTGTACAACTTCAACACTGCTAGCAATCTTGTGTATTTAGTACTTCCGACATATAATGGTTTCTCTGCATCACCTTTCAACTTCTCATATTCGTTAGGCCAGTTAAGAAGCACCCCTTCAACCATATTTACCATTTCTTCAAGACCATCATCTTCATCAAACATGCTTTGATCAAATTCATCCGAGGCACCACCCGTGGTATGCACCCAATCACTATATGGATCGTTGGTCTCACCATGCCTTGTCCATCGTATATATGTTTGATCAATACCATAACACACTAAATGATCTAGCAAATCAAGTTGACTAATCCGCTTTCCAAAACAACAGGATAAACAAGGACATAAGATTTTACCAGGATCTTTTGTGTGCTCAGTTGCAAATGTAATAAAATCCTTCACCCCATCTATATATTCCCTTGAACATCGATTAGATGACATCCATTTACGATCCATCTATGGGCTTCAATCTATTTTTTTTAAAAAATTACATGGTTAGTTGTATGACTATTGCATTTACTAATTACTTTTATATTCTCTTACCAATTTTAATTTAAAATAACATACACCACATGAATCTTCATAATTGAAGCTTTCTAAGTCTTAAACTGAATATTTAAATTGCCAAATAATTCATTAATTATTCCCAGGCATTATAATAAAATTTTACAACTCATAACAAAAGAAACCATATTTGCCACAATAATATATCATAGTTAAATTAGAAAACATTACAAGTCAATAAATAAAATACAAGTGTTAAGAATATATAAATAATTATTTTGCTTATGCAATTAATCAATAACAATCATTAGAACACCTACAAATTATAACTATTAAATTTAACTAAAATCACATTTGTAAGCTCAAAATTTAAAAAACATACCTTAAATAGAAGCTTCAATAGACTGATGAACTGAAACTATAAACACAAATTAAACATAAACAAATCAATAAAATATTTGAGGTTCTAAGTTATTTTTTTAAATAATAATATGTGTAATAAACATCAAAATATAATAAAATCAAATATGATTAGCTTAAATCAAAAAATATGATTCAGAAAAAAAAATAAAGAAAATAAAATAAAATGAAAAAGAAAGCATAATCCCAACATTAATTATCTCCTTATTGTATGTTTTTCCCCTTACGGTTTTAGTTAATATATTTAAAGTTAAACAATATAGACAAATTATATTTTATTTTATTAAATATTAACATTGATATATTAAAGTCATTTTATTCATATTTTAAAATCTTTAAATAAGTTAATGACTCAATTAACGAATTATTCAATTTATTATGTTGATTTCAATTTTTCCTATTTTCATTGGGTTTATATAGGATTTTCTCTATTATAGTTTAATTAGATAATACAAAAAATTATTTTCTTACCTCTACAAAATAGCACTAACACAAATATATATTAAATACGTGAAATAATATTAAATAAATGATTTTGATTTTTGGAAAACAAATAATTTGAAGATCTAAGATGGCTAGGTAGCTTGAGATATCCCATGCACCCCAGGCCTTAATATACACAGTACTTAACTAATTTGGATAGATCAACAAAATTAGTTTTTTATTTCAAATATATGTTAGTTTCTCTAAAATACCCTTTCAAGTCATTTGCATTGAAACTATACCTTATTGTAAACTCTTTTAGCATGTGCAATCAATATGGATAGTTAAGGGGAAAAAATACGTATAGGAACAAAATGAATTGAAGTTTTGTATTCAAGACCAAATTCAAATCCTAGCTAGCTCTTATATTAAAAACTAAAAATAGTTTTTTTTTTATTTTTTTGATACTATGAACAAAGAGTCTAGGTATTAATAATGAACACAAGAAAGCAAGACGATGTATTCCATGGTGGAACGTGAAAACCCACCCAACCGAAAAAGATAAAAAAATAAAAAAGAATGGGGAAATAAATTCATCGCAAGCATGTATGCGTGTCATAACAGGGAAAAATCTGCTATATCGTCCAAATGCACTAACACAAATATGCTATATCTTCATAACAGGGAAATAACCTCTAAGTTATTATTTATATTAGATTGACGTCCAAATAAATTCAACTGCTATATCTGAAAAATCTCTCAATAAATATAAATATACATATATGTGTGTCATAACAGGGAAAAAATCAAAAAAGGCATCGCAAGCATGCCATAAAGAAAAAAAGAGCACACAAAACAACCTGAAAAAAAAAATTAATAAAAAGAAAACGCAAGTTGAACTTACAGGTTGATCAGTGCAGTGGAGTGGGGGACCACGTAATTGCCGTTGGTGACGCAATCTTCAGTGAGGGAAGGAAGAAATTTGAGCGCTAGCTACCAAATGGAGTGGGGACCAAAAGAGTTGAAGACAACGGAATAATACGGAAAGAAGTGGGGTTGGCAGTTGGAAAAATACAAAAACGTGTGCGCGTGTGGGTGTAGTTTCAAGATATGAAGATGAGAAAATGGAGGGACGGGGTGCACGAACAGATGGAAGGGAAAGTGATAGAGGGAATAATTAAAGATAGAGAGAATTGATAGAGATGGAGGGGGGATTGACGCGGGAAATGAAAGAGATTGGGGGGGGGGGGAGGCGGGAAAACAAAAGGGGATAAGAGGGGCGGGTTGGGATCTCATTGGTGGGGAAGGGATAGGATATCCAAAAAATTTTTTTTTAAAAAGGGTCAGGGGTGGCGCTTGGCCAGGCAGGCGCCACCCCTGACAAAAAATTTTTTTTTTTTAAAAAAGGGTCAGGGGTGGCGCCTGGCCAGGCAGGCGCCACCCCTGACAAAAACTGTTTTTTTTTAAAAAAAAAGGGTCAGGGGTGCGACACTCCTGACAAAATTTTTTTTTATTTAAAAAAGGGTCCCCTGACAAAAAAATTTTTTTTTAAAAAAAAAGGGTCAGGGGTGCGACATTCCTGACAAAATTTTTTTTTATTTAAAAAAGGGTCAGGGGTGGCGCCTGGCCAGGCAGGCGCCACCCCTGACAAAAACTTTTTTTTTAAAAAAAAAGGGTCAGGGGTGGCGCCTAACCAACCAGGCGCCACACCTGACCATAAGCTAGTGTGGCGCCTGGCACGCCAGGCGCCACAGCTGCTACCACCTTGTCAAGTGTGGCGCCTGCCTCGCCAGGCGCCACACTTGACCATACCAGCTGTGGCACCTACGCTCCCAGGCGCCACAACTGGTTAAAAAAAACATATAATATAAAAAAAATAATAAATGAGCAGCTGTGGCACTTCATTAAGGAAGGGTCACAATATGTGCGCCACCTTTCAACCTTTTTGTAGTAGTGTATTGGTGGTCTTTTGATTCCAGAGTTTGTCCGCATAACTGTTGGTGTTGCATAGTCATGGAGTGTTTTTGTATCTGTTATTTCTCCCCCCGGATTTGCCATCGGATTGATTAGGATTGAAGTAGACTGCTTTCGAACTTTTAGATTTCTTTGACAAGTTCTTTCGATCTCAGAATCAAGAGGTTGTAGTTCAGTCTCTTTCGATCTGGTCATATACTGAGCAAAAGCCTGAAAAGAAACACAAAACACCAAAAAGAAAAACAAATATAATATAAAGACCAAATTAGTATTAAAATTACTTGGTATTGATATTAATGATAACAATCCCTTGTAACGGCGCCAAAAACTTGTTACGAGTGTAAATGGTCTATTAAATAGTGCAAGTATACATTGTCTTAATCAAGTAATATAGAAGTAAGTAGAGTATCGTTTCTTCGAGGATTGATCACTAAGTACCAAAATGAGTAATTTTAACTCTATTTAGTCGATTGATTAGTTGGTGATTGAGAGTACGAAATAAAAATTGAGTAGATATGAAACAACTATGAGAAAAAGCCCTATGGGTCAGATTTCACTTAACAAATTTTGAATTGAATCACTTATCTATATATTATAGCCCAATTTATTTCACATGATTGGTAGTCAATTTTCTCTAATTTAATTACTAGCCTCTTCCAAGGTCAAGCAATTCTTTAATTAATTGCTTATCCAATATATTCCTATATGAATTTAAGCAATTAATTATACATTAAGATTCATGGAACTCAGTAAGACTACACAACTCATATGAATATATTTCTATTTCATATGCAAGTCATGGTTTTAATTATATGATCTATATACATGCATCTCCTTCCGGTCTCAACAAGTATATTGAAATCATTCAAAAGATAGCCAGTCAATCAAAAGCATTAAGAATAATAATTAAAACTCAATCATGAAGGAGAAATTCAAACTAGATTTAATAAGTTAAGATTCAATCCGTCATTAGTAAGCTACGTCATCAACCTAGGAAAATGGAAATTTAGCACATGATGAAATTAAAAACAAAAACAAAATAAATTGAGAACTTCATAAACATTACAATAGACTTAATTATTGAATTCTAAAACATAAAAATTACAACCATAAGATGCATGAAAATAGAAAAATCTAGCCTCCCATGTAGGAGGCGTGCAAGAAACAAATACAATGCATAAAATTAATTCTAAGATGATGGGGTAAGTGGAGAAGAGAGGAGAGTAATGAAATGGTGTGTAAGTAGAGAAGAGAGGAGAGTAATGGAAATGAAATGGTGTGTGTGGAGAAGAGATGAGAGTAATGGATATGAATTGTTATGTAATATGTGAAGGAGAGGGTGATTATATATAGGGAAGAATGGAGTAGGGTAGATGAAGTGGTAGATGAAGTGTGGTAGATGAAGTGGTAGATGAAGTGGTTGGTGGAATGGTAGATGATTCCTGATCTCAACTTCCAAGCAAAATTCGAAACCTTTGGAGATATAATTGGATTTTGGTCTCAACATAAAAGTTGTAGAGCTCTTTCTTAGCTTTTTATCCGATAAAGAACGTCCCAATCCGACATCTAGAGCTCCAGATATTGCCTGAAAACTGAAAGAGGGTTTGATTTAGTATTTTTCAAGAAATTCTATTTCATACCAAAATTATTATTTATTTATTAATTACACCCAAGTTTATTAAATTGAGCTCAAATATAATCCAAAAAATCATCATATAAGGAAAAATTAATATGCAAATATTTTACTTATTAGGATTCTTTAATTGTACGTACTTGTCGTGAGATCTTTAAATCTTACATTTGCATTGCATTTTTAATTGGAAATAATCGTATCGTTTTTTTTCCCGTTTTTCTTTCCCTGAGAATTTAGGTTTTATCTCATTAGTTTTTTAATAAGTAAAGAAAGTGATAAATACTAGTCTTTTATTATAACATGACAAGTGTACTTTTCTCCAAACTCATTGATTCATGATTAATTCCATATATAACAACAAAAAGCCTCCTCCATATTTTATATTTTATTTGGTGAGGGGGTCTTCATGAGTTCCCAAAATTGGAGAACAGTAGGCAGCAACGTGTTAGCTTAGATATTTGGCGACAATATTCAAGCCAGTCTTGTTGTAGCATATTGTAACTCTCTAGGATCAAATACCAATAATCATGCATATCATTGTTAATTCCGACCTCTAATCAACTTAATTCTCAGTCTCAACATAGACGGCGAGCAGGTGCATCTACCCACTTGTTACCCATTCCTACAAGCTTTTATTGTTTAGTTTTTGCTTGTTCCTTTTTCGTTGAAATTTTCTGCATCATCTCTCTAATGGACTTCTTTCTTCTTCTTTTTTCTTAATACTCTCTCACATTAGCTACAATGTTGCGTTTATTCACTGATTAATTTCTGACTATTGTTTTTCCCACCTTTTCAATGATCCTGCATCGGCTAAATTATCTGTGTATGCATTTCTTGCTGGATTTCCGTTTCTGTTCTCGTTTTGCTAGTGTTCGCTGTTTCGTATATATTAACCATGCATGGTTTATTGCAATTCTTTGCATCTACAGACTGAATTTCCTAATTAATTTGAAAATGGTTTAATAGCTTGTCATTAGGGTAAAGTTTCTACAAATTACTCTCCTCATTTGTTATGGAGTGGGAAACTCGGAAAATATAGTTTTTCTCTTGGTTAATTGGGTTATTTTTTGTAATCTTCCCTACATATTCTTTTTATGCAATAATCTTGTCTTCTTGCAAAATTAAATGAATCCCATAAAATTTTTATTTTCCCTCCCCTTCCTTCTCCACATACCAAACAGCCCCTAAAATAGTTGTGGCGAGTCATAGCCTTAACTTATAGCTGAAATGTGCTTTAATTTGTGTATATCTATATTTTTTCTTAAGGGGTTCCACTTTTTTTGGTTGAAGATGCACATGCCTGTCTATGTAATTATTTTCTATTCTTTGGCAACCGTTCTTTCTTTGTAACAAATGGGGTGGAGATACATGGACAGTAGCTTGTTACTCAACAATATCCCAAAAGCCTTGGACATGTCTTTAGTTTAACAGTCATAAACTAAATTGGTACGAGGGGAGAGGAGGGAGGGAAAGTGAACCGAGGGAAATTTTTCTGAGTTGATTTTAAAAAAAAAATGAGAGAAGTGGGATTAAAATTTTTAATTAATTTTTTATACTCTTTTATCTCACATATTCTCTATATTAAAATTTTGTAACTCAACTTCTCTATATCACATGAGAAGAAAGTTAATACAATAATAAATGAATTGTAAAATTGTACATGAATATAAAAAATTTGTCTCTTTCTTATAAATATGATAAAAAATAATCTTCTCTCTCTACCTTATATATAAGACAAGACGCATATATTTATATATATATATATATATATATATATATTTCAGTTTATTCTTCTTTTAAATTTTCTCTGGCCTTGGACCTTGAATCTGGTGTATAAGGATGATTTTTTTAATGTGAATCAGATGGGAAGTATAAGAATGATTTTTTGAATGAAAATTTTCAAAAGCTCGCGGCAACGTTGCAAGCAAGGAGAAGAGACAAATGGAGAAAGACGGCAATGGCGTCGGAGGCCATGGGAATTACTCTCTGTAATCTTTAATGTAAGAGTCAATTGACTCTTTTTTGGGAGAGATTCAAGAAGTTAAATAAGTTACGTTAAAGAATTTATATTTATTGTTTTTCTCCAAACTAATTTTTCTGATTTATAAATTATATATAACATGATAATACATAATATATATTTTGGTTAAGTAATTTATTTAGCTTTTTTAAATTCTCCAAAACTTTTATATTAAGGATCGGAGGTAAGACCAATTACGGATTGTTGTTAGAAGAATTACATATATGTACTTTTAGTAAAATTCTGAATGTTAATTCAGGATAAATTATTAAAATATAAGAAATTACATGTTATCTGCCAAGTAATTTTAAATAAGCGTTTATAGGACTTTGATGGTCAAGATTTAAAAGTTAAAGGTGTGATTTTCAAACTTCTAAAAATGAGGGAGGGAGGGAATATGTCAATATGCAATAGATTTTTTTTTTATATATAAAAATTTTAAGAAAGGGGTTAGACTCACCTATGATTCAGGGGCAGGGCTTCAAGTTGGGATGCCTCCCCAATGCCTCGAGTGGACCACAACTAAATGGACTTTCCTGGGATCAAACCCTCTCCCTTTAATGAGAGTGTCCGACCACTTTACCAGCTGAACCCAAATACGTGTGGTAATATGCAATAGAGTTAAAGTTGAGGGGGTATATGTATTTTGAAGTTGGTGTGCCTAGTTTTGAGTAAGGTGAAGTTGCTGCTGGCAGGGCAACTGGAAGTTTGAGATCACTGATTCTCAACTTTTAAAAAAACTAATGGGATAAACCTAAATTCTCAGAGAAAGAAAAACGGGTAGAAAAACGATACGGTTATTTCTAATTGGAAATTCAATGCAAAGGTAAGATTCAAAGATCGAACACCAAGTACGTGCAATTAAAGAATCCTCATAATTCCTTACCAAAAGAAAAGAATCCTCATAATTAAAAAACATGAAAACATATAACTTGATGCGAAAATTAAGGGAATATGCATAACCATCAAATTAGCGCAAAAAAGGTAATATATATATATCGAGAAGAGAATATATATAAAGCCCATTCGTTTCTCTTCTCAATCGATGTTATAGTTGAAAAATGGCTTCACAATTGCAAATCCAAGTTGCTCCTTAAGCCTTTCATCGAGCCATCTAAAGGACCATAATTGCAGCTCATCAGCCTCCTTGAAATTATTAGATTGCACAACATCTCTCCAACCACGGGTGAGATTATAAGTAAAACAACTTTTCACTCGCCACCTCTTCAGAATTAATTTAAACTCTTGAAGACTTGAATCCAACACCAACACTTCTATGCCTTGAGGGTTCTTGTCATCAAGAGTTGAATTCAAGACCTCAAATTCTTGAGGTTTTAGAAAACTTGTGTCTATCATGTTCTCTTGGATTGAGAAGCGATTATTATTTGAATTCACATCACTTTTGCGAAGCGGCTTTTGTATTATCTTTCTGATATCATGGCCTCCTATATCCTCTATTTTCTTCTTCAGCCTCCATGGCAACGACATTGATAGAGTCAAATCCAATTTTGGAGGGCAAGATGAGTTGTTGTTGTTGTTGATAGGAAGTGGTTCAAACACGAAATCATCATTAGAATCGTGATTACCATGGTGATCATCATTCCTTATAGTAATTTGATTCTCATCATTATTTTCTTGAATCTGATCTCTCTCGTTGCTCCTCCTTTCTTGATCCATGGCATCTTCATCCTCAGTAAGAGGCATTATAGTGACACCAAAAAGTTTAAATTCTTTTCTTTGAGACATTGTCAATCTCTTTATCAGTTGATGGTTTAAAGCTCTCTTTCTTTTAGATTGACTTCTCTCACCAACAAGATGTAAGATAAAGCATGAGACTTCTCTAATATATAGAGAAAACCTTTTCTGTTCATACTAGGATTAAAGATTCGTTTTCAAATAAATCTTTAGAGATGATAGATTATTTAAATTTGAAGTTATCTGCTCGTGATATATTGGTTAAATAATAATAAAAAAAAAACAATTAACTATTTGATATATGATACATAAATTCTATTTTGTATTCATAAAAAAAGTTAAATAATTTTATATATAGGCGGTTACATATTATCTAAAAATAAATTACATCAAGTAAAATCAAGTGTACCTTGAAATAATATTTCAAGATTAAATTTATAAGTAGCTGAAAAAAGCTTTAATTACTAATTAACAATTAATAATAAAAATAATAATATGAAAATTCCAAACTTATTATCTGATAAAAAATGATAAACTTATATAATTTAAAGATACACTATTTAAATGTTGATAAAAAATTATATACTTTTCAATAAGCATAAACAAAAGGATAAACTATTTGAATGGATTTTAAATAATTTATATCTATTTAATAGTCATATATATAGGGGAATCATATAGCTCTCGTGGAAAAAATAATATCAAGTATGAAAAGGTCAATAGTAATATAACGTTTTTGTTTGCAAAAAAAAAAGAGAGAGAGAGAGAGAGAGGAAGAAGAAGTAATATAGCTTTGGAATGGGATTTTATACGTTTTTTTAATATTATTATTCTCTATCTGATTTTGGGTTCGTGACTATCTTTTCCACCATAAATGTCTTCTTTGTGACTAAAACTTGAGACTCAAAAAAATATAATGGACTTTACAACATTAGACCAACTCTATATTAATTATATATTTTCTTTTATATGTGTTGGTATTAAATAATGATAGTAATTATTGCTAATATTTTTTAAATGTCATCATATACAATTGAAATATTCTCTATTTTATCATAACTAACTTTATGTTTATTTAGTTGTGCTCTCCTAGTGTTATATTTGCCAAAAGGTTTTATATAAACATCCAAAATTGTTTTTTCACTTAAAATAAATCAATCAATTTCATAAAGATATATATAGATTTTATTTTCATCTATTAATTTTGGACTAAAATACATATAATTTCTCTCAATTTAACTCGATTGCATGTAGAGGAAATCCCAATAAGATGCCTTTGAAATATTAAAAGGACAATATAATGATTCCAATATTACTAATTCCATATCAGACCTAATATATCAATTTGGAATTTCAAAATGATGCTTATTTACTTACATGCCCTTCTCCTCTGTACCCCTTTTCTCTTTCTTCATCACATTTCATCGCAAAACACTCCTCGCACCCTCGACTTCTTCCCTATTCCTCTCCCAGTCCCTATTCTCTCTACCAAGAAGAGGCACGAGAAGAAAGCCTCTGTTACTTATTGCATATGGATTAAGAAAATATATTTTTTTACTTTACAAACTATGCAAGATGGAACCTTTTCCACCAAGAAGTGCCCAAATCAAGCTGAGCAACAATCTTCAAGTTGCTTCTTCGCACACATACCAATCAGCTTAGATACCAAATTCCCATACCTGATTGATTGTGAAGTCAGCCACCAAAATATTGAGGAAATTCTGAGTGTGAGGCTACAAGCTGGAGGAAGTGGTGATTTACTCTACAACCTTTTTCTTCTCCTCTGTCTATGTGGTAAGGTTGTTGAGAAAGGAGAATACACCTGTTTCAACAAAGATTTCCTCGATATCGACGGTTGTAGAGTCGAGAGTTGTTGGCCATGGAAATCTCAGTGACGGTGAGGGCGTAGCTAGCGGTTGTGCTGGAAACTACCCTAGCTCTGAGAATACCTTGCTCGAAGTGTTGGCCGGCGAAATTGAGTTGGAGAGAAGAATGGGAGGTTCATAAGGGGTTTAAGGTAGAGTCGGCAGACGGACTTTATGGGGGTGTGAAGAGCGACTGGATTGAAGTGAGGTTGGAATATGAAGTAGAGACACCGTTGATTCTGATTTTTAATTAAGCTCAGTATAAGGGAGAGAGAAGAAGATGGAGTGAAGGTGCCGGTGAGGGCGTGAAGCTTTAGCGTAAACTCAAGTGTACAGATGTCTTTTAGCAATATTTTATAATCCCAAATTTGTCAGACTGTATTAATATGGGATTTTTTTTTGGGAAAATCACTGTCAGGTCCCAAACAAGTAAAATATTCACAGAAAAGTCCTTACGCAAATTGAAATATCAGAAAAGTTCCTAGGGACTTTTCTGATATTATTTTCTAAAGTCAAATGACACACATACCCCTCTTCTATTTTTCTCTCTCTCATGTTTTCAGCTCACTCTCTCTAATGTTTTCAGATCGCAAATCTGTTCTCAATATCTGCAGATTCAGTTTTTGCGATGGTGGAGGGTGAAGCTTTGAGGTGGTGAAAAATTTGTGGGATGAGAAGTAAAATAGAAGGAAGAAGAAAATGGAAGGAAGGTGGTGGGATTTCTTTGAGACATTGTCAATCTCTTCATCGGTTGATGGTTTAAAGCTCTCTTTCTTTTAGACTGACTTCTCTCACCAACGTCACCAACAAGATGTAAGATAAAGGATGAGACTTCTCTAATTTATAGAGAAAACCTTTTCTGTTCATACTAGGATTAAAGATTCGTTTTCAAATAAATCTTTGGAGATGATAGATTATTTAAATTTGAAGTTATTGGCCCGTGATATGTTGGTTAAATAATAATAAGACAACAATTAACTATTTGATATATGTACATAAATTCTATTTTGTATTCATAAAAAAAGTTAAATAATTTTATATATAGGCGGTTACATATTATCTAAAAATAAATTACATCAAGTAAAATCAAGTGTACCTTGAAATAATATTTCAAGATTAAATTTATAAGTAGCTGAAAAAAGATTTAATTATTAATTAACATTTAATAATAAAATAATAATCTGAAAATTCCAAACCTATTATCTGATAAAAATGATAAACTAATATAATTTAAAGATACACTATTTAAATGTTGATAAAAAAAATTATATACTTTTCAATAAGCACAAACAAAAGGATAAACTATTTGAATGGATTTTAAATAATTTATATCTATTTAATAGTCATATAGGCGAATAATATAGCTCTCGTAGCAAAAAATAATATCAAATATGAAAAGGTCAATAGTAATATAACTTTTGTGTTGGCAATAAAAAAAAATGGTAATATAGCTTTGTAATGGGATTTTATACATTTTTTTTAAATATTATTATTCGCTATCCAGTTTGGGTTTCGTAGTTACTCCTTCCACTATAGATGTTTTCTTTGTGACTTAAACTCAAGACTCAAAGAGATTTAGCGAGGCCTTATAACATCAGACAAACTCTGTATTGATTATATGTTTTCTTTTATATGCATCGGTATTAAATAACTATAGTAATTATCGCCAATCTTTTTTAAATGTCAATATATACAATTGAAATATTCTCTATTTTATCATAAATAACTTTATGTTTATTTAGCTGTGCTCTCCTAGTGTTATATTTGCCAAAAGGTTTTATATAAATATCCAAAATTGTTATTTCACTCAAAATAAATAAATCAATTTCATAAAGATGTATATAGATTTTATTTTCATCTATTAAATTTAGACTAAGATACATATAATTTCTCTCAATTTTAAGTCGATTGCACGTAACCCCTATTCTTTAAAAATTTAAAAATCAAACTCTTAACTTTCTAATCTTAACCATTAGGCCCCTAATTCATGGAGAGAAGAAGCAAAGGTAGAGACGGAGAGTGGGAGGTTCATAAGGGGTTTAAGGGAGAGTCGGGAGACGGAGTTTATGGGGGTGTGAAGAGCGGCTGGATTGAAGTGAAGTTGGAATATGGAGTAGAAACACCATTGATTTTGATTTCTAAGCTCAGAGGAAGAGGAAGAGAGAAGAACATGGAGTCAAGGTACTGGTGATCGAGGGCGAGAAGCTCGTGAAGCTTTAGCATAAACTCAGAGAAACAGACGTCTTCTAGCAATATTTTATAATCCCAAATCTGTCAGAACGTACTGACATGGGATTTGATATAGTTGAATCATCAATTTGTCCCTTTATAATTTTCAAGGTATTTTTATAGGATTTTCCCTTGATATGCAAAACAGGAGGAGGATATTTTGGGTTAACCCTATAGGGACAGCAAAGATCCCCTGCTCGGGGCACACGTGTAAAGTGGGATCTAGCCTTACATGAAACCAAACATATTAGCGACTATTCCTTTGTCTTGCTCTTGGTTTTTCTTGGTGAAATGTATTACACTTATAATAAATAGCATCTACAGCTTCATTCAAATTCCTAGAGTCTGAGTCCGTATAGTTCAACCCCATTGTATACCTATAATGATAATCATGATTGCATTATTAAGAGAAGAGTATTTGGTTACTGTTTAGCATGGTAAAAGGGTTTATCATGGTAATGATGATTATCAAAAAATTGGTAATCCTCATTTATACCTCTCCCCTATGAATCCTTATTACCATCTCATTGTATGGTTAAAAAAGTCCAATTTACCATTTAATTTCTTGTGTCTTTATTTCATTTATTTCATTTCACTTGTCACATCACACTACAATGGCCACCGCCAGTACCTCCTCCTCCTCCACCCCCGCCACCGCCACTATCTCCTCCTCCTCCACTACTGCAACTGCCACTACCTCCTCCTCCACCCTTGCCGCCAACACCACCTCCTCCTCCTCCGCAGCTGCCGCCACCGATGCCCACACGCCATCGCCGCCACCACTACCTCCTCCTCCTCCATCACCACCGCCACCCGCCAACCGCCACCGCCACCACCTTTGCTACCGACACTACCTCCTTCTCCTTCATCCCCGCCGCCGCCAGCTCTTAACTATTTTTCTACAAAGAATATATTAAAGGTAAAATAGACTTTGTGCAATATATTAATTTTAAATAATTGTTAAAATATTAACTTATTGCACCTTGCTTACAAATCAAACCAAACATTACCCTTATAATCAATATTACATTGCATTACCATTGTATCACATTGGACTGTACTGCAGAGTATAATAGAATCAAACCAAACGGGTCCTTAGTTTATGACTATTAAAATAAAGACATGTCCAAGGCTTTTGGGATACTGTTCAGAAACAAGCTACTGTCTATGTATCTCCACCCCATGTGCTACAAAGAAAGAAAGGTTGCCAAAGAGAACATAGAAAATAATTACATATAGACAGGCATATGCATCAGCACATTTCAGCTATAAGTTAAAGGTATAACTTGCCACAAACAATTTTAGGGGCTGTTTGGTATGAGGAGAGGGAAGGGGAGAGGAGGGAAAATAAAAATTTTATGGGATCCATTTAATTTTACAAGAAGACAAGATTATTGCATAAAAAGAATATGTAGGGATGATTACCAAAAATAACCCAATTAACCAAGAGAACAACTATCATTTCCGAGTTTCCCACTCCATAACAAATGAGGAGAGTAATTTGTAGAAACTTCACCTAATGACAAGCGATGAAACGATTTTCAAATTAATTAGGAAATTCAGTCCGTAGATGCAAAGAATTGCAATAAACCATGGTTAATATATACAATAGCATCCGAACACAAGTAAAACGAGAACAGAAACGGAAATCCAGGAAGAAATGCCTACACAGATCATTGAAAAGGTGGGAAAAGCAATAGTTAAAAATTCAACTGCAGTCATATGAATCAGTGAATAAACGTAGCATTGAAGCTAATGTGAGAGAGTATTAAGGAAAAACAAGAAGAAAGATGCACCTGCTCGCCGTCTATGTTGAGACTGAGAATTAAGTTGATTAGAGAAGGGAATTAAAAATGATATGCATGATTATTGGGATTTGATGCTTGAGAGTTACAATATGCTACAACAAGACTGGCTTGAATATTGTCTGCCAAATATCTAGCTAAATGAGCGCTCGCGCGGCTGCCTACTGTTCTCCACTTTTGGGAACTCATGAAGACTCCCTCACCAAAAAATATAAAATATTATAAAAATAAATAAATCCATTGTACTAAAACTTGATCCAAACTAGGTTGGGGTGTCAGCTTCCCCCTCTCGGTTGCGACTCATTTTAGGGTACTTTCCAAATATTTTTCCGTGTTTCTTTTTATCATTAGATTCTATATAAAATAAGTGATATTTTGATATCTTATGAGCAAAATAATAATGTTGCATGTTTTCAATTTTTTATGATTTTTCAGAAAAATTATAATATCCTGAATTTCGGGACTAGAAGCTTGAGAATAAGCTTGAATCAAGTGAACTGCTAAGCCTCGGTTTAGCAAGAGTTTCAGGAATGAGGATTTGCTGCCAATGCATTTTTCTTGCGTGGCAGTCTAGTTATGTGACATCTTTAAATAGGCAAATGATGCCCAATGCCTTGATATTTTTCTAAATGAAAGTAGACTTATCAAGCTTTAATTTGATAGGCCATATAATTCATTTGGAGTTATACACAAAGAGTTATGTATTTTTTATGTTAGCCCAGTAAAATTGGAGAGTTTTTGTGGCAACGTCCAAAAATGATAATTCTGGGAATTCTGATCTTCTAGTTGGCTAAGGTCTATATTTTTACTTAAAAGTATACTTAATAAGGGTCATATAGCTTTTGAAACCACACCAATTGGACATTTTTTCAAATAGTTATGAATTTTCAAATTTTGATGAAAATTCTGCCTAATTTTCAAGCAAGTGTGAAAATGAAAATAAATGTAAGGACTAAGTACATGGTAATTTCAAGAGGAAATTGAAGAAGCTATTTGGTTTATTCTCAAGCTCCATTTATGTTACTTTATGGCATGAAGCAAAGAGAATTGATGATTAAACTCTAAGTGCCAAGTTGAAGAAACTAAATCAAGCAAAAGATCAAAGTTTGAAAAGTCAACAATTACAACTAAAGCAATATATGAGGAGGAGATGAATTGTGATAATTTAAGAGGCTTATTTGATTTGATTCTTTCAACAGCCCATACACGTCCATTTGAAGAGAGGAAATTGAATCAAATGTACCTTCCACCCTTTAGTCAATTATGGTGGCTAAGGCATAAAGGATGAAGAAAGAGAAATCAATTAATACAATCCCTCTTCTCTTATCTAAAAGGGACGATCAAAGTGAAGAAGGGAAGTGTAGATATTTAGTTAACCTTTTTCCTCATCCCTTGCTCATCCAAGTAGGTCAAGACAACTAAAGAAAGAAGGAAAGGTTGGTCAAAAATTCCACTCACTTTAAACTCTCGATACATGGCCACTCATTCAGTCAAGCATTCACATACACTCCTAACTCTCTCAAACTTTCGGCCAAGACTTGAGAAGTATGAGGATTAATTGATTTAAAACATCACACTCTCTCTCACATCTTCAAAAGTCGGCCAAGGCTAAGGAAAAATAGAGAGAGAGGGAGTTGGACGTAGAGAGTTAGAGAAAAGAGAAGCAAGAAGAGCTTCAAGCAACAATCCAAGGTAAGTAGGTTAAAATCTTGGTGTTTATGCCTTCTAATTCTTGTAATACCTCTTTTAATATCTAAATCTTCATGAATATCACTACAAAAAAACATTGAATTTCAGACTGAATTTGCCACGGAATCTTCTTTTCTGATGGAATTTCCAATGAACCACATTTCCAACGAAATCCTTTTCATCGCTATTAGGTGCGTCAGAAAAAAATTTGAAATTCCATTAGAAATTTCCGACAGAATGGATTCTGTCAGAAATATTTATATATTTATAAATATAATTAATTATTAATTAAATATAATATTATTAAAAATAATGAAATTTTTGATAAAAACGTAAAAACAATATTTATATATTTAATTAAAATTTTTTTTACTTACAATTACTTAATAAATAATAATTTAATATTATAAATTATTTTTAATATAAAATTATAAATATAATATTCATAACATATATATTATTTTTAAATAAAATAAAATAATAACTAATATAATAATAATATAAATTTAATAATTAAGATTAAATAGAATTATTTAATAATAAATATTTTAATTTTATAAATATTAGTTTTTTAAAAAATTAAAAATTTTTAATTTTTTCTGACGGAATTTCCATCGGAATTTGGAGTCAGAAAATTTCCAACGAGATTTCTGTTGGAATTTGCCATGGAAAAAATTTTGTTGGAAATTCTGCGGCTAAATTTGCCACAGAAAATTCCGTCGGTAAACTTTCTGATGGAATTTCCATCGGTATTTGCCACGGAAAAATTTTCATGGCAGATTCCATTGGAAATGGGGGGTTTTTTTTGTAGTGTATGCCTTGTAGCAAGAAAAATCAACAAGTTAGAGAGAGAGAGGCAGCCATGGTTTTAGAGAGAGAAAGAAGAGAAACCAAAGGTAATCACACTAAACCTTGTTATCTTGTTGATTTAAGGTTGTTTGTTATGGTTGTTATTGTTTTATGGCTTTAGTTGGCTTGTTTTCATGATTGGGATGCACAAACTCTAAGGGGAGGTGCTGCCCAACTTTTGATTAATCATGTTTAAAAGGTGTTTAAGTGGTCAATCATGTGATTAGAAGTGTAAGGAAGATGTTTAATTGTATGGAAAGTAAAAATCACATTTTCCCTAAATTTTATCAATTTCGTCCCGACACTGTTCACAGAGGGTTTGGATTGGAATTTGGTTGATTTGATGTTCCCATTGTGTTTAGAAGGGAAAATTTTGTAGAAATACATGTGTTCATGATTTTTGGATAATTGTAAGCAAATCTGGAAATTTCTGAAGTTAAGGAGAGGTGCTGTTTGATTTGTTTCACTAGAGGTGTAATGCCCAAAATTTTGATTAAGGGCTAATAACCTTTTAAGAGGTTGTAATGAATATTTAGAGAATGATTTTGAGAATCAAAGTTGATTTGAGACTCGAATTAATTATTGGAAATGTCCAACACCCTATATCTTAGTATAATTATGTGACAAAGTAATTTTTGGAGCTAAAATAAGGGTAAATGACGCATGGAAGAAGGAAAAGAATTTAATTATGGGTTATATGGCAATTATTGTGAATGTGCTATAATCAGGGGAAATTTTGAAAGAATAGAAAAAAATTATCAGCTAATTAGTCAGTGATTAATGGAGAAATTAATTACTAACTAAGAGAAATTAGAAGGATAACTAAATGGCTAATGGAGTTGTTAGAGTAACTAATTAGTTACTTTATGAGAAGTCATGAGATTGAGACAAGTGGCACTATTGGATGAAGAGGGAATTGTTGGAAAGTCAAACAAATCATTTTATATTCATTTCTCTCTCTCTCTCTCTCTCTCTCTCTCTCTCTCTTTGTGCGAATGACTAAGGCATGGGTGTAATACCTCAAATTTCGATAAAGGAATTATGACTCCAAAAGTGTATATGATTGTTGATAAATAAACACTTTTGGAGAGGATGATGTGAATTGGGATTTGTATGTGTTGTGAGCAGCGTTGAAATCCTGTATTTAAGTTCAATTGTGGATTAACATCTAAATTGAATTGAAATAGAGGGAGGGCATATATTGTGGTGAAAATGGTGTCATAATGTGTCATTGTGACATTGGAATTGGTTTGGAACTTGAAATGGAAAGTTTGACAATTTGGTGGTTTATGTTGCATTTTGGTTCAAAACTGGATATGAGTGGATATGATGAGAATTTAGTTGTTTTAGTGATTCCAATGGTTTCCTTGTGAAAATTTATGTGGGAATAGGATTGTTTGTTGATCTTGGAGCCATTAGACACTTTGGTTGGAAATTTGAAATTCTGTCCAATGTGAACTCTATACAAGGCAATCGAATTGTATGGACGTTTTGAATAGGCAAATGGTGTCTAAAAATTCTGAAACTTTTCAGTCTTAAAGTTCACATGCCAAGCTTCAAAATGACATATAATTCATGTCATTTCATTTTGTGAACTGGGAGTTATGATTTTCCAAAGTTTGGGATTAGAACTGGAATATGTTTTGGAGTAGTATTGGACTTTGTGCAATTCTGTATTTGTGTTGTGGTGGCTAGTGATAGTTCATATTTTTCCTATGAAGAGGACTTAAATAGCTTTCAATAGGTTTTGAAATCACTCCAATTCGATTTTTCTAGAATTAGTTATGATTTTTCAAAGTTTGGGCAAAAAATCTACCAAAAATATGAAAATTGGGAATTATGACATTAGCATATTCGTTGATGACATAAGCATGGGATACGTTATAAAACAACTTTCCTTCATCCTCTTGCTCCCATTTTTGACGTCCTAACAGCAAAAATAAGAGAGAGAGAGTTGAGAGGAAAAATAGAGAGAAGGAAGGAGAAATCTCACAAGATAAGCCGATTTCTCTGATGATCTAGCTCCTAATGTGTATAATTCAACTCCTAAGCTTCTCTTTCATGTACTCCAATGTTTTTGTAGCTCAAATCTGCTGTTTAAAGAGTTAGGGTTCATCCATACTTGGAAAAGCTAGAAAAAAGCGAAAAGTAACTTCCAAACCTTCGTATATTGCTTGTTCTAGCTGTTATAGACAATTTAATCGGTGAAATTTTGCCGGATTGTCTTTGGTTGTAAAAATGGAAAATGGGTTTATGGGGATGTTATGCTGCCAAAATTGGGTCCAAATGATAGTTGTAACCTAATGTAATAGTTAATAAGGTGGTTAGGAGTATAAATGAACGTATTCAGGAGCCGAAACCAAAAAACTCCAATTTTTTCCGGAAAACCTGTACATTTTGGTTAGGACTATCAGAGGGACTTAGTGTTGGATTTTCAATGATTTGATGGTTCCATTGATTTTAGGAGCAAAAATTAGGTGGGGTTACAGTTGGTCACCTTTTCGGAAAAGGCCGAAAAAACATAATTACGAAAACGCCCCTGAAACCCTTAAAGTATGGTTGACAAGGGTAATTTTGTAATTGACATTGAATTTGATAGTTCCGATTCCAGAAATGGATTCCTTGAGAAAAAATATGTCAGAATAGCTCATGTCAAAATTTTAAGAAAAGTACAGTCGGACCAGGTACGGCGAGGCGGGGCCGAGTCCCCAGGGGCATTTTAGTAAATTTTCATAATAAGCTCATATAACCCCCAGAAACACTATGGACGTGTCTAAATTGTATATTTGGAATTGTAAGACCATGTTGTGAGCCTAGTCGTTAGCATTCTTTACGAGGCACACGTTGCAAGGCATAAAAGGGTTAAGGTATGGAACTTACCTCTCCTGCGTGTATTTGATATTTGTGTTGGTGTATTGATGCATGTTATTGCTTTGATTAATTATGTAAAATATATATAAATGATTGAAGCTCTGTTTCTGTTTATACTATGGCCATAAGTATGTTGTTTGAAACATTGATCTTATAAATATGTCATTGTGTGAGCATAAGTTATATAATGCAAGCATGTCATGCATTAAACACTTATCTTGCATGCATATTGGTATCTATTTCCTACTGAGATTCTCTCAAATCTCACCCTCCTCTACCAATAATTTAGACAAGGTAAGAGGCACGAGGAGGGGACAAGCAACTAAGGGTGGCGAAGACTCCTTCGGGATGTAGATTTGGTAGTTGGTTATCAGTTATGGATTGAGATAACTGTATATGTTAGGGAAATTGTAATATGCGAATGTGCCCTGTAAATCCTTAGTAAAGGTATGAACCCGGGATTGCCGGAATTATTATGATGTGCACTCTGATATGTTATGAATGTAATTTATCTTCGCGAGATAATTGTATTCAAAATATGAATGAGACCTAGTATATTAGATTTCGAAAGGTATTTGTGAAAACCCTATCTTAAGGATGGGGAATTGAAATGAGTTTTGTTTATCCGATGGTCTCTAATTCATTTTAATGACATGTTTCGAATAATAATTATGGAGGGGGTTACAACAGGGGCAGAAAATCTACCATTCTTTAGCATCATCATCATCTCAAAACTCTCTCCCTCTCCAAGCTCTCTCATTTCACCATTTTTGAAGAGGAAAGAGGAAAGAAAAGCTTGAGATTAAGGTAAGATCGTGACCTCAAATGCCAAAACTCCTTTCTTTAATATTGTTCCTTGTGTTGAGGGCTTCATTTTGATGGTTTTAAATTCCATTTGGTGGTGTTTAAGCACTCAAGGAAATTTAAGGATTAGTGAAGCAAGAAACTTCTTTGGGAAAGTTGTTAAAGTATGTGAGATAAGCCTTTCAACCTACGTTTTATGGCATTTGACTAAGTTTTGAATTTCTAGGAATTTGGACTCATTTTTGAAAATGTGGGTCATTATGGGTATGGCATGTTGATGTTATCGAATTAGTGTTTTGTGAAGTGTCTTAGATAAATAGAATGAATTTGGGTTTGATTTGTGGAGTTTGAAGATTTTGGAAAAGTGGATTGTGTTGTTATTGATGTTATATCTTGTGAAAGCAATGTGAAATTGGTCATTTTGATGTCTCCATTGGATTTCTTGTGAAATTTTGTTTGGGAATGAGTTTTGGATTGGATTTTGGAATCATTGTAGACATAGTTACAAAATTGGAAATTCTGGAAAATGCTAAGCGTAAATTGCTGTGCAAGTAGTCAACTTTGCATAGTAATTTGAAAGAGCAAATGGTGTCGAAAAATTCTGAAATTCTCCAGATTTGTAGTAGACATTTCAAGCTTTCCAATTACATAAAGTTTGTGTCATTTTGAAGTGTGTGTTAAAAGTTATACATTTCCAAAGTTTAATGTTAAATCTGGGATCAAATCTAGAGTAGTAAGGAAATTGGTTCAATTTTTTATTTTTGAGCTTATAGACATCAATGATGCATATTTTTCCTGTAAATAGGACTTAAGAAGCTTGAATTAGGACTTGGGATCACCTAATTTCTATTTTTCTATAATTAGTTATGATTTTTGGAAATTCAGCCCATAAACTAAAATTTTTCTTGGCCACAGCCAAAAAGCTTCTGACCTGCTTTTGATCGCAGCCAGAAGACTCTTGGCCACAACCAAAAAATCTCAGCCCTCTTTTTGGCCGCAGCCCAAAATTTTTTGACCTATTTTTGGCCGCAGCCAAAGATTCTTGGCCGCGACCAACATCCAAAAAATCAGAACTTTCACTATCGTGCGGTGGTCTTTGAGATAGTACTTCCCAACCCTTTAGGGCTTTTGTTAGAAACAATTGTAGCCACTTAAAGGGCATTAATGATAACCAAATCTAAGTGTTGTGAAGTCATTTGAGTATTGGAATAGATAATAACACTTCATCCCTAATCATGAATTATAGGATTTGATATTTGCAATGCTCGCGATAGAGCGGTGCCAAAGCAGGCACAGAAAAACCAAGGTAGTAACTTTTCTCTCAAGTTGTGTATGATGCTTGGTATGCATGACTTATCATTGTGTTGTTGTGAAATGCATCTTATGAAACCTGGATGTTGTGAAAATTGTGGGCATGATGCCATTGTGAAATTGTAGATGTGAAATGTACCTTAGTGCATTGCAGCGTGAGCAATCGTAGGTGGTGATGCGTGTCACACCTACCTACTATGAGTGATTCCTTAGAATCTCACTCTCACATAAAACAATTTTCAGATAGGGCCGGTGGTTCTAAAGAGAAGCAGGTGACGAAGGGCGGATAGAGCTCCGAATTAGGAGTTTTACTTTTAGATGACTTGTTATCATAGTTTAACTTTTGGATATGTTGTTGGGAATTTTGTATATGTAGGAGTTATTGAATAGTATTTGTGTAATCCCCTTGAAAGGGAAACTGCTTATGGGCATTTGTGACGTGTAAATCCTTTAGATGATTAATAGAACCCGAGTGTGTCGGAAAATTTTATTGCACTCTGATATTTATGAATGGAATCGAACTGTACAGGTCAATTAAGTAATTGAAATGTGAATATGAGACTGTATTGAACATGTTTTAGAAAAGTTTTTGCAAACCCTGTTTTGAGCAAAAGAAATTTTTAACAAGTCTCAAATCTTCTTATGGTCTCTAATTCAACATAATCACATATTTATGAACTTAATCTTAGCCTTGGTCGGAAGGGGGTTATAGGAGGTAGTCTGATTATGCAATGAATTTCATTGGTTAAACCAAGTCCAAATGCTATGAAACTTTTCAGGATTAAATTAGAGATGTAGAGCTTTAATTTGATAGGTGGTTCATAATTTTTGGACTTGTATACTAAAAGATATGGATTTTTGAAGTTGTGCCCTATTTCTGGTATGAAATCTAGAACAGGGGAGGTTTTGAGAATTTCTGGGCAAAATGTGATAATAGTGGCTAGCTTTAGGTATTTTTCCATGAAAATACACTTAAAGAGCTTTCCATAGGACTTTGAACCACTCCATTTAAATTTTTATATATTTAGTTTTGATTTTTTGAAGTTCAACCAAGAAATAGGACAGTTCTTGGCAGCAGCCAGAGGATTCTTCGCCGCAGCCAAAATGTTTCTGACATTTCCTTGGCCGTAGCCAGAGAATTCTTGGCCACAACCAAAATGCTTCTAACCTCATTTGGCCTCATCCAAAGAATTCTTGGCCGCAGCCAAGACCCCAATTCCAGTATATCATACTTTTTCAAAAAACGTCGACTTGTTTAGCCCTTCCTAACTTCTTAGACATTGTTATACACTTTCAATGGCTCTAATTATGTGATTGGGTATCTAGAGCCATGAGAGGTCAAGGAAAAAGAAATGGAAGAACTTCCAAGAAACTACAATGGTTGGAAGAAAAGGGAACCAAAGAAGGACTTAAAGCCATAAGGTAGGAAACTTTCCTAACTTGCATAACTTGTTATGTGTGCTTGTGCATTGATGTGTTAATTACTTTGATGAATTGTATAAAGCATATGTGAATGAGTGAAGCTCTCTTTTAATTATACTATGGTCATTAGTGTAATGTTTTGAACATTAAGCATGCATATATGTCATTATGTTGGCATGAATTTATGTAAGTAAGCATGTCATACACAATGCATTTCTTATATGCATTTATTAGCACTGTTTGCTACTAGGATTCTCTTGAATATCACTCTCCCTCACCAACTATACAGGTAGGTAAGCTTAGAAGAGAAATGCAAGAAGATGTGCGAGAAGAAAATGCGATGGCGAATTGAATATTAGTATGTGATAATTAGTCATGTGTAAATTATCACTGTATGAGAATACTTGTATGAACATGCCTAGTTGAATAGTCTTGAGGAATATTTAAATGAATGATTTAAGAATGAGCAAAGAAATGAGTAGCGAATCACTCTGATTAAAGTAAATAAAGATAAGAATCGATGAGTAATACTGAAGTTGTGAACCGCTAAAAGACACTTCCGCAAGATTTTGAAATATTCAGAAAAACCCACTCAACTACAGGTTTGAATCTTGTCTTAAGATTGGGAATTGAAAACGACTTTATGAAAGTGGTTTGAACGTATTGTGTACAAGCTCATCTAATCGATTACAAGAATAAGGCGTTACAAAAATCGTGCAGTTTTCTTTTTAGCTTAAATCACTAAATCTTTGAGAAATCATAAAAAAATTTTAAAAAAAATATTTTTTCCCATAATATATCAAAATGTTACTTATTTTATGTACAATCTAGTGATAAAAATAAACATGAAAAAAACTTTAGAAAGTGCCCCAAAATTGAGGTGCAACTGGGAGGGGCAGCTGACACTGCAGTCCATTAAAACTGTAGTAAGAAAATAAAAAAAAAATATTTTGTAATGTTAAACTTGGATGGTTCAAACTTTAATCTAATGGTTTTTTTTATAAAAGACAATATATATATATATATATATATATATATATATATATTATAATCAAAATGATATTACATTAGTCCTATGTTATAAAAAGGCCTAATTACATAATACAAAAAAAGAAGACATACAGCTTGGTAAGGATTGGGCCCGCCATTGTATGAAAATGCAGTACAAATAATATGGGCTAGATGTAGTGGAGCAACACAAAAAAAGGAGCAAAGCCTCTGAAAGAGCCACCAATGTTGGAGAAGGCAAGACAGAACACATAGCTCAAGCCTTTGGAGGAAGTAGCTTGCTCCTAGAGATATGCGGACAAAGAAGATAGCATGCAGTAGGTATGAATGCATAAGGATTGTAACCCCCTCACCGTAATTACATTTGGTTTATAAAATTCAAGTGAAATAAAGACCAATAGAACAAAAATAACATTTATAATCCCTCATTTTCATGATAGGGTATTCTGAAAAACAATTCAAAAGATAATTCAACTGGTCCCACATTCACTTCTTGATACAATTACCTGTGCAATTAAATCACATTCATAAATATCAGAGTGTATAACTAAAATCCCGGCAACCCCGGGTTACATGTATATATATAATGGGTTCAAAGTTCCCAAAAAGTGGATTACATATCCAAAATTTCTATTTACATCTCATATACAAATGGTAATCCCAAACCAAAAGCAGATAACCAACACCCAACCAAATATCTCTAAGAGATCCTATCCACTCCTGGTTGTCCGCTTCCCTTTTGAGCCACTCGCTCTGTTTGAAATATTAGTCATTGGAAAGAATGAGATTCTAAAGAATCCCAGTAGTAACAAATCACTCATACAATATATAAACACAAAGCATGTAAGTTCATCATGTTCAACAGCAACACTATGAGTCATGGCTTGAGCCACAACCTACAGCACTCACGACTGTATCACAATGCACTATGCCTGCTTACGTGGTGATCACTATGCCAGCTTTCGCTGAAATCTCAATGCAAGCTTTTGCCTATGCCCGCTTTCGTGATAATCACTATGCAGCAGCATCACAAAGCACAAAGCACCACAAAGCTCCACAAAACGTCTCAATGCATCACAAAGTAGCAGCAACAATAACACAATGCATGATAGGCATACATACAATACATTTACACAAAGTATAAGAGAAGAGTCACTACCTGTATCTTTCCTGACGTTCTTCGGTACAGTGGGCTCACGAGTCTGACATATGTCAAATCCTATAACCAAATTAGGGACAACCCATCAATCTCTTTTCCAAATACGTATTTCTATAATACTCTAAGTTGGTTTTCATTTAGCACTCTTTAGGTGGTTATAAGAGGCCTAAACATATGCCAAAAGGATTAGAAGATATTACCCTGAAGACCCCTTTTCTGAAGCAGAACACAGGTTTTTGGTTGACTCACTCGAGTAAAGATGACCTCACTCGAGTGATAAGAGACTTGCACTTGAGTGACAACGGCTCTCACTCGTGAGTGTTTGACAGTGAGCAACTATCTCGGCCAGAAAGTGCTCATAATACTCGAGCATAAGGCTTTGCACAAGGGTGATGACTCTAAATCCACTCGAGTCCCCGATAGTGCAACACAGAAAGTGACGACCTGAAACGACATGCAACATCAGAGGGAACAGCTCACTCAAGCACCACCCTTGTCACTCAAGTGAGGAGCCTACACTTACGAGTGTCAGAACATACTCTTGAATATTGACCAGCTAGTGAGGACCTGAGAGCAACCCTAACCATGAACTTATATCATCACTCGAGTGATCCCTTGCTCACTTGATTGATCATCAACATCACTCATGGTTTAAGAAGTGCACTCGAGCTTCCTTCATGCAAACCTAGGCAAAACACAAAAGAGAAAGGGAAAACACACAGTAGCACTCGAGTGTGATCTCCCCTCACTCGAGTGATGCTATCAGATTGCCCATATCGCAGCAACTAACAGAAATTCCCAGATTGGTCAAAACTAATCCCAATGGTTCCCAAACTTCACACAAAGCTCATTCCCACCTAACATTGCCTAAAGACCACATTGGAAACCTCCAAAACATCCCAAAAACCATTTTAACCACAATTTAACTCTTAGGTTTCTAATTCACACACAATACCCAATTCTAATCAACACACTTCCAAAACTCAAAACCATCACCAATATTCAAATATCTTCACAATGAACTAATTCCAACATCATCCACTATGAAATTCATACATTCAAAATTTACACAAAACCAGGGAAAATTCCAGAATTTCTCAAAATTATCCAAAAATCACAATAAATATCTCAAAAAGCATCAAATCCTTGCTGCGATATGGGCAACTTTCAAATTTGCTCCAACTCCCAAATCACCACTATTGAAAATTCTGAAACTACCAAAATGGAGCTCTTAACACTATGAACAAGTTTAATGAAGAGGATTAGAGTATATAGGAACTATTACTCACTTAAAATCCAAGCTTTCCCATTCTCTTTCCTTACTAGATCACCAAAAATGGAGAAGAATGAGAGAGAATATGAGAGATAAGGAAGATGATGATGAAGAGTACATATGTTCCTTTTGTCCATACCCTCAAAACCGTATAGGCAAGAGAAAAGAGAGAAAAAGTGATTGTTTGTCTCATATGCCTAATCCTATGGTCCATGCAATGCCACTTGGCAACATCTTGTTTATTCCCTTCATAAGCTCACATAGGTGCATAACATAGGATTCCGACCCATAGCTAATAGATCTCAACCCTTAATCTTTAATTACCAATGAGTTTCTTCTTTGTTAACTGATCAGTTGGTCGATAAATTTCCAATTTACCATTTTGCCCCTAGTTCCACTATGATTAATAAATATCACCATGAACATTTATATTAAATTTACATCACATTTATCCAAAAGTGTTTAATTACTCTAATTACAATGAATCTCAAGGTCATTAGCCCTTAATCTCAAATTGGGTCATTATAAGGACCAACTTGGCATTCTAACATTCATGTTTTGTAAGGACCTGCCATTAAGGGTAAGCATTTGGTGCTCGGTTAGGTTTTTGGGGAAAACTGAAAAACCGAACAACCAAATAGAAGGTATTTTAGTGACCAAACCGAAACCGAAATGTTAAAATAACTAAAACCAAAGTGACCAACTAATTTCATTTCAATTTTTGGTGTACTTCAGTTATTAGGCCTTTTGGGCTTTTTTTTGCTACAAGCCTATCCATGCAACCAAACTGCAAGTTTACTACCCAAGTAAAGATTCTAACATGAAACAAATTACTGCAGACCAGTTTTAAGCAAGAAAACCAAAGATTTTCAAATTTCAGCACAAGTATTTAATACTTGTTTTACCTAATCAATTCATTTATCAAAGCATTTCAATGTCATTCAAAAACAGTAAATGATGTAACATAATTTACAATTAGTTGAATGGAGGTCTGGAACATTAGTGGAGAACCTCCATTGGAGGTCTGCCAATATACATCAAAAGAATTACCATATTAGAGGTATGGAGCACTACTGGAGGTCACACTTTTATACATCAAAAGAATTACCAGACTTGAGGTCTGGAGCATTACTGGAGGTCTGCCTACTACCTTTATATTGGCTAACTTCAAAATACAAGCAGAATCATTTATCATATTGGCTAATTATCTTTATATCAGAAAACTTGATATATATCAGATTCTGCCTTGCTCCTGAAGGCCTAAATGGCACTTATAACTGAAGGAAAGACAAAAATCAAACAAACACAAAAGAAAAATTAAATACTACAATGATTATGTTACAAGTATGATAAGGAAAATTTGCTTACGAAATCTTAAGTTTCCCATATTGCAACTAGAAGATATCAACATTTGTCTCCAATGCAATTTTTTTTGCAAATCTGGCAAATTAAAAAACCGGTCAAACTTCATATATCAGAATAAATATAGTATTAATACTATAAATTTGTATTTTATGAAGTATAAAAAAACATTACCAAGCTCTATCTTTTGTATATCATCATCTCCTTCTTTAACAAGATATTCCAATGATTGCCTAAGCCAATCTTGAGCACAAATTAGAGATTGCACGACTTTAGGAGTCAAAGAGCTCCTAAATAAATCTAGAACTCTTCCTCCCATGCTTTATAGATTATGAGGCAACTGTGTAAATTGGCATTGTAATGCCCTAAAATGTGTATAAGGGCTCATGACTCCAAAAGTGATGTAATGAACGTTAGACAAATACTTTTAGAGAATAAAGTGTGATTAAGACCCGAATTGGCTGTAGAAAGTACTCAAACCCAGTATTTAAGCTTGATCATGGTGACAAAGCTTAAGTTGAATTAAAAGTGAAGGAAAGGGTGCATGGAAAGGGGAAAAGATATTAAATAATAACCCAAGTGGCAATCTAGCTAAAATTGCTATAGTTAGGGGCAAAACGGGAAGAAAGAAATTCTTGGCCATATATTCAGCAACCAAAAGGAAATTCACTATCAACTAAATGAATAAGTGGGGTGACTAAATGTCTAATGGAATTAGTTAAAGTAATCATATAGTTACTTACTTTTGGGAGAAGTCGTAGGATCATGACATATGGCACCATAAGATGAGGTCAACATTTCAAACTCTTTTTCTCTTCCTTCTCTCCCCTCAAGTAAGCTACAAGGGCATGGAAAGAGTTGGAAAATCTGATTATCATCATCATCATCTCTCTCTCTCAAGCTCTCATAGTTGTCCAAGGTAAAAGGAGGAAATAGAAAGAAGGATCAAGGTAAACCGAGAACTTCTACTTGAGATTTGACCATATAGATTACCTTTATTGCTCTAACCTTGTTTTTGGGAGAAGTTATAAGATCATGACACATGGCACCATAAGATGAGGTCAACATTTCAAACTCTTTCTCTTCCCTTTTCTCCTCTCAAGTCGGCTACAAGGGCATGGAGGGAATTGGAAAATCTAATTATCATCATCATCATCTCTCTCTCTCTCTCAAGCTCTCATAGTTGTCCAAGGCAAGAGGAGGAAGGAGAAAGAAGAATCAAGGTAAAATCAACACTTCTACTTGAGATTTGACCATGTAGATGACCTCTATTGCTCAAAACCTCTTCTTTAACATTGTTCCTCTTGATGAAAGCTTTATTTGCATGGATTTAGATTTTCAAGAGGAAGTGTTTTGTGTCTCAAGGAAAACTAGAGGTTAGAGAATCAAAGAACTATCTAGTAGAAGTAATAGAGGTGCGCCAAGGCAACTCTTTGATGTGTATATTGTGATGTTTGGTTGAGAACTTTGCCTTGTGTGATTTGCCATATTTTCATGTTTGTTAGGGTTTTAGAGGGTTCATGGTGTTTTGTTGGTATTAATGGTGGCTTATGGTTTGTTTTGGACTATTGGAGTCATATGTTGAAAAATTGGATGTTTGTCAACAAAAACTCTGTGCAGGGTAGCTAGTTTGTATGATAGTTTTGAATGAGTAAATGGTATCTAAAAATTCTAAAACTTTCCAGTTGAATAGAGGATGTGTCAAGCTTCAAATGACATAAAATAGGTGTCATTCTAATTTGTGTGTTGGAAGTTATGTATTTCTAAAGTTTAAAGTTGAAACTGGAGTCTATTTTGGAACAATATGTAAATTCATGGAACTCTCTATTTTTGTGGTTGTATGCGGTAGTGGTTCATATTTGTCCTATATAGAGGACTTAAAAATCTTCAAGTAAGACTTGAAATCACTCTATTTCAATATTTGGGGATTTAGTTATGATTTTTGGAAGTTGAGCTAAGAAACAAGAATTTTCTTGGTCGCGGCCCAAAAGCTTCTGACTTATTTTTAAGTGCAATGTAGTGAAGGTGAACGCACCTATCATAAATTTATGAATCTGTATATAATCCCTGGTATGGGAAACTAAGATCGGTGATCAGGCCCTGTAGACCCCTAATAGTTATTGAATATAACCCAGGAATCCGTCGGGAAATGTTGTAAAGTACTCTAATATTAATGAATGGAACAGAATCGAACAAGCCAAATAGATTCGAAAAGTAGAAGTGAGACCTTATTAAACAGATTTTATAAAGGTTTTTCAAAACCCACCTGATTAAAAGATCAAATCCTGTCTTGAAGTTACAACCTCTAATGAGTTTTAAATCATTCTTTCGTCACCCGTTTATCTTAGGGTTAAGGAGTGAATTTACTAATAAAGTTTTAAGGAATGAGCACTGGCACAATTATGTTTTAAAGGGGGCAAAAATACATATAAGAAATTAAAAGTAGAGCATCCAGCACAAAACTATTAAATTTGACCTAACAACGTTAAATTATAAGAGAAGAAAAACCCTAACAATGTTAGGTCAAATTCACTGGTTTTGTACTGGATGCTCCACTTTTAATTCCTTATGTGTATTTTTCCCCCTTTAAAACATAATTGTGCCAGGTGTTCCTTCCTTAAAATTTTGTTGCTAAATTTGCTCCTTAACCCTTTATCTTATGACATGTTGTTGAATGATATTAATGGCTTTCAAGGTAAGGGTTACAGGCATAGCTAAGACATTTCTTGCTACTTGAGAAAGAATAAGAAATCTAGGACTATTTAGTTTCCACCAACCTAAAATATCAAAATCATCTACTCTAATTTCAATTTCTTCATTCAAATACCTATAAACCTCAGTTCTACTTGTCTTTTCATCTAAATTGCTCCTCTATATGAAGCAATTTTCTAATTTTTGCATCAGGGACTTCATCACCCTGAAGATCTTTTTGCATGTCATGCAGCAACTTACTTTAAGATTGGGTTGATGGATGAACACTTTGATTGTATTCATTATACATAGAAATCAACACTTGTTTAATCTGCATCACCAATTATTCACAAACTGTATGTGAATACATCTTAGACAAAGCAAATTGCACCCATTTCAAATTTTATCAGGGATCAAAAACAATAGCAACATAAAGAAGTTTGTTCATCTTTAAAGGATCTCCCCAATATTTATCATACTTCTCTTTCTTTCTTTCTTTTTTATTTTTTTGCAATGTTTGCTGTCTCCATAACATCACTCTTCCTCTACTCATCCAAAAAATGGTGCAACTTATAAATTTTAGGTAAAAAATAGTTAGATGTCGCAAATAAAGAACCAAATATGTGTAAAGTAAGATCATAAAAATAATCTAACATCACAGTTAACCTTCTAACATGATTCCAATCATCAGTTTTAGGCACTCCCACTCCAAGTTGAAGGTCAAAATTAAAGTAAGGATCTTTAAGATTGTACTTGTTAAAGGCTGCCTCAAATTTTTTGGCAGTCTCCAGCATCAAATGGTTGAGTTCCACCTAGTAGGTACGTCTAAACATAACATTTCTTACTTGGAATTTTTTTTCATCCTCACAACTTTCTTTAAACCTTCTCATCCTAATGGGAGATTTCCTAATAAAACGAACTACCCCTCTTACTTTTTTCACTAAACTCCCTATTTCTTTCAACCCCTAATAACAATTAAATTCAGAATGTATGCCACACATCTCATGTGTAACCCCCGCCAATATATTAAGGCCGAGATTAGTGTTTAAACACATTTTATAATCGAATAAGAGATCCGGAACAATTTTGGCCTTTTTTAAACACTTATACAAATATATCTCCATTCATTCATTCATAAAATTAATAGGCCTATTCGGTTTGTCACATTGATAATATCAGAGTATAAGCACATTTCACGACGTTCACCCAGGAAAATAGCATTAATCCAAAAGTTTATACAGGGCATCATTGCCCATCTTAGTATCCATACTGGAGATTACACCAAACTATAATACTATGATCTATTCAATATATACATTTGTCCAAAATGATAACCAGTTCAGTATAAAACCAAAATATCTAAATAAGACTACTGCAAGCAGTCCTAATCGCCCTTATCCACTTGCATGCCTCTTGATCCACTGGCCCTGTCTAAAAATGTTATTTGGAAATAGTGAGATTCAAAAGAATCCTAATAGCAACGTTTACGTATATGATGCATAATTAAACAAAGCAAGTAAGCTTACATTACAATGCGGCAATCAATATTCGAGGCCGGGCACACTGCCACGTCCCCTTCATTGTATACAAGGTTAGGCTTATGCCACGTCCTCCCAACTGTATCTGTATTTGAGACTGGGCTAACGCCCATTCCCTTACTGTATCTGTATTCGAGATCGGGCTTACGCCGTATTCCCTAATTAATACTAATAAGCAATACATTACACATGATATAGGATAAAGTGTTACTTCCTTGGTCTTTCCGTTCTTGAGCAGGCACTGTCGTTCTACACTCCGGGAAAATATCTAATCCTAAAGTCATCATTATAGATATAGCATTACCACTTAGTCCAATACTCAATATCTTCAGAATGCTTAAATTGGTTATCATTACTGTCTCTTAAGTACTCATATATGCCTATAATAAAAGCCCTAAAGGGTTGGAAGAACTACCCCAAGGACCCCTTTTGGAAGCACAAACACTGACATTTTCCACTATTTCACTCGAGTGAAGATGGCCTTACTCGAGTGATGGTACGGTCTGCATTCGGGTATCTAAGAGTGAAGGATAGCGAGTGAGCACTCGAGAGCACAAAAACTTTTTCAGAGACAGGGACACTTGAGCACACAAGTCCTCACTCGAGTAATAGCCAAATGCTTCACTCGAGCATTAGAAAGTGAAGTTGAGGAAGTGAGAACCTGAGAGCAATGGGAGTTTTCAGAGAAAAGAAGCACTCGAGCATGAGACTTCTCACTCGGGTGGAGACTGAATTATTGTGAGTGTTAAGACACACTCTAGCATTCAACTGTGAGTGACAACCTGAGAGGCAAGTTCTTGGTGTCAAATACACCAGCACATGAGTGAGAAGAGGCTCACTCGAGTGAGAACCCACCGTACTCGCAAGTGAGGCAACACCCTTGCCCATTTCATATAAGTGTACTGCAGAAACTGAAGGGAAAATGAAGAATTTCACTGACTCACTCGAGTGATACTCCCCTCACTCAAGTGATATGCATCAGAAACCAGGAAACACAGAAACAATGACAGCATTCACCAAAATTTTCCCAAGAGTTTTCAAATGACCCAAAACTTCAACCAAAGCTATCCCCACACGAAATCACCCAAGGAATCCAATAAAACCATTAAATCAACCAAATTCCTACTCTATTATCATGCTTTGGTTTTGGCCAACAATAAACACTAAATTTCTAAAATCACCAAACTTAATCATTCAATTCCCAATCAACCCTATCTATCCATATACATTCCAAATATACCATTTCCGTACCAATAACATGCCAAATGCTCAATAGCTCTTATTTTCAAAAATAGGCAGTAATTCCTAAAAATTCAAAACTAATCCAAATGGCATAAAACTTAAATGGATGGATAGGTTTCACTTACCTCTTCAACTTTTCCAAAAGGACTTCTTAATCCTCCAACTTTCACAATCTCTTGAAATCACAAACCAATACCAATGAACAAAATACAACCATTAAAATGAAGCTTATTACTCAAGGAACAATTTTAGAGAAATGAGTTTGAGCATTTGAGGTCATTTCCTTTACCTTTTCTCAAGCTTTTTCCTTCTCTATTTCTGCAACAATAGCGCTGAATTGAGAGAAGAGGAGAGAGAGAGAGAGAAAGAGAGAGAGAGAGAAAATGAGAGAGAGATGAGTGTAGAATGTGAGAAAATGATGATAATACTCCTTACATGCTTCTTCAGTGGAAAATGAGGGAAGAGAGGAGAGAGAAAGAAAACAAATAATAAAATACTCATTTGACTTTTCCCAATACTCCCTTCACATGTGGGCTTGCCAAGTGTCACCTCCCTATTGGCTCTCATAAAGTAAACCACCAATTAGCTACTCTAATCCCTCCATTAGCCATTTAATCACATTTCTCCTTTTTCCCTTAGTTAGTAATTAATTTCCCATTAATCACTAACTTATGGCCAATAATTCCATTCTTTAAATTTTCCCACCAATTATGACATATTAATTAATATTGTCACAAAACACATAGTAAATCCAATTTAAATTCACAAATCTCTACAATAATCCTCATTATCCCTTAATCAAAATTTGAGGTGTTACATCACGTGTAAAAACTTACATTTCATAACTGCATAGTGCCAATTTATGATTTTGTCTTCCAAATAGCGCACAGCCACATCATTTGAACCAGCATTATCTATAGTAATTGTCAATACTCTTTCAATTCCCCTTTCAAGTAGACATTTTTCAATTTCCATTCTAATATCATTCCCCTTATGACTGGGAATGGGAATGATATTCAATATCCTCTTTTTCAAAGCCCATGTGTCATCTATGAAATGGGCAATAAGACACATATAATTTACTCTTTGTATAGAACTTCATGTGTCTGTAATGAGGTGCACCCTTTGCTTTTTACTAGACCAAAAAATCTTTAAATTTAACCTTTTAATCAATATAAATCCTAAAACATTTACGAGCTATTCCATCTTGATGGAATATGAAATTTGGGTTGAGCACAAAACATAAATTTCTTGAATCCAGCCCCCTCAACAAACTTGAATGGTAATTCATCAGTTAGTATCATGCATGACAAGTCTTTCCTAGCAGTATCTTGATCAAATTTCCAATTAGCAAGACCTACTTTATCACCCGTTATATTAAAATTCAAGTGTAATTGTGTAAACTCTTTAGGAGGGAGCCTCTTTTTACATACTCTCATGTGATTGTTAAGTGAAGTTGTACCGTTAAGTTTAGAATCACATGCAATCTCATTTCCATAATAATGACATTTACCTTTAACTTCAATTGTCTCATTCACCAATCTACCAAAATATTTCAAAGCTTTGGACCTTAGTTTGATGGCTTTTCTTTTTCCAACTATAGCTAGCGTAAATTCATTTGTCTTAGTAGCAACAGGTTGATTTGTTTGACTAGCCCTACCAGCAATTTGAGTATTGGGGCCTCCTTCAGTTGTTTGTTCAGTCATATCTTGAAAAAATAGATTAAATTATCAGTACTTTGCAAGTGACAATTGGTTTATTTTACACTATATAATAATGGTGGAACAGAAATGAAGCTGAAAAATAAATTTATAATAATAAAGCTAGAATCATTGTGCATAGAAATAGAATCGATCATGCGTAGTAGACTAGTGCAGAAAAAAATTTATAAAAGGTGCCTCTAGAAAAGAATACATAATTCACATAATTGACCACAACAATTTATAAAAGGTGCAGACACAAATTTATAAAATATAGATAGGAACAATCATGTGCAGTGGAGTGAACATAGAAATGAAGACAAAATTTTCCCCTAAAGGTACCTTTTTTATTAAAAAAAAGTAAAAAAAACTTCTTCATTCTAGAAAGAATTCATAGAAACGAACACAAAAAGTGAAAAAGGTACCTTCTTCCCCAAAAGGTACATTTTTTATTCAAAAAAAGTAATAAAATTTCGTTATTGCAGTGCACAAGTGTATGCAAAAATGAACAAATGAAGAAAAAAATTCAACTTCCTTGTGCAGACGTGCAGTCGAGTGAACATAGAAGATGATTAATGTGGCAATCTTACCAAAAACTGAAGCTCAAGGGTTGAAGATGAAGAGAAGACCATGGCAAGCTGCTCGACTGACAGCGATGCTTGAACAGACAGACGTTGAGGCGATACCGTTGAGGGTTAGGGAAAAGGGAGGCTGCTCGACGCACAGCGATGCTTCCATAGATAGTGAGGCACTAAGGTGATGTCGTTGAGCTTGAGGGTTAAGGCAAAGGGTGGCTGAGGATCTACCTACTCCATCCTCAACCGTCGAGACTCGAGAGCCCAGAGTCGAGAGCAAAGGAGGACTAGAGGTAGAGGACATCAAGACTCACGGTGGTCTGGACGGAGGAGTCAAACTCTCTAGAGAAATCTAGAGAGTGGAAAATAGAGTAAAAGATGGTCAGAACTCAAAGTCTTAGACGGATCTCAAATATGAATTAATGAGATTGAATTTTGAAGATAAGTCATGCTGGTTTTTTGATGAATTACAAATTACAAATTATTTTTTTATTTTGGTTTGGTCTTCGATTTTAATTTGGTTTTGCTCACCCCTACCCGCCACAATGAAGAACACGCTAAAACCATGCCTTCGAGACGTCTACACATTTAAGTGTTTGAAGTTGCATGAGTGCACGAAATCATATGTAGCAGAAGGAGAGGAAGCTATTATGCCATACGCTTTGGGGGAGAGCCAGTTGCCCAGTAGGCTGCATTAATAGAAACAAAGACTATATAGATAGTATAGGTAAGAGTAACATATAAGTGTAGAGCAACTTAAAGATTCTGGTGGCCAAAATAGTGATGCTCCAACTGTGTATTGGCCACCAGGGGTTGCTTATGGTGAGTCATGGTGAGCCCTAGAGGAGGGTTGCCACCGGACCCTAAAGTTAGATCAATTGATTGTATTTTAAAGTGAAAGCAATATGCCCAATGACTATACGCAACATATATCGACCTTCACAAAATCATAGGTGGAGGAGATGGTAAAAAGCAACTTTATTAAGGCGTTGGAATGTCTTGTTCTCATTCAGGGTCATAAGCTTGATAAAAATATGCAAAGCAAGAGGAACATAGCTTGAGTAAGCGATATAAATAGTTTGTTGATGCCGCGTATGTATACATTCAAGTGAGCCTTCAAAACAGCCTATATAGCCACTCTAAGGAAAGGTGTGGAGGTTAAGCTAGTTGTACCAAGGTTGGTTGGGTGACACATCATGGAAGGCTTTAATATAGAGCCATAATTACCATATCTCAAATGGTAATTTGAGATAATTATGAAGGGTAGATTATTGATGGAAGGGAGGGGTGTTATGGGAGGTGAGATGAGCATGGATGTGGCATAGATTGAGATTGACATGGATCCAAAGCTTGCCCATACTAACAAATAGTGTTTAAAGGTATGAATACAGGGATGTAAGTGAACGAAAGGAGAGGTTTGTTTCATGTGGTTAGTGATAGTGGGGCAAGGGTAATTAGAAGGATGTGTTAATAGTAGATGGTGATAATATTGGTATTGATTTAAGATTCTTAGTTAGTGGGCTTTTGGGATCTAGAGTTGCTGTGTGTTTGAGAGTAGAAACAAAGGAGGGGAATGTTGTAAAGGCGTAGACAAAAGGATCCTTGTCTGAAGGTTATATGAGAAGAAATATAACCTATCATGCTACTATCGAACTTGTTCTAATAGGTAAGTTAAGTGAACTACTTTTCCTATTTGAAGAACGACCGGTGGTAGGTGAGGCAAGGTCGTCGATATTGGTCAGTGAACTCGAATACAAAAACCAACCGGTCGGTATGAACTATTCTGATAATAGGAAATGTATTCACCAAAAGGTTTGGCAAGGAATTAAGATGTAGCTTCATTATAGTAGTTTAGAGTAAGGCCTTGGAAAGAAATCCATACAGACATGTGAGTGATTTTCAAATCTTGGATATGGAAATCTAGAAGACAAGGCGAAAACACGCACAAAAAAACTTTAAGCCACTACACTCCGCGGTTGAGGAAAAATACTTGATCAAGGCCAAGGTGGAAGTGAAGGAGGAAATGGTTCTGGTGGCTTTTTATCACAATGGTAGAGCCTCACAACTTCTAATGAATCGATATTGAGGATTGCGGTTTGGGAGTATGAATAACACGGTGATAGATAACCTGAACAAAAAGGTAGTGGTGATGGCAATATTCCAAACGGTGCTTTGGAATATATGGGAAGTCGGCCATGAGGATGCAAGAGAAGCAAAGGACGAGAATCAACACGTAAAGACCAATCAACAATCAGATGTGGTTCGAGAAACAAAGAATAGAGATGGGTGTTCATGATAAGTAGGTAACAAAGGAAGAACATAGTTTAGAGAAAAAGAACTCTCACGTGTCCACACACCAACATCCTTACACTTTAGTACTTTGCTACCAAATTATTTTCCCCCCACTTGCCGGATCCAGTTTCCATGCTTGGAGCAACAATAGGCAGGGGCGGTCGTCTATGCTACGCACCGTTTCATTAAGAAGAGTGATCTTGGCAATTCATCCGATTTTAATCTCAACCATTCATTATTTACTTTTTCCATTAAACCATTAATCTCTGTATATATCACTCCTCACTCTATTGATCCCTTCTCCACCCTGACCAACCTTAGCGCCAACTTTTGGAGGGAAAGGGAAAGGGCTTTATAACTTAAGCTTTATGCCATTGAAGATTGGATGAAGGTGTCAACTTATGCTTTTTCATTGCAAAGACAATTTCATATTAAAGAAAAATGTTATTCTTAGTTTTTCCCTCCTTCTAGTTGTTTATTTAGCATATAGATATATAGATATATATATATATCAGAATTCCAAAGATTTCATAAGGATATAGATATATATATATATATATATGGGATATAGAATCAGATATCAGAATGTCACAATGTAACCCCCTCACCGTAATTACATCCGATTTATGAAATTCAAGTGAAATAGAGACCAATAAAACAAAAATAACATTTATAATCCCTCATCTTCACGATGCGGTATCCCAAAAAATAGTTCAAAAGATATTCAGCCTAGTCTCATATTCACATTCGAATATAATAACTTGAGAAATCAAATCACATTCATAAATATCAGAGTGCATAACTAAAATCCCGGCAACCCCGGGTTACATGTATATATATACAATGGGTTTAGAGTTTCCCAAAATAAGAATTACATATCTAAAATTATTATTTACATCTCATATACAATCGATAATCCCAAACCAAAAATAGATAACCAACCCCCAACCAAATGTCTGTAAGAGATCCTAACCACTCCTGGTTGTCCGCTTCCCTTTTGAGCCACTCACCCTGTCTGAAATTTTAGTCATTGGAAAGCATGAGATTCTAAAGAATCCCAGTAGTAACAAATCACTCATATAATGTATAAACACAAAGCATGTAAGTTTATCATGTTCAGCAGCAACATTATAAGTCATGGCTCGCGCCACAACCGACATCACTCAAGGCTGTATCACAATGCTCAATTCTCGCTTTCGCTGTAAACACTATGTCCGCTTTCGCAATAATCACTATGCAGCAGCATCACAAAGCATAAAGCTCTACAAAGCGTCTCAATGCATCATAAAGCAACAGCAGCAACAACACAATGCATGATAGGCATACATACAATACATTTACACAAAGTATAAGAGAAGAGTCACTACCTGTATCTTTCCTGACGTTCTTCGGCACAGTGGACTCATGAGTCTGACATATGTCAAATCCTATAACCAAATTAGGGATAACCCATCAATCTCTTTCCCAATACATATTTCTATAATACTCTAAGTTGGTTATCATTTATGACTCTTTAGGTGGTTATAAGAGGCCTAAACATGTGCCAAAAGGATTGGAAGATATTACCCTGAAGACCCCTTTTCGAAAGCAGAACATAGGTTTTTGGCTAACTTACTCGAGTGAAGATGACCTTACTCGAGTGATAAGAGACTTGCACTCGAGTAAGAATGGCTCTCACTCATAAGTGTTTGACAGTGAGCAACTATCTCGGCCAGAAAGTGCTCATAATATTCGAGGATAAGGCTTTGCACTCGGGTGATGACTCTAAATCCACTCGAGTCCCCGAAAGTGCAACACAAAAAGTGACGACCTGAGAGCACATACAACATCAGAGGGAACAGCTCACTCAAGCACCATCCTTGGCACTCGGGTGAGGAGCCCACACTTGTGAGTATTAGAACACACTCTTGAATAATGACCAGCGAGTGAGGACCCGAGAGCAACCCTAACCATGAACTCATACCATCACTCGAGTGATCCCTTGCTCACTCGAGTGATCACCAACATCACTCGCGGTTTAAGAAGTGCATTCGAGCTTCCTTCATGCAAACCCAGGCAAAACACAAAGGAGAAAGGGAAAACACACGGCAGCACTCGAGTGAGATCCCCCCTCACTCGAGTGATGCTATTAGATTGCCCAGATCGCAGTAACTGACAGAAATTCCCAGATTGGTCAAAATTCCTCCCAATGGTTCTCAAACTCCACACAAAGCTCATTCCCACATAAAATTGCCTAAGGAACACATTGGTAACCTCCAAAACATCCAAAAACCATTTTAACCACAATCTAACAATTGGGTCTCTAATTCACACACAATACCCAATTCCAATCAACATACTTCCCAACTTCAAAACTATAGCCAACATTCAAATAGCTTCACAATGAACCAATTCCAACATCATCCACTATGAAATTCATACATCCAAAATTTACACAAAACCAGGGAAAATTCCAGAATTTCTCAAACTTATCCAAAAATCACAATAAATATCTCAAAAAGCATCAAATCCTTACCTCTTCACTTTGCCAAAGTCAGAACCTTAGTCCTCAAACTTCCAATTTGCTCCAACTCCCAAATCACCATTATTCAAAATTTTGAAACCACCAAGATGGAGCTCTTAACACTATGAACAGGTTTAATGAAGAGGATTTGAGCATATGAAAACCATAACTCACCCAAAATTCAAGCTTTCTCTTTCCTTGCTTGATCACCGAAAATGGAGGGATAAGGAGAGAGATGATCAGAGATGGTGAGGATGATGATGAAGCAACACATATTTTCCATTCCCAAGGCTCACAATCGAATAGGAGAGAGAACAGAGAGAAAAAGTGAATTTTGACTTTTGGCTTGATCCATTGGCCTACCACATGACACTTGTCATCATCTTGTCCACTCCCTCCATGAGCTCACATACGCTTAAATTATAGGATTCCGACCCATAGCCAATAGATCTCAACCCTTGATCTCTAATCACCAATGAGTTTCCTCTTTGGCAAATGACCGATCGGTTGATAAATTTCTAATTTTACCATTTTGCCCCTGGTTTTCACTATGATTAATAAATCATCACTATGAACATTAATATTAAATTTGCATCACATTTATCCAAAAGTGTTTAATTACACTAATTACAATCAATCTCAAAGTCATTAGCCCTTAATCTCAAATTGGGTCATTACACATAGCTGTGTTAGAAAAAAGCAAAAATGAAAAAGAATGCCCAAGTCTATGGTGTGTCTGTGTGTGTATTTATATATATATATATATAAACTAAAAGCTGTAATTATTGAGAATTTTGAAATAATAATATTGTGATGATAGCAATAATTTTCAGCAAAAATAGTGGAACGATGTAGCCATTGAAATAGCCAGAGACAAAATCACTATCAAATTCTTTATTTATTGAGGCTGATTTTATGTAGATGTAGTTATTTATTGATTTTTCAAATAATGTGTACAATAAAAATATATTACCCAACTCCTTTATTGTTTGAGTAAGTTGTAGGTCAGATTTTGCTAGCAAAAAAGTTATAGGTCATATTTATATTTTTGTTGGAAGAGTGGTATTTCAAAAATGTTCATGTTTTTCTATAGTTGGAATTAATATAAAAAGTGGAAATTCTTGTTTAATCTTTTATTATCATGATATATTTTTTTGTAAGATGATCTTGTTAACATTATAATATTTTTGTTGTTTATAGGTATTAGATAATGGAAGATGAACTTAAACTCGAAATAGGGAAAGAGTTTGAATACTTAGATGAAGCTTGGAAATTCTGGAATGAGTATGGGAAGAAAATGGGGTTCAGAGTAAGAAAGTATAATGCAACAAAGAGTAAAAGAGATCGTTCAATTATTACATATAAATATGTATGTTGTAAAGAGGGTGTTTAAAAAAAAGATAAAAAGAGAGACAACCTCTTCTAGATATTGGCCGGAGACACGAACCAAGTGTGAGGGAAAAATGATTTTATCTCTTGTTGGTCAAACTTAAAAGTTCAAAGTCACCAAGTTTAATAAAGACCATAATCACCGTCTTCATACAGAAGAAACAATGCACTTGTTGCCATCACAAATAAATTTAACAGAAATGCAAGCTCATGAAATAGATCTTGTAGATGAATCTGAGCTTAAACCCAAGGAAGCTTTTGACTTGATGAGTACATATATTGTAGGTCAAGAAAATCTGGGTTATACCATGATGGATGCAAGAAACTACTTGATGAAAAAAAGGTGAAGACATATAAAGTTTGGAGAGGTAGCGTGTCTACTTGAATATTTTCAAAAAAAATTGCTGAGAGTCCTTCATTTTACCATAAATACCAATTAGTGGTTGTATCACTAGACATAACATATAGCACAAATAAGAATCACCGACCCCTTGCACTCTTTTTTGGTTTTAACCATCACAGAAGTGTAGTCATTTTTAGAGTAGCTCAATTATATGATGAGACTATTGAGTCTTTTAAGTGGCTACTAGAAACCTTCTTGGATGCTCACACACAAAACAAGTCTCAAAATGTGTTTACTGACCAGGATCAAGCTATGGCAAAAGCATTGAAAGAAGTGCTTCCTAATACAAGACATTGCTTGTGCACTTGGCATTGTTGAAAAATCGCATTATACACCTTGGGAACTTGATGAAAGATGGCTCATACTTTCTGACTGACTTCAAAAAATTCATGTTTAACTATGTTAAGGTAGATAAAATTGAAGAAGCATGGGGTGAATTATTATCTTCTTATAACGTTCATGAAAATGGGTGGTTGAAATCTACTTATAACATTAAGGAGAAATGGGCCAAGTGCTATATGAAGGATGCTTTTGCACTAGGTATGAGAAGCACACAAATTAGTGAAAGTGTGAATGTTGAGGTGAAGAGGTGTACAAAGCCAAAGTTAGACATTAATCGATTCTTTGTGAGGTTTGACAAAGTTGTAGAAAACAAGCAATACAAGGAAGTGTAACTTGAGTATGAATCTCGAGAAAAGATACCAAGGATGGTCAATTAAAGTACACCTATCATGGATCAACTAGTGCAATATTATAACCATACGGCCTTTGATATGTTCCAAGAACAATGGGATCTCCAATTCTCCATAGAGTTGATTAAACGTGATGAGAAAGAACAATTGTTTACATATATGGCCCATATGATAGGTGAAAAGGGAGAATGGAAAATTGAGTTCAACCCCGATACACATGAAATTTGTTACAATTGTTGGAAGTTTGAGACTATTCATTTACATATTGTGTTGCCATGTATTGAAAGTATACAAGTATAAAGATATAAGAGTTATGCTTCAGCAATATATTCTCAAGCGATGGACCAAGGAAGCAATAAATGGGGTTGTATATGATGTCAAAGGAAATGAGATGCAAGCAGATCCTAGACTTGACATAACAAGAATATACAGGCATCTAGTGACTAAGATGGTAAGACTAGCAATAAAGGATGCCAATACTCCTGAGAGATTTAATCGTATTCTTAGCAGTATCATTGAGTTAGACAATGAGATTCCTGATGATGATGAAAATGATACTTTTAAACTAGTCATAGAGACATAAAATATGCCAAATGGACTCAAAAAAAGAGAAGGAAAATCAAGAAAGATTCGTTGGAAATGTTAGGAAGAGAAAAATCGACAAAAAAGAAGAAACATTGTATCAAAGGTATTGAATTTTTATGTATACATAAGGAACAGAAGAAACTATTACTTATTTTGTATTTGTGTTCATTTCTTGTAGGACTCTCAAGAGGCTTTATCATCTAAGAAGCCATATAGGAAAAATGAAGAGGCACCATTACAGGGAAAAAAGAAGGGTTGACGAAATGAAAGATTTACAAACTCAAATTTTAACAGTTTTATACTTAGAAGCTCCAACACAACATGCACAAACACAAGATTCAGCATCTTCATTCTCAGTTGCTCCATCACCACATATTTTTCCACCTTCTACATCACAACCATTGTCATTTACAAGCTTATTGATGGTATGAACCAATAAATCAATTACTACTAAGTGTTACACTTGCCTATTATACTTTGCTATTGCTGCCACTAATATTTGAAATTGCAGGCATAAGGTAGTGAAATTCCATTACTTGAAGCAATAGATCTCATGGAAAACTATACACAAGGTAATGAATAGAAAAATTGGGTACACGTAATTTACAAAAATTAGATTTTATTCCTTTTAAGAATGTCATACAATTTCCTTCTGATATACGTAATCAATCTCTGTACATACCAATCAATTACAGACTTTACATGTTACAATCCTAACTAGTTACATAATTTCCCAACAGACAGGAAAATAAAATACATATTAGACTCTTTTTAAAGAACAAGGACAACATTGCACAAGACAACTTGTGAATTATGGGGCTGTTTGGTTAGATTGCATTGCACACCTGTGATGGCAATCTTGATTGCATTACCATTGGTGGCTTGTTTGGTTGGGCTTATTAATGGTAATGTAGATTACAATTGTAAAATAGATTGCATATTTTTTGGTAATCAACATTCATAGGGGACCCCTATAAAAACTCATTGCAGGCTTTTAATCATTGATGAAATCTCAATTTTGACCCTACTAATATAATAAAAAGACAAGATTTACCCTCACCAACCAAATAATTAAAAATAGGCTATCATTATTTTTTTCTTTTGAAAAGCCCTAACAGACTTGAGAGCAGAACAATGTTGAGACAGAGCATAAGGTCGAAAGCAGCAGAAGCTGAGATCGAGGTGGTTCACGGTGGAGGATGGCAAAAACAAACACCGAATTTACTGTGGCCGACGAGGTAAGTTTTCATCGTCTTCTTCTTCTTATGGGATTAGATGATTTCATCGGTAGGTTATTTTATGATTCAATATTCGTCTCGTTGCAATCGTCTTTCGCGTACCTCTGTTTCTCAATTTTTTTCCCCAGGTTTATGCTTTTTACTTCCTTTTAATAGATTTGATTTATGGTGCTTTTTCTCCTACGGGCTCCACGTCTCTCTCCCAATATCTTAAAGATATGGTATATCATTTAGAAAATTCTGACATGCCGTGAACATCATCTTTCCCCCCTTAATTCTACATTCTCATATTTTTTCAAGACTTCAGCTTCCAACGCAAGCATTACTTCACTTAAAAAACCTTTCCTGAATAGTTATTGTCCTTCTTTAAATGGATTGGCATGGCCAACATAAGGATTCAAATCTAAAAAGACATACACGCCCCTTGAATTATCTGGACGTTGCCTAGCAGCAACTTGCATATTTATGTACGCTTCAAATGATGCCCAAAACAAATTTGATCAATTTAAGGGCAAAATATCCATGATAAATAAATAACATTGAGCTAAAATTTTAAGATATACATTTTTTATAAGTTATGATAAAGTAAAAAAATAATATTCTTGAGAGAACTTTTGTTGGAAAAGCTTATGCACATTTTCAAAACAGAGTAAAGGGCCAGAAAGTTTGCGCATCTTATAAAGCGTGGGAGCTTATACTTGAGTCCCTCTCTTAAGGGGGGAAAATATTGGCAACTGATTTTAACTTACTCATCATATGCCTGTGACCATTCATCAGCAGAATTCTCCCCAAAACCTCTTTTACCAATCTGCTCACCAAATTCTTTTGCCCAATCATTAACATGCAACTTGGAGAATTCATTTACCCACTGATCATCAGTTGATCAGTGATTCTGGTTTGTTGTATACTCATTTGCCCATTGTTCAGGCACATTTGAAACCTGAAACAAGTAAGAAGTAAAAAATATAGCAACAACTACGAATAATTTACCATCTCAAATTCTAAATAATTTAAATTAAAATAGCTTACACAGAACTTTATCATGTAAAATTCATAATTAAAAAAATATAATTGTGGTAATTAAATAAATTTCCAATAACTTGCATGATTGATTGGCAAGAGTTTTAATAAAACCATAATGGTTATAAAAAAAACTGAATGGTGTGAAGCATTTATAGCATTCATGCTTTTGATACTATTTTCCTCTTATTGATACTTAATTTGAAGTGGGGGAGATTAGTTTTGGTGCAAGTTACTTCTTGAGAAACCAAGGCAGGTAAGAAAAGAACTTTTATTCAGCTGACACAACAAGACTTGAATATCTCAATAAGACTTGCGGGATGTTTATTCTTAAAGGCATAACTTGTCGCTTATCAATGAAGTTGGGTTTGATAAAAGATCTTAACTCTTCTACAATTATCAATGAAGTTGCATTTAATTTTTGAAAACTATTTTTCTTTTATGTCGAATTATTTTGGGATGTCCAGAAGATTCATGTATCTATATCAGTAGAATGTTTTATTCAAATGTTGCCTTGTTCACATATGTTTTACCATTGTTGTTATATATATATTGTTTGATTGATTGCAACCTCCATCTTTTTTTTTTGCATTTAAACATGTGGATGGTTTGCAAAAGCCAAAAATATGGATAAACGTAGAGAGAAAGCAATTCTCCTTCTAATGCTTGGATGGTTAATGTTTATCCAAGCTTTTCAAACAATGTTAATGAATATGATGTGTACTGCAACTATTTTGAACAGTAGGATCATACAAGACCGTTCCTATACTCTTGATTTTCATACTAAGAGAAAGCATCTGAGGGAGTTGATTTATGGCAATGACAATACTTGTTACAACCAAATTAGGATGTATAGGTCAACATTTGATAAACTTTGTGGCATGCTAGATATAATAGGTGGCCTGAAACCAACTAAACACATGTTAGTGGATGAGCAAGTAGCTATGTTCTTACATATACTTGCTCATCATATGAAAAATAGGGTAATCCAATTTGAGTTTGGGCGGTCCGGGGAGACCATTAGTCGTTATTTCACTATAGTGCTAAGAGCCATGATGCTCATCCAAGGAGAACTTTTCAAAACTCCTAAGCCAATTCCTGAAGATTCAAATTATGAGAGGTGGAGATCGTTTAAGGCACTAATGATTCTTGTGTTTTAAATTAGCTTAAGAGGTAATACATGGTAACTTATGATGACTTTTGGATGTAGGGTTGCTTGGGCGCATTGGATGGCACACACATAAGGGTTCAAGTGCCAATTCCTATAAAGGCTAGGTACCGAAATAGAAAAGGAGAAGTAACTACTAATGTGCTTGGTGTGTGCTCCCTAGATGGCCAATTTATATTCGTATATCCGAGTTGGGAAGGCTCAGCAGCAGATGGAAGAGTGTTACGAGATGCTATTGGTGGACCTAAAGGGTTCAAGGTGCCCCAAGGTACACATGCCACAATGATTTCTTTACTATTTTGAGTCTACTGTTGATTTGGAGTTGTAGGCCTTGGTTTCTAACAATAATTAAATGGGTGTAGGCAATTTTTATTTGGTTGATGCGGGCTACACCAATTGTCAAGGGTTCCTTGCCCCATATAGAGGTCAACGATATCATCTAAGTGAGTGGCGAGAAGGTCGACATCCTCAAAATCCCCAAGAGTGTTTTAACATGCGACACTCATCGGCACGAAATATAATTGAAAGATGCTTTGGGATGCTGAAACTGAGATGGGCAATATTAAGGAGTCCATCATTTTATACCATTCCTGTGCAAAATCGATATATTATTGCTTGTTGCTTGCTCCATAATCTTATAATGTGGGACAACTTGAATGATCCATTGGAGGCTGAATATGATGCACAAGATGAACCAAACATCCCTATGGAATTCAATCCTATTCTAACTATGGAGCCCTCAAATGTGTGGAGTGAATTTCGAGATAATTTAGCTAATGAAATGGTCAATGCATTTAGAGCTCGTAGAGAAAATAGATAAGCCATTTGTGATGTATTTGAGACTTGTGTTATTAGTCCTTATGCTTTAGATATTTGACACTTTTATATTTTTAGTACTTAGACTTATGATTTAAAACTTTCACAGTATGTGTAATTGAATTTTATATGTTGCAATGTTATGATGAATTTGGCTCTTTTAGAGATAATTCAAATTTGTTTGAATGTGATTGAAAGTTGTTTCACGGTTTGAGTTTATGTGCTTGACATGATACCTTGTTTTAAATTTGTTTTTATGTGGTTGTTTTAGAATGGACAACCAAGAGCAGGACAATGCTTCAAAGGGAAACAAGCATCAATGGACTAGTTCTGAGGATGATATTCTTGTTGATTGTTTGGTTCAATTGAAGGTGGAGGCAAGTTTGTTGCTGACACAGGTTTTGATGGAGGCTATGTTGGCAAATTAGAGGAAATGATGCAAGAAAAACTTCCAGGGACTAAAATCAAAGCACATCCTAATATATGGTCTAGATTGAGGACATTGAAGCAACAATAGCAAATTGTCCACAACTTGATTTATGGCACCAATACTTCTGGTTTTGGCTGGGACTCGTTAAATAAGTGTGTCGTAGCTGAGGATGCGGTATGGGAACAACATGTGAAGGTATTTCATTCATTGTAAATATACAAATCCATTCATGTTGTTGTTATTTCATAATTTTTGTGCTTTCAGGTGAATAGTAAAGCAGGTAAATTCTGCAACAGGAAGTTGCCACACTTTGAAAAGATGACATTTATATGGGGTAAGGATCGTGCCACTGGAAATAGCGCCTTAAGACCTGCCCAAGCACAATAGGAGGTTGAACAAGAGGCAAAAGAAAATGAAGATGCGACTGAAAATGACCAAGCTGACCCAGTTATTGAACAATATATTGAGATAGATCAAAGTAAAGTGCAGTCAACATCTAGGAAGCGGCGTAGATCAAGTCGTGATGCTGTAGAAGTGTTGTCAGAAACAATGAAAGAATCTTCTAAAACTTTGGTCCAAGTCTCCGAGAATATGTGCAAATCTTTTGCAAAGGCTTGTCAAGATTCTTCTAATAAGCAAGTTGCTCAAGAACTGTATCCTGAACTGCTAAAAGTAGAGGGGTTGACACTTAATGAGATTGACATAGCTCATCTTAAAATTGCTGAGTCTCCAAACCTACTGAATGGATTCCCACTCATTCCCAACGAACACAAGGCTCGTTGGATTCGTCGTCTCATCAACTAGCTAGTTTAACTATATAACTTAAAACGTTGGTTTTTTTCATTGTTTGGATTCTATTTTGCAAGGATATGAACTTGATGGTTGCAAGTTGGGTCTTTTCATTATTTAGATTATACTTTTCAAGGGCATAAACTAGAAAGTTGCAAGTTGGTTTTTTTCATTAAGGGAACACCAAGTTTGATTTTTTGTTCAAGTATAATAACTTCATATATTAATATCTTTTTAGCCAATATTTTGTTTTATATCTAACTGATATGCGTTTATTGTAACACCCCGATTTTCGATTAAGGACTAATGATAATTATTGAGAATAATTATGTGTCTTATGGCAATAATAATTAATATGCCATAAGAGTTGGGAAATTGAAAGAATGGAATTATTGGCATAAGTTGGTAATTAATGGAAATTAATTACTAACTAAGAGAAAAATGAGAAGTGTGATCAAATGGCTAATGGATGGATTAGAGAGATTAATTGGTGTATATGTGTGTGGTATTAGAGATCAAGGGTTGAGATTCATTATTGATGGGTCGGAATCCTATACATTGTGTCTATGTGAGCTCATAGTGGAAGTGGATGAGATGGTGACATGTGGCATTGTGGAGGCCTTTGGATGAGGCACTAGAGGACAAAATAATTCATTCCTCTCTTTTCTCTCTCTCCCATGCGCATGAAGGGGCCAAGGGGGGCAGAAATTTCTGCTCCTCACCTTCATCATCTTCATCAAACATTTCTCTCTCTCTTCTCTCTCCATTTTCGCCATTTTTGGCCAAAGAAGAAGAAGGAAAAGCTTGCATTTAAGGTAAGATCTTGACTTCTAATGCCAAAATGCTCTTCATTAAAGTTGATCCTTGAGCTAAGAGCTTTCATCCTATGGTTGTAGTTTGTTCATTGGTTGTGGTTTGGGGCCACACGAAATTTTGGGAGGTGGTGAATCAAGAACTCCCTTTGAGAAAGTTGTTGAGGTGAGTGAAAGCTTCCTTCTCATATAAGATTTGTGGCCATTGGTTAGGCCTTAAATTTCTGGAATTTTAGCCCTAATTTCGTGATTTAGGGTCTTGTGGTGTTGGAATTGTTGTTGTCATGGAATTAGTGCCTTGTTAAGTGTTTTGAATGAATGGTATTGAATTGAAGCTTAAATGTGAAGTTTGGCACTTTTTGAGTTGGTTTTATGCTTTGGTCAAAACAGGGCATATAAATGGGTTGTGAATTTGGTCATTTTGAGGTTACCATTGTGTTCCTTGATTGATTTTGTGTGGGAATAAGCTTGGTTATTAATTTCGGAGTTGTTGAACACTTTGGTAGAAAATTGGAAATCTGTTTGGTTTAAGCACTGTTTTGCGCAGTAATTTTGTATGAGCGTTTTGAATGACCAAATGGTATTGGAAAATTCTGAAACTTTCCAGTCTTAAATTTCACATCCCAAGCTTCAAAATGGGCACATAATTTGTGCCATTTCGTTTTGTCTACTGTGAGTTATAGCTGTCCAAAGTTTGAGGTCGAAAATGGATTCTGTTTTGGGACAGTCTTGAGTTTTTGGTGATTCTGTATTTTTGTAGTGATTTCCAGTGAAGGGCTATATTTTTCCTTGAAATAGGACTCATATACCTTTCATTTGGCTTTGGAATCAATTCGTTTCGATTTTTCTAGATTTAGTTATGAATTTTGGAAGTTCGCCCAGAGTCAGAAAATTTCTGGGCCGCGGCCCAAGAGTGGCTGGACCGCGGCCCAAGACTTTCTGGCCTTATCTGGGCCGCGGCCCATGAGTGGTGGGCCGCAGCCCAAGGCCTTCTGACCATCTTTGGGCCGCGGCCCAAGGAATGGTGGGCCGGGGCCCACCCCTGTGTTCCAGTACTTTGTGATTTCGAAAAGTGACCTTCAACCTATTGTTTCCCAATCTTTTGGGGCTTTGATTATAGGCATTTGGGGCCTCTTAAGGGTCAATTATGATAGCCAAATCTAAGTATTATGAAAGTGAGAATTTGGAAAAGAGAATGACCATATGTTCTTGATTTGGTTATAGGATTGGGTAATTACCCTGATTATGATTCGATATCCGCTTGGATCGTGAGTAGCCGACGCTGGAGCATACGTGGAAAGAATAAATGTAGGGAACTTACCTCTCCTGCATGTATTGATAATTGTATTTGTGTATTGATGCATGTTATTGCTTTGCGTGATTATGTGAGACATGTATGAATGATTGTAGCTCTGTTTCTAGTTATGCTATGGCCATGAGTATGTTGTTGAAACATTGAGCATGCGGATATATATCATGATGTGAACATGAGTTATTGTGATGCAAGCATGTCATGCATTAAATACTTATCTTGCATGCATATTGGTATGTGTTTCCTACTGAGATTCCCCAGAATCTCACCCTCCCCTATCAACATTTTAGACAGGGAAGGAAGATTGAGGATGAAGCAAGCATCCAAGGACGAAGAGGACTCGTTTCTGGGTGAGAGCTTAGTAGTTGGTTATCAATGCGTAATTGGGATTATGTATTTGTTTATATGGATCAATACTGGAGTATGTATTCGAGTAGGTTGTGTAATCCCTATTGGTTGAATTGTATGGGCTAATGTGCCCTATGATTATTGAGCGAAGATATGATTCCGGGATTGCCGGAAATTTATATTGCGTACTCTGATATTTGTATAAATGTAATTTATCTTCGCATAGTAATTATATTCGGAGTGTAAATATGAGACCGTGTTTTTAATAATTGCGAAATGTAATTGTGAAAACCCCGTCTGGTTGATGGGTTTATAAATGATGTTTTGTCTTATTGGTCTCTATTTCACGTTAATTGCATAATCTGGATATTAATTACGACAGGGGGTTACATTTATTTTCCAAACTGTTAAAACAGTGTGCTTCTCAAAGTGTAAATATAAATACATTGAGAATTAGCAATTGTGGCTTTTTTTTTCTTTTTGTGATATAGTAACTGGGGAATTTACAAGTTGGAAACCTTGACAATTTTCATTCATATAATATATTCAACCCTTACAAAAAATCATCAAAAGACTTTCTATAAATAAATAAATAAATATATGAAAAGTGCTTGAATTAAAAATATCACGAGGGATGGCTTTTTTTGTGGGAGACCATTGAGATATATATAAAGCTAAGAGATCCAAAGAAAGCAATAATCTCTCAATTGGTTCAACATATTCATTCGCCTTATTGCTTTCTGTTGTTTAGTAACTTCTTCAAAGAAACCTTTACACTAGTCAATTGAATTGTTTTTCTCCTTTTTGATTCAATTATTGGGGTTATAAGCTATTGATTTATATATATATATATATATATATATATATATATATATATATATATATATATATATCTATATATATATATATATTTAATTCTGGGGAAATCTTCACTAGTTCTTCTATCATATGATCAAGTACCTTAAAAGTTCCAACCATAATATTTTAAGTTAACCTATCATGATAGGAGTATCATTTATCTTCACACTCAGAAGTTCTCTATCCACTAGTTCAGAAGAAATTTACTCCAGCAGTGTATTACTTGTGAGTATTTTATTATATCAAATATCATGTGTCTCTATAGTAAGATCAACGAGGATGGACTGAAGTGGTCCCCTCTTAATGGAATATCTGTTGTGGTCACGTTTACTGGTTGTTAATTGGCTCATTCTATATCAGTGAAAGTTTACATCATTAATGTACCATGTACCTTATAGGCAAAAAAAATCATGTACTGTGTAGCTAAATGCAATGCCTGAATGTTTCAACTACATTACCCCAAAGTTTCATTTTTTTTTCAACCGTAGATATCCCAACATATTAGAGCAAACAGTTGTCAAACCAAACTGATCATTTGTATTGCAACAAAAATAGTGTAGCTATACAAGAGGCTGGTGCCCACAATACTGACCATATACAAATGTTGTCTAATCTAAAATCTGAAACAAATTCAGCAATGAGTAGCACCAGCAAGTACAAAAGTTGATGTTAACATATACAAAGGAAGAATTGTGGACTCATCCCTGAACCGTACTTTTTTTTAACAAAAACCTTCACTTTGAGAACTTAAGTAAACCAATTCAGGAGAAAGGGAAGAATTAGCTCTGCTACAGAGCAAAGTCTCCCTGATGTGTTCAGCTAATGGCAAATTTTTCTCTCGCTCATGGGTTAAGAATCCCTGAAGCAGCATATAGTTAAGAAAAAAAGCAACACCAATTGTGCTTTCTTGCTCAGACCAACTCACACTGTGCACTCAAAATCTGGCGGATCCCCATCATTGACCATAGTTATATGAACCTTTTCAGCCACCAAACCCTTGCTTACTCCCTGCATAGTGGAAGAACAAGACTTTGATAAGGACGTCCCAGCTTTTGATATAAATAGAGCAAGAAGTCAAGGGTTAGGGAGGAATTAAACATTTTCGCACCTGTGGCTTAACTTCAACAATATGTTGACCCCTCTTAACAACAACCGGTTCGTTAGCAAGCACGCTTTCAAGGTGATTCAATAATTCTTTAGCTTGGTAGGAACCAAAATCAGGGTCTGCATCTTAATGAGCACTGTCTGGGTCATCTTCATCCTTCATGTATCAAAAAAGCCTCCTTGCTCGTACTCCGCCATGCTCGTCCGTTGCCGCTGCCCCCCCCCCACGGCGTCATCGTCCCCTCCGTCGTGTTTATCCCACCCGCTGTGCTCGTCTTCCTCCGCCTGTGTGAGAGAAATGGCTGATGTTGATAGGGTTGTTAAAGAAAAATCAGGGCAGAGGCTATGAATTAAGGGCGATTTGGTCTTTTCAATATATACTAATTTTAAAATATTATTATAAAAAAACTCATTGCACCCCATTCTAAAAAACTTATCAAACATTATCCCCATAATCCCCATTGCATTGCATCCCCATTACATTGCATTGCATTGCACTGCAGGTGGTAATGGGGTTGAACCAAACGGGCCCTATGGCTTTTGAGAACAACATAGACTACATGTTTTGGTTTTGTCTGCTTTGCTTTAATAGGCAGTTTTTAACTTTTTGTATAGCTTCATTAGATAGTTTTTGACTTTCTGCACAGCTTAAAGGACAAATGCTTTTAGGATAGTGCTTCCTTTGCTTCAATCCTCTACCTGGAACATATGTGGAAATCAATATTAAGCAAATCAATTCCCATCCTTCATTATACAACTTTTGGTCAAGTTCTAGCAAGTAATGTAAAATCACAATATCCTTTATTTATAAACTTTAAAGCAATATATGTCAAACTATATAATTTAGACTTCCCTTTGTGAACTCTGGGAGTCTATGGTAGTCCTGAAAGTTACCAATATGTTTAAACTAGTTTACTCTTTCTGATGTACAAATGGAGTCTTTGGTCACTGTGGAAAACTGAAGTAGCAAATATGGTTGTTATCACATAATAAAAATATGTCATCAACATAAGATGCACAATACTAGCCAAAAAAAAGATGCATAGTAAAAATCTAACACTCAAACCCTTCCTCTTCTTACAAGTAATCATTGATCTTAGGCCTAGCATTAATTACAAATACGCCATCAATGAAACCACCTGCCATCTTTTGCCACTCTTTTTTATTTTGGAAATAATAATGAATATATCATTCACCAAGCAACTAACGGATACAGAGGCAAAGATATTGCACTGAAATGAAAAATTAAAATAAGGAGAGCCTATAAGGATTGAATATTTCTGGTTTGAAAAGACACTACATCATGATAAAATTATGAAGAGATAACCAATTAGGAGGATCCTATGTGCTCTCAATAAAACAAAACTAATTCCAAACACCCCATGTAACCCCCTACCTTGATTAGCATAATTATAATTCGATATCCCATAATTAAATTGGATTAGAGACCGTCGGATAATTTAAAACTCACTTTGACTGGCTACCTTACCGTAGGGTTTTCACAAAATTTTCAAAAACATTTCCCCATCCTGGTCTCAATTTCGAATATAATTACCTGCGCAGATAATATACATTCATACATATCAGAGTGTATAACCAAATTCTCGGCAACCCCCGGGTTTCATCTATTTATAAAACTATAGGGTTTCAGTTCCCAATTAAGGGATTACACCGTCATGTGTTTAAAACTATTTACAACTCAAAAATATCATAGAGTAATCCCTATCCAAAATGAATAACCAACATGGCCCGAACTAAATGTCCCTATAGGGTTCTAACCGCTCTGGATCGTATGCCTCTCCTTGGAGCCACTTGCCCTGTCTAAAATGTTAGTCAAAGGAAAGAATGAGATTCAAAAGAATCCTAATAGTAACAATTCACTCATACAACATGTAATCACATAGTATGTAAGCAAATCATCAAGCAACATCATGGCATAATACACAACACACAGGCTGCATATGCACATAATCACATAGTCTAATTCCCCAGATTCCACCGCCCCAAAGGTACGATCCTCCCACCATCACCACCGATGGGCCGCAGGTAATAGACTCATAAATAGCCTTTCGGCTTTCACATAGTCTCATCCCCCGGATTCTACAGCCTCGAAGGTACGATCCTCCCACCGTCACCACCGATGGGCCGCAGGTAATGGACCCACAAACAATGATAAATCAAACATACAACATATCACATACAGTATAAGGGAAAGAGTCACTACCTTGTTCCTTCCTGACGTTCACTGGCACAATGGGCTCACGAGGACGACAGATGTCGAATCCTATAAACCAAATTAGGGACAATAGATCAATCTCTTTTCCAAGTTCTTAATTCCGTAATACTTTAAGTTGGTATTCATATTAACTCTTTAAGTGGTTATTAAATGCCTAGATATATGCCTAAAGGGTTGGGATATAACTACCCCCAAAGATACCTTTTTCAGAAAAAGAAACACTAATTCTGGGCTGCCTCACTCGAGAGACGAACGCCTCACTCGAGTGACGCCACAGTTATGCTCGAGTCCCAGCGAGTAAGACACAGGAAGTGTTTGTCCGAGAGCAAACCTCACAATATCCCTCACACTCACTCGAGCACCGGAAGCTGTACTTGAGTGATAACCTCAAATGCACTCAAGCACTAGAAAGTAAGGCACAGCGAGTGACTACCCAAGAGCAACCTTAATCTCCAAGGTCTTAAACTTACTCCCTCACTCGAGTGAAACCAAGATCACTCGAGTGATGACCTATATCACTCGCAGGAATAAAAGTGTTCTCGTGGGTTTTACCCTAGAATCCAAGCAAAACTGAAGGAAAACAGGGAAAATGTCTCGCCGCACTTGAGTGAGCCCTTCCCTCACTCGAGTGTTATGCATCAGAAGCCAAAATCACAGCAACTGATATACTTTTCTAGATTTACCAATTATGGTTCCAATGGTCCTAAAACTTGTATTCAAGCTCATTCTCACTCATTTTGACATAAGGAACCCCTTGATAACTACAAAACAACCCAATTCTTACCACAATAATACATTCTACTCTTTTAACCACATTGCACCCAATATCACCTAATAATCAAACTTTTCCTTTTCAAATCCAATCTACAAAAATTGACACCAAGACACAATTTGGCATCTATTCCATCATAAAACCCTAGCTAATTCATGCATTTCATAATTAGGCTAACATCAGGGCAAAAATCCAAAATTCTCAAAACTCAACCAATGATCAAAACAATTATACCAAAATACCATAAATACATACCTCTTCAACTTCCAATGATTAGCTTCTTGATTCTCTAGCTTTCAAGCTTGTGCAAACTTCAAAGCACCTTCTTTCAAAATTCTGAAACCATAGGTTTAATGCTCTCAACCTCTTAAACAACATTAATAGAGAACATTTGAGCATATGGAGATGTTTACTTACCTAAACTCAAGCTTTTCTCTTTCTCTTTCTTGCTCAAAGCTCAACGAAAATGGAGGTTAAATTAGAGAGAAGATGAAAGGATGATGATGCAGTTTTTTTCTCCCATTCCCATGCAACCAGCCGACTTTACAACTGAGAGGGAAGAGAAAAAATGAATTATGAAATGTTGACTTCATCCATGGTTCATAACTTGCCACATGTCATGATCTAGCTCTTCCCCTCATAATTCACATACACCCACATGTATAAGATCCCATATTTTGCTCATCAAATCACTACTACAAAAAAGTAAAGCTGTGGCGCTTATAATTGCATTAACTGTGGCGCTAGAGAAGTGCCACATATCTAGATGCCACTAAAAAAAGCTGTGGCGCTTCCAAGCGCCACAACATTTAAAAATTTTTTTTTTAAAAAAATACCCTCCTGTGGCGCTTGTTTGAAGAAGCGCCACAGGAGGGGGGCCTCCTGTGGCGCTTTCTCAAGCAAGCGCCACAGTAGGGGGACCCTATTGTGGCGCTTGCTCAAGCAAGCGCCACAGGAGGACCCCCTCCTGTGGCGCTTGCTTGAGCAAGCGCCACAATAGGGTCCCCTTTTTTTTTCTTCTTCTTCTTCTTCTTTTTTTTTCTGTGGCTTTTTTTTATGCTTCCTGATTGTGAACTTTTATATAAAATGAGTGAACACAGTACATCAACAACTAATTAAGTAAATTAAAAGATTACTAAAAAACGCAAGCTTGTCGGCAAAAAAATTTAAACAAAGCAAAAAGGCAAACGAAATAAGCTATGTTTTCATTCTTTCCTATTAAATTAGGAACAAAAAGGCAAACGTTATATCACAGTTTATCTTGACTAAAAAAAAATTTAAACAAAGCAAGCTAGAATGAAATAGTCTTCTTCTTACAAATCTATTAATTGACCAGCGCAGGGAGTGGGAGACCACGTTGGTGATGCTAGCTTGAGTGACGAGTGAGCATGTGGGTGTGTTTTTTAGTGTGAAGATGATAGCAAATGGAGGGAGGGGGCCGACGGATCCACTAAGAAGATGAGAAAGGGAAAGTAGTTTAATGGAGGAGAGAGTAGTTAAATAATTAAAGTGGAGTAGTAGTCAAAAAGAGAAGGAATGGGGGGCGGACACAGGACCACTACGCGGGAAATGAAATAATTAAGAGCTACACTATAAATTTGAATTTTTTTTTTTTAAAGTGAGCAATTGTGGCGCCTAAATAATTAGGCGCCACAATTGCTTCTTCTCAGCTGTGGCGCCTAAGCAATTAGGCGCCACAGCTGAGAAACATATTAATATGTGTGGCGCCTATTTATTTAGGCGCCACACATACCCACTTTCTTAAAAAAAAAAAAAAAATCAATGCTACAGCTGTGGCGCTTGGTAGGTTAGGCGCCACAGCTGCTTTCGTGACCCCAAGTGTGGCGCCTGCGTAGGCAGGCGCCACACTAGGCCTCCTCAATTGTAGCACTTAATTTATTAGGCGCCACAGCTGGTACCCAAAATTAAAAAAAAAATTATAGACGTTAAAAAAAAAAAAAGAGAAGCTGTGGCACTTGTTTAAAGAAGTGCCACAAAATGTGCGCCACCTTTTACCCTTTTTGTAGTAGTGAATCCTAACCATTGATCTCAATTACCAATAAGTCTCCTCTTCGGTAACTCACCAATCAGTCGGTAAATTTACCATTTTGCCCCTGATTATCCCAACATTTACTAAATCATCATCGAACATATTTCATACCACAATTTACATTACATACTTCAAAAGTGCTTAATTAATATTAATTACACCACTTTGAAGTTATTAATCCTTAATTACAATTCAGGATATTACACCCCAACTGGCAATGGACATCAAAACCTCAAGCCAATTGCATTGAATAAAATAATGGACCTAAAAATTTCAAGGTAAACTCATAAGCATTTAGAAAGGCATGGACACATAGCTTAGAAGCATGAATCAAAAACAAAGCAAAAAAAATATGGGACATTTGGAAATTAAACCTCCCAATCCATCACAAAAAAATGAATCTTAAAACTGAAGGTAGTATAATCGTATTACATGCTCTCGCTGAAGTTGGGAAAGTATGGATCACAAGTAGTAACCTCTCTCACACGCTCTTCTCTCGTAAAGGGAACATTTACGTTATTGGGAATTGTAGCTTTCAGAATACCATAGAGATAACCATTATTTTGATTTCTTTTTTGGTTCTTTGAAAAAAAAAAGCATAAAAGCAGCATTCTAAATTGAATATGAACAGAAAAATTGAAGATTAAATCCTTACCCATCAAAAGAGATATATGCAAATCTTCTAAGCATCATTGAACCAAATTCACCATACGTTGTCGCCTTCTACCTCCATATGTTGAAGTGCCGAGCTCTGCCTCCATGCACTCCAAGGACAAATGAGATTGAGTTCAAAGCAACTCTGCAAAATTGGGGGTAATATTAATGGTTTAATGGAAAAAGTAAATAAATGAATGGTCGAGATTAAAATCGAATGAATGGCCAAGATCACTCTTCTTAATGAAACGGTGCATAGCATGGATGAGCGCCCCCTACCTATTGTTGCGCCGAGCATGGAAACTGGATCCCCGCTTGCCTCTATTTAATCCCATGGTTGAGATAGGTAGACGAGAAAACGTGAGAGGAAACACAAGTAGAGAGAAGGTAAGAAAAATGTAGGTGATTACTTATAACTGAGGAAAAGAATCAATATAAGACTTTACTTTGAAAAAAGAAAATCTCCCCTATTCCACCTTGATGTAAGATTTAGATAAATAATTTATGGATGTTAAAAAAATTAGTTAACTTAAGTTATTACTAACAAATATATGATGATTTTTCTAAAATATCATTTTTTTAATTATGTGCAATTTAATTATACTTTAATAGAGGATTCAAGGTTACTAAACCTAGACCGGATATTGAACCGGTTGAGGTAGTATGTCAAGAATCAGTAGGTCATATCGGAATCAAACCTTAAGCCGAGGCTAGATTGATGAGGAATTGAAGATTTTAGAGTTGTTAATATAAAATTTAAAATAAAATAAAAAAATGAATTAAATTATGTTTTAAATATAAAATATTTAACCGGTCCAACTGGTCGGACCAGTTACGTGACTGATTCACCATTTTCCAACTCACATTGATTGGTTCAATCCAGTTTTAATAACTATGTGAGGATCCCTTACTATTTTCAATCAATAGAAATACTATAAGAAAAAATTATGAATTTAGTAGGTAAGGTAAATTGAAGTCTTTTAACTTGGATCAAAGTAAACCCCAAATGTAGAAATAAAGAAAAATTTGCACATGAATTGAATATTGAATAATAAATAATTTTATTCAAAATGTTGTATTATACTTATGCATGTATTAATTTAAACATGTAAGTTTAATAAGAAAATTTGCTCATCAACTGGCAAGAGAAAAAATGAAAATTGCTCATCAAAAGAAAACGATAAATCCAGTTCCGAAAGATATATTATCATTTACCGTTTTTAATGTTGATCTTATTTTTCCCATAAAACTATATTATTCACCAATATGAATATTAAATAAATATGATTTATTTAAAATCCATTCAAATAGTATATCCTTTTTTGTCTGCATTAAGATAATATATATTAAAATTATATAAGTGTATCTGTTCTTTTTTTAAAGATAACGAGTTTCAAACTTTTTATATTAATATAATTGGTTACTATTTATCATTATTAATAAATAATTTTATCTTTTTCCAACTAATTCTATTTTTAATCTTGAAATATTTCAAGGACCGCCTATTTGTAACTTATCCTTTCTTAAACCCTGCAGACTTAATTTTACTTGATGTAATAATTTAAGATAATATGTAATTCACCTGAAAATAAAATCATTTGACTTTTTTATGACTAAAAAATAAAATTTCTATATCAAGTCATAAAAAAAGTAGTTACTTTTTTTTTTAAAACTATCCAATCAATATCATATGCAGATAACATCAAGTTTAAATAAATAATATCATCTCCAAGATTTATTTAAAAATGAATCTAGTCCTCCAAGGAATGGAAAAGGACTTTTCTATATATATTAGCGAAGGCCCATGCTCTATTTAACACCTCTTTGTTAATGAAAGAGATCAACAATGTCTCAAATAAAAGAAATAATTAAATTTTGCGGTGTCACTTGTGCGGTGCTTCCTGAAGAGGATGAAATGTTAGAAGAGTCCATAAATCAAGAAAGGATGACCTCAAACAAGAAGAGAAAGAGATATGAGATCAAAAATCTGAAGGCTCTCAAGCTTCGCTGTAATGTGCGATGTGCTGGTTTGTTCGTCAAGATAAAAGAACTTTCAGGATGGAAGCAAGAAGATGTTGTGGGGATGAAAGTGAAACCATGAAATCTTTTATTTATTTTTCGTATAGTTTTATTTGCTATTTGATATTTATTTATGCGTTTTATGATGATGTGGCCCTATCGTACCAAAATTGCCAGCATTAAATTAAATTTTTTTTTTGATAAAAATGTGCAAGCTTGTACATCAACACGCACAATCTTATTATGAATTTTGATTATAAAGCAAAATGACTGGAATATTGTAACCAGTTAATGGAGACAGTTCAAGTACACCATTAAAGACAAAGAGTCAACGACAGGGGATCACTGAACTGTGGCCCCTATGGTATGTAATCATTGATAAAAACATAAAATAAAAAACAACACCATTTTTTTTATATAAAATATCAAAATATTACTCATTTTCTGTAAAATCTAATGATAAAAAAACAAAAAAAAACAAAAATTGAGAATGGATAGTTTTTTGTTCCACATTATAGAGGGACAGCAAAGATCCCCTCCCTGAGAGGACACGTATGAAGTGGGATCTAGCTTCATGTGAAACCAATAAATATTATTATCAAATTTGAATTGCATATAAACACGAGTGTGCGTGCTCTAGTCTAAGTGTCTATTTAAATTGGTAATAGAAACTATTTTTATAACATGATTAACGGTATACAAGATAATTTTGTGAGAAGAATTTTATCTCGACTTATATGAAAATATTTTTCTAACACTAAATCAAACAGGCCCTAAAATGTAGGCCATCTAACCTTGATATTGTTAATCTCACTAAAGTTTTGTTGTGCCAATCACTTCTATTTAAAAAAAAACAAGTAATACATCATCATAATTTATATTTTATCAATATAAAAATTTTAATGTCGGTAATTTTTATTAATGAAAATGATGTTGTTAGGATTAAAATACTAAAAAGCTTTTATAAAATTAATAAATCTGAATAAAATTTTGCATAAAGTTAATTGATAAAAAAAATACACTTTTACCTATCAATATATCTTTAACAAAATTAATTGATTTAGGGTCTGTTGGAATTAATGGTGAAAGCTGTTTTTTCGAAGTGATTTATGATATACGAGATAAATATGTAAGAAAAATTTTATCTTAATCATGTGAAAGTGACTTTTAAATACTAACTCAAATAGGCCCTTATATCTTGTGAAACAACAATTTTGGATATTTATATAAATCAGGAACTTAAGCCGTATAACCTCTCCTCAAGAACAAGTACTAGCCCCACTAACTGATTGGGATCACTCCCTCTAATTAAAAAAAATATTATCATTCCACTTTTTTTTTTGTCGTACCAAACATTTTCTTTTTCATTCCTTTTCCATTCATAATTTTTCTAGCAGCCAATTAGAGCCTAAAGGCATGGAACACGATGTTATTACTTTACCTTTACCAAGTGGTTTTATAAGACATTACTGGGTGTTTCGTCCATATTCTCCCCTCCTTACTTCCTTTCTGTCTTTTTTTTAAAAAAAAAAGAAATTGCTCCTTCTTTTACTATCGATGAAATTATCCTTGGTCCATACCATTTTAATATGTTTTAAATTTTGTCACAAATTTAAAAAATCTTGTGCAGTAATTTTTTAAGAAAATGGTTAGAATTATCATCCAATAATTATGTATAATAGATTAAGATCCCTTAAAACTTAATAATTTAAGCATCTTAAAGTTTGCATGGCACATTTTATACGTTATTGTCATTAGATTTAAATTTTCAAATTGTGAATTCGTGACGTTCAATTATTTTGATATTATATCCGCACAGAAAAAAAGTAAAATACATTACCTACCTTTTATTTAATCTAAATTACTCCATTCTGTATTTAATATAAAATCTATTTATCTAATTTGATTAGATTAAGAAAAATTAATATCAGGGCATTGTGAAAGTCAGGTTCAAAGATTCTGATCATAGATTTTTGGAATAATTTACATCCGTCCTAACTTAAATTATAACATTTATAGTAAGATCAACCTTGTAGTTCAATTCCTTTATTAGAGTGAGTGTATATTCTAATATACATATTTAAAATTATTTATTATATTCTAGGGATGGCCGGAGTCTTATGATTTCTTCATTATTAAAGCTTGTTAGAAGTGTAGACCTCAGTTTGAATTTTGAAATTTGGAAGGTTTTAATTAAGATTTTTTCTTGATTAATTTTGATCCTATTATAAATTTGATTAAATAAATTATCAAAAAATATATTTTTAATTAAAAAGATATTTTTAGAATCTTTCTGGACTAGTATGTATCTTTTAATAGTATTATCCGTTAACTATTTGGATTAAATCTGGCAGGAAAAAAAACCATTTGGATTTTTTTGGACCTGATAAAAAAACATTTGGATTAAAATGTATGTTTTACTAAAAATATTTGTAATGTATCAGGAAATATATATATATACATATATTTGTAATGTAATTTGTAAATTGTAAAGCGGGTTCGGATCGGATCATTAACATACCCGGGAAAAGTGGTACTGCATTTTTCTCTCCTTAAAAGCGTACCTCGCCGGCATCGCTCTGCACTTTCACTTTCAGATCTCCTCTTCGACTTGGATTCGGCGACAGTGTCTCCACCTCGGCAGTACAAGGTGAATTTCAGAATTTGATTTATTGTTGGCCCTTTTAGATTCACACTTATTCGCTCTTGAACATCACAAACTGCCTTCTTTATATCCTTATTTTGTTTCTCGCCGAGGTTAATTGACTTTTCTCTTTCGTGTGTTGATACACTCTGTAACTGTTTTTACCGTATCAATCCCAGTTTTAAATCTTTTGGTTTTAGTCATTTCGTTGCTTTTGAATTGTTGATTTTTGGATTCATTAGTTTGCGTGAGAAATCGTTAGTCTATGCTTAAGTTTCGAAGAGGAATTTGCAACACCAAATGTTTTCTGTGGTTCTGTCCCAAAGAATAAAAGTGATTCTTTAATAAGTTTGGTGGAGCGGAAAAAACTTTGGAGTTTCGATTTCTGATAATCGTTGTTGCTTTCCCAGTTATCCAGTTGACATCGAAAAATGAAAATTTTTGGCCCCATAGGCTAGTTGGGGCGTTATGAGTTCCACTCCATTACTCTTGATTTTATTTTCCTTATTTGTAATTTCATCAAGATATTCAAAGGTGAAAGCGGCCATAGGCGCTGAATTTTAAAAATGCCTTAAGCGAGAGATGTTAGAAAGGCAAGTATCCGAGCGAAGGCTAGCAGGCTTTAGTCAACCTATGATAACCAGTTTATCTGTTTGGCCGATCAAATGTGCTATAGTGCAGCTGAGGTCCCTAGTGGCTTTGATTTTTGTGTTTGGTTACTAACCCTTCAAAGCTTGTGGCATAAATAATCATTTAAAATATGAATAATTGTTTCATCTTATTCTCTTAAATCTCTAAGGCTAGGTTGAGGTTCTAGTGCTTCTAGTTTATCTTATTACTCCTATTATAAGCAAAGAACACCTAAGGCATATCCTTGGAACAAGTACGACAGATAAAGTATGGCACTCAAGTTACCACTCCTGATTAAAGGCAGTGCTTCTCATGGTGTAGAGGTCTTAACCATGACTGTTGAATCGCCTTCATGCCAAAGTTGCTAAGGGGAGTGCCTGTCACATCAATGTTCATAATAATTACTAAAGTTGGATTTTTATCAGACTCAAACTTGAGAGAAAGAAAATAGACATAAGAAGTGTTATAAACTATACTGAGGCATGAGTACTTCCAAAAAGGGGTTTTGTCTGTGCTAAACACATTTATGGTGCGGCACAACGCCCCAAAATGCGTGAGGACTCTGGTTATCCATTATGCGTCGAAGTCCACATTTCTTTTGGTTTTAGTCTCTGCTCGTCATTACCAATATTTATTGGGAAGAAAGTCTTTGGTTTCCGTAATTGCTTCTGTCAGTCTTTGTACTCCTTCTGGTCCTATTTATAGCATGCTTTTAACATAATCACATATATTGAGGAAGTTGGTTAAAATTAGTTGATGGTCTTGATTTTTCAAAAAAGTTGCCAGAGTATTTCAAAATTACTTTCAAAGGTATTAAATGGTGTGTGGGGTTCTCTTTTTCTGCACATAAATTCAAAAATTCTATTTCCAGTAAAGGGTATATTTGGAAGGATACTTTTAATCAAATATTCTGTAAAGGGGATATATCAAGGGCCATGAAAGGCATGCCTTATTATTAGGACAGGAGGGAGTGTCATTTTTCTTGGCCAAAAGGGGGGGTTTTCTAATCTTGGGTTTGGGTATCTTATTGCATACTGAACATGATGCTTATGGCTGTTGCATTGAAAATAAAGTAATTTAATTTTTTCTTTTAGATGTCTAAGCTCATTACTTCATGAATTATCTTAGCATGAATGAAATATGTATCAGTAGATAATGTTGCTAAAGGCTATAAGGTGACCTAGTTTCACGTTGTTTATATGCAATGATTTAGATGATCTTAATGGAGATACATTGCAACTTGAAGGGGAATTTCTTTAAACTTCCTTAAGCATGACGACTTCTTGTTCTTAGAATTGTATGCTTGACAATAGGGAGTATTGAGATGGAAAAGAGGCAATATAACTAGGTCACTATGTTTCTGGTACTGTCTATTAAGCCCATCGAAGTGATTAAAGATTACTAAAATGCATTGTGACGTTTGAATGACTTGTTCATATCAATATTCTTCATTATTTTAAGTTTAACCAATTGATCAATGATGCGCTCAATTCTGAGGAGTACAAGGTCACGCTCAAGAAAGTCAAGTAAATCATGAAAGCAAAGCAAGTGAGAAGTGATTGAGTCCGTTTAAAGAAATTTCTTTCTGATAAATTTTCCTCTACTTCCAAAAGTTGTGTGTTCCCCCAGTTTATTTTTCCTTTTGAGTTTTTCCCCTTTTAAATTGATTTTGGGTTTTTTAGGTCAAAAAATATGGCAGAGGCAAAACCAGGATTGAGGAAGCCAGTCTTCACCAAGGTTGACCAACTTCGCCCAGGCACAAGCGGGCACACTCTAACTGTGAAGGTGGTCAGCACTAAGATGGTGCTACAGAAAGGTCGTCCTGATGGCCCCCAACCTCGTCAAATGCGAATTGCTGAATGTTTGGTGGGTGACGAGACTGGAATGGTCATATTTACTGCAAGAAATGACCAAGGTATATATATATCATTGAAATGATTTTATCCTGCCTATTTTAGTCTTCCTTACTTTGGCATGTTATTGCTATGCTGCTTATTTATATATGGGACTTTATCTGGAGGAAGAAAGGAGTCTTTATTTTTGGACTGATGACTTATATTTCTTGCTAGAAGTATTTTTGTAGGCATAGTTTGCACATTTTGATGTTTATTCCTTGTGGTATTTGTCCTTTCCAGCCATTCTTTTGGACTATTTTTCCTTCAGTTGATATAGGTACTCCAATTCTTCCCGTGATCTGTATTTCTGTAAGGGCAAACTATTGTATGTAAATTGCATGACCTGAATCATAAATTGTGTGATTTCAACAACACTAGTGATGAGTGGATTTAACCATGTTTGTTTACATCTACACCTTATGATCAAATTATTCTACAATTCCAATTAACCACATGCCCCCAATCTTTTGAAAATTTGAAGTCCTTTTAGAATTTAAACAGGATCTCATTATTAGTATAAATCATAAGATCTTGGACTTTATAATTGTACTAAACCTGTTATACTTGTCATTTTGGGCTTTCTTGCGGCTTCTATCATCTTTGGTCATTTAGGATCCAAAGAAAATTGAAATTGGTCAAACCCTTGGCTAGTGAAGTTAATGGCATCTTAAGGCATTCCTAATGCACCAAGCCAGTGAGTCTGGTGCCAGTAGGGATCCTTGCCTCTCTATGACTCAGCCAAGGCACCTTCTGCTAGATGCTTCTCCCCGCACCTTTTTGAGGCAAGAAAGTTGCTTGCTGTCGAAAATTGAATGAAATCCCCGCCCCCAAAAAAAGTTAATTCTTCTTTTGTTTTTCCCACTTATGCATGTCTGAATGAGTCAATAATGGATTTGACTCTCAATTTTATCTCCATTTTCTGTTTGTTCTATATTTTTTGTTTCAATGATTATGAAAAATGATTATGTTTTAGGGTTTCACTGGTTGGGGGAGGAAATCAAAAAGAAAGGGGGTTACTTGGTTAATTAATTATTTTTTATAATAGTCAATTCGTGATATTAATGAAGTCCTAACAAGAAATCTTAGACTCCAACAGATGCTTTGCATTTTTGGGTAATAATCCATTACTCCCTCCTATCCTTTTTATAAGAGCTCAAAATTTGAATTACCTTGGTTGTTTTTATACGAGACTGACAAGAGTTGTCTTAACATTTAACATTTAACATTTAATGAGTTTTTTTTTCATTTGTACCTCTTATTAATTCTATGTATTGCATTAATTAAAGGGTTGGTGATACTTATGTTTACTCTATTTCTCTGTCTCACTTACCGCCTTATAAATAAGGGCATACTTGGAAAAAAAAGTTTATTTCAAGACATACATGTTATTTTTAATTAATTTTAACCACTTTCTTAAATCACGTAACTCGGTTATCGGGCTCTTATAAATGGGACTAGAGGGAGTATTTTACATTTACTTCTCTGGTTACTTGGTTGGCATGTAAAATTTGATTTTCATTTATCTCTTATTTTTCTCCAAATAAAATGAGCAGCAAACCAGTGTTTTAAGATCAAACTGCCTGGTTGGTTTGGTCTGTGCTTGGAGATGTCAGCATTCTGGATTGGACCACGAAATTGTCTGGGGTGCTCAACGGCCCAAACTCATGTGGATGAAAAAGTTGGTTAGAGATAATAAAGATGTTAGAAGTGTAACCTTTTGTTACCAAAAATACCCTCATTTAAGTGGAAGAGAGTGTGTGTGTGGTGGAGAGAGAATGTGTGGGAATTAAATATAATGATATTGGTAATATGAGTAATTAAATGATTTTAAAATGGAAAATCAACAAAAAAAGTTTTGAGACAGCGTCTAAATGTTTCTTTTAAATAGGAACAAGCCACAAGTGGTAGTCCTTTCATGTAAAAAAGAACGGAGGGAGTATTAAACTGGCACCAGTTTGCAATAAAGCAATGACGATTCAGGTCTCATTTCGGACATAGATTTAGGATCTGGTGCCTTTTGAACACATCTAAGTAACCCATATTGTTTAAAGTTGTTTCTTTCCTCTTCATCACGGAATTTCAACTGCAAGAGTGAGGAAGTGGGTTCATTTCCCCCCTTCTACCCCTTGTTGTTTTTTTTTTTGGGGGGGGGGGGGGTGGCGGCCCAAACGGGCCTAGGCAGGCATGAACAATGAATGAGGAGATTTTTTAAAATGTTGACACTATCCAAGCCAGCCCAATTTTTACACCCTTAAACATAATGCTATTATGATGACTGCTGATGTCCTTATTTATTATTAAATTATGTGTGACGATCAATAGTAGTTTATATAATTAGGATTTTAGTAATATTTTCACATGATCATGTTTTAAATTTAAAAATTGTTTGATTCTACAAAGTTGTGTACTCATTCTTAAAATGTTGATTTGCAAATTGTAAATCCTCTTGATAAATAGCTTGCTCTAATGTTGCTATTGTTCAGTGGATACGATGAAAGAAGGTTCAACTGTCACCCTGCGCAATGCTAAAATTGACATGTACAAAGGATCCATGAGGCTTGCTGTGGACAAGTGGGGTCGTGTAGAAGTTGCAGAGCCTGCAAGCTTCACTGTTAAGGAGGATAACAACTTGTCGCTGATCGAATACGAACTGGTGAATGTCGTTGTGGACTGAATTTGTGATTTCTACTGTCTTCTAATGAGAATAAAACAAAGCGAGCAGGGTAATCTACTTCTATCTATGGACATCTGTTCATGCTCATGGGAAATTCACTTTAGGAAAAGAGATTTGGGAAACTGGTTGTACCAAGATGCTTCATACTGCTGCTGCGTCAACGGATCCTTTTGCTTGAACCACTGAAACAGGTTACAGTATTTAGTGGGACAAAATAAGGGACTGCCTTCCAGATCTTGTCCTTTTGTTTTACTGTCTATTTATTTTTGAATTGTGTATTTTTAATTTCATCTACCTTAGATCATATTTTTCAGAATATAATATGTATGGAAGGTCAGTGTCTATACTTAATGTGATCCTATCTTCTGACTTGATATTTTTCCATTACCTGCTGCCTGCCATATCACTTTTCTTCTACCTCAGTGCAAATGGAAGTGCCTCTAAGTGCACGCATCGGAACAGGTATAGTGGCGCTTGCCTAAATCTTCCCCACCATTTTGTTAAAAGTTTAGTTTCTTTGCTTGCTTTTTGTGTGGGTCTTCATATTGATATGGGTTATGGATGATTTTGCAACGGCATCTTCATTTGGAACTAGTAGATGAATGCTTACACTCCTATTTAATTCAATTTATTTGGATGGAATGAAATGTGACCACTTGTCAAAAGCAGCTGAATAGAACTTTTGGAACAAGTTACAAAATTCTAGTGAACTTTACTGAACATGGAATTAGGTTTTTTTTAAGGTTAATATAACTTTTAGTCCCTGATCCCTCAAGTTAGTCCGTTTATAACTATTAGTCCCCTCAAGTTTGAAAAGGACTTAGTCCTGCATTTGACGGTGTTAACTTGTCTGACGCGGTGCTAACAATGTTAAAATAGCTTAAGAATTTATAACTTTTGGTTCCTGAAGTTTGACCTAATTTTAGTTTTGATCTCTTAAGTTTAAAATCGTTGGTTTTTGTCTTCCAAAATTAGTTCGTTTATAACCGTTGGTTCCTCTGAAAAAGACTTGGTCTTGCCTTTGAAGGCGTTAATTCATGGCTCTAATCCTGTTAAAATAACTTGTGTCATGCCTATTAGAATAGTTGATATGACAATTATACTATAATATAAATATATAATATATATTGTGCTGAAAAAAAAAGTAAAAAGAGCATCAAAATGAAACGCACTAGTCAGAACTTTTAAAACACTTCTTCCAAGTTTGAACATGCCATTTGCTTCAACAAATTAAACTACCTTGCCATTTCAAACTTGAGAGACCAACAGTTATAAATTGACTAAACTTGAGGAACCAAAACCAAAATTGGGTCAAATTTAGAGACCAAAAGTTGTATTAACCCTAAGCTATTTTAATAGTATTAGCGCTATGTCAAACGAATTAATGCAGTCAAAAAAAAGAACTAAGTCCTTTTTAAACTTGAGGGATATCGGTTATAAATGGACTAAATTTGAGAAACCAAAATCAAAATTGAGTCAAGTCCGGGAACCAGAAGTTATACAAACCCTTTTTTTAATAATTCTTGATAAAAAGATGGAAACAGTACAACACAAGAACAATCGTTAAACAAGCTAGGGATTTTGGTTTCCAAATGGGTATATTCTAGTTGTCACAAGAACAACAGATTGAAACAACCATTTGGTGAGGGCGTAGTACAGATCAAAGCTTTAATCAGATAAATTATGGTACTCAGAAGATTGGTTTATCAATATATCTTGTGCCACTCGACTTGATTCACGAACTAGTGTGCTAGAAATGCCTTGTGTCAAACATGTGCATGTAGTGTATGACATACAGGTTGTTACCCACTGTTGAATTAATGATTTCATCAGGAGACATTTCTCTCAGTGTAACTCAATGTAAGCCACTGATTTACACAACAGCATGAGGGCTTTGGACCCTCTTGTTTTCTTTCCTTTATTGATATGTTAGGTAACAATGCTTCACTCAACCTGCTAGCCGCTATATATGAAATTAGAACTAACATTGAGAATCTCTCAAGTTAATGAGGTTAAACGCAGAATATTAGTACTAGATGTTTAACTTTCTTAATATATGTATGTTTATTTGAGTAATGCAAAGTAGCAACTTCAACTTGAGAGATTGAACTGGTTCTGGTGTCAGCATGCAAAGCAGTTAGTTATCTTAGATAAGTTTTGTTTCATAACTAAACTGCAATTAATGAGTTTTCTATTATTGGATCTGTTTAGCTTTAACCTAATTGACTTGAATTTTTGTTGACATTAACAATAATTGCATGTTATTTAAGCACTGCATGAATAATGGAAATAAAACCCAGTTGATCTCACAAACATAGTTTCTTAATAATTTCTCAGCAAGTACAAGAGAAATAAGTGGGTCTAGCTGGCAGAAGCAGGTAGATAAGTCAGTCAAAGGCTATAATTATAATAATAAGAATAATAGTATTTGAACAGTGTTTAAGGTTCTTAATACACCCATTTGATGACAAAGACAAAATCCCAAAGAGCAAAAACTGGCTTATCCATCTGCAGATGCATACCATACCTGCTTAGTTATGTACACACACACACACACACACACAACATGAGTGGATTTATGGTGGGCGAGTTAGGTATAATAGGCTAGGACTTAGAATGGCCTTACTCATCATGAGTTCAATCTTTTCAAAGTGGTATGCCTGAAAACGTCAAAGTACAGCTGTGTATATTTAATTCTCTTTGGATCTCAATTTGTGGGATTTTTGTGCATTATGCACCATGTTTTTTTTTTTTTTTTAATTCAAGAAGCAGACAATAAAGGGCTTGAGTTATTAGTATGATCGAATTTACAACCTCATTAATAAGGAGCTCTCATGCCACTATGTTGTAAGGCCATTGACATCATTAGTTCAATCTGAAGCTATACATTATCATGGCCAGACCTATTCAATTTTTTTTTAAATACAAGGCTACAGTTTAAATCATACCTATGAAAGTAGGGTTGTATCAAATTTAACAGTAACAAGTCTTTACAGCTCGTAGGTGAGTCGTTAAGAATTCTAACATTTGAATAATTTCAGTTGGCTTATCTGGCGAGCCAATCAAGTGAGATGGAGCAATCTGTCATTATGAGTTTTTTGGTTTGAGAATGGCTAAATTCTTCAAAGAATTTCAAGATATTTGGTAAATAAAAGCCTATCTTCCAGTTGCCATGCTCATATTCTATAATCATTAATTCCCATTAACAAAATCAAAAGGACCACTCATAAGGACACACCCATTAGATAACCGAAAATGAGACTCCATGCTTGATGCTTTCAAAAGACACTATCATTATGCATCAACCCAAAAAAATCAAAACACAAAAAAGATAAATAGTATTATTTATTGATTTATTAATTTATTGTATAAATTATGACGAGTGATCCACGTCATGAGAGCGTTTGAGTTCAAATTGATAATGTCGGCGAGAAGGTGCAAGCTTCTTACATAATTATTATAGACACAAGAAATTTCAGAGAAGAAAATAATACACACACACACATATTATAATAATAAAGTTCAACTAAGATGTTTGAATTCCTTAACTAGGTGTTTGACTTGTTTTGAATTTTGTGTTACTTTTGGAATCATTTTCTGGTTGGTAGTTAGTATATGTACGTATTGACCAATGATTATTAAATAAAATACTTTTATTTTAAAATCCATTGGGTTACACTTGGATATTAATTTATGTATCCGTTTCTATTAAGTTAAGGAAAAGAAAAATGAACAACAGAGTTTGAGATTATGATACAAGAGTCCGAACCTTTTTGTTTTTCCACCCTCACAAGTAATCATCTCATTATTAAAGAAAGATAAAAAAAATTCAATTTTAACAAACATTTTACTAGGGTTAGTATAAGTCTTCCAAGTCACAACTTTAGGGGGGGGAAACTTGCACATGTAGATAGTAATTACCCGAATATCCCTTAAATTATAAACCGATATAATTAAACATTATATTGTAGAAATCTAAAAGAGAAGTGGATCTAAGCACGATGATTGAAACTTATAATTATTGAGATTTTATTGGGCGTAATAAGGACATTGTGTGTGTGTGTGTGTGTGTAAACTTTGCAGCAAATATTCTTAAGAAGGAGAGGAGAAAAGGAATACTGAACTCATGCTTTTGCTTGTTCTGCTTGTCCTATCATATTTGTTCCACCTAACCCAAATGGCACCTTTAACTACAATTTTTAATATAAGATGTAACTACCTATATTTATTTAACATGTCAGTATTTAATTTTCCCGATAACATTAGTGTTTATAATTAAAAAATTGCCATAAGCTTCTATTACAATAGAACAACAACAACAACAAGTCATGTGAATTTCGCGTGAGACAGTTGTTCAGGTAATATTAATACTATTGTAAATAAATTCTAGTATATTTATTCTAGTATGATTGGAGGGACAAGCTAGTGTACGTGTTATGACTTGTATAAATATCAAAAGGTTGATTAAAACCAAAAATTTATTATTGTTTCCCTTTTTGTCCTCCTTTCATCATTTCCCAAATTTCATCATCAGGCTCCTATTGGTGGAATCAGATTCTTTCACTTTATACAATGGATAGGTATGCGAATATATTTGCCAAAATTGTGAAAATATCTATTATTGACAATTTATTTATCAAATGGGACCTTCGTGTGCATATTATCTTCCCTGATATGCAGATGATCTTCTCTGTGAGCAAAATTCTTCCCTATACGTGTGCAAAAATCTTCCCCCGTATGCACAAAATCTTCCCTCCGTATGCAGATATCTATCTTCCCAGGTCTCATTTAACAATTAAGTTACCAATGTGGTCTTTTTCACAATTCTCCCATACTTAATATATTTCCCTCTCATCATCAATCAGAATCATATATATGTATATATATGTTGGCTTAAAAAAAGTCATACATGTGTGTGTGGGTGTAAATATTTGTCGGTGGTACTATTTATTTGTAAGACTTATATGAACAAATATTAGTATTTGAATAACAAATTTTTGTGATCTTGCTCTTTATCAACTTGAGCATTTTGGTGAAATAATTCTCCATAAAATATGTGTAAAACAATTTCAAAACACTACCTACCCCCAATAATATATATCTGAATCTAATTCAGATGATTACATAAATTGAAATAAGAAAACTTTAGAATACCAAATGAAGATTAATCATCAAATCATTATTTAATGAAAAGTATTGGTTCGTAATTAGGATAATTTTTTTGGGTATAATGTCATTAGGCTAATTTAATTCTTAAATATTATAATTCAAATTGTCAAAATTATGAGTTTAAGTAAACACGTGATAAAGATGTGTGTTTACCTTAATCAATAAATAGTTAAAAATGAAAAAAAAAATGTTTTAGACATATTACTGAATTTTTTTTAATGAAAAGAAATTATATTATAAAGTAAAAGATGAAATGTTTGAAAAACTAGATCAAGAGTTTCACTGAGAAGCCCTGGAAATAAAGAAATATAATAAGAAAGTAGTAGATTATTGAAACTAAATCTATCAACATTCATAATTTATTGGCCTCAACATATATATTTCTATGAAATTCGATGGTTATATTTATATTAGCTTCTGCCTTTTGGTTTTTACTTTTTGGTCGAAGGGTCCTCCTACACATTTTGCAAACCGAATTCTAGTACTAATAGATGTTTGACTTGCTCAACTTGGTAAAAAAGGTAAATGTAGAAAGTAAACTAGTGAATTTAACCGAATTTATAATTAGTATGAGTTTAAGAATTAGTTGACATAAATTTATAAGCTAAAAATATAAAAGTGGCAAACTCAAAGAGTCAATTCACAAGTTTCACATCTGTGGTTATAATTGTTGAGAAGACACATTGAAAATGATGTATTATGATGTATCAGTATAAGAATAATTACTTGTCAAGTAATTAAGTTCATAATGACAAAGTGATAACTTTAATGTTAAAGTCTTTACAAATACGTATGATTGCTAAAGAAGCCCCTTTATTTTGGAATAATTAACTTTATATAATTTCTCTTCAGTTTAACATCCTTTTTCTCAGCACAATAAGTTTCATAATTGCATTTGGTGGACTCTTTGAAAATCATCATTTCATTACTATTGAATCCTGCTTGCAGCCCTAGTCTCTCATCACTTTAGACTTTTTTTCTTTTTATTATTTCGACCCCTACTTGTACAAGTTGCACACAATTAATTATTAATTAACATTATAAAATCCTCTTAATTTTGTGATCTCCCTCTCTCTCTATATATATATATATATATATGTATATACTGAACAGTCCTCAATTCTCGATCTTTGTTTAAATTAAATTTTTAGATGCATTATTTTATTCTCTTAATGCTGCACTGGGAATATCATTTAATGGGGTAAATTTCAAAAGGAACTCAATACTTTAATTTAATGAAAGAAATAATATCCTCTAAAGTCTAAATTAGAGGCATCTTTCTTTAACAATGTGTTCCTTTTTTGGCCAGTAACAATGTGTTCTTAATTAGTCGTAATTCATACTTATCTAGTGAAAATATTAAATAAATTATGATGCGGCCAAATATTCTGTTCTTTTATATATATATATATATATATATATATACATATATATATATATATATCCTTATTTGGGAATAATCAACTTTATAGATTGCATATGTTCTATCCGGGTCTAATCCTTATTTTAACATTGAGATTTCATAATAACAAATGGCCAACACTTTGGGAAACACAATTACTGGTAAATCTATCTCTGCTTTTTTTTGGATCATCAACTTTGGTACTTTCCTTTATATTTTGTCCTTTCCATTGTCTATTAAACTAATCTCAGCTCATTAAAATAAAATTAAGGAAAGAATGATAACACTTCCAAAATTTTACTAAATAATATTTGGTATGGATAGTTGTCGATATAACACTGTAATAATATTGTGCGATTCGTATAGCCAAGAGAGGACTTGTTGTAATATTCGGTTTGGAGGAATATAACATGGTTATAAAATAGATGTATGGATTAAAAACTTATTGGGTATTCTTCATTAATATTGTGATTCTATTTGATCGAATTAGTCAAATTTCAATGCCACTTTCAAATGCTCCAACAATATATATTTTATTGCGTGGTCCATGATGTAAATCAATTTCTTTTGGGGAACATCATTAATTAATTACTACTAAATTATCATGTCCTTTTTCTTTGGGTTATCAACTTTGATAGCACATATAGCTGGGAATACGGACCAGCCCGCGGGTTACGGATTGTCCCGCACCAACCCGCGGCCCTCGCGGTGCGGGCCTGTGCGGCCCACATTTTTGCAGGTTGGGATTTTCCCAGCCCTAACCCGTCAAAACCCGCGGGCTCACGGGTTAAGCCCATATTACCGACTCTAGTAGCACGTCCGAAATTTTATTAAATATAGTATCCGTGCGGTAAAAGAAAACTAAGATTATAAAATAGATACAAAGAGAAGAGACAAAAAAAAGCAAGCTAAGGAAAAAGATAATAAAAATCTAACCAACAAAATAAAAAGGGAAAACATATAAAATAAATCCAAAGATAAATAAAATAAAAAACCATTAAAATATGAGACCCAAAACAATTAGACCAATTAATTAATCCCAATTCACACCCTCCAGTCATAGATGTATATGAGTTAATTGATGGGTTTATTTTGATCATAAACTTAACACTTCATTGAGTTCATTCCACTGTTGTATCTCAAATCTATAAATTTTTTTCTCAAGTTATCCCTGCTAATTACATATATTAATGGGATTTTCTTTAACAAGATTATCATTAAATGAGTTATTTTAAGAAAACTAACACGTATTTATTATGAATAACTAACTTAACTAATTTTATTAATATCTATAAATTAGTTGTGTGGCTCTAAGTTTAGGACCTGAGAGAGCAATATATATCTATAGACTCAAAACAAAAGAACATTCTGATATGTGGTTCATATGTACCAAATTTAATCTTTCATTTTAAACAATGGCGTGAAGGAAGCAGCACATGAAACGTCACTCAGTACAATATTAATCACTGAACTTCCCAACATTAAGAGGTGTGACTTGTCAAACATCGTCACGCTTCAAAAATTTGACGATTCGCTAGTTTTTTCTTTCTTTCTTTTGCTTTTTCCTTTTTGTTTTTGCTTTTTCTGATGTCTGCAACTTACTCTTCTTTATCATCTGCGAATAAACTGAAGCTTCTCAGTGCGAGATAACTGTAAGTCAGATAAAGAGGCACATATAGAACATGAAAAGAAAAAGGTGATGAGAGAATATAATCTAACAGCTTTTTTTTTTTCTGATAATATAATCTAACGGCTATTATATTTGGAATTCTGAGAGAACTTGATAATATATTTTCTGCTTTTTGGCACTGTTTAAGATTTTAACAAGTGGTTTTATTCATGAAGGAACCATACATACTCAAAGAAGAAAAATATGTCGAAGAAAAATGCTTCTAGCTAGTTAATAGTAAGAATATTGAAAGGTCACTCTCTAGCTAGGGTTTACAGATAATTAAATATTTCGTTCCTTGTTGTATAAGCAAGACGCTAATATAGGATGGTGAAATATGTGTAACCTGTAATTTATACATTGACCTAGAAAAAAGACCATGCATGTGACGTCTGTAATATATATATATATATATATATATATAACAAAAACATGAAGAAGCAGCCACATGGAGAATTATTGCGAGCAGTCAGTTGCAGAAAAGAAACATCATCATTATCCTTCACACGCCTGTGTTTCTCACTGGTAATAATAATAATAAACACAACCACAAGTTTGATGATTTTATGATCAGTTAAAGAATATTGGCCATTTTATTATCATTCTGTGACAGAATACACACACACACACACACATATGCACTTTTGTCTCTCAGAAATTTAAGTTTGACTTTGCATTTTAGTCGTTCGTGCATATCTAGAAGAAACTCATTTTTAAACAAATAACAGTTGTCTCTTGACCAAAATTTGGCATTAGGTTTACTGATATTCATCGTTTTAATTTCATTCATTATTCAATTTTAGGGTAATTTATAAGGTCCCAAAAGTTTGATAACAATTAAAAAACATGCAATAACAAATTTTAATGTAAAAAATGACATTAAGTTTATACTGCTCACTTGTTATTAAAATTTTTTAGTATGTAATTAAATCTTTTCCTTGAGATCTCATAGTAATTCCCCCCTTTTCTTAATCCCAACTATATTTGTTCAAAACTTGTATATTCATTAGAAACAAACAATTTAAGAGTATGTTGAGATAAAGAAAAATGGGCTTACAAAAGGAGGTGAGTAACTAAGACTCTACAAATAAATAAAGGCAAATCCACCAAAAGAAAAAAAAAACAAGAAAGTAATCTAATTAATTAATATATTCTAAAAGACATAATTGTCTAATAAAGAAGCACAAACTTTAACATCTTATCAAATGAATGGCAGTTGGTCATATATTGAGCCCTACATATGTCTCTTAACTTTCTTTACATCTGAAAGAGATTCCAGTCGAAATTTCTCTAAAATAAATGAACATGAAACAATAACACTATATGAAGTACTATCATGCATATGTACTCTTGAAAATTATATATAATTAGTACATTATTTTATGAATTTAATGATATCCAAATCTAGAACCTAATAATTCACCGCCATTCAATATTAATTGACTTGTAACATGTTTAACCAGAAAATGCATTAATTATTGCATGTGGGGTCTAAACAAATTAAACTGATGTTGCTGATATATATATATATATATATATATATATGATAAGGGCTGCTTCTGTGCATACTGTGAGAATCAAAAGATTGATGAATAGCTTTCCTTTTATCACATAATTAGAAAGAGTTTCTGGGGATTATAATAACCTAACACGGCTATGTCTTTAGGATTGTGTGATTAATTAATTTGCTTGATTCATGAAAGACCCTATATATAAAGAAGATCTAAACTAACAACAATATCAATGTATATATGTGCAGCAACTAAATCAATAATATTTTTTCCTCAACAATATGTATGTGTGGTCCAATGCTAGACACAGAAGATGCCTTCATTTTCACATTGTGTGTGTGTATTCAAAACTCAAAATTCATCACTAATAATGTGATTCTCTATTATATTATCTCCTTCAACCTCAAACATGTTTGGTATGTGGGGATTTTCACATTTCCAAATTTGATATATATATCTATAGGAGACACACACACACACACACACACACACACACACACACATATATGTATATGCAAAAAACAGGCATGGGAAGGTATATCATTGATGTTTATCTTCAAAGGTAGCTCCTTTAATTTTTTTTTTTTTTTACCTTTCATATGGGGAAACACAATGGAAGCTATATGGACCACTTAGTAGATATTAATTATTTAAAAAAGAAAAGAAAAAAGAAACGGAGTTATATGTTTCTGAAAAACGTGGGAATCAATAATGCATCAGAAATATAATGCAGCAGCGACCTTGAAGCATGATGGTGGCCACGCACACAATATCCTAAGTTTTGTGCACTTGAGAGAGTAATCCTTACGCTTGCAGTGATCACATTATTGTTTGTGTATTATTATTATTATTATGTGTCCCACACCAACAATAATATTAATTTTGAATTGAATTATCATAGCTCTGATATTGACTGAATCTCAGTAGGTGGTTGGGGATCCAGATATATATATATATATATATATATCAAAGTCTAAAATATCATATTCACACTTGAAAATTGCAGTGAAAATATTATGATATATATATACATACAGAGTCAATATTTGATTTAAGACTTAGGTTAAAAGAAGAACACTTTAGTCTTTAGGGGTGTGTGTGTGTGTGTGTCTGCCAAACACAAAAATCATTCAAGATGATGATGATGATATATATATATATATATATATATATCATCTGTCATTTGAAAAGATAATTTTAGGGTTAATATAATCTGAGTGGGTTTTGGTTAAACAAATGATGAAACCTTTTGTTGTTTTCTGTACATAATTTGTCTTTTTCATGAAAAAATCATATCAGAGGTACGTATGCAGTAAATAGCAATAAATAGAAGAAGTCGAGAATATCAGGTAGAACGAACTACCTTTTGAATGAAAACGAAAACACAATCCAGCACCTAGCAACAAGTCAACAGTCAAATATATATGGATCCAATTTATTATTACCATCAGCTCTTAACAAAGACACAAAAAGACATTAATATCTCAAAGCCTTATGTGTGTGTGTACTCCCTCTGGTCCCAAATATAGAGCACCTAGAAGAAGTTCTTAATCCAATATATAAGTTACCTGGTGGGTCATTAATAAATTTTTTTCCAAGTATTACCCCGTTATTACAATTTATTGGGAGAAGACTTGAAGTCTAATATAGAAGTGTTTCGCTGTGCTCATATGTGTAAAGTTGAAAATATATTTCATTTTCAAACAAAGTTTTGAGGTCTATTATATAATGATGACGAGCATGGGACAGCATTTAAACTTGAGAACAGAATCAGTGACAATTTATATTCATCCATTTGAAGCACTTACTTAGTGATAGTACGTGCTCATTTGGAACAGCGATTGGAATGCTTAAAAATAGCTTTTCAATCGTGATTTATGATATATGAGATAAATAAGTGAGAATAGTTTTGTCTCGATTTACATGAAAAACAGCTTATAAGCAATCTTAACGCCATAACAAACATGCCAAATCAATTGGTGACTCCACAATACATTAAGGTTGTTATAATTATAGTGTCCTTTGATATATGGAGGGTTTCGTCATGATGATGATACATTAAAAGTCGTCTTCAATTGCAAGCTTCAGAAAAAAAAAAAGACATTTTTTTATGTTAATGTATACTCAACGTAGTAGTACTCTTGTTAGATTGCATGTATTGAATATGATATATACTTCAAGAACAAACAAAACTGAGTCTTGATTAATATATTCAACAATGTTAATAAATGTTGACTGATAAAGTCTTTGTGTTGGTTTATAGTTTTTCGTCCTTAAAATTGAGATTTGGTTTGAGGAGAAGATTCCATGAGATGTCTGTATCTAAGAAAATATATTGAGAATCGAAACTCTGGTTGATGACAGAAGTTGGTTAATGAGAAAAACATAATTTAAGTATATGAGAAGAGCTTTATCTCAGATTGTATAAAAATACTTTTGAAAATTAGTTTAGGGATTCCTTAACATGCATTAAACTGAAACATTTGTCATGTGCAGTGTGTATGTATGAAATGAAGAGATTATATGCTTCTACTAAGAAACAGAAAATTTGTGATGGATTCATCTCTTTGTGAGGACATAATATATATATATAGTAAGAATTGATCTGTCATGAATTTTTGATAGCAAATTTTCTTGTGACAGAAGAATACTTTTCAGTTTGTCGTGATAAATCTGTCACAAATTTCCTATTTTCTTGAAGTAACTCATCAAAGCGAAAACTTTTAATTAATTGGTACACAGAAAGAGAGAGAGAGATATATATATATATATATATATAAACAGAATTATCTTGATCATCATCACTACTAGGAGAGACTGAGAAAAGATAAAGGAATTGGAAATATAAAGATGATGAAGTATAAATTTGAGGAAGCAAAAAGAGCCTTGAGAGATTAATTAGGTCATGCATTGAGGGTCACTTTTGTGAGGGATTTTTGTTCTTAATTAATGTCTTCCATTATGAACATCAACGAACTTTCTCTGAATTACCCAAAATTAAGTCAAACACTTTGTATTCGTTTTATTAAAAATAATATTACTTTGCAATTTAACAAGACCCAATTCATAAAATGTGTATATATGTGTGCGTGACCCAGTTAAGTATTTTTATATTAATGATTGGATGATTAATATTTTATTATTATAATTATTATTTATAAAGTTGGGGGGGGAGACAGAGAGAGGTCGTGCACAATAAACGAGGTATCTCATGTAAAAACCATAACCCATACAAAATTTTAATTCTGCACGTCTTGATATATATATATATATATATATATTCTAAAACTAGTAGAGTGTTGTAACAAAAAATAATAATAAAACTGGGAGAGTGTTGCATTCTTAATACAACTTCTGACCCAAAAAAAAATACATTCTTAATATACAACAGTACTTATTAATTAAGTCATTTATAAATAAAATAAAATAAAATAATAAATTTGTTATAGAATTTTTTTAAAAAAATTCTATATACCAAAGTTATATATTTTAGTATTGATTCTTAATTATCATCATTATATTGGTATATAATTTTTTTTTATAACAATAGTAGTATATACTTTACATACAACATGATAAATATTAACAGAATTTCAAGTAAAATAAGCACAAGGGAACAAAGCGAAACAAAAGTGGGCAGAAAAAGAACAAAATGTGCACAAAAATTAAAGGAAGCTCATGAATGAACATGAAGTTTGGTGTCTTATTCGCCAAATCATGCAATTAAATTAACTCATCATATCTTCTTATTCTTGCCTTTTGTGTTTGTCACGCAATTATATGAAGTCACGTACTTTGTTAGTAAATTAATAAATATTTAATTAATTTTATAAAATTAATTTAATTGTTCCGTAGGCTTTTATGTTATCACCTAATTTTTAATCAGGTCCATGTATTATTGTGCCCTTACAATTTTCTCAATTTTCGGTGCTAATCCCTAGACTCATAATTTATTAATTACTCCTATAGTCCTATTTATAAGGCACTTTCAACATTTTTCATATAGACTTAGAAAAACCTTAAACCTCATTAATTCTTCTATAAAATTCAACAACTATCCAAATCTACCCCTATTTAATATACCCCCTCTAATCCTTATTACAAGACATCACCGAATAAATGTATTTAGTTCTTTTTATAATGCGCTTGTTTGTTTCCAAATAGCATTTAATATCTTTTTCCATGTATATCCATAATTAATAAGGGCAGTGGGTGAGAGTGATAATTAATATGATATCAGAGTTTAGTGAAATTAGTAGGGGTAATATTGGAAATTATTTAAATTTTAGGACAAATTTAATGACTTTAAATGTTTTTATTGGTTTGTGAGAATTGTTTGTTGGTGCCTTATAATAAGGATCAGAGGGAGTATATAATATATCAAATGGAAACAAAGTCAGCATAATAATAAATGAAAGGTTAAATTGTACATTCAACTAAAAAAATTAATAAGGTGCCTTATATATAAAACAAAAAAATCTTTTCTCTCTTCCCTATAAATAAGACCAAAGAAGTATATGGTTGATATGGATTCTAACCAAATGACATGGAAGTTACGACAAAAATACAAAATAGAAAAAGAGATTTTACAAGAATAAACTTTATTTATCGCCACCATAATAAAAATTATTGTACTAATAATCGTCTACTTACATCTATGTATGTATAATCTAAAATTTGATTGATTTTTATTTTATTTAGGTCCACATGTGGCAAAACTAATTCATGCATATGTTGAGCCACACTATCAGCTACCAACATTACAAATTAAAGAAATATTTGAAAATGTCTCTGGCTCTAATCTCCCCACCCCCCTTAGCTTCGTCTCTCTCAAGTAAGATTGAATGAAATCAATATGATGTGATTTTATTGGATAGTCTACAGATGACATGTTGCACCCTGTTCATATGAGAATTTCTCTACAAATTAACAAAGTATGAATATATACACCAATGCCTATAATTCAAGAAACTGATAGAACCAAATACAAAGGGGAAAAAAAACTATAAAGACACTATTAGAAATTGTATAAAATTATAAAGATAGGCAAATTAATTTTTCTTCACTTCCATAACTTTAAAGAATATAAGCAATTTAAATAAGAAAAGAATATAAATAATGTCACACCCTCATCTTATTTTCACCTATTTCAGAGTATTTACGGAAAACAATACGCAGTTCAGTGGGTAACATAGGAATAGCATAAACATACTGATATTATGTGCACGATTACGAAAATTCCTCATAGGGGTTCGTACTTGATAATTACAATTAATGTAATCTCGCAGCGCTACGTGGGTGTCTACACCCGTCCCAGTGAAACAGAGACATCTTCCAGTCTTCGTTCCACCACTGCAATCCCCATATACGATTCTCTTCTTTGTTTTCAGCATACGTTATGTCTTCTCCTGTCTAAATTGTTGGTAGGGGAGAGTGAGATTCTGGAGAATCTTAGTACGAAAGCAATACCAATATGCATGCAAGATAAGTGTTTAATGCATGACATGCTTGCATTACATAACTCATGCTCACACAATGACATATCTGCGTGCTCAATATTTCAATCAACATACGTATGGTCATAGCATAAACAGAAACAGAGTTTCAATTATTCTTATATGTTTCACATAATGAAGCAAAGCAATAACATGCATCAATACATCAGCACAAATATCAAATACATGGAGGAGAGGTAAGTTCCCTATCTTAATCACCTTTCCCTGATTCTCGAATAATGTGCCTCGATTTGCATGTCATTCCCTCGGGCTCTCTACTCGGTCCTAGAACTTCAATTATACAATTTAGACACTTCCATAGTGTTTCTGGTGGTTATATTAGTCTATGATGAAAATTTACTAAAATGCCTCCAGGACCCCCGCTTGGCCCCGCCTACCGGCCCAATGACACGTTTTCCCAAAATTTTGACTAGGCTATTTTGATGTATTTATGCCCAAGGAATCCATTTCCAAGCTCAAAATCACCAAATTCACTGTCAAATTACGAAAATACCCTTGACAACCCCGATTTGGGGGTTTTAGGGGCGTTTTCGTAATTATACTTTTTCAGCCTTTTCCGAAAAAGTGACCAACTGTAACCCCATCTATTTTTTTTCCACTGAATCCAATAGAACCATCTATTTCATGAAAATCCAGCTCCTACCCCCTGAAACAGTGCTGGCCGAAATATTTCAAGAAAAATGGAAAAATGTAGTTTTGTGTTTTAGCTTCCAAAACTTGTACTTTTCCACTTCTAATCCCTTATTATCTTATTTAAACATATTTTAAACATGATTCAAAGAAATTTGGGTAGCATAACCCCTTAGGATTATAGCTTTTCCAATTTTTCAAATCAACCAAAAATCACTAAACTAACAACAAACTTCAAAACCAACTTCATACAAGTATAGATTTGAGTTTGGTGTAGTTACCTCTTAGGCTTCTTGGTTTCTCTCTCTATATACACCCTCTCTCTCTCTTCTCCTTGAGCTAAGAATAAGTCTTCAGGATCATAGATTCATGAAGAAACAAGGTTTAGAGAAGGATCTAGGAAAATATTACAAGAAAAGCTTAAGAATCAACTCTTACCTTAAGATTTCTTCTTTCTCTTCTCTCTAACTCTTCAAAGTTTCTCCAAATTAAACTCTCTCTCTCCCTATATTGAACGAAAATGCATGAAGGAAAGGGAAGAGAAAACCTTCATAAAAATACTCCCTTGATTCCAAACCATTGATCTCATCTAAGGCTGAAATGGCAACACTTGTCTTGCATCATACCTCTCTCCATGCTTTCACCATACCTCTCCACTTTATGTCATACCTCCTTCATCATTGACTTCAATTGGAATTGGACTAGATTTTCCCCTTCTCTTACTACAAAAACCGTCCCCCCTCCTTACTCTAACCAAGCCCATTTCTCTCCCAACTAACAAAACTAACACTCATTTTCACCCCTCATTTTATATGTTGGACGAAAATTAGGGAGGAGAAGAAAAGAAAAATATGTTTCTCTGATTCTATAATTCCCTTAATTGATTTATACCCAAGTCCCTCTAATTTTACAATTCTTGATTTATTCCATTAAGAATAATCTACATTACATATTTCCTTTATTTTCCTTGATTAATTGAAACTAACTTCAATTAATTAGAAAATAATTAATCTTGGGCTAAATTAGAAAAATTATGATTTTGCTTTCACCTTTGTCATTTAACTCCTTTCTTGAATTAATTTGCCCATTTTCTCATGAATATGAATCTTTAAAAATTCATAAGATCCAATTTCATGCATATTCACCATTTTTATTGAATTTCTCAATTAATTATAATATATTTTTCGTGAATAAAAATTTGAGATGTTACAAGTAATAATTTATCAAAAAAAAAAGAATACAAGTGATAACTTTCAGAACTACTCATAAGAATTCCAACATAAAAGAATGTATGAGTTCGTGCGTGTAAAAATAGACAATCGGCGGACTATTTAATTAGTTATTATCCATATTAAATATTTCAACATTTGAATCTTTGGCATATATGCAATTTAATTTTCAAAGCTCTTTTTTATATTTGTATCAAATTTGGATTATTACGTAAAATTTTTCCTAATAAAATTTGACTAAAGTTAAAGGGCTCCATGTCACATGTGTCCAAAACGAATCCATGAAATCAATGTCAAAACAAAATTTTCCCAATCATAATCTTTTCCTTTTGCGCCATCTCCTTTGTCATCTTCCTTCTCATATTTATTCCTTTTTTTTTTCCATAAAGCTAACCTCAAATCCTCTACATATATACATAAGAATAATAATTTATTTATAAATTCATTCTTAATTTAAAAAATTAAATTAATCATTTAAAATTAAAAAAAAATATGTTGAATCAATAATCACATCAATGGAGATTATCAATAGATAATAAATCAAAATAATTCTTACATAAGGACGTACTAATCTTAGTGCCTCTTTCTTTTTTTAAAAAAAAAATCGTAGTGCCTCTTGGAATAATATGTTTTTATGCATCTTATTTTCTAAGAATTTTTATTATTAAAAATTTATTTCTCTTACTGGTAAAAATACATATGTTTTCCATCTTAACTCAATAAATTATTTTTTTTTGCCCAATTTATTGTCCTAACTTTGAACTTGATTTAATTTTGACCTAACTATGCTCAAAATGTTTGGATTATTAGTCAGGCTCAACCCCAACCTTTGTTTAGCTTCTTATGTATAATTATTTAAAGACATATTCTTATTCTGATCAACTGAATTTAAAATAACATACTCCTTCTTCTATCCTAAATATAGTCAAATAATTAGTTTACATATATAAAAGAAATTAGACAAACTTATTATCTGTAAAGTTTTCTTGAAATGCCCTCCTTATTCATTTACATTGGAACTATTCTTAGTGGAAACCTTTTTAATATGCACTCTTATTCTATTTATAAGTTAAAGAGAGAAGTTCATTTTTATTCTATTTATAGGTTTTTTACAAGCAATTGTTCTATTTATAAGTTGCAATATTAAAATTTTCATATGAATATACAATTTTATCTTTTATTTATTATTGTTTAGACTTTATATTCTTTGGATAGAGCGTATATTACATAGATATATTAAATTTTAATTCAAATTTAATTAGATTTAAGGTTTTTCTTAATTCCGATGAATCACAATGAAAATAACTTATAAATAAAAATGTGATAATACAATCAACAGAAATAATATAAAAAAATAAGTTTGAGAGACAAAGTAAATTAAAGTCTTACATTAAAGAGTTAGAAACTCAAGATCGACTAAAATAAATCACTACTTTATGCTACAATAATAAATCACCATTTAGATTATATATTTAGGTCTGAATGGGGTAAATTTTATTTTATCAATACCATGTACCACCTCCAATCATAAATATAAAGAGTTATATAAGGGGTTTGCTTTGATCTTAAATACTTCCTCGGTCCATTTTATAAGAGTCCGAAATTTGAATTGCCTTAATCCTTTTTATAAAAATTTAATAAGAGTTGTCTAAATATTTAATGAGTTTTTTTTTTCATTTTTACCCTTAATTAATTATATATATTGCATTAATTAAAACATTAATAATATTTATATTTACTTTATTTCTCTCTCATACTTGCCCCTCATAAATATGATTATATTTGAAAACAAAATTTATTTCAGACGCACTTATTATTTTTAATTAATTTTAACCGTTTTCTTAAACTGCGTAATTTGTTATTGAACTCTTATGAAGAGGAACAGAGGGAGTATAAAACATCAATTTAATTTGTCCCCAACTTTATAACTTTTTCCTAAATGCCTCTATTAATTGTATATAATTATGGGGTTTCTATTGAAAATAGTTCACGCACACATAATTAAAGATGGTATTAAAAAATATATTTATTATAGATAACTAATTAAACTATTTTTTAATATTAGTAAATTAATTAGGTAACTTTTAGATTAAATATATGAGTTAGTATCAAAGAAGCAATGAAGATGAAAGTTCGGTCACAATCGTAACTCGTAAGGCGACGTAATTCAAACAAAACACACTATCACACACGCAAACATATCAGCAAAGTAATTGACCCATAGCCATCCAATGCCACAAAACGCAGCCAGATGAAATGCCGAAACTAACCTCAATGCGAAGGGTGAAATTACGGGTTGTGCCATTTTCACGAGTCTTGTCCCTGTCCCTCACGATAATGAAAGCCTCGTTGAAAAGAGCGATGTATCACGAAAAAGGTTAGTATTAGGGCATACAAAGCAAAGTCATCAGCGGCTAAACGCGTTTAACACTGTACTAAGTACAACCCTCTCACCAATCCCGACCTGACACGTGGCCTCTAGCAACATCTCACCTTCACCACAAAGTAACCACAGCCTCGTAAGACGTTAGTATTCCCTCTTATCTCTAATATAAAGTAATTTAATTAATTTATGGGAATAATAATTGATAATTAAATCATTAAATATGTTACAAATTAAATTTTTTTACTTTTTCCCTTATTAGAAAATGTGTTTGAAAAATTAATGAGTGGACAAAATTGAAAATGGACACTAATTACAAGGACAAGACTGAAAAATGAGCATTGATTATATTATAAGTGACTTATATTTTGGATCAAACTATTCTTCTAGAAATGCGCTATATTGTGGATCAGAGGGAGGGAGTACTCAAATTATCAAAAACAATATAATTAATTTGGTTATACTCTTTATGATACAAAATAAAATTAAAGTCACTTTCAACTACTCTATGTCATCCTTAATATATGATATATTTAAGAAATTGATATTGATCATAAATATAAAATATATTTTTCATATTTGTTAATCTTTTCCTAATTTACCGCTATTGATGCTACTTTAATAATAATTACAGAGGAATGGGAAGGAGGGAATTAAAGAAGGTGGTAACTAGAGTGTTTTAAAAAATATATATATGTCATATTCATTAACTTAACTAGCATTCTTAATCAAATCAAATCAAGTAAATATATCTTATATTAAGAATAAGATAAAGTATAATTCATAGGCATCAATAAAAACAATTATAAATATTTAATTTTTCATAAATTTTAAGCGATTCCCAATATTACCAAGGTATTAAAACCCGGATCGGGTATTGAACCGGTCGGGGTACTGGGTTAAGAGTTAGTAGATCAGACCGGGGCTAAACCGGAGCCAAATCGGGACCAAATCGGTGAAAAATTAAAAATTTTAGACTTATAGTATGAAAATCTAAAGGAAAAATCAAAAAAAAATTTTTTTTTTTTTAAATAGTAACCCAGACCGGACCGGTCTACGGCCGGTTTCCGGGCCGGTCCGGTCCGGGTTACAGAATCATGAATATTACTCATATTAATTACACTAAACTCTAATAATATACTATTAATTTTTACCCCCTCTCACTATCCTTATTAAATATGGGTATATATAAAAAAAAATTTTAATTAATTAATACTTCCTGAAACTAACAAATACCTGATTAAAAAAGATCAAGAAAACCTCCTAGGGTTTAAAAAAAGAAGAAGAAGAAGAAAGAAAACCTCCTAGAGTATATATTCATTTGATCCATGTTTTAAGTCATTTCTAACTATCTCAATCAGGAGAATTAATGAAAGTTGATTGACTCAAACTTTGTTTAAAGATGAAATATTTCTTTTTCAATTTTACCTATATTAATAGTAACACCCATGATTTTAAGTGTTTTTACATTAGACTTCAAGTGTTTTTCTAGTAAATTGTTATCAAGGTAATATTTAGAAAAACAAAAGTTTATTAATGACCCAACAAATGACTTATATCATCGATTAAGAATTTCTTCTAGAAATATTTGGAATCCGAGGGAGTATATATTGAGAATAATGCAAATATGTATATGCATTAATTAGTCATTAGAGTCATTCACAAAATAATAATAATAATAATAATAATAATAATAATAAGAACAACAACAACAACAACTATTCATTCGAATTAGGAGGCTACATGTAGTTTCGATGTGGATGACTGTGAAAATATGACAAATTTGGTATGAGTATGACATCTGTTATAGAAATCAAAGTTGGTATTTATATTAATCACACACGAAATTTTGTGAAGGATTCACAAACAAATGACTCAGCGCGTCCATGCATTAGTATATATATATATACTTTAAATTTAAATGATTAAATAATTGAGTGATAGGTCAATAATGTAAAAATAATAATAATAATCGGTAAAGGTGAAGCGTGTAAGAACCAGAGGCAAGTGAGAGGTGAGATTAATATTAAATAACACACATACACACACAAGGATGTTAATTATCACCTTAAAGAAATTAAAAGTCCTAAATTATTAATAAAGTATTTTATTTTCAAATTTTTTGAAATAATATGATAATTATTTTGAAGTGGAGTTAGTATAATGTAAGAGCTTTAATGAAACTTCATGGGATGTGTGGGTATTATGATTTATTGATGACATTGATTATATGCGGTAGATGAGACCTGTCTTAGTTGTTATCAGTGAGACTGTGCAGATAAAACAATATTATATCATGAGCATATATTATAGGAGTATTATGTCCAAAACAAAAAAATTATAGGAGTATCAACCAAATTAGGGTCTAGCCAAATAAATTAGTTACTGACAATTTGAAAAATCAAAATTTAAATCCCTACTGAAAGAAGTGGCAACATAGATTGTTTGATTATGATCTTGGACAAGATTATTTGTTTCCGATAAAAGAATATTCTTTTTTACCAAACCAATAAAAATTGGTCCCATTTTAAATTTATGATAATATAAGCTAGTTAAAGAATTTACCTTGATTAATGCATGAGTAAAATCTTTATTTACTTTCTCTCCCAAACTTATAATCTATTTTCAAACTATCCTTATTATCTGCATATATCATGGTGATTTACTATCATCAGAGGGGCAGTTTTAATTTACTTCAATAATTCGTGATAATATTTTTAATCTCTTTGAAGAAAGTAATCATCTTATTTTTAATGTAAAACCTATTTATCTAATTTAGAAAGATTAAAAAAGATAAATAAATTACTGAATTATAATATATGTGACATAATTTCTCTCAAATACTTCAATGTAACATTAGCCTACATATTAGTTTATAAACTAGATAAATTAATTTAAAAAATAATAATCATAACATATAAAATGGAAAAATATCTTATATTTAGGACTGGATCCAAATGTATATCATAAGCATGAAGTGTCTTTTATAGAATACACTCGTGATTGTATTTGATTATGCAAGTGTTGTGATCTAAGCCTTATGATTGATGAATTTAATTAGCATAATATACATAATACTAAGTGGATGAATCTTGTACGCTTTTTTTTTTATTTTTTATTACATAGGCATGGGTCGAACCCATGAGGGGAGGGGGGATGAGTGGCCTAAGGCCAACTCCATGACCGTTGCACCACTAGGTGCTGGTCTGTACGCTTTTATTTATTACTATTATATAGGAATTTTTAATCTGTATGTCCTTATAATTTTTTTTATATTATCATTCAGTATCTAGTTTGGGATTTGCAGATACCCCTTCCAATACAAGTGTCTCCTCTGAATGACAAATTCAAGACCCAAAAGAATTTAACGGGCCTTACATCACTAGATCAACTTTATGTTGGTTACATGTCCTTATAGTTTCATATTACTTTTAATCATATATCCCTATAATTAATACAATAAATTTCTATATAAATAGTATATAATTAGAATAATTAATTATAATTATATTATATTTTTAGAAAATTTATTATCATGATTCGAATACTATAATTATAAAAATATATAAAATTAGAACTATAAAAATAAATAAAATAAATATATGTTTAGTTAAAATTTTAAAATAATATTAAAATATATTATACAATAATATTAAAAATTTTATATTTAATAATATTATATTTTATATTTACAGAAGAATATTATTAGAATATACCAAATAAAGACTAAAAAAACTATGATGACTTAATTAAAAATTAGATGAAACTACTAGGACTTAATTAAAAACAAATGAAAGTATAAAGGCGTGATAAAAAAAAAAATTATAAGGACTTGATAAAGAATTTATAAGGACCTGATTTTAAAATTGTTGAAACTATAAGGATATACAAATTAATTGTCCCTTATATATATAACTATATTCAATTCAAAATAAAAATTGAGTGAGTTGTGTTAGTCCATTCTCTTGATCATCCCACATCCCAGTTCAGGGCACGTAAAGTTGAATGCCAAATTTTCAGTTATTGATAAGCGCCGTTTGGTATATATGAAATGACATTAATAAACTAAATTCTCTTTCAATCCAGACCTGATTTAGTGATTTATATTATATGCTTTCTCTTTATATGTCGCTCCCTCTGCTATTAAATATAAGTATTTTTTTTTGCTATGAATATAAAGTCTTTTTTATATAAACGGATAGAGTATTAAAAAATATTTAAGACAATATAATTATGTATAATTAATATATAGTTAGTTTAAAATATTTTTTAAATAACAAATAAGAACGAATTTTTAATCATGCAATCATTTTCATTTAATTTTTAATTTTATTTAAGTGTACCATACACCCCTAAGTTTGTATTTAATAATTAATATGCTATTATCAATACTACAGAAAAATAACTGTAGCTAACTATATAATAATACAGAGTTATTGTATTATATAAAAGACTAATTTTTCATATTAAAAAATATAAAAAAGTTGAAAAAGAAACATAATTTTTCACCTAACCCATGATACTACTCTTTTGTATTTTATTATAATATATATATATATATATATATACACACATATTGATGGCATAAAATAAATTAACGTTAGTTTGCTTCACCTAGCTGCTACACCAACATCATATTTTACTAGATAAATATGAATAATTATTACTCAATCCAAAAAAAAAGATCGTCATAAATATAAATAAATTCAACTTCTCGAATTAATACGTGCAAATTAAAAGGGAACAAAATAAAAGGAAGCAATATAGGCAAAAGGAGATAGAGAAGGGAGAAATCGTAAAGCGTTTGGTATTATACCAATTTTGGATTTGATTGGTCTTTCTTATCGATCTTTTTCATTTCGTCTATTTTTCCTACGAGAAAATGATTGATTTTGATATTTCATTTTTGAGATCAACATTTTATGAATTATTAATGCTTTTTTCTCGGGCTAGCTTTTCATGCATTTTCTTTTGATTTCTTCTTCTTCTTCTTTTTTCATTTTTGGCAAATTTCACTTTTGCATAAAGCTAATTGTGTTGGTTTATCTATTTACATATGTAGCTTTTGTGATGTGTGAATACGTGAATTTCTTCAAACCTTCCTTTCAAAGTCGGATCCTTCATATCCTCTCAAATCACCATTCTTATTATAGCATAAGACATTGCATGGATTTAAAGCATATTCTAAATTTGAAAGATGAATCGTGAATCATGAGTAATATGATATGATTTGGGTTGTATAGAGATCGAATTAGCTATCATGTCGACACTTGATTTTTGTGTATTTGTGTCTAGAGCGGGCCAACTCGATATACGGGAATGAATTTGGGTACTGAAACCCGAACTGGTCACTAAATCGATTTGGGTACTGGGTCAAGGGTTAGTGGGTCATATCGGAGTCAAACCAGAGTTAGGCCGGTGAGAAAATGAAGATTTTAAAATTATTTATATGAAAATTTGAATAAAATATTTAAAAAAATTTAATAACCGGTCAAACCTCATGAAACCCAGTCGAACCGGAGTTAATAATCAAACCGGACCGATCGGACCACCGGTCCGACGGTTTCGTGGTCAGACCGGCCGGTCCGGTCTGAGTCTGAAAACACTGATAAAAACAAATTCAGTTTGTTGCATAAGATAATATATTATAATAAAATCAAGAAAAATATTCTTATAAACTCAAATAATATAATTCTAAAAAAATTTAAATAATGCTGCAAAGAGAAATATAGACGTGTGAAATAAAGTGCCACTTGTTAAAATTTTTATATTCACATTTTTCTAACATTAGGAAAGGATATTCAAATTTATTTTAAATTAATACTCAAATTTCCAAATCAAGTATCACTTATTTCTTTTAATAGGGAAATGAGAAGTAAGTTATACATCAAAATACGTCTTGCCCAGCATAAAGGAAATTTGTTGTATTCATTATACATACATACATACATACATACATATATATATATATATATATATATATGCCAATTTTATTAATTAGAGCTTATTTATGAGTTTTCATTGTCACAAAAATGAACACTCACCAAAAGTAGTCTAGATGAGCTGTTCTGTTATGCTGTGGGCCAAAAAAAAAAAAAAAAAAAAAGATGAGTTGTTAACTTTGTTATGCGCCACCAAGGTTTAATTTCTCTAAAATACAATTCCCTCGTGCGCTCGTGTGTGCTTTTATTATATTAAGATTTAAAAAGTTTTTTATTTATTCATTTTTCTAAATACATATAATTGGAAATTACTTGCCATGAAGGTTTTGATGATAAAAAGCAATGTTATTAAACTTAGACCGGACTGGCCGGTCTAGCCCGGGAACTGGAGGACCGGCAAGGGAACCAATCCAATTCGTGAACCGGCCGGTTCAGTGTTTTTAAAAAAATTTGATTTTTTAAAAATTTTAAAATAATTTCATATTAATATAAGCCTAAAATCTTCACTCTCTCACCGGTTTGACTCCAGCTTAACCCATTAATCTTTGATTCAGTACCCCGACCAGTTTAGTGACCGGTTCAGATTTAATAACCTTAATTAAAAATGATAATAGTACGTATTATTGTTATGAAGACGTTAAAAATTTGTTTAGTGATGACGAAGATGTTAACTTTTATAGAAAATAATTTTAAATAATGAAGAATCTAAATCTAAATTAATATATACGATTAAAAATTAAATTACTTGGGATCCAAGCTGACATTATTATCATAGATATATTAACTTTTTTACGTGTACGATATTCTTAGATTGACACAATATTTCTGTAATTGGAAATTACTTGTTGTCTGAGTTGATAAGCTATCTATTTTCGAATAGGTAAGTAAAATGAGTGTAATCAACGGTCAACTGTCACCTTCATCAAGAGCTACATCAAATGATAATTTTAATTATTTTATCATTCATTTTAAAACAAACAGAAAATATATAAGAAGTATCGGATTAAGTGGATTGATTTTAAAATCAATTATTGATTGCGAAACCTTGATTCTCTTTAAAATAATTAAAATAATACTTATCATGCCAAAATCTATTTCTTAAACGAAAATGATGGCTTCTTTGTCAATTTGTTTTCCTTTTTCTGAATTAAAGGCCAAATACTAATGACTTAATATTATAAGTGGGATCAAATCTGCCACTTGCCACTTGTAGGGAAATTGTTATGTCACGAAGCTAGCTATAAAGGCTTTGATATAAATATTGTGGATTGGATTAATTAATATTATAATTTTTTATCCTTTAAATTTATCTTCATTTTGATTTTAGTCCCTCAATAAGCAAAATAATTTAAGTTTTTATTAAATTATAGGAACTAATATTTTAAATTGAATAGAATTTGAGAAACTAAAATTTATAATTTAAAATTTAAGAGATCAAAAATAAAATGAGAATTGTAATATCCCGAATTTTGGGATCGGAAGTTTGGAAATAAGTCTGAATTAAGTGGACTCTTAAGCCCCAGTTTAGCAGGTGCTCCAAATTTATTCCCTAATGTTTCTTATATCTTTTAGGTATTAAAGAAAATAAAATGGTGAATTTTGGAGAATATGATTACGCTTCCAGTGAAATTTTTTGTGAGGCAGTGAACTTGTTATCTGATTTTGTATGATCAAATGATGATTAAAAATTATGAAATTTTACAGGGTGAAAGTAGGCATCATGAGCTTTAATTTGATAGTTATATGAATCATTTGAAGCTATATACAAAAAGATATAAATTTTTGAAATTAGTCCAGAAAAACTGGAAAGTTTCTGAAACAGTATTTAAAAAAATTAATTCTGGGAATTTTGTGCTTCTAATTGGTAAAATTTTATATTTTTTTTCTTGAAACTAGACTCAATAAGGATTTTATAGCCTTTGGAACCACTCTAATACAATGTCTACAAAATTATTTATGATTTTTCAAAGTTTGAGCAGAAAATCTGCCAAAAATCTAAAAATTGGGAATTATGACATAAGCAAGCATGTTACAAAATCATTTCTCCATCATCTTTCTCCCATAAACTGATGCCATATTAGGTTATAGAGAGGGATAGAGTGTTTTGAGATTCTAGAGAGAGAAGGAGCAAGAACTCATAGGTAAACTTGATTTCTCCAATGACTTAACTCATAACCTGCATAATCCTTCCTCTAAACTTCTCTTTTATATGGTTTAAGGTAGTTGAAGCTCAATTTTGCTGTTAAAAGGGGTTAGGGTTCGGTTGTCAAAGGGAAGAGCTAGAGGAAGCAAAAGATAACTTCCAAACCTTTGAATATTGAATGTTTTGGCTGCTGTGAGTAGTTTAATCAGTAGATTTCTGTTATATTTGCTTCGATTATAAAGTTTGGAAAAAGGTGTGTCTTAGACGTTATGCTGTCAAAATTGAGTCTAAATGGTAGTTTTAACGTAATTAAATACTCCCTTCAGTCCTAATTATAGGACATATTTACCTAACTTTCGAGAAATTAAGGATAATGGTTAAATTAGTTAATCATATTTATTTTCCTAAAATACCCTTATTTAAAATTTAAAATGCCATCTAATTACATTAGTTCTCTGTTTTTTCTTATACCTCTTCTGCCTCATACACGACTTCTCCAAGCTCTCACACAATCCTGTGTCGTCAATCTCCCTCAACAACTTCTGATGTACTCTTATTAAATTATTATTGAGAAAACATCAATAAGGGGTATTTTGGGAAGAAATTGACAAAAATTAGAACTTTGTCCTATAATTAAGACCCAGTTCAACTCTCAAATATTGTCCTATAATTATAACCGGAGGAAGTAGTTAATAAGATGGTTCAGAGTAGAAAGGAACAAGTCTACGAAGTCAAAACTCAAAAACCTCAATTTTTCCCTAAGAATTTTAGGATTCAGCCAGTGCTAGATGGAGGGGTTAGAGTTGGATTTTCAATGATTTGATGATTTCATTGAGTTCAAGGAGGAAAATTAGGTGGGGTTACAGTTGATCACTTTTATAGAAAAGCCCAAAAAAGCATAATTACGAAAATGCCCTTGTCACCCTTAAAGTGGGGCTGCCAAAGGTATTTTTGTAATTTGACAATGAATTTGATAATTTTGAATCCGGAAATAGATTCTTTGGGTAAAAATATGTCAGAATAGCCCTAATCAAAATTTTAGAAAAAGTACAGTTGGACCGGGTATGGCAGGGTGGGGCGGGATCCCCGGGGGTATTTTAGTAATTTTTCAATATAGACTCATATAACTCACAGAACACTATGAAAGTGTATAAATGATATATTTGGAATTGTAGGAGTCAATATGGAGCCTAAGCTGTTTACATGTAAATCGAAGAACTATTTCTGTTTAGCAAAAGTGACACAAGGTAGGGGACTTTCCTTATTTATATGTATTTGATATCTCTACTTGTGTAGTGATATATGTAATTGCTTTATTTGATTGTGTAGAGCATATTTGAATAAATAAAGCTTTATTTCTGTTTTCGCTGTGGCCATAGTCTTGTTGCATGAAACATTGAGCTATGGGGGCATACATTTAGTTAAAGCTAACATGTCATACACATAGCATCTATTATGCATGCATTATGGTATTTGTTTCCTACTGAGATTCTTTCGAATCTCACCCTCCCCTACCAACAATTTAGATAGGCGAATACAGAAGGTACGCAAAGATCAGAGAAGAGAACTGCACGAGAAAGGGTTGCAGTGGTGGAGCGAAGACAAGAAGAAGTCTCCGTTTCACTGGGATGGGCTTAGACACCCCAATAGTCCTATGCGGCTAACTTAATTGTAAGTATTATGTATGAACCCTTATGGAGATTTTCTGTAATCATGTACATATTATCAGTATATTTATACTATTATTGTGTTGTCCATCGAACCGTATATCACTTTTTGTGAATACTCTGATAAAGATGATATTAAAATAAGAGTGTGACAAGAATAAATTTTAGGGGTAAAAATTACAATCAAGGCTAATTTGTTAGCGTATTTATTGCACGTTTGCAATGTTGGGTGTGAAAATGAAAATGTATTTAAGTAGAAAACGCGTCATCAGGTTTCACCCTTCGCATAGCCTATGCCTATAAAAGAACCCTTTTCATTCTGACATTTTATTTTTGGCCAAATTCTCTGACATGTTATAGTATCCTTAATTCCTTATGGACATGTCAAATTTATTTATGCAAAACATCTTCCGTCGTCTCAAATCTACATCTTATTATTATTATTATTATTATTATTATTATTATTATTATTATTATTATTATTATTATTATTATGTTAAATTTTCCGTACCGTATTTTTAGATTGGACAAGTTTTTAAATAATTGGAAAGTACTTGTTGTCCTAACTCCCAAGGTGATAATTTTTTGTAAGGGAAAAAAAAGGGACAAGATCATTTTGTAAATTATTATATATAGTATTATATGTCTAAATTATCAATAAAGGTTAACCCATTCTGTAAAGATATATGAAAGCTATAATTTGTGGTAGCTGAGATATGTAAGTATTCTTTGTTGGCAATTTTTTTAAGTATTCTTTATTAAATTCTTAAGCATGGTTATGACCTTGGTAAACTCGAAATCAAACCCAATCAAACTTTTAGAAAAAAAAAAAAAAGAACACATCTTGACCAAGAGATTTATTTATTTAGATGTGTGACTTCTGTAGAAGTATTCCAAGTAAATTAGTACTCCCTTTAATCTTGTTGGTCCTTATGGAGGGAATGGTTCTGTCAAAGAGTGTAAGAAGAAAAGGTGAATAAGAAGGTTGGGCACAATGTATTCACGTAAACAACATTTTTCTTTTAACCCCGCAAAAACTCCTATCTTATTGGCTACAATTTAGGTTCATCGAAAAATCTCCTACAAAATATATTAAAGACTCTTAAATATAGATTACGCTCTCAATATTTAAGTCAAGACAATGATAATATTTACAAAGTGATAATTTAATTATATCTTTATGTGCACTCAATGATGAGGCAATGAAAAGTAGCACCTTTTGAAGTAATGCATGTTCAATTAAAATGTTATAACTATGTGTTATATTCATAAAAATCGCATGCTTATTCATGAATCAAACTTAAATAACCAATTAAAATAATTGTTTATGAAGAGTTTTTCTTTTTAATTACTAAAAATTTTTCATGAAGAGTTACACTTTGATAATATTAATGTTTATTTTAAAAAATAACACAACTTTTCAATCAAGCGGTTGCTACCACACCTTTAGTAATAACTTCTCATGTGTTTTTATGAATTAAAGAGACAAGACATTTACAAAGTGATATTCAAGCCAAGATAACAATATGATATTTAGATAGTGATAATTTGATTATATCTTTATGTGTACTTGAAGATGAAGGCAATGAAAAGTGGTTTATCTTGGAGCAACACATTTTCCATTTAAAAGTCAAAACTATGCATTAGATTTGTAATATCCTGAATTTTGAGATTGGAGGCTTGAGAATAAGTCTAAATTAAGTGGACTGCTAAGTCCCGATTTAATAGATATCCCAAATTTATCCTCTAATGATTTATATATCTTTGGGGTATTAAGAAAGTAAAATGGTGAATTTTGGAGAATATAATTATGTTTTCGGTGAAATCGCCTATGAGGTAGCGAGCTTATCATGTGATTTTGAATGATCAAATGATGAGGAAAAATTATGAAATTTTACAATATGAAAGTAGACATCCTAAGCTTTAATTTGATTGGTCATATGACTCAATTAGAGTTATATACAAAAAGATATGAATTTTTGAAGTCAGCACAGAAAAACTATGAAGTTTCTGGAACAGTATACAAAGATTGAAATTCTGGGAATTTTGTGATTCCATTCAACAAAATTCTATATTTTTCCTTGAAACTAGACTCAATAAGGGTTCTATAGGCTTTGGAATCACTTTAATTTGATTTTTTTTAGAATTAGTTATGATTTTTCGAAGTTTGGGCAAAAATTTGCCAAAACTTTGTAAAAATCCGAAATTGGGAAAAATAATTAATTAAAAAGGGATATGATATAAAGTGATCATCTCCTTCTAGCAGCTATAACTGATTCCATTTTCAGTTTTAGAGAGAGAGAAGAGTTGACATTTTTAGAGAGAGAAGGAGAGGAAAAAACTTACAACGGTAAGTGATTTCTTCGGTAAATTGATTCCTAATGCGTATAACTCCATTCCTAAGCTATTCTCCTATGTGATTCAAGGGTTGGAAGCTCAAATTTGCTTGTTGAAGTGACCTAGGGTTCAGCCATACCAAGGAAGAGCCCATGGGAGCTTGAGGTAACTTCCAAACTCTTGCATATTGACTATTCTAGCTATTATAGACAATTTAATCAGTGAAATTTCACCGTATTGTCTTTGTGTGTAACAATGGAAAATGGGTTGTGGGGGTTGTTATGCTGCCCAAATTGATACTAAATAGTAGTTGCAATCTAATAGAATAATCAATAAAGTGGTTAGGAAAAGAAAGAAACGTGTTTACGGAGCCAAAATCGTAAAACCCCGATTTTCCCTGGAAAACTCATATTTCGGCTAGGGCTATAAAATGGGCCTTAGATTTGGATTTTCAATGATTTGATGATTCCATTGAGTTTATGAGGGAAAATTAGGTGGGGTTACAGTTGAGCACTTTTTCGGAAAAGGCCGAGAAAGCATAATTACAAAAATGCCTCTAAAACACTGAAATAAGGGCTACCAAGGGCAATTTTGTCTTTTGGTAGTGAATTTGGTAATTCCGAGTCCGGAAATGGATTCCTTGGGTGAAAATATGTCAGGATAGCCCAGGTCAGAATTTCGAGAAAAGTACAGCCGGATCGGGTACGATGAGACCGGGTCCTGGAGGTATTTTAGTAATTTTTTCAAGATAGACTCATATAACCCCCATAAACATTATGGAAGTGTCTAAATAGTACATTTGACATTGTAGGATCGAATATGGAGCCTCGGGCTATTGGCACGTAAATCGAGGAGAACGATTGGAGGTAGGGGACTTACTTTACTTGCATGTGTTTGATATCTTTGCTTGTGTAATATGTATGTGATTGCTTTACTTGATTGTGTAGAGCATATTTGAATAAATGAAGCTCTGTTTTTGTTTTCGCTGTAGCCATAGTCTTGTTGTATAAAACATTGAGCATGCAGAAATGTCATTATGGGGCATACATTTAGATAAAGCTAACATGTCATACACATAGCATCAATCATGCATGCATTATGGTATCTGTTTCCTACTGAGATTCTCTCGAATCTCACCCTCCCCTACCAACAATTTAGACAGGAGACGATAGAAGATATGCAAACAACAATGCAGAGTACCGTACGAGGGGATTACAGTAATAGAACGAAGACGGGAAAAAGTCTCCGTTTCACTGGGACAGGTTTAGATACCAAGTATCCTTGTGTGACTACATTGATGGTAATGATCATGTACGAATCATTATGGGAAATTTATGTAATTATGCACTTATTATCAGTATATTCATGTTATTCATGTGTTGCCCACCGAACCACATATCGTTTTCTGTAAATACTCTAAAAAAGGTTGAAATTGAGATAAGGGCATGACAAGATTCATGTATCACACCTAAATAATTAATGGTTCTTTAAAATAACTTTTCAATGAAGAGTTTTTTTTAGCAAAAACTGTTTAATGAAGAGTTACACCTTTATAATAATAGGGTTTTCTTTTTAAAAAATAGCGCAACCTTTCATCAAGTGGTTGTTACCACATCATAACTTTTCATATATGTCTTTAAGAAATAAAAAACTATAACTTTAGTGACTTTTAGTGTAATTATAACTCTTTACTCAACCCTTCATATAAAATTAATTTTTAAGGACATGACTTTACCAAAAGTCTAAAACACATTTTTTCATTTTAAAATATTCCAACAAGTCCTAAATGCAAGAATTAGATAAATAATTTAAAAACATCAAAAATTAATTAATTTAGTTATTTATAATAAATGCGTGTTATGTGTCCTAAAATTCCCAATTTAGTACTCAGGTCAAAAAAATTTAGTACAAAATCTGTTTTTAATATATAGAATCAATAAGAATAATTTGAAAAATATCTTATAAATTTAGAAAATAAAATGAATATCTCTCAAATTGTTTCTAAGTTTAGATTGGAGGGAGTACTTTTTGTTATTTGAGAAAATTGGAAAATCATACCCCATTAAATATTTTATTGGTGAGAGAGATTGTTTTTGTAATTACTTAATTGAAGTATTGTTTTTTTTTTAATTTTTGGAAATAAATTGGAGTATTGATATTGAGAGTGAGAATGTTTGTGCGTTTGGAATGGCTTATTTTTGTCCAAAACGTGCTTATAATTCGTAATTCACGGTATACGAGGCAAGTATGTGAGAGGAGTTTTTTCTCGACTTGCATAATAAGTGTGTTTTTCCTGTACAAAACGCTCACACAAACACCCACTGTATGGCAGACGAAAACGCGTTATTACTTATTTGGGTATGGATGGCCTATTTTATAATTTATAAACTTACAACTAAGCATAAACCAATCGCTTTTTCGCTCTTTCTTCTTCTTTTCCATGCTACGAGTCAATCCCCTGATCAAGTTTATGGCCTTTTTGGTTTTTTCCTTTATAATTAACCACCCACTCCCCCTACTGTTCTTTCCATATATATATATATATATATATATATTACTCTCTCCATAAATCAACTCAGATTCTTATACACATTTAATGTTTTTTTTATCATTTTAATAAATTTTTATTTATTATATCCATAATCTAAAATAAAAATGATTTTTTATTTCAGTCTGTCACCCTGTAAAAAATTAAATTTATTGTTCAAAACTCATTAATTGACAAAAAAATAAATTTTGACAATCCCACCTAAATTTGGACAATATAGGTCTTCTTATCATTAGAATGAGCAACAATATTTATGGATTAAAAATAATATTATGTTATAAATTATAATATTAATTAAACTTCAAGAACATGAATTCCCTTATATTTTAACCAGCGATAATTAAAATAAATTAAGATCTTATATTTATGGGGGAAAATTCCAAAAAAATAAATCCGAAATAGGGAAGTCCCTAATTAGTGCTGTGAATTTTAAAATTCCGAATTAGTACGCTATCAGTATGGATGAACAGTGCGAGGTCGCCAAAAGACAATTTTGCCTTTCAGTCCTCATTCTCGCCACTTTAAGATAACAACACGCTGCTCTTAATTAACAACTCCGGATTCTTGATTAACAACTCTCATTTCTTGTTTCACAACTTCGTAATTTAAGTTTCAAGGTCAATAACAACACCTCTTTTTTTATTAACAACACGCAGGTCTTAATTAACAACTCCAGATTCTTAATTAACAACTTCGTATTCTTGATTAACAACTCCAGTTTCATCTTTTTACTTTCACAATAACGACACCGGTCTTGTTATTAACAACACAATATTCTACATTAATAACTCCCATTTCTTGTTTCACAACTTCCTAATTTTAGTTTCCGGGTTAATAACAACATCTCTTTCTTTATTAACAACACCGTATATTACATTAACAACACTATATTTTTGAGATATAAATATGTGGAAGAATAAAGTGGTGTTGTTAATCAAGAATCCGGAGTGTTTAATAACAAGCCTGGTGTTGTTATTGTGAAAGTATAAAGATGAAACTGGAGTTGTTAATCAAGAATATGAAGTTGTTAATCAAGAAACCCAAGTTGTTAATTAAGACCCGCGTGTTGTTATTCTGAAGTGGCGAGAATGAAGACTGAAAGGGCAAAATCGTCTTTTGGCGCTCATGACACTGTTTATCCATACTAACAACGGACTGATCTAAAATTTTGGAATTCACAGCACTGATTAGGGATTTCCCTATTTCGGATGTATTTTTCTGGAATTTTCCCTATTTATGGGCAAAATAAACTCTTCAAAACACAGTATTTAGTTGAAAAGCATTGAGTGTGAGAAGATCAGGCTTCTTGAACCTGGACCAGACCGGCCGGTCCGGCTCGGAAACTGGCAAACCGGCTGATGGATCGGTCCGGTCCGGATTGCAATTTAAATATTTTTTTATTTTTTCTTTAAAATTTCATACTAATAAGTCTAAAATCTTCAATTTTTCACCAGTTTGACCCCAATTTAGCTCCGATTTGATTCCAATATAACCTATTAACCCTTAACTCAATACCCGACTGATTCAGTACCCGATTCAGGTTTTAATATGTTGGAGAAGATTGAAAGCCCAATCTCATGAAATCGTAATTTGCTTCACTCCCCTCACAGTATAAATTTGAGCTTACAACCCAACAAATCCACCAACATTCTCGACCCTCTCTTCTCTCTCACACACACACAAATATTACACAAAACCAAACCCAAGCCATATGAGGATCTTCTTCTTCGTTCTCTTTATCCTCTTCTCTTCCTTCTCTGTAAGTGTTCACACGCCATTCATTTTCACACTCCATCTTCTTCTCCCTCTCCTATGATCTCTCTGCTATTTTCTTTTTTTATCTTTCCCATTGTGTTTATGGGTGGTGTTATTATTCGTTAATGCAGGTTGGCTTAGCCGGAGCCGTCGGCATCTCCGGTGGCGATGTGGTTCGGGAGAAAAACCCATTTACTCCCAAGGCATTCTTGATTCGGTATTGGGATAAGGAGATCCGGAACGGCCTGCCTAAACCTGAGTTCTTGCTCTCCAAGGCGTCCCCATTGACTGCTGTGGACTCGGCGGCGTTTGCAAAGCTCGCCTCCGGCAACGCTCTTTCCACGCGCCTGCCGGAATTCTGCACGGCCGCTAATCTACTCTGTTTTCCCGATTTGGGTCAAAGTCTGGAGAAGCACTCTAAGGATGTGAACTTTGCTGTGTACCAGGACAAGAACTTCACCAACTATGGGACGGATCGGCTCGGTGGGACGGACACTTTTCAGAAATATTCAGAAGGGCAAAATATTGCGGAGAACGATTTCCGGCGGTATAGCCGGGATTCCACTGGCCACCAGGACAATTTCCAAAGCTACGCTAGTGATGGCAACGTGGTGGACCAGAGCTTCAACACCTACGGCGCCGGAGCAACAGGCGGCGTCGGCGATTTCAAGAAGTACGCCGATTCTACCAATGTTCCAAATCTTCGATTCACTTCTTACTCTGATGATGCCAACGGGAGAGAGCAATCGTTCACTAGCTACTCCGAAAACGGAAATGCCGGCGACCAATCCTTCTCCAACTATGGAAAACACGGGAATGGGGCTGTGAGCGCTTTCTCAAGCTACGGGACGAACTCGAACGTCGCCGGGTCGGGATTCTCGAATTACGGCGAGACTGCGAATGCCGGGAATGAAACATTCAAGAATTACGGTGTGAATATGAACAACCCTACCAATAACTTCAAGAACTACGCCAATGGCGGCAATGGAGCCGCTGAGAGTTTTGCTAATTACAGAAACCAAGCCAATGTCGGAGCCGATTCATTCCAATCATATGCTAAAAGCGGAAACGCAGCAGAAGTCGATTTCACGAACTACGGCAAATCGTTCAACGAAGGTACTGACAAATTCACCGGCTACGGAAGAGACGGTAATGAGCATAAAATTGGCTTCAAAGGCTATGGAGTGAACAATACCTTCAAGGATTATGCCAAAGACGGCGTCACATTCACAGGCTACACCAATGTGAGCACCACACTGAGTTCTTCCATGGCGAAATCTGGTTCAGCCATCAATGGCAATTTGGTAAAAAGGTGGGTAGAACCAGGCAAATTCTTCCGAGAATCGATGCTGAAGAAAGGTACGGTGATGCCTTTCCCGGATATCAGGGATAAAATGCCCAAGAGGTCTTTCTTGCCCCGATCTATCCTCTCCAAATTACCATTCTCGACCTCGAAAATCTCTGAGCTGAGTAAGATTTTCAAAGTCTCTGATAATTCCTCCATGGACAAGATGCTATCGAGCTCCCTCAGTGAGTGCGAGAGAGCTCCGAGCGCCGGCGAGACCAAACGCTGCGTCGGCTCCGTCGAGGACATGATCGACTTCGCAACCTCGGTGCTGGGACGCAACGTCGTCGTTCGAACCACCCAGAACGTGAACGGGTCGAAGAAGAACGTGGTGGTGGGTCGGGTCGGTAAGATAAACGGGGGTCGGGTCACCCAGTCAGTATCCTGCCACCAGAGCCTCTTTCCTTACTTGCTTTACTACTGCCACTCCGTCCCCAAGGTTCGGGTCTACGAAGCGGATCTCCTCGACCCGAAAACCAAATCCAAGGTCAACCATGGTGTTGCCATCTGTCACCTGGACACCACCTCGTGGAGCCCCACACATGGCGCATTCCTCTCGCTCGGGTCAGGTCCGGGTCGGATCGAAGTCTGCCACTGGATCTTCGAGAATGACATGACCTGGACTACTGCCGATTAAGTCATCAAGCTCGGGTCGGTCGGTTCGCGCCTTACGCTAAGAAACTTGGCACAAGGCAAGGCTTTGAACTTTTAATTTAAATCCCAAATATTTTAAGTAATTTCTAATTTTTATTATTAGTTTTTTTTCCTCCATAGAAAAGTAAGAAGTCAAGTCAGGGGGTAATATTTACATTATTATTATATATTTTCATGATATAATTGCTCAGATGATGATCATGCATGAGCTTGGATTTCTCTGTAAAAGTTTCATCTTTTTTTTTTTTTCTATTTTATTTTCCCTTTATCTAATGGGTTCCCTAATAATTGGAATAATGGGTATGATCACAGTATTCGTTATTATTATTAGTTTTTCATATGCATAATGTGTGGTTTTTTGTTTGTGTTAGTTTGGGTTCAATAATTGTGTGAACTGATTAGACACACATAAAAACACACACGAGAATGCACTCTGTGAGCGATGAGACAAAAAGTGAGAAAGATGATGGAGATTCGATGGGCTGAGAAAAATTTCATGGGAAGAGAAAGAAAATTATACTTATAGAGAGAGAGAGTGTGTGTGTGTGTGTGAGGAGAGAGAGAGGAGGGAACATTAGCTAATAGAGAATTGGATTTTCCACAAATATACAAAGCCATGTGAACAAAAGGATGAGGTGGTCCTTAAACCACCAAATTTGTGCTCTCTTGTATTGGTGTGAGAAGGTTCACGAGACAGCACCTGTTGGCCAATGTCCAAAAAGCATTTTTCTAATATTATTTTTTATTATTATATAATAAAATAATTTATATGAATAAATACATTAAATAAAATATGTTCGGTTGCATTGGCTTCAGTTCTTTGATGAACTCAAAAATTGAGGAGAGATTGCTGACTTTGTTGCCTTTCAACACACGTCTAATCAAACCCCCTCTTCTATTTAGTTGTGTAGGATATATATGAGGATAATCTCATAACAAGTCACCATTAATTAATTAATCATCGCTCACGGGAAAATTTTAATTAATTCGATAAATTATTTAATAATTTGTTATTAAATTATCCCAAGATGGATTATTTAGTCAAGAGTAATCATTCAAATTGTGGTTATTAATTGAAAATGAGCCAACTCAAGTTTAGCATATGTGATCAGGGTTCTCATTAATTGAGTTGGCGGTAGAAGCTGATTTTCTGACATGATTTATACTGTACGAGGTAAATATGTGAGAATGGTTTTACCTTGACTTATGTGAAGTCGTGAACTTGCTTCTCTAATGCTAACCCAAACAGGTTAATGATTGAGTTAATTTGATTTCTAACTCGTGTGTATGGAGCACAAATTTAGATGAAAAATCCAATAGTTTAAGAACGACTAGTTTCCATTGTTAGCATGAATGGTAATTGAAATTTGTACGAGAAAAATATAAGTTATTTAGAGAATAATTAATGCTTATATACTAATTTTATTTCAATAATTAATGTTTAAATATGGCTATTCATGTCTAATATTATATTCTTTATTTGTTTATATTAATTTTTAAAATTAATTACTTCATTAATAATTTTAATAAAAAACATCAATTATTCTCGAACTTAATTATGGGAGAACATTACTTTTCTAATTTGGTTTATAAGTCACTTCTAACATGTTTTACAGCGATTAATTAAAATTTATCAACTTTCCAACTTTATCCCTATTTAATACACAATATATCTTATTAAAAAAATCAACATAAAAATAAATGAAGAGTATAATTATATATTTATATAAAAAATTTAATGAAATGACTTATAAATAGAACTAAAATAAAACTTCTCTGTCTATTCTATAATAGGTCCAGCATATAAAAGCACTGGATAATGCACAAGCAGACTCTCGATAATAAACTACAATATATTCCAATTATTGCAAAATGGTGTAAATAAAATAGATTTCACCCTATGCTGAAAGTAAATAGTGAAGTACAGAGAGTTGATAAGCCAAACAAACAAACAAAAAGTAGTGATCCACAAATGATTGAATAAGGGGCTGAGATAGATGTGATTGTGAACAATTCAGCGAGCGCGCGCGCATGTTCTTTATTGGACGAACTGTACTCTTTACTTTCATTTTTTCTTTTTTCTTTTTTTTTTGAAGAATAAATTAATGTCTGTATCTTTGAAATAATTTTTTTCCTAATTTTATTCTCATAAAAAATTCTTTTAATTTCGTCCATTTATTATATTCTCTCAATCAGAATATTCTCCTTCATATCAGTTAATGTTAGATTCAATTAATTAACATGCAATTTTTTTTATAAAGCATGCAATTAGCATATATCTAATTAAAATAAGAATAAAATATATTGACTACCCGTCTAATTTTTCTAAATTATACAAACCTCTCCTCTATTTTGAAAACGTATATAGGCCTTCCTTTAAATTAAAATGCAAGTTACAGAAACCCCTTATATTTTTTATATTCCATTTCTATCCACCCAGTCATTAATTTACCGTTAAGTGTGGCTATTAAAAGTTTACTTTGACCAAAATACCCCTTTTTCAACAAATGAGTAAACATTTATATTTGCCTAAAAATAAATATTTATACAAAAAAAATTCTAATACATGTATGTTCAAAATTTCTAATATATTATAAATTTATTTTTATTTTTATTATATTATAAAATTTTAAATTTTTATCATATTTATTGAAACCTATTTATTTAGTAATTTTTTAAATTACTAAAAAAAATGCCGTTTAAATGAAAGGTAAAAAGAAAAAGAAAGAAATATATTTTATTCACAATATATTATTAATAATGTAAAAATGTTTTTAATTAATCATATTTTTAATTAATTTTTTTATGTCTATATTAATTAAATTAATTAATTAATTGTCTTAATATGAAAAAAATTTAATAGATAACTATTTGTAAAAGTAAAAAATAATTTGAGAAAAAGAAAAAGAAAACTCTTAAATTACTTAAACAATTTTATTCAAAATTAGGAAATTAGTAATAACGAAGGATAAATTAGTAAATAAAAATTTTTAATATAAATTTTAATTAAAAAATAAAAATCATTAACGAAGTTAACTGATTGGACTTAAATATATGTTTTCAAAATAGATAGAAGGTCTATGTAATTAAGGCCAAATGTAAGAGAGATTAGAGTATTTTACTCTTAAAATAATACAAGTAAGAGTTCAGTGATTATTAGTTGATGTGTTGTTGTCATTTTCTCTTAAATAATATCATTTTTCCTAATTTATAACATCATATTACACTTGGTGGATTTTGAAAAATAAGCCAAAATGATTTCAATCGTTTTCAAGATTCAACTGACTGGTATTTATATTTAGATAATTAATTTGAAGGAGAAGTGGTCTTTTTAAGGACGAAGGGCTTGTTTGGTATGAGGAGAGGGGAGGGAAAGTATGTAGAGGAAAACAAATTTTTGAGATGGATTTAAAAAAATGAAGAAGTGGGGTATAAATTTTTTAATTAAGTTTTTTTACTTTTTAATCTTACATATTATCTATATTAAAATTTTGTAACTCATTTCTCTAATTTTCTTAAATCCAACTCATAAAAATTTTTCCTCCCCTTCCTTTTTTTCCAAATCCCTCATACCAAACAGACCCTAAACTACTTAGTACATTTTTAGCCAAAAATATAAGATATAATTTTAATTTCAATAACATTATTTTTTTCATTTTATTAGATAACAATAAAGAGTATTGAAATCCCTCCATTGATATATTAATTCCATCACATTATTTGGAAGGAAAAAAAGGGAAAAAAGAAAAAGAAAAACTCTTAACTAAAAAGTTACCTAAATAGATTATTTTATTCCTGGTTATTGGTTGGCATCCATCTAAATATAAACTAAACCATTAATTTGCTTTTAGATTAACATTAAGACAATTATTCTAATTTCTTCTATTGTTAAAAGTGAAAATCTCAAAATACACACTACCCCATTGCATTTTTTGGGGCTTATGTTTTTGAAAATTAAATTGGGTTAACGTCCATTTTAATTCAGAAGGTGTCACAAAATTTCAATTTTATTTCTGAAGTTTCTAAATGGTAGCAATTTTGTCTTGGTCATTATCCAAGTTAAGTTTGACTGTTAGTTGACTAAATGTTTTGAGCTGGCAGGTTCATGTGTCATTCATTTCATTTTTGTGTGGGTTTAGGTGCAAAGTTGCACTAAAAGTTTTCACTGAAGAGCTATGTTGCCCCTAAAGTTTCTAAATTGTAACAATTTCATCTCAGCTATCATCTATGTTAAGTTTACCTATTAGTTGGCTGAATATGCTTATTCAGCCAATCCATGTGTTACCAACTTCATTTTTTCCAAGTTAGATTTATAAATAAGGATTTTTTTTTTTAAAAAAAGCACCCCATATGAATTATTGGAGAAAATCAAAGAGCTAAAAACATATTGTGCAATGAAGAGAAAATTGAAGAGGTAATCTTGCTCAATGTCCTTGAATTTGGGTATTGAATCTTTCTTTTCATTCTCTCTAATAAACGTGAGCTCCTTCTTTATTTGCGGCTTCTTCTTCAATGTCGTTCACATTGTTAACTTAGCATATTTAGTCAACTAACAATTAAATTTAACCTTTATAATAGTCAGGGTGACATTGTTACAATTTGAAAACTTCCAGGGCAATATTGAACAAAAAACATTTTCAGGTAAATATTGCTCATGAGTGAAAACTTCCATAGCAAATTGGCACCTTAACAAAAATGATGTAGATAACACGTGAATCAACTTGCTCAGTATATTTGGTCAACTACCAATTAAACTTAACATTGACAACAGTTGGGGCGAAATTACTACGATTTGGAAACTTCCAAGGTGATATTGCTAAAAAAAAAACTTCTAAAACAAAATTGAGATTTTGTGACAACTTCCAAAAAAAAAATTTACCTTAACTCAATTAAATTTAACATCCTACCACTTATATCAATGAGATAAGAGAGGGCATAGGAGATTAAAAAAAAAAATATCAGAAGAGAATGTGCTTCCTACGGGCCATGTCATCCATTTACTCTTTACATTTACAATACGCCAAGTATAAAGAGGAATAGAGTTTAAAAAAGGGAGTACAATTTAATAAAACAATGCATGTAAGTTGAAAATGTAAAATAAAAAATCAAGTTATTTGATATGGGTTATTATTAATTAATAAGAGTATAAATAATATTGCCTCTGATTTTTAATATAAGATTTAGAAAAATACCTCCCAACTATGTTAAATGCTCCTTCCGGTCCATAATATATGACATTTTAACTAATTCACGAGAAACAAGAAGTGAGAGTTAACTTATTAAATATACCCTAAATTAAAAATTTTTCCACTTTTACCCTTGTTAGAAATTGTGCTTGAAAATTTAATGAGTGGACAACATTGAAAATAAGCACTAATTCCAGAGACAAAACTGGAAAATAAGTATTAATTATCTTACAAGTGACTTATATTTTGGATCAAGTTATTCTTCTAGAAGCGCCCTATATTGTGAACCGAAGGGAGTATAGAGTGCCTTTAGAAAAAAAAAAAATTATTGGTTCATAAGAGTTAATAGTTATCATTTTATAATTCTATACTCTTGTTTATTAGTGGTACACATTGGAAATCAAGAAAAAGATGCGTGAGACAAGGTTGATTTTTTTTAAAAAAAATAAAATACATTTAATAAATTAACCACTATTCCTTAGCTTCAATGAGATAATTGAAAGTTATTTATATTTTGGACAAGAGAAAACTACCACTCACACTAATATGAGTTGGTATATATACTTATTTTTTTTAATCGATTGTCTATTGTTTTCACATATAGATTAATAAACAAATATAATTATTATGTTAGAATTCAATATAAATTCCTTAACTAAAATATTCATAATTTATTTTATTCATTAATAATGTCTTAGGTTTCTCAAGTTAGAGAAAATAAGAAGATAATTGAAAAAATTAATAATTTATTTTGTTTTTAGAATTTAAAGTAACAGCCCAACAAGGGCACAACAGAATTTAAAGTAACACAGAAATAAAATTAATAGAGAAATTGGGGGAAAAGTCCCCATTAAAAATTTTAATGGTAGGAATTGAGAAGTACCTAAAAGAATCGGTACTCTGTGTTTACAAAATTTGAAAAGTATTAATATTTTATATATACGAAAAATTAAAAATTTAGCATGTTCTTCCTCCAATAAATTTTTTTTTATGGAAGACACTTTTTCTGAATTTTCCAATAATTTCAAAAGTATACCCGTTAAAAAAAGGAACAAAACTTTCGATGATTAGTGCAGCCGCAGGAATTAATAATAAGAAGGATCATTAAATGAATATGCATCAACTACCTTATCTTGGATTCGTTAAAACATTATTAACATTTGTCTCATATTCCAGAAATCATAAGCCTTCTTTAATCTTTTTAATCGTCGTTGGTAAAGATGCTGATCCTCATGTGTTTGGTTTCCCTTTTGTCTTATTCTATTAACCCCATCCAACCCTCTCCAATATATTTACCCCCGTCCCTATTTAATTTAATTGTCCTCATTTAAAAAACAAAGAGGCCAAAACTATTTAAGAATTGTTTTGGATCCAACACGAGTATCATGTAAAAATATTTAATTTAATACAGATTTAACGAGTTAACTATTTGTTTTATATTTTTTGTAAGGTAATTGGAAGTGACTTATATTTTAATCTAGACAGGATAATATATAAAAGATATACTCTAAAAACAATTTGTGGTCCTAATCCTAAATATAAGTCACTCTACAAGTGACTTGTGACATCAAGTTTTTTTACAAAGGAAAAAAAAATTCCTTCTCAATTTTCGATGAGGGATAGAAAGTGTATATATTTTTTTAAAAAAAAATTATGGTATTTATTAGGTGTAAGATAGAAAAGAGAACAATTTTTCGACCTTTTTTTTGTTAGTATTTGTAGACAACTTTAATTATGCAACTAACATTTTTTAGTTTTAATAAATTATTTACAAGTGACTTATAGGGTATTATGGATTGGGGAGAGTATTTTTTTCCTTCCAAATTTAGCCTCCATTTACTTTAATGTCACACTAATTTAAATCTTATTTATCGTGGTTCAGTGCCCTCTATCTAACATAGCCCTTGTTGAAAATAAATAATAATTATATCATGAACTCTGAAATATGACATATATTTAAGGGAAAATTCCAGAAAAATACATCCAAAATAGGAAAATTTCTAATCAGTGCTGCGAATTTCAAAATTCTGGATCAGTACGCTGTCAGTACGGATGAACAGTGCGATATGTGCCAAAAGATGTTTTTGCCCTTCAGTCCTCATTCTCAACACTTCAAAATAACAACACGCTGCTCTTAATTAACAATTCTGGTTTCTTGATTAACAACTCTCATTTCTTATTTCACAACTTCGTAATTTAAATTTCAGGGCTAATAACAACACCTCTTTCTTTATTAACAACACGTGGTTCTTAATTAACAACTTCGAATTCTTGATTAACAACTCCGTATTCTTAATTAACAACTCAAGTTTCATCTTTTTACTTTCACAATAACAACACTGATCTTGTTATTAACAACACTATGTTCTACATTAACAATTCCAATTTCTTATTTCACAACTTCGTAATTTTAGTTTTAGGGTCAATAACAACACCTCTTTCTTTATTAACAACGTCGTATTTTACATTAATAACACTATATTTTTGAGATGCGAATATGTGGAAGAATAAAGCGGAGTTGTTAATCAAGAATCCGGAGTTGTTAATAACAAGACCGGTGTTGTTATTGTGAAAGTAAAAAGATGAAATGAGAGTTGTTAATCAAGAAACCAGAGTTGTTAATTAAGAACAGCGTGTTGTTATTCTGAAGTGGCGAGAATGAGGATTGAAGGGCAAAATCGTTTTTTGGCGCCCCCACACTGTTTAGCCATACTGATAGCTGACTGATCCAGAATTTTGGAATTCACATAATTGATTAGGGATTTTCCTATTTCGAAAGTATTTTTCTGGAATTTTCCCTATATTTAATGATAAAATTAAAATCCAAATCAGGACAAATACACAGGCAAAAGTATGTGTGTATTTATATATAATCCTCGCTTTCTTAAAACTCATTTAACAAGAAATATTTGATTATCCCAGAAAGGCATTGAAATTTTCTTCGCATGTGGTTCAATAATAACACATGTACTCTATAAGTGGGTACATGGGTGTCTCTATTAATTTTTCTCTCCATTTATTTTCTATTGAGTGGATCTATTATTATATCAACGTTCAATTGTTGATATTTACCATTATAGAAAGAATATCATTATATTAAAAATCTATAATGGTAAATCTCAACCATTGAAAGTTGATCGATATAATAGTAGATACATTTAATGAAGAGTAAATGGAGAGAAAATCAATTGAGACACCTTCTTTCCTATGAGTGACACTGTGGAATTAAAATTAAGGCACACTTACAGATTATAGTATCATGTTATTTAAGTATATTTTTATGAATAAATTATTGTTATTGTTGGATATAATAGGAATAGTATAACGTTCTAATATTATAGTATATATTATTGATATATTTGACCTGATCGTTTTGCCGTTTGAAAACATTGAAATTATGATCACTGACTTTACGCAACGTTCATGTGCAATGTTGAAAACGAAATCACAACGGTTCCCAATTTTGCTAGCTAGCTTCATCGATCATGAGAAATTTCACATTTTATATAGAATTAATTTATCTAACACGAAAATGGTGTTAACGGTTTAATTATTTATATAATTTAATAATATGAAATGGTTAACGGTTTTTACATTTTACATTATTACACATAACGGTTTAATTCTAGTAGAAGAGAATCTATATCCGAAGATGTTTTAGAGTATCCGATATATCCAATATATAACTGTTAAGTCAAATGATTGATTATATGTCTCACTAACTTCATGTGTTAGAAAGAATCCGTTATATATATAATTGTCAAGTGTTCAGTGAATCTGGGTTTGTTTTTTCAAACAACCTTAAAATTTAATTTCTTTTCCACTAATTAATTGGCACTCTTCGCTAGAAGGTTGGATTAGATTAAACATTGATACTTCTGTGATCCAAAATGACGAAACTATATATGTGGAGGCAATTAAGGTTGTCAAACTCATAATTTTAAATAAACTTTTAACAATGTAAATTCTTAATTGTGAACTCAAATAGTAAATTTGTAAGAGCTTACTTTTATTATTAAATAGGTATTAATACTATATAATTAAATAATTAAAATATAAAAAATGAAAAAAAATTGATTTAAATATATTTTAAATCCAAATAATTGAAACTAAATCTATCAACATTCATAATATATCATACTTAACCATTTTTTTTTATAAAATTCATATAGAAAGTCACTGGGCATGACTAAATACAAAAAATTAACACAAATTTAAGAGCAATTTGACATGATTTTATAAGTTAGAAAGTAAACATGGAAAATTTGATGTATAAATTCATAAGTTTAACTGAGTTTATAATTGGTACGAGTTTATCTACGATTGGGCTTGATTTTGTAAGTTAGAAACGTAAAAACAGTAAATTCAGAAAATGAACTCATAAGTTTGACTACAATGCTTAGAGGTTTATTCGAGGCGATCTACATAAGGAAAGTGATCAATTTAGGGTTCACCAAAAAGGCTTGGCTCCTATATCAAAAAAAAAAAAAGGGAGCTTGGCTCCCAAATCATGGGCATTATATTGAAGGTTTAAAACTTAGCTGCTGAAACCAATGCCACTGGAAAATTTTTATCTTTATTGATTCAAGTGAAACTTTAGGTCTAATTAATTGTGATCATTCTCATAATCATCCACTAATTAAGCAGTTGCATTGAACAAATTCAAAATCTATGAATGAAAGATTGGATCGTCACTATATATTGCTTACAGAGGGAAGCAAATCGCTGGGTTGACTGAGTGGTTCTCGCTATGGTCATCAATTGGATGTTGAAGTCATTTTATCTGGAAAGTCCTCTTTTAGAGTGTAGATACTTACTCTTGTATTATTTCTGTCATCGACGCAGCAATTTGCTAGATTGTTTGCAGGTTTTATCCTGACTTTTGTATTATTTAAAAAAAACATCAATGTACCTACCAATTAGATCATAAAGTGGGTAGATGAATGTCCTATTCCCATTTTGTTGAAAAATACTTTTAAAAAGAGTCATCCTAATCATAAAGTCTTGATTTTGGATAAATGGACTGCTCGGATACATTAAAATAAGATGTAAAAAAGCGTCACATGTCAACACCCATTTCTATTTTGATATACATAGAGTAATAGAGACCAAGTTCCACAGACATACGGAAGAGTACATATATACTGATAAAAGTATTTGTTTACAGTCCAAAGTCAATCATACAAAATGCGACAATATACACCCCTAATACAAAATATCTAAAAGTATTTTAGACATAGACTATCTATAACCACGAACTTTGTATTTGCCTTGAGGCACATGCCAGTCACTTTCCTTGGTTTACATCCTTGGCTTTTGATCAATTGGCGCTTGCTGAGATGTTTTATTTAGAAAAAGGGGTGAGATTCTGAAGAATTCCAGTAAAAACATGCTATCGTTCATAGAAAATGCGAAAAGTAAATATGATATATGCCATGTATGCACAAATTAATGAACAATATAAACATATCATCTGCATGTATACATGAGTAGGGCCCAGCTTCACTAATCTACATCGGTTGGATTCTCACTAACTCCAGTGTAAGTGCGTCTAGCAAAATGTCACGCTTTTATCTCAATTTCAACCTTTTTCAGAGTATTTGCGGAAAACAATATGCGGTTCGGTAGGCAATATAGGAATAACATAACTATACTGATAATATGTGCATGATCACATAAATTCCCCATAGGGGTTTGTACATGATACTTACGATTAAGGTAACCGCACAAGGCTACTAGGGTGACTAAACTCATCCTAGTAAAACGGAGACTTCTTCCCGTCTTCGTTCCACTACTATAATCCCCTCGTACGGTACTCTGCATTGTTGTTTGCATATCTTCTGTCGTCTCCTGTCTAAATTATTGATCTGAATCAGAATAACAATATGCAGTTCGTTGTACCTGTAGGTACCATGCTGGGTCATACTCAGTATACCCGTAGGCACTATGTTCGATGTACCCATATGCACTATTCATCAGTTTCGGGTTTTTATTATCACAATCGCACCAGATCGCATCGGCATCGCACCCTTTCGGGGTAAGCTGGGTACCTGGACTCAATCGAATATCCTCACTCGTTTTTTTTATTGTCACATCCCTATTCTTTTTAACTAGACCCCAATATGATGACTGGACGACCTAGTCGTCGGGGCTAGAGATGGACTCACAAAGATATCGGCATTCCTCTCTTCTGATGCCTTTCTTTCGGCTTTTGCAGGATTCGAACACTCACCCTAGGGGTTAAGATGAGCGTCGTGGTGAACCCTGCTACCATTAAGCTAATGTCACACCCCAAATCTCTAACTGAACCCCACTTACTGATACCAGATCACCTGGCCTGGAGGCACCTGCCTCGAGGTCGAGGGTGAACTCACAAGGATATCCCCACTACCCTAATCCTCAATCCGGTTGTAAACCATACATCACGTATACCACTCCAACTCTGGGATCGATAATGAAATCCGGATCTGTCTCTGCCTTGTCTGTTTGTGGCATATTTGCCTGTCACTTAACTACCCACAACTGTGGCTGGTCACTGTTCAGCCAACTGGTGATTCTGTTTTAGGATAAGGCTCCACACTTTGGCCTTACTTGGATCCGCTGCCTTGGTGTCTATGTCATCCTTGTACCATCCTCTCACTGTTATGGTGACATGTACTGCCTTCCGGGTATTCCACTATTTCCTTTAGGTGTGTCTGTACCTTTCAGGGGCTTGTGAACTAGCCGAAGTAATTTACTTCGTTGTTCCTATCACTGTGTAATCAAGCATATCAGTATACCATTCTATTGCCAGAACCGTTGCACTTACTCTGAGCAGACAATTCTGTGGCCAGAATCCTTGCTCTGATACAAAAATGTCACGCCCTTATCTCAATTTCAACCTTTTTCAGAGTATTTGCGGAAAGCGATATGCAGTTCAGTAGGCAACATAGGAATAGCGTAACTATATTGATAATATGTGCATGATTACATAAATTCCCCATAGGGGTTTGTACATGATACTTACGATTAAGGTAACCGCACAAGGCTACTAGGGTGTCTAAACTCATCCCAGTGAAATGGAGACTTCTTCCCGTCTTCATTTCACTACTGTAATCCCCTCGTACGGTACTCTGCATTGTTGTTTGCATATCTTCTGTCGTTTCCTGTCTAAATTGTTGGTAGGGGAGGGTGAGATTCGAGAGAATCTCAGTAGGAAATAGATACCATAATGCATGCATGATAGATACTATGTGTATGTCATGTTAGCTTTATCTAGATGTATGTCCCATAATGACATTTCTGCATGCTCAATGTTTCATACAACAAGATTATAGCCACAGCGAAAATAGAAACAGAGCTTCATTTATTCAAATATGCTCTATACAATCAAGTAAAGCAATCACATACATAATTACACAAGCAAAGATATCAAATACATGCAAGTAAGGTAAGTCTCCTACCTCCAGCTTTTCTCCTCGATTTGCGTGCCTCGATCTACGTGTAAACAACTCGGGGCTTCATATTCGATCCTACAATCTCAAATGTACTATTTAGACACTTCCATAGTGTTTTTGGGGGGTTATATGAGTTTATCTTGAAAAATTACTAAAATGCCCCAGGGACCCGGCCCAGCCCGGCCGTACTCGATTCAGCTGTACTTTTCCCGAAATTTTGACATGGGCTATTCTTATATATTTTCTCCCAAGGAATCCATTTCCGGATTCGAAATTACCCAATTCAATGTAAAATTACGAAATTGCCCTTGGCAGCCCTATTTTTAAGGTTTTAGGGGCGTTTCCGTAATTATGCTTTTTCGGCATTTTCTGAAAAAGTGCTTAACTGTAACCCCACCTAATTTTCCCTCCTGAACTCAATGGAACCATCAAATAATTGAAAATCCAACTCTAAGACCCATTTACAATGCTGGACGAAATATATGGGTTTTAAGGGGAAAATCGGGGTTTTTCGGTTTCAGCTCCGTAAACGCGTTCCTTTCTACTCCTAACCACTTTATTGACTATTCTATTAGGTTACAACTACCATTTAGTACCAATTTTAGCAGCATAATCTCTAGACCAACCCATTTTCCAAATTTACAAAAAAAGACAATTCGGTGAAATTTCACCAATTAAATTTTCCACAACAGCCAAAATAGTCAATATACAAGAGTTTGGAAGTTACCTCAAGCTCCCAATAGCTTTTCCATTTCTTGGCTGAAACCCTAACCTTCCCAACTCCAAAAACCTTGCCTCAAACACCTCAAACAACATAAAAGATAAGCTTAGGAGAAGGATTATACACGTTAGGTACGAATTCACCGAAGAAATTGACCTATCTCGTGAGTTTTCTCCTCTCCTTCTCTCTCTAAAACTCTCAAACTTTCTCTCTCTCCTTGGCTGTAGCTCACGTCTGAAATGGTGGGAGGAAGATGATGATTTTCCTTTTATCATTTATATTATAATATTTTAATCAATTGTTTAATTTTCCAAAATTCGGATTTTTACAAAGTTTTGGCATATTTCTGCCTAAACTTTGAAAAATCATAACTAATTCTAGAAAAATCGAATTGGAGTGATTCCATAGCCTATAGAACCCTTATTGATTTTAGTTTCAAGGAAAAATATAGAATTTTGCTGAATGGAATCACAAAATTCCCAGAATTTCAATCTTTGCATATTCTTCCAGAAATTTCACAGTTTTTCTGTGCTGACTTCAAAAATTCATATATTTTTGTGTATAGCTCTAATTGATTCATGTGACCTATCAAATTAAAGCTTAGGATGTCTACTTTCATCCTATAAAATTTCATAATTTTTTGCTTATCATTTAGTCTTCCAAAACCTTTTGATAAGCTCACTACCTCATAGGCGATTTTACCGAAAACATAATTATATTCTCCAAAATTCACCATTTTACTTTCTTAATACCCCAAAGATATAAGAAACATTAGAGAATAGATTTAGGACATCTACTAAACCAGGGCTTAGCAGTTCACTTAATTTAGGCTTATTCGCAAGCCTCCAATCCCAAAATTTGGGGTATTACATCTAGCACCACTGGCCCCTCTCAGGGCAAAACATATTGATTAATAAAGTGCATTTACAAACAATGGCATCCACAAAATCATAAAATTATGGCATGATGTATGAAGGATAATATCCCTACCTCGAAGTTCTATTGACCCCTTTTTGTGTGCCTCGTGAAATGTGTCGACTTTCGGCCCTTGATTCGGTCCTAAAATATTAAATGTACAAGAAAATAGGTCATAACCTATCCAAGTATCATTTTAGACTCTTCCATAGTGTTTCTTGTAGTTATATTATTTTATGGTAAAAATTTACCAAAATGCCCTCAGGACTCCAGCCTGACCCCGCCATATCTGACCTTATGGCACGTTTTCCCAAATTTTGGCTAGGGTTATCCTAACGTATTTTCGTCCAAGGAATCCATTTCCGGACTCGGAACTATCAAATTCAATGTAAAATTACAAAATTACCCTTGACAGCCTCACTTTAAGGGTTTCAGGGACGTTTTCATAATTATGCCTTTTCGGCATTTTCCGAAAAAGTGACAAATTGTAACCCCACCTAATTTTCCACCCTGAACACAATGAAATCATCCAATAATTGAAAGTCCAACTCTAAAACCCTTAACTAGGGTTGGTTGAAACTTATGGATTCTTCGGGGAAAATCGGGGTTTTTGAGTTTTGATTTCATAGACGTGTTTCTTTCTACTTTTAATCACTTTATCAACTATTTAATTAGGTTACAACTACCTTTTAGACTTAATTTTGGCAGCATAACCCCTAGGCAACTCAATTTCCAAACTTTAAAACCAATGGCAATCCGGTGAAATTTTACTGATTAAATTGCCCACAACAGTTAGAATAAGCAATATACGAAAGTTTGGAAGTTACCTCAAGCTCCCACTAGCTTTTCCTCTTATTGGCTGAAACGCTAACCTTCTTAACAAGGAAAATTGAGTCTCAACAACGTTAAAAAACATGAAAGAGAAGCTTAAGAGTTAGAGTCGGGGCTCGGCCCGGCTTGTTTAGGCCCGAGCCCTTCAAGAGTTGGGCTTATGATTTAGAGGCTAAAAAGGGAAGTGGGCTTAAAAGGGCCAGCCCTGTAAGGTCGCAAGCCCTGTAGGGCTAGCCCTGCAACCCTGTAGAGCCGGCCCTTTTAGGCTTGTTTAATATTTTTTAAAAATAAATTAATAAATATAATATCATTGTATCAAATTATCAATATGAGAGACACCTAAGTACCTAATAGATTATTAATAACAGGAAAACACTTATTAATTGGTTTGATTTATTTTATTTTCTACAATGGTTTATTCATTTAAACTTTAAAAAAAAGGCTAATTTGGACATTAGATGATTATTTTAACTAAAATTTTATGAGTTTTAAAAATAATACATCTCAATTTAAAGAAAAATAAAAAAAATTGTAAAACTTGAAAAAGAAATTTTTTTAATTAAAATGAGTTTAAGCCTGTTTAGGCCTGAGCCCGTGAAGGGCCAGCTCTGCAGGGCCGCGGGCTTAAAAAATATGGTACTTTTTAGGAAATAGGCCTAAACGGGCCGGCCCTAGCCCATGAAGGGCCGGTCCTGTAGGGCCAAGCCAGCCCTTATTCCTGGCTCTATTAGGAGGAGAGTTATACGCGTTAGGAGCTAGATTGTCGGAGAAATCGATTTATCTTACGAGTTCTCTTCTCCTTCTCTCTCTAAACTCTCTCAAGCTTTCTCTCTCTTTGGCCTTCTGAAACATGACAGAAATGGCTGCTGGAAGGAGGATATATCATATATGATATGATATTGAATTATTTATTCAATTTCCAAAATTTTCGGATTCTTCAGAAATTCTGGTAGATTTTCTGCCCTAACTTTAAAAAATTATAAATAATTCTAGAAAAATTAAATTGGAGTGATTCTAAAGCCTATAGAACTCTTATTGAGTTTAGTTTCAAGGAAAAATATATAATTTTGCTATCTAGAATCACAAAATTCCTAGAATTTTAATATTTGCCTGCTATTCCAGAAACTTCACAGTTTTTCTGGACTGTATTCAAAAATTCATATCTTTTTGCATATAACTCTAATTGAGTCATATGACCTCTCAAATTAAAACTTAGGATGTCTAATTTCATCATGTAAAATTTCATAATTTTTTCTTATCATTTGATCATTCAAAATCACATGACAAGCTCACTACCTATAGGCAATTTCACCGAAAATATAATTATATTCTCCAAAGTTCACCATTTTACTTTCTTAATACCCCAAAGATATAAGAATCATTAGGGGATAAATTTAGGCTCCTACTAAATTAGGATTTAGCAGTCCACTTAATTTAGGCTCCCAAGCCTTAAATCCCAAATTTCGAGTATTACATCACATACCCTACATTAGGATTATAGAAAACAAAGCATCCGTGTACATTCCTGTGTCATAAATGAACAAACAAATTAAACAAACATAATAAAGTTCAATCCAAGGTGAGGTGTGTGGAAAGGATTAGGCCTTCAATGTTCACGGTAACCTACGAAAATCATTATTCAACTATATGTATATACACATCTCAAAACTTGCTCTCAAAATATTTGAGTTAATTTTTCTGGCCTGAAATTTTTGTGTTAATCTAAGTTGTCATTTTTAGAACAGGACAACATCTCTTTCACAATTAAAATCTGGTTCCGTGGTACAACATTTCAACTATTCTGGGTACAAATTTACGCCAAGCCATTAATATTGATGGTGTGGTCTGAGAAATATATAGTAACGTACTCCTCTGAATCTTGATTCAGCTCCCACATATAACCCATGTCACATTAAATGAATCAAACTAACAAACTACCTCATAAAGCATAGTATGCAGTTTAAGATATGTTTGACAGTACTAAGTTAACTACTACTGAATATAAATTCTACATCCTAAAAGATGTCCTTTTTTTCAAAAAGGGAAGTAGAAAAGAAAGACAGTGATATTTTTATAATTATAGGTGAGAACTGAATAACTTTAGACGTCCCTATTTAAATTGAGGACGTCTAAAGTTCAAATAGGGACATCTAAAGTCACACTTTAGACGTCCCGATATACATTAGAGACGTCCAAAATTTTTTTTTAAACAAAATTTCTTTTGTTTTTTTAAATCAAGGACACCATTTGGTGTCCCTAGTGATATTAGCGTCCCTAATATATATTGGGAATGTCAAAGGGTGTCCATGATTTTAATTTTTTTTTTAAAATTTTAGAAGTCCCCAATGCATATAGGGACGTCTAAAGTAAAAAAAAAAATTGGACAACTATAGGCGTCCTTAAATTAAATTTGGGATGCAAAAAATAATTCAAATTTATACTGACAATATTTATTTGTCAGGTTCACTGTTAGTTTTATATTACTCTTATATTCATCTTTCTCTTCACATCGCTGCAAACACAAGAAGAGTCATTGCGCCACGCTTTTTAACTCTTGCTTCTTCTTTATATGCTCTTTTTACTCTTGTTTCTTCATTTCTCTCTCTTTTTTTTCACCTCGATCCATATCTGTTATGCTTTCTTACTATTTTTTATTATTTTATCTTTTTTCTCTTTTTTCTTTGGATTTTCCTTCTATTTTATCTTCTAACTCGTGTTGTTATGGCTAGTAGATTGAGACTCTAAAACATGCTTCATGGCCATGTTCCCGCCGAGAAAACGAGGTTCATCTCTCCCTATTGCTCTTCTCTATTCATTATTATGAGAAAATGAATTTCAATAATACAAGGAGATAAGCTTTTTGTAATTGATTCCTCTTATTGTTTTCATCTTCTGGCTATTAGATTTCAGCTTTGGAGTTATTATTGTGTAGATTTTGGATTTGGAGTTCGATACTAGATCTGCAATTTTATTGACGATGATCTGTAATTTTTGGTTTTAAACATTGTTTAGTCCAGATCTATAATATAAACGATTTTTTTAAAAAAAAACACTTTAGACGTCTCTATTTTAAATTGGGGACGTCTAACGTCTAGACCTTAGGCGTCCTTTTATTTATGGACGTTATTGCCATTTTCTACCATGTCGATCACATAGATGTCCCCTTGTTTTCAGACGTTAAAAGGCCTAAAAGGGACGTTAAAAGCGTTTCTTGTAGTAGTGACGTTATGTGTTTTATTATCAGTATTTGGGAGAATTGTGAAAAAATACCTCAGTGGGAACTTAATTGCCAAATGAGACCTCGGTGTGCAAACGATCTTCCAGGTGTGCAGAATGTCTTCCCCTATGTGCAGATGATCTTCCTTGTGTGCAATATCTTCTTTACGCGTGTGCAAAACATCTTCCCCTGTGTGTAGAAGATCTTCCCCCATGTGCATAAATCTTCCCCCTATATGCAGACGATCTTTCCAAGTCCCATTTGATAATTAATTTGTCAGTGAGGTCTTTTTTCACAATTCTCCCTATTTTATAACATTGAAATTTGAAGGATTATATAGATGTAGAGGTAAAACAAGAACCTTTGAAATATTATTATGAATCCTTAGGTAAAAGAGAGTACATATGGGTTATATATATATAGTCAAACCTAAAGCTAACCCTAGAATCTAATTTAGTCTAATCTAATCAAAATAAATCAAAATAATTAAGATATAATCTTAAGATATAATATCCATATCTAATCCTAAGATATAATAAATATCACATAATCAAATATAATAATAAAATAACACTTAATCTAAATAATACAACACTCACCCTTGTTTCAAAGAACATTAAACTTGTCTTTTTTCTGAGACTTAAAACTTAATCTTCAAAATCTGTTATGCCCCTTTAGAAGTCGTTGCATATGTGATTCTAGAAAAGAGGTTGTAGTAGCTTATACATGAAGCTCATGATTGTTGTTGTTCATTAAATTGATCACGGCCTCTACTATTACCATGGCCTCAAGAAGACATTGCAGTGGTCTCTCTTCCTCGAACAGTTATCTCCCACAGGGACGTTGCGATATTGTCACTCATTGTCGCACAATTTGATATCCCTCACTCCTCTTCACGCATATAGACGTTGTGTGCAAATTGATATTGCTTACTTCGATATGACTCATCACTCCAATATCCTTAGGCTTGTACTTCTTTTGAGTCTAAGGGCCCCTTTAATTTTTTGCCTGTGCTTGTACTCCTTTTTGAGCTTCAGAGGTCCCTTATTTTTTTCTTGGGTTTGTACTCCTTTTTGAGCTTTAGAGGCTCCTTATTTTTGGCCGGGCTTGTACTCCTTTTTGAGTCTTAAATGTCCCTTATTTTTTCCTTGGACTTGTACTCCTTTTTGAGTCTCAGAGGCCCCTTATTGCGTTGTAGTGCACTAGCTCTCAAATCAAACCTGGAAACACATGCTTCATATAATCAAAACTAAGGTGGCCTAAACAATAATGCCATAGAAACACATTATTGTTTTGAGAGTTAGAGCTAACCAATGGCCTCCTTGCCTTCCATGCATCTTTATTGTTCATGTTTTATCCTTCATGGTTAAACAGTCCATACCATTCTTTAGAATTCCCAATGATCCTGCCCGATTTTAAATCATGATTACACCATATTAACACTAGGCATTGAGTTTGATTTATTTTGTTTGTCATCCTTGACCCTGTGAAGCACATGTAATTCTTCCTGGCTCAGATGGTCATCAGCCTCAATTTTCTGTTCAGCTATTGTGAGGTGACTTTAAAAGTTTTGTTTTCCATTTGATGGCCTTCTGTGTAGCTTTCGACATTCTTCTTTTATATGGCTCTTCTTCTTGCAATAATTGCACCATTTGTTATTCCATTGTTCACCTTGTGGTACTCTCACAGTAAGTGCTGAGCTTTCAAATTGACTTGGGCACTTTGATTAAGGAGTTTTCTGCTTTTTTTGAATTGCACAAAGTTGACAATATTAAATAGATGTGGTAAGGGTTTTAATCCCATAATTCTACACCTTACCTCCTTGAAAGGGTCGTTTAGGCCTAGGAGAAAGTCATGTATTCTTCCTTCTTCCACTATCGTCTTGTACAAGTGAGCATCCTAGATTTTTTTTCCATGGATAAACCTTAAACAAATCCTGTAGTTGTCATAATTTTAGCAAAGCATTATAATATTCAGTCACTGATATGTTACCTTGTCTCAAATCATAGAGTTGTTGCTTTAAATGGATTAAGGCAGTGGTATTGTCAAGGGAGAAGTATGTTCTCTTGGCTGTATCCCAGATTTCTTTTACCGTGGTTGCAAGAAAGTAGCCTACATTAATATCCAAAGTCATTGAGTTACACAACCAACTTATCACTTGGTTATTCTTAGCAAACTAGGTGTCAAAATTTGGATCATCGTGGGCTGGTTTAAGGATCTTCTCCATTAATATACTTCTCCTTCCTCTTGCCATATAGATATCTCAGCACACTCCGGGACAATTGGAGGTAGTTCTTTCCATGAAGTTTATGGTTAATGATCATAATTTGGTTTTATGAGAATTTTGGTGCCGTCTCTGAAACTTTAGGAGGTGCTATAGATGAGGAATGAGAAACATTGTTGCTTTGAGTTTGAGAATCGGTTCTTGACATAAGAGCCATGTGATTGACTCTGGAATTTGTCAAATTTTTGGGAAAAGTACCTAATAAAGGAGGGAAAGTCAAAGAATCCATGTTCTAGGTGAAAAACGGCAGCGATGCGTGGAAAACAACGACGACGCGTGGTTTCAAGTTCTGATAGAACTCTCTAGCTCTGATACCATATTGAAATTTGAAGGATTATATAGATGTAGAGGTAAAACAAGAACATCTGAAATATTATTATGAATCCTTAAGTAAAAGAGAGTATATATAGGCCTTTATATAGGCAAACCTAAAGCTAACCCTAGAATCTAATTTAATCAAATCAAGTCAAAATAAATCAAAATAACTAAGATATAATCCTAAGATGTAATATCTGTATCTAATCCTAAGATATAATAAATATCAAATAATCAAATCTAATAATAAAATAACAATTAATCTAAATAATCCAACATATAACAAGCTTCATCTCTCATTATGTGAGGTTGATTACATGGATCGTGTAACCCCCGTCACAATCAAGGCCGGAATTAAGCGTTTAAACCCGTTTAATAATTGAATAAGAGATCCGGGGTAATTCAAAACTTTTTACAACACTTGTACAAATAGATCTCCATTTATTTCAAAGTAAAAGCAGTAGGCCTTTTCGATTAGTCACATATATAATATCAGAGTATCAACACAATTCTCGACATACACACGAGATAATAACATTAATCTAAAGGTTTATATAAGGCATCATTGCCTATCTCAGTATCCATACCGAGGATTACACAAAACTATCATGCTATGATCTATTTAATATGTACATTTGTTGAAAATGATAACCAGTTCAATGTAAAACCAAAAGAAACTAGCTAAGACTACATTCAGTAGTCCTAATCGCCCTTATCCACTTGCTTGCTCCTCGATCCACTTGCCCTATCTAAAAATGTTATTTGGAAAGAATGAGATTCAAAAGAATCTTAGTAGCAATAATTTATGAATATGATGCATATAAACAAACTAAGTAAACATATATCATAACACAGCAATCAATATTCGAGGTCGGGCACTCTGCCATATCCCCTTCACTGTATATAGGGCCGGGCTTTTGCCACGTCCCCTCACTGTATCTGTATTCAAGATCGGGATTACGCCACATTCCCTTCACTGTATCTGCATTCAAGATCGGGCTTTTGCCACGTTCCCTCACTATATCTGTATTCAAGATCAGGCTTACGCCACGTTCCCTTCACTGTATTTGTTATAGCTGGAAATACGGGTCAGCCTGTGGGTTGCGGGCTGGCCCACACCAACCCGCAGTCCGCACGGTGCGGGCCTGTGCAGCCTGCACTTCTACGAGCTGGCAAAATGCCAACCCTAACCCACAGTATGTGGGTTGCAGGCCAGCCTGCGTGCCCGCATTTTTTTATTTTGAAAAAAAATTCATATTTTTTAAAGAGGATTGAAAAATGAGACACATATATATGAGTAATTAAATTTACCTTCCTAGTATCAATTATTTCTCTTATAAAAATTTAAAAACATAATCTACAATTTAAGAGATAAAGTTATCAAATTTGTTAAAGTTTATAAACAAAACATAAACTCATCCTCAAGCAACCAAGATATAATATTTTTGTTTAAAGAAGAAGGGAAGAAGCTAAGATTTTTTCTCTTTGGATTGGGAGGTACCAAGATAGAAGTGAAAAACTTATAAGTTTTGTAAAATTATTATATGTAAATAAAAAATACAAAATTTTGTGGGCCAACCCGCGGGCGGCCCGCATTTTTGCGGGTTGGGATTTTCCCAACCCTAACTCGTCAAAACCCGCGGGCTCATGGGTTGAGCCCGCGGGTTGGGCCCATATTACCGGCTCTAGTATCTGTATTCAAGGCCGTGCTTTCACCACGTCCCCTCACTGTATTCAATGACTAATGCATACAAGCAATGCAATATACATGATATAGGATAAAGTGTCACTACCTTGGTCTTTTCGTTCTTGAGCAGGCACATGCCTTCTATGCTCTGGGAAAATATCAAATCCTAAAGTCATAATTAAGGACGATACATCACCACTTATTCCAATACTCAGTAACTTCACAATACTTAATTTGGTTATCATTACTGTCTCTTTAACACTCATATATGCCTCTAATAAAAGCCTTAAAGGGTTGGAAGAGCTACCCCAGAGATCCCCTTTTGGAAACACAAACATTGACATTTCTCATTGTTTCACTCGAGTGAAGATGGCCTTACTCGAGTGATGGGGCACTGACACTCGAGTGAAGACGGCCTCACTTGAGTGGTGGTACGGTCTGCACTCGGGTACCAGAGAGTGAAGGATAGTGAGTGAGCACCCGAGAGCATAAGAACTTTTCTGAGACAGGGATACTAGAGCACACTGGACCTCACTCGAGTGATAGCCAAATGCTTCACTCGAGCACTAGCGAGTGAAGTCCAGGAAGTGAGAACCCGAGAGTAATGGAAATTTCAAAGGAAGAGGAGCACTCGAGTACTGGCCTTTGCACTCGAGTGAGACGGAATGCTTGCGAGTGTAAAGGCACACTCTTGTACTTTTGTAGAAGTGAAACACTGAAACTGAAGGAAAAACAGATAATTTCACTGAATCACTCGAGTAGAACCCAACCACACCCGAGTGATGTTCATCCCTCACTTGAGTGAGCCTCAAATCACTCGAGTGACCATATCAGAACCCAGAAAACACAGACACAAAGACAGTTTTCCAGAATTTTTACCAAAAGCTACCAATGGACCCAAAACCTCAACCAAAGCTATCCCTACATAAAAACACCCAAGTAATCCAATGGAAGTGTCAAAACTACCAAAATCCTATTCCATTATCATGCTTTGGTTTTGGGCAACAATGAACACTAAATTTCCAACATTTCCAAACTCAATCATTCACTCTCCAATCAATCCCATCTATCCATACACATTCCAAATATACCATTTCCATACCAATAACATGCCAAATGTCCAATGATCATCATTTTTCGAAAATGGCCAATAAATTCTAGAAATTCAAAATAAATTCAAGTGGCACAAAACTTAGATAGATAGGTTCCTTTAACTCACCTTAACAACTTTCTCAAAGCAACTTGTTGATTCTCCAACTTTCAAAATCCTTTGGGATCATAAACCAATACCAATGGACACACTACAACTATCAAGATAAAGCTCTTAATGCAAGGATTAACATTAATGAATGAAGTTTAAGCATTTGAGATCATTTTCCCTTACCTTTTCAAGCTTTTCTTCCTTCCCTTTGGTTTTCAATGGTTGACGAGAGAGAGAACGAGAGGGATAAGATGAGGAAGTGTGAAGAGATGAAAAAAGAATGATAACCCTACTCCCTCCATACCATTTTAGCGCCAAGTGAGGGAAGATAGAAGAGAGAAATTATTTTAAATATGCATTTGACTTTTCTTCACTCCACCCATCACACCAAGTTGCCACATGTCATTTTCCTATTGGTTCTCACACACTAAGTCACCAATCAGCTTCTCTAACCCATCCATTAGCCATTTAATCATACATCTCATTTTCTCTTAGTTAGTAATTAATTTTCCCATTAATCACCAACTTAAGACCAATATTTCCATTGTATCAATTTTCCATCATTTATGACATATTAGATAATATTGTCACAATTACTCATTAATTCAACTTTAATTCACGATTACATTCTCAAAATCAACATTAGCCCAAAATCAAAATTTGGGGTGTTACAGATCGCATGGTGTCTGTGTGACTGTGCTCCATCGACAACCAAATTTTTGGATAAATTGTTAATCAAGTGGCCCCGCTTAATAGTTTTGTTAAGTATTCTCTTTAGTCTTCTTCTAACCTTTTTCAGAAGATTCTATACTAGCTACTTGATCTATCCTCCTCACTTGCACATTTAATGACCTTCTTTATATATGTCCGAACAACCTCAAATGATTTTTTTTTACCATTTTTCTCTTCAATATTTTGTCATCTTAATCTTCCTCATATTTTTTCATTAATTATGAACTCTATCTTTTATGTGAGACATTACACCTATTACTAAGGTTGTCAAACTCACGAGTTTAAACAAACTCATGATGGTGATGTAAAATCGTATTATGGACTTGAATCGTAAGCTTATAAGAGTTTACTTTTATTCATATTGTATAATATGCATTAATATTGTATAATTAAATAATTAAAATATAAAATAACAACAATTTGATTTAAATATATTCTAATTCTAAATAGTTGAAATTAAATCCATCAACATTCATTATTTATCATATTCAACAAATTATTTTTTTTATAAAATTCATATATAAAACCACTAAACATGATTTAAAAGAAGGTTAGGATGAGTTTAAGAGTGATTTAACACGAATTTTCAGCCAGAAATGTAAAAAAGGTAAAATCAATGTGTGAACTCGTGAGTTTGACTGAGTTTATAGCTAACACGGGTTTAAGAGTGACTCAACACAATTTTATAAGGTGAAAATGTAAAAATTGTAAGCTCAAAGAGTCAACTCGCGAGTTTGACAACAATACCCACACATATTAACATTCTCATCTCAAATAGACAACAACCTTCACATATTTAATTTTGGGTGAGGAGCCCTATAAGGAAACAAACTCCTTCATTAGCTACACTTTCAAATGACAAAACCAACCTCATTTAGTATTTCTCTCCCTCATTTAATATTTTTTTTTATAGATTACCCTTGTTGATTGAACAAATTTTTCACTCTATTTATCTCTCACATTTAATAATATCATTAAAAAAAAGATATTTTTTTTTTGGGAAAAATGATAATCAACTTAACCAATTTTTTTAATCACCATGATTTAGCTAACCATGCTTTATAGCAGTATTTAAAAACGGAAGGAAATGGTACTAGTATAATATTAATGAATATGGTGCTTCATGCATGTAAATTAAAGAAAGAGGGTTTTACGGTTGAAGAGACAAGACAAGATATGATGAGCCATAAATGAGAATGCTAAATATAGAGAGAGAGAACGAGGGAGAGGGAGAGGGGGGAGAGAGAGAGGTTGAAGTAAATTAAGAAAGAAGGGTGTGGTGTCCTAGAAGATGGAGGACTACTCCTTGTAACACAGGCGCTTGAATGCTTTTCACAAGACAATATTTATTACTTCTCACAATTAATTCTATCAACTTCCCTCACCAAACCCCCACTCTTCTTTCCCTCCATTCCTATATTTTCATGTCCTATTGTCGTATTATTCTTAATTTCCTAGAGTCTTTATACTACCTCTGATTCTTTATATAAAATTCACTTTATAGTTCAATTTTTGTATTAACGTGGATTTTATATTCAAGATGAGATGGAGTAGAATTTTTCTTGTGTCCTTTTTATAAACAATAACTATCAAAATCACACAAATCAAATTGTTGGTTAAAAATAATTAAAAATAATAAATATATCATAAATATAATTGTTTTCCTAAATATACTCTTATTTATGAAAACACTCAAGTGGTGATGGTGGGGGGATGAGAATGAATGAATGAAGAAAAAAAATAAGAGATAACCAATGAGAAAAAGAGATGAGAGAGACATGAAATTAATTAGGGTAAAAATGAAAAAAAAAATGCATGAAATTTTCAGATAAACACAAATTGTTGTTTATATATATATATATAATCAACTTTATATAAGAGAATTTTGTTTATAAAAATGATCAGAGAGAATACTCTCTAGTTTAAATTATAATATAGGGAAAAAGAAAAATAAATATCATTTAAACTTCAAAATCTCAAATTAGTGATTTTCTAAAAATCTGAGTTGTCAATTACTATACTCTTTTTGTCAATCTTATTATTTTTATTGTCAACAAAACTAATTTGAGATTTTGAAGTTCAAGTGATATTCAAGTATCTTTTTCCCTATAAGATATTTAGTTATTTACAAATAATTTGCACATATCAATAAAAATAGTTAAAAGCATTAAATTTATTATAAAATTTAAATAATTTTTAATGCTACCCTTATTAATCATACCAAACTTTCACATTATATTAATTTCTACTTTCTCACTGTGCTTATTAAAAATGTTCATCACATGGGAAAAAATATCTTATGATCGTTGAAACAATAAAAACATCTTATAAAAAGGATCAAAATGGTCTTCTAAAAGACTTCTTATAAAATGGACGAGAGGATTACGTAGTATATAAATATAGAATGAAATATTTACTTTCAATCCGTTTAAAATATTTTTATACATTCACATGTTTATTCATAAAATGAATTTTATTATTTACTATGTGTAAAGAATGTGATTTATTTCAGGTAAAAAAAAAGAGAATGTGATTTATTACAACCTTTATATTGCATATTTTCATATTAGTATTCACGTACAAGTGTTGTTGGTTTTGTGTGTGTTGCGTGGGATTCGAAAAATAAGTCACACTGTTCGTTAATATCAAGAGAATCGAATTGAATTAGTCTGTTTGAGTTAGCGTTCAAAAAGTATATTTATGTAAGTTGAGATAAAAGTGTAAAACTACTCACATATACTTACTTCATATATTATAACTTATATTGAAAAAGCAACTTTTACTACTAATCCAAACAAACAATGAGTGGTTGGACTATCAATTGTTTATTAATGTCACTATTTTAAATAAATATTTCCATTTTTATTGTTAGAGGTACAATTTTCACACAAAGGGAAGTTTTTCGCTCATAACTTGGAGAGAAAAAAGGTTCTATTTAGTGGATTGATTAGAGCGAAGCAAAAAAAAAAAAGGTTAATGCAATCATTAGCTCTTTAATTTTACCCTTATTTTATTTTTTGGTCCTTCAAGTTTCAAATAATAGATTCTAATCCCTCAATAGGCAAAATAGATAAGGTTTTATTAAATTATTGGGATTAATATATTAAATGTAATGAAACATGATAAATAAAAACTTATTGTTTGAAATTTGAGGAATTAAAACTAAAATGAGGGTAAACTTAAGGGACTAACGATTATTAACTCTAAAAAGCAAAGAAACCATTAAAATTTTTTATGTGATTAGTTTTTTTTGGCTAAGTATAGATATTCTCTTATTAGAGACAATCCTGTTCAAGGCATTGTCATACACAAAATATGGACACTTTTTTGAGCATGGATTTAAACATTGGGTTGATTTTAGTTGATTTTTTTTTTTTGTAAACCTTATCTTTTGGGCCTGGATCAAGTTTTCTATTGAACTCTTGAACAAAAATAAGCTAGATTGCAAAAAAAAAAAAAGGTGTAATATCTAAGGTGAATATGTGAGAGGAGTTTTGTCTCGGTTTGTGAAAAAATATTTAAAAAAACACTGTATGTGCTTCCCAAACAAGCCTTTACTATTCACATCTTACAAAATAATTTTTTTTATAATTTATTATTTTACATTGATAAGTATATTTTAAAAAATCAAAATTATATTTTGTCATAATAAATGATAAGTAAAATCAAATGATTGGCCATACTCAATTCATGCGCATGGGGCATGTCAAGTTGGATTCGTCATATGACATGAGAAACGTCATCCTTATCAGTTATCACTCTACTATGATAAAAATATAAATGTTCCTCATGAAATGTAAAGAAATTTAATTCATTAATCATCTATTAGGAATTTAAAACTATATATATATATATATATATATATATAACAAATTATATGGCAAACATATGTTACAAGGTTTAAGAATTTCCCATGTGCGGAAAAACATGCCACAAGCCTATACCTCACTTGAAAGTTTTTACACTGGAAAAAAAACCGGAGAGAATATCTACATTTTATCCAAGATATTGAAAACCACACTGGTCAATAAATTGGTTGATGCACTAATTTAAAAGGTCAGTGGTTTTAATTAAGGTCAACTAGGGGATTAGACCTATCATAATTAAAATATTATTTGAATAAAAGCATTAATTCACAAGTATATAGGATATTCATGTATAAATCATATATAAACCAACAAATTAGACTTACTAAAATACAAATATAATGGACTGCTATTTTTTTTAAACTCAACATGATGTCATTTCAATCTCAACAAGGAAAGAACAACAACAACAATAACAACAAAGCCTTTATCCCACTAGGTGGGGTCGGCTACATAAATCGCACGACGCCATTGTGCTCTGTCGAAAACCAAATTTTTTGGAATATTATTAATCAAAAGGTCTCTTTCTATGGCTTCATTAAGTGTACGCTTCGGCTTTCCGCGACCTCGTTTTACAGGACTTCAACAAGAAAAAAATAAAATAAAATCCAACTCAGTCAACCCGTTCAAAATTCTTTGCTAGATCGGCCAAAAGACTAGTTCACTAGTTTAAATGTTTAATTGGCTTATCCGGATTAAATTTTAATACCGCTATTTTATTAGGAAAGTTATACTTTTAGGGGGTTCTGTTACAAATTTTCCTTAATTTTGGTAGTTCTGAAATTGAAAATGACGAGAGGGATTCATTATTTGCATGAAAAGGCAATTTCCGATTTGGTTAATTACACTAGAAAAGAATATGCACTACGAAGTAGAAACAAAACTAGCCATATGTGATAAGAGGCTGGGTTAGTCAGATCTTGGGTGAAAAACTAATGGGCCTAATTATTTCAGATACCAATAATTAAATGGGTCTGAAAACTCAATTGGGCTGAAAAACGTCAGACAGAGCAGCCGTAGAAATGTCAGGGATATTGTATTAAAAAAAAAAGAAAGTAATTTTAGGGATATACTAATATAAAGTTTGAGTTTAGAGGAGACACTCTTATTGAAAAAACCAACTATAAATCCCGAAATGGATACCGGATGATAATATAAAAAAAAAAAACATTAGGGATATTATCATAGGTGTTTTTCGGCCATAGGACATTATCATAGGGCTAACTTGAAAATTAGTATCCACGTATAAATCATAAGTGGTTTATTTTATAGTCGCAATTAATGATTTGTCCAATTAGTAGCTTGGCCTTGTTCAAGAGCATATATGACAAAGACATTTCAATACTGAATCACAAAATTTTGATTTTTTGGAATTGACAAATCTGAAAGAGAAAATTATAAAATGTAAGGGATTGTTTGATTATATTATCCATTTTTTATTCATTTTAAACATTTACAATTATTAAAAACTGTTCATGTTTAGTAACAAGGAAAACCTTATTAGTTGGTCCTGATTGTTTCAGCCTTTCTTTAATTGGGCCCCTATATTTTTTATTCGTTTACATCATTGGGCCCGAACTTTAAAATTCTATAAAATGATCTTTAAAGTTTTTACCCTCAACACGGTGCAATGATGGCAATGTTATGATATAATCTCTTGGGTCCAAAATATAGGATGTCTTCTAGAAAAAATTATTCTTTAAGTTATCTGAAAAGTTATTAATTACACTTTTTCAATTTTACTCCTATTTGTTGGTGGCATATGTTGAATATCAAGAAAGATGAGAGATGTGAGACATATTTGAATAGAAGTAAAGTTATAAGGTTTCCTCTTTTTTTTTTTATTATTATTGAAAACATATTTAACGAGCTAATCACTCTTTCTTGATTTCAGTGAGGTCTAGTGAGGTGGTTTAAAGTGAATCATATTTTGGACCAAATAGATAATTATATTATTCTACTATTATGCATTTCCTAGTGTCGTTTACTTCCTTCGAATCATTAAAGTTTACCCTTCTTGGAGTTTCATGGTTTTGTCAATCTTCTTCTAGCTTTTTCTTTTATGGGATATATTTACCCTTCGATTATGTGAAAGTCACTATCTCTCAATAGTTTGGGATCAGCAGACTATCTATGTTTCTAAGCTTGAGGCTCTCATCAATACCTAATATTTGAGGCCATGGAATAGTTTGTTAAAATTTCCGTGCTTGTTTGTTGTTTTAATTTTTTTTTTTTGGCTTGTAGGCAATATTATTGGTACAAGTTGAGACTCGTACTATGACTTGTCTCAACTTCAAGTTTGCTGATTGTTGTTTGGACATGTTATTTGATCCAACTTGTTTTTTGGTTTTGGTTATGTGTAACTTAACAAGGTTAAAATTTTCGTTAGAAGAGGTGTTCATATTAGTGTCTAACAATATCTTATATAGGATTGCCTTTAATAGAAGGATACATGTACTTAGTAGAATAATAATAATAAGGTGCTTATATTAATCAAGGAAAAAAACACGCTCTTACTAACTACCTTATAATAGGAGTCGAAGAATCTAAGATAATTTTTTAGAAATGATCTGTTCATAATATATAAGAATTGATGACAGTTTGTCAGGATGTTTCGAATGTTAGGGTCCATTTGGTACATAGAATTTATTTTTATGGAAAAGAATGGAAAGGAAAGGAATGAAAAAATTCAAACCATTGACAATGTTTTAGTATGCAAAAGAAACAGAGGAAAAATCATAAACTATGAATAAAAATAGATGAAATTAAAAAAAAAGTGAAATGACAAATTTGTCCTCACTCAAAGCATAAAATGTCAATTGACTGAACATCTCCCCAAGCGCCATTCCAACAAACCAAATTAGTAAAAATAACCAGAGAATCATGGGAAAAAAGAAATCAACCAAATCAAATCTGACAACAAATTTCTCCCGTCAAATTGATATGCCAAACCCAAGAATCCTTAAAAAACTGAAATAAAATCAACAAAATAGCGATGCCCGCGGCTGAGTTCATTGGAGCAGGTAGCCGCTCCTAGAAAGAGGGTAGAAGTAGATCGAAGAGTAGAGGGGATATGATTGATTTAATCGTGTCTTTGCATCTTGGAGTGAAATGCAAATTATTTTTAATATAAGAATGGCAGTCGGGTCGTCTCACTTGAGGAGCTTTTATTGAGCAACATAAATTAACTAAGTATGTAAAATGCATAAAAACATGGGGTTGGTTTTAAAAATCAGTTTTAACTATAACTAATGTATGCTATAAAATTAAATGTTAATCTACTATGTTTTTTTTTGGTATTTTCTTTATAATGGAATGGATGTGAGAAATGAATGAAGTGAATCTCTTGAGAAATTGGTTCAATGGCCATCCTAGTTCACTAAATGATGTAGGAGTCAAAATTCATCAAGTTTTAATAAAAAAACTCATAGTAATCATATTGGGTCTAATACTCATAATCAATAGCTACTTAGTGTGATCACATTCATAGCTATTGCTTAAGAATATTATTAAAAAACCACTTGATGTGTAAAATAGATTGAATTAATGCAAATGTTTCCTCTAATAGGAATGCATAATCGTAACACTCAACTCAACCCAAATCAACTGTACAAACTAGTAATCACATAGCACGCATAGCCTCATTGAATTAACAGGAAATATATAAATGAAAATCATCCAATTGCAAAAATTCAAATCTAATCACAATATAAACAATCTTAGCTCAACAATATGGAGTCCAAAATGTTAGATTCGGCTGATACCCAAGAGGGAGGTGAATTGGGTGTAAGATAAAAATTTAGGAACTTTGAAAATCATTTCACATCTTTGTGAAAATAATAAGTACAAAGATAATAAGCCATAAAATCACAATCAATTAAACAAATCAGACATGCTGGAAATATAGAAGATAAGGGAAGAGAATATGAAAACTATGGTTTATATTGGTTCATTCCAATCCTTGATGACCTACGTCCAGTCCCTAAGCTCCACTTAAGATTTTCAATCCACTGTCTTCGTGTTTAAACCGGGCACAAGAGAAGCCTCTACAATCCCACAAGTTTAGCCGAGCACATGTGAAGCCACTTACAATATTTTTAAGGAGATAACAACTCCCCCTTACACACTGTAAGATTACAATCTCTTTTAATGATAAATGTTTATAATTAATCTTCTCTCTCAGAAGTGAATAATGATAATCACTATAGCACAATACAAATAATATCTCTCTTAAAGTAAATAGTATAAGAACTGAGAAAACAGAGACTATGTGTGATAAGCGTTGATGTTAGAGTGTTGGTATTTCGATGATGTTTGCATTGGGTCTCTCAACTTTCTATTTTGAATGATCTTCGATTTATAATTGATGAAGAGTATTTGACTGTTGAGCTTTTTCTTTTTCTTGTTGAGAATATGACCGTTTAAAGTCTGTTGGAAGTATATGTTGAAGCTTCTGACACAAAGTAGCTTTTTAGTCATTGAGTTCTAATCCATGTTTAATCACCTATAATCCACATATAAACTTGATTAGTAAAGATTATGGATGATTAAAAGTAATATAATTAATGTTAACAAGAGTTTGGAAGGATATCAAAAAGTTTGAGACGATGATAAAAAAAGCTGATAAACAATCACTCAAGTGTGACTAAGGATCACTCAAGTGATTTTCAGATCACTTGCAAGTGCCCTGCAAGTGATCATGGATCACTCAAGTGATTTCCTCAATCACTACAAGTGTAACCCCTTCCAACCAAGGCCGAGATTAAGTTCATAAATATGTGATTATATTGAATTAGAGACCATAAAAAGATTTGGGACTTATTAAAAATTTCTTTTCCCCAAAATAGGGTTTGCAAAAACTTTTCTAAAACCTGTTCAACACGGTCTTATATTCACATTTCAATTACATAATTGGCTTGTATAGTTCGATTCCAATTATAAATATCAGAGTACAATGTAATTTCCTGACACTCGAGTTCTATTAAACAACTAAAGGGTTTATATAGGCATGAACGCCCATAAATAGTTTCCTATTCAAGGGGATTACACAAATATTTCTCAATAACTCCAATATACATTAATTCCCCAACAAAATATCCAAATGTCAACGCATGATAACCAATCATCCAAAAATAAAAACTCCTAATCCGGAGCTCTATCCGCCCTTCGTTACTTGCTTCTCTTTAGAACCATCGGCCCTGTCTGAACATGGTTTTATAGGAGAGTGATGCTTGGTATGCATGATGTTTGCTTACACTGTATTGCACCATATCATGGTTCACAATAATATAATTCACCATAGCTGGGTATCATATAAAGTAGTTCACAACACATCAAAGCCATACTGGCATATTCACAAATTAGGAATCCACGATTCCACAACGTAGCCTCGGCAATTACAACGGTAGGGGTAGTGTGATAACCAACACCCCCACGACTGCTCACATTGAACTACTCATATTGTAATGTGCTACGGCCGATAACACATACAGCATAATGATAAGTCATGCATACCAAGCATCATACACAACGTGAGAGAAAAGTCACTACCTTGGTCTTTTCATGCATGCTCTGGCACTGGTCTCTTCCGAGTAGGGCAAATATCGAATCCTATAATTCATAATTAGGGACGAAGTGTTATTCTCTATTCCAATACTTAATGACTTCAATACTTAGATTTGGTTATCATTAATGACCCTTAAATGGTTACAAATGTTTCTAACAAAAGCCCTAAAGGGTTGAGAAATACTGGGTTGAAAATCACTTTTCAAAATCTTGAAGTGTCAAAATGCAGGGGTTGGCTGCGGCCAAGATATGGTTATAAAGTCATGGGTCGCGGCTAGCCACCTTGGGCCGCGACCAGAATCAGGTTAGAAATATTTGGGTTGCGGCCAGCCACCTTTTGGGACGCGGCCAAGAATTGTCCTGGTTCTTGGCTATTTTCAACCGACCATAACTCTCAGCACATAACTCAGAATTGGCCAAACTTTATATCAATGGAAAGCTTGAAATGTGAACTACAAAATTTAAAAGTTTCACCTCATTCTAAAACCATTTGCTATTTCAAATTACCAAGAAAATTTGACTACTTGAACAACAATTTCATACTTGACATTTCCAGAATTTCTAGTTTTGTAACCTATGTCTCCAATGGTTCCAAATTCCAATCCAAAACTCATTCTCATACAAAATTTCACAAGGAAACCAAAGGAGACACCCAAATGACCATATTTACATTACTTTCACAAGAAATAACCAAGGCAACAACACAATACAATTTTCTCAAAAACTTCAAACTTCCAAATTCAATCTCAATTCATTCTATCTATCCTATACACATCACAAACACTAAATCTATACAACAACATGCCATACACACCATGATCCTCATTTTCAAAAATCAAGCCAAAATCCTATAAATTCCAAGCTTAGCCAAATGACATAAAACCTATATAGAAAGGTTTGTCTTTGTAACCCCTTTCGTAATTATATCCGAAATACGTGATTAAAATAAATTAGAGACCAACGATATTCAAAACTCATTTAAATTCCCATATACACGATAGGGTTTTCAGAAATTTCAATTAGAATTTAATTCACATGGTCTTATATCCAATTTCGAATACAATTATATCACGCGGAATATCACATTTATACAAATATCAGAGTGCACAATAATATCTTTTTGGCAATCTCGGATTCATTACATTAATCCAACCTTTACAGGGCACATTCGCCCATTACAAGCCCTCATATGGGGATTACACAAATCTTATCACAAATACATATTCAAATATACAACCACATATACATATCCAAATATACATCCCGACTATGATAACCAACAACCTAAATCACATCCCGAAGGATCCTTGCCGCCCTCGGCTCTTGCTCCCTCCTCGATCCGCTTGCCCTGTCTAACTGTTGGTAGGGAAGGTGAGATTCTAGAGAATCTCAGTAGGAAACAAATACCAGTATGCATGCAAGATAAGTGTTCAATACATGACATGCTTGCAATACATAACTCATGCTCACACAATGACATATCTGCATGCTCAATGTTTCAACAACATACTAATAGCTATAACATAAATAGAAACAGAGCTACAATCATTCATATATGTTTCACATAATCAAGCAAAGTAATACATGCATCAATATACCAACACAAATATCAAATACATGCAGAAGAGGTAAGTTCCCTACACTTAGTCTTTCCACGTATGCTCTAGCACCACTTACTCACGATCAGATGAATGTCGAACCCTATAACTAAAGCAAGGACATAGGGTTATTCTCTATACCAAAACCTTACTTTCATATAACTTAAAGTTGGTTATCATTCTTGACCTTTAGGTGGCTACTCAAAGCCTAAACGTATGCCTCAAGGCTTGGGAAAACACTTGACCAAAGACCATATTCGGAAGTCCAAAATGTCATTTTTGGGGGTTGGCCGTGACCCATAAATCCACTGGTCACAGCCAAAAACTAGTTATAAACATTTGGGCTGCGACCAAGAAAATCTTGTTTCTTTGTTAAACTTCCAAAAATCATAACTAATTCCACAAAAATCGAAATGAGGTGATTCCAAAGCCAAATGAAAGCTATTTAAGTCCTCTTTATAGGAAAAATATGGACCATTACTAGAAATCACCACAAATTTCCAGAATTACACAAAACTCAACACTGCCCCAAAATAGAGTTCAGTTTTGATCCCAAGGTTTGGCAAACCATAGCTCTTAACACTCAAAATGAAATGACATAAATAATGTGTCCATTTTGAAGCTTGGGATGTGAAATTTAAGATTGGAAAGTTTCATTATTCTTAGACATCATTTGCCTAGTCAAAGCATCCACACAAACAGACTGCTAAGAATAGAACTTCAATGGACAACATTTCAGTTTTCACACTTTGGCTTCGAATGGTCCCATTTTCATACTAAACATCATTCCCACACAAATTTTTACAAGGAATCCATTGGAAATACCAAATCAACCAAATTCACATTATATTGACATGTTTTCTCCATGGCACAACATGTCACCCAAGGTCACATACAAACACATATTGCCATTCTTTTCATTCCAAGGTTTCAAATCAATCCCAACGACCATATCACACAACAAACACCAATTGCACCACAATACACAAGGCAATTCCTCCAATCCAAAATCACATGAAAATCAGGGAAAAATTTAAAATTCACAAAGCTCATCCACAAATCACAAAACTTAGATCAAAAGGCTTCAAATAGTCACCTCTTCCTCTTTCTTAAACCAATTCCTTGATTCTTCACCTCTCCACTTTTTCTCAAGCTATCAAACACCTCCAATCAAGAATCTAAAACCATAGAGAAGAAGCTCTCATCACTATGAACAACATTAAAGAAGGGTATTTGAGCATTAGAGGACATTATCTCACCTAAACATTGAACTCTTCCTTTTTCTTTCTTCCTTGTGCTTGGCGTCCATGGAGGATGAAGAGAGAGATGAGAGATGAGGATGATGACCAGATTTTTGAGCCAAAATGGCCTCTTGGACATCCAAAAAAGGGAGGAGAGGAGAGAGGGAATGTGTCGAAACTTTGACCAAGATCTAAGGGTCCAAAACTTGCCAAGTGTCAACATCTTATTCCATCTTCCATGAGCTCACATACACACATACACATGATTCCACCCCTTTTGATCTATCACAAATCAATCTCAACCATTGATCTTAAAGTTACCAATGAGTTTTGTAACCCCCTGCCGTAATTATATCCAAAATACGCGATTTAAAGTGAAATAGAGACCAATAAGAAACAAATAACATTTTACAAACCTATCTACCAGACGGGGTTTTCACAAATACCTTTCGAAATATAATACACCTGGTCTCATATTCAAATTTTGAATACAATTACTATGCGAAGATAAATCACATTTATACCAATATCAGAGTGTACAATATAATCATCCCGGTAACCCCGGGTTTCATATCTTCGCTAAACAATCATAGGGCATATTAGCCCATAAAACTCCTCAAATGGGGATTATACAAATCCTCTTAAATACATATACAAATATCCAATAACTCATTCCAAATACATAATCAAATATTCTCATCCAAACATATATTCAAATCCAAATACGAATATCCAAATATACATCCCAACTAAGATAACCAACTACCAAATCTTCAATCTGAAGGAAGTCCTTGCCGCGCTTGATTACTTACTCCATCCTCAATCCACTACCCTGTCTGAAATGGTTGATAGGGGAGGGTGAGATTCTAGAGAATCTTAGTAGGAAACAGATACCTATATGCATGTATGATATGCGTTTAATGCATGACATGCTTGCAATACATATCTCATGCTCACATAATGACATATCTGCGTGCTCAATGTTTCAACAACATACTCATGGCTATAGCATAACTAGAAACAGAGCTACAATCATTCATACATGTTTAACATAATCAAGCAAAGCAATACATGCATCACAACACAAACACAAATATCAAAGCATGCAAAAGAGGTAAGTTCCCTACACTCTTTCCACGTATGCTCCAGCTCCGCTTACTCGCGATCAGAACGAATACCGAACCACGTCCAGGGCGAACATCAACCCTATAATCAAAGCAAGGACATAGGGTTAATCCCTTTACCAATTCCTTAACTCTCAAACACTTACGTTGGTTATCATTCACGACCTTTAGGTGGCTAATCAAAGCCTAAACATATGCCAAAGGCTTGGGAAACACTTGACCAAAGATCACCTTTTAAAAGTCCAAAATGCTGATTTTTGGGGGTTGGCCGCGGCCCATAAATCCACTGGCCGTGGCAAAAAACTGTCCAGAAACATTTGGGCCGCGGCCAAGAAAATCCAGTTTCTTGGCTGAACTTCCAAAAATCATAACTAATTCAAGAAAAATCAAAATAAGGTGATTCCAAAGCCAAATGAAATCTATGTAAGTCCTCTTTCTAGGAAAAATATTGGCCATTACTGGAAATCACCAAAAAAGTCCAGATTTACCAAAAACCTAACGTTGTGCCAAAACAGGGTCCAGTTTTGATGCCAAACTTTGGACAGATATAACTCCCAGTTCCCAAAACGAAATGGCACAATTTATATGTCCATTTTGAAGCTTGGGATGTGAAATTCAAAACTGAAAAGTTTCATAATTTTCTAATATCATTAGCCTATTCAAAACACCCACAGAAAAAGACTGCCCAGCACAGACTTACATTGGGCAGATTTTCCAGATTTTCACATTTGATCCCAAATGACTCCCATTCCAAACAAAAACACCATTCTCACACAATTTTGCTCAAGAAAACCATTGGAATCATCAAAATGACCAAATTCAACTCCCATTGACATATTACACAACAACCGCAACATGTCTCACAATGTCACAACACAATTCACACTTTCCAACCCAAGTTCCCAAATCAATTCCAATGGCCAAAATGTTCAACAAAAGACCAAATTCTACACAACACATAAGCCAATTCATTCCATTCAAAAATTGCACAAAATCAGGGCAAATTCATAAATTCTCAATGCTCAACCAATGATTACAACAACTATACCAAAATGCTTCTAATTCTTACCTCTTCTTCTTCCTAAAGCCAATTCTTCAATTCTCCAACTTCCAAATTTCCACAAGTTCTCAAACTTCGCCAACCAAAATTCTGAAACCATAGGAATATAGCCCTCACCCTCATGAACAACATTAATGAAAGACACTTGAGCATATGAAGGCATTAACTTACCAAAAACTCAAGCTTTTCTCCTTCTCTTTCCTTAGCTTGTTCAGCGAAAAAATGGAGGAGGATGAGAGAGAAATGAGATATTGATGATGATGATTTCATTCCCTCACACATACACACATAAACCGACTAGGAAGAGAGAAGAAAGAGAAAAATGGTTTGAAAGTTTGACTTTAATCTAAGGGTCCTTAATTTGACACTTAGCACCATCTTGTTTTCCCTTCTATGCTTTCACATACATTTGCATGCACAAGATTCCACCTCTTGGTCTTTCAATCTTAGCCATTAATCTTGATTACTAAGGAGTGTTCTCAATGGTATCTAACCAGTCAGTCGGTAAATTTACCGTTTTGCCTATGATTATGGCAATTCCTCTTGAATCACCACCAAATTCTTTTTCTCATTCATTTACACCATACATACGCCCTTCCCCTTATTTTTATTTAATTTAGATGTTAATCCATAATTGAACTCAAATACAGGGTCTGGGTACGAATCACAACATATTCAAATCACATTCGAATCTCAAATCACAACATATTCTCCAAAAGGGTTATTTATCACTAACCACATCCACTTTTGGAGTCATTATCTCTTAATCACAATTTAGGACAATCTCAGGCTTATTCTCTAAGCTCAAGTCTCATAATTTGGGGTATTACAAGTTTCCTCTTCGGTAACTGACCAATTGGTCGGTAACTTTACCGTTTTGCCCCTGATTACTGTAATTCACACTGAATCATCACCAAACTCATTTTCTCATTCCTTTTCTTTCACAATACGCCATCCCCTATATTTTAAGTCAATTTAGATGTTAATCCATAATTGAACTTAAATACAGGGTTTTGTCACTGCTCATAACACATTCGAATATCAAATCACATCGGATTCTCCAAAAGGGTTATTTATCACTAATAGCACACACTTTTAGAGTCATCAACCGTTAATCTAAATTTAGGATCTTGCTAAATCGGGGCTTAGCAATCCACTTATTTCAGGCTTATTCTCTAGCCTCAAGTCTCAAAATTCAAGGTATTACAGTCTTACTCACCTCTTCAACTTTCCCAAAGAAGATTCCTTGGTTCTCTAAACTCTAGATTCCTTGAGAGCTCAAATCACCACCAATGGAAAATCTATAACCATGAAATAGAAACTCTCAACACAAGGAATAAGATGGAAGAAGTGAGTTTTTCCATTAGAGGTCATTAAGAGGGTCAAATGCTTACCTTTTCCTCAAAGCTTCTTCTTCTCACTTGAACAACAGTGGCCACCGAATTTGGAGAGAGAAGAGAGAGATGAGAGCTTGAAGAAGAAGGTGGAATGATGATTTTCCCTTGCCTATACATGCTTAGCTGAAAATGAGGGAGAGAGAGAGAGAGAAAATATGATAAACAAACGAGATTTGACTTTCCAATAGCCTCTCTCATACTACCAACTTGCCAAGTGTCACAATTTCATTGGCTCTCATAAAGTAAGTAACCAATTAGTTATTTTAACCACTCCATTAGCCATTTAGTTACATTTCTCATTTTCCTCTTAGTTAGCAATTAATTTATCCATTAATCACTAATTCATGGCCATTCTTTCAATTTCTCCACTGATTATGGAAATTTTTACTAAATTGCCATATGATACATTTTCTCATTTCTTTCTCTATTCCATTCACCATTCCCCTCATATTTAGCCCAAATAATTATTTATCACATAATTATGCTAAAATACAAGGTGTTGGGTATTTTCAATAACTGATTCATCTCTCAAATCAATTTTGATTTACTAAAATCATTCATTATAATTATTATTAGCACTTAATCAAAATTTGGGGTATTACACAATCAAATGCCACAAAACCTAGGTTGAAAGGCTTATCTCACATACCTTAACAACTTTCCCAAAGAAGTTTCTTGCTTCACCAATCCTTAGATTTTCTTGAGTACTCAAACACCACTAAATGGAAAATCTAAAACCATCAAAATGAAGCCCTCAACCCAATGAACAATATTAAAGAAAGGAGTTTTGGCATTTGAGGTCATTTAGGAGGTCAAATACTCACCTTTTTGTAAGAGCTCTTCCTCCTTCTTAAGCTTCCATGGTTGCACGAAAATGGATAGAGAAGAGAGAGATGAGAGAGTGAAGAAGAAGGTGGAATGATGACTTGTGTATTCCCATGCCTTGTTCAGCTGAAATCAAGGGAAGAGGGAGGGAGAGGAAATGATTTTTAATTGAGCCTTAACTTTCTCAAACACTCTTCCATCATTTCTACTTGCCATATGTCCAGTTCTCATTGATTTTTATAAAGTAAGTAACTGATTAGTTACTCTAACCACTCCATTAGCCATTTAGTTACATTTCTCATTTTCTCTTAGTTAGTAATTAATTTCTCCATTAATCACTGGCTAATTAACCGCCAACTTCCATTCTTTCCATTTTCTCCATAGATTATGGCATATTAACTGAAATTGCCATATAACACATAATAGTTTGAACTTTAATTCACAAAATATTCTCAATAATTATTATTAGCCCTTAATTAAAATTTGTGGCATTACAACAAGTGATTTTGGATCACTCGAGTAATATCCCAAATCACTCGAGTGTTCTTTATTAGAAGATCACAAACTCTTAGATCATAGATAGTTTTGCACAGAGGTCAACTTCCAATGGGCATAACTTTTCGCATATAACTCTAAATTTGACAAATGACCTATCCCTAGAAAGCTCTTTAAGTTTACTTTTCACAGAATATCTGGTCTGCAACACAATGTTGATTTTGAGCACCAACTTTTAAAGTTCATATCTCTTTCCTCCAAAACTCTTTTAGCACAAACTAGATGTCTATAAATCGTATTAAAAGTCTAGTTTCAGCTCAATCGGATTTGTGGTTTGAGAGATATGACCAAATTATCGAACCTCTCTCATGCTGAACAAATATAAAGCTGAACAGAGTATGCTGAAATTGGATAATCACTCGAGTGGAGCTTTTATCACTCGAGTGAATAATGAAGAAATCACTTATGAAGGTGCCACTCGAGCGAAAATGAAGTGTCACTCTAGTGAAGAAGAAATAGCTTGCATGTAAGGTATTTTAACTTTGAATTGAGCCATTCTAACTTCCATTTGATCATAGAGACTTCTAATATCAAATTTAAGAACTTGAACCTTGATATTCCATTAGATCTTCCAAGTTCTTCTTTCTTTAATTTCTTCTCTCCTTCTTCATGATTATTCTCCACAATTTTTTTATAAAGCTCCTTGCTTTCTTGACTAATGTCTTAATTTCTTTCTTCCTTTTCCTCTTGATCATTCTCTATAATTCAACTTGATATCTTCTTCCTTTTCTTCACTAATCTACAATACATTTCAAACACAGTTGTTAGTGAAAGTATAGAATAAATACACTATGTAAACATTTTGCTCTTAATATTTGACATAATCAAAACTAATCATACCTAACACAAATAACTCTCAACAAAATTGTACTGAAACTACCTTAGAATATAGCTAGGAATTACAATAACAATAGGAACTTCTTTAAGGAACTAAGAAAAACTCCCTATTAAAGCTCTAAAACTTAAGCCAATCTTCCTAATCCTTAAGAGTTAGACTCCTCAGCTGCTCATGGAGCTAAGCATTGTCACCACCAAGCTCACAAACAAACCAGTCATGGAACATAATCAAGAATAAATGCAGAAAAAATGAAAGAGGGAGAGCCGATGGATTAAAGAATGCACAATGCTGTGGTGGTAGAGGAGGTTTAAGGTGACATTAGAGATAAAAGAAATCGACAGTGGTAAGCTTTACGGAGGTGTGAATGGAGTGAGTGAAGTGCAGATGGTTATGGTAAGGAGGAAAGTATGTGATTTTTTGTGGCAAAGGTGGATGGAAGGTGATGGTTAAGAGAAGAAGACGACAGTAGTAATGGTGGGAAGTCATCGACAGTGGTGGTGACTTCCATCTCATTCTACCCAATTCCTTCTTCTCAAGCCTTTGTCTCCCCATTCTCTCCTTCCTTGAAAATCAACTTCAATGGTGAAAGAGTGTATGTTGACTTCTTCGTCCTCCTCCCCTTTCAACCCTAAAATCAGCTTTCAACCAGAAAAGGCACTACTTTTCTAGTTTGGGGCTTTCTGAAATTTTTAGAAGTTCTGGGCCCTTTTCTGTATTTTTTCTCTGATCCTTTTCAACACTAATTTGCAGTTTTTAAAAATTCTAGGTCCTATACTGTAATTTTCTCTAAACTGATCTGCCAAGAAAATAAACCCAAAATGTAATACCTTGCTTTTCAAAAATCAATCAAGGAAAATCATCAAATATATGACATTTTTGCCCCTTTAACCTTACTCTCATTATGCAAACAAGTTTAGTCACAATTAATCATAATTAATGCAATTTGAGTCCAAAAAAATAGTGATAAAATCCCCAAATAGACCATGAAATAGCTTATCAAAATTGGTGTAATCAATTCCCCACACTTAGAACTTTGTACTCCTAGATAAAGACAACTAATCTCAATATATACCATGACCAACACTAATAGCAATTAAAGAGATATACAAATTTATAGTAAGAATGCAAGAACTAAACCAATGATGTCAATAAGCAAGCAATATTCATAGTACAAATCAATTCAAAGAGATTAGCCAAATATGCAATTAACCAATGAAAGTAAATAAGAGATAGTTTACTTAAACGATAATAGTGTTTCACTCAACTTGCCTCATTGTATAATTTTCACTCAAATCTACTTAATTCACATTCTACCATAAGCTTGTAACAACTCTACTGTCTTTATTAAAATCACAACTATACAATGAATCATGAGGGCTTTTATGGGTTGTAATGATGAAAATAGGTCAAATGGAATGGATGAACGAGATGGCAAGGAGCATTGCATACACAAGGTATAACAAGTATCCAAAGAAATCCCAATATTCCACAATAAAAACATGCTTAACACTAATATGTTTGCTTCTTACAAAACTCTAAGAGGAATGCCTTATTATCTCTCCTTCTTTTGCCTTTCTTGTATGTAATTTTATTTTTACATTATTTTCTTTTTCTTTCTTTCTTTCTTTCTTCTTCTTCTTCTTCTTCTTCTTTGTTTCTCTCTGTTTTTTTTTCTTTTTCTTTTCGCCTTCTCTGTATTTTTTCCCCCTTTTCTTCTAAGTATATACATGGCATTCTAACATTCAAGATAGTAGCAATATCTAATGATGTTTCAAAGTACACAAATGTATTGGGATACTATGGAAATCCAAATGAAACATGCATACTCTGTCAATTGCCAAATTGATGAATAAAAGAGAGTGAAGGCTCAAAAGGGGTGCAAAATAGATATAGAGGATTATGGTTTGTGTTTGGAAAAATTAGGTATGAATATGAATGCCTCAATCATTTTCATCATACAAATGCAATGCAATTAGATTAAAAGTTGAGACAAGTTCTGAAGAATGAAAAATTAAGTGAATAATCACACAAATAATGAAATTTAGGCTCAAAAGAACTTCCAACAAAGGTTTAATCTCTCATGCTTAGTCAAATTAGCCAATTAGTCATTAAGCTAATCGCAAAGCATTAATTAAACTATTCAAATTGCTAACTCTAAGAGAAATCATTAATCAAAGTATTGCATTCAATTATGAAAAGGCATAACTCTAAATTGGATTAGTGAAAGTCATTTTCTTACATTTCAAAACATGGAGTTGCAAAAATTCTAGTTTGGGTCAATTGGGGCTCAAGAATTAAAAAATTTGACATAAAATCTTCTAATTTAGCTCAAAATCAGTAAAAATTTGGAATTTTTTCACAAAACCACATTTTTTCAATGATGCTCAAAGGACACAAAGATAACCAATTATATTAGACCAATCACTCCCGTACACTTAAACTATGCATTTTCCTCAATGCATGATATCAATAAAGTGCATGTGAAGAGTAAGGGAAATGATGAGGGAACTAAGCCTAATAGGGGAGAAAACAAATCGAAGCTACCTTGTACTAATGGGTTGTGTCCCTTCCCCACACTTATCTTCCTTAATCAACAATTAAGCCCAAGAAATTATAGAAATTAGGAAGAAAATAAGTGAGAAAAGAGATAACCTTTGTTAGAATATCTTGAGGTGCTTGTGGGAGAAGTTGTAATCCTTGATAAGAATCATGCATTGAGCCTTAGAAATTGTTACGAGTTTAGATGACCTATTAAAGAGTGCAAGTGCACACTATCGTAATCAAGTAATACATAAGTGAATAGAGTATTGTTCCCACGAGGATTGATCACTAAGTCCCAAAATAGGTAATTTTAATTCTATTTAGTCAATTGATAAATTGGTGATGGAAAGTACAAAATAGAAAATGATTAAATATGAGTGCACATAATATGAAAACAATTACAAGAAAAAGTTCTAGGGGTCAGATTTCACTTAACAAATTTCGGATTGAATCACTTATCTATTTTAGCCTAATTTATTCCACATGATTGATAGTCGAGTTTCCCTCATTTAATTACTAGCCTCTTCCAAGGTCAAACAATTATATAATTAATTGCTAATCCAATATATTCCTATATGAATTTAAGCAATTAATTATGTATTAAAATTTATGAAACTCATTAAGACTATACAACTCATATGAATATTTCCTATTTCATAAGCAAATTATGGTTTTAATTATAGGGTCTGTACACATATATCTCCTTTCGGTCTCAACATACATATTGAAATCATTCAAAAGATGGTTAATCAAATGAAAGCATTAAGAACAATAATTAAAACTCAATCATGAAGGAGAAATTCAAACTAGATTTAATAAGTTAAGATTCAATCCGTCATTAGTAAGCTACGTCATCACCTTAGGAAAATAAAAATTTAGCACATTATGAAATTTTAAAAAAATAAAAATAAATTAACATTACATAAAACTAGCATGAAAACCTCATAAATACTGTATAAAACTTGAATATTAAAATCTAAAACATAAATATACAATTAAAAGATGCATGAAAAATGGAGAAATCTAGCCGTCTATTTAGGAGGTAAAACCTTCTATGTAGGTGGCATGCAAAAAGTAACACAATCCTAAGTCATCTATTTAGGAAGCAAAACCTTCCATGTAGGTGGCATGCAAAAAGCAATGCAATCCTAAGCCTTCCAAGATGGAGGCATGCAAAAAGTAATACAATGCATGAAATTAACTCTAAAAAATAACACAATTTTTACAGAATTGTTACAAAAGGACCTCTAATTGTAAGAGAATGAAGCCTTTACATCTCTTCTGTAATACCTTGAATTTTGATACTTGAGCTTAGAGAATAAGCCTGGATTAAGTGGACTGTTAAGCCTTGGTTTAGTAGGATCCCAAGTTGGATTAAGAAATATGAAAATGAGTTTGATGGTGATTCTAAGGGAATTGCTATAATCAGGGGCAAAACAGTAAAGTTATCGACCAATTGGTCAATTGCCGAAGAGGAAACTCATTGGTAACTTGAAGATCAGTGGTTGTAATTGATTTGTGTAGAGATCAAAGGGGTGGAATCCCATGTGCATGTGTGCATGTGAGCCATGAAAGTTGAAGCAAGATGGTGACAAGTGGCAACTTGTGGACCATTGTATCATAGTCAAAGATTCAAATCTCTTCCCTCTCTCCTCTCTTTGTTGAGTCGGCCAAATGGCCCAAAAACCGCTGAGCTTCTTCATCCTCATCACCTCATCTCTCTCCCTCATATTTCTACATGGATGCCGAGCTTAAAGGAAGAAAGAGACAATGAAAGGTGGGTTTTTGGTAGCTTCTTGTTATCTTTAGCTTAAATACCTTTCTTTAAAGTTGTTCATAGTAATGAGAGCTTCATTGCTATGGTTTTAGATTTGGGAAAGAAGGTGTTTTGGGAGCTTGAGGAATCTTGGAAGATGAAGAATCAAGGATTAGCTTTGAGAAAGAGGAAGAGGTGGGTGATATCTCCCTTTTGATCTATATATTGTGATTGTTTGATGAGATTTGTGATTTGTATTTTTTCCCCTAATTTGGTATAATTGTGGAATGGTGGTGTATTATGGTTAAAATGATGCTATAGTGTGTTTTGGTGTCATTGGAATTGATTTAGAGCATTGGGAGTAAAGTAGTGAAATTTGGGTAATGTGTATGATAAGTGTGATCATAGGGGGAAAATGTTATTGTGATAGGATTTTGGATGTTTTGAGGTTTCTAATGGGTTCCTTGAGTGAAATTATGTGGAAATAGCCTTGTGTTAAAGTTTGGGAACCATTGGAGTCATATTGGTTAAGTTTGGGAGAATTCTGGTTTTCTGTGTTTTTCTGGGTTTTGATAGCATCACTCGAGTGAACATGGGTCTCACTCGAGTGCAGCGTGATGTTTTACCTTTCCCCTTCAGTTTTGGTTGCACTTGTTCATGGAAGAGGCAAGAGTGCACTTCCTCACCTGCGAGTGATGTAGGTCTTCACTCGAGTGCACCATGGCTCACTCGAGTGAATATGTGTTGTGTGCTAAGAGGTTGCTCTCGGCCAAACACTTGCGGGTAATTTGTCAAGTGTGTGAGCTAGCACTCGCAAGTGTTGAGCTACCACTCGAGTGAGGGTTATTGTGCTCGAGTGCACTTTTGACTCTGGGATATTTGTGGCTCTCGGGTGGTCACTTCTAGTGCTTCACTCGATAGGACTCGGGTGCTCAAGGAGGCATCACTCGAGTGTTAAGGTTATCACTCGAGTGAAAGGCATCCATCACTCGAGTGAGGTCATCTTCACTCGAGTGCTACAGTGAAAAAGGGGATTTTGAGGATTCAAAAGATGGTCTTTTGTCAAGTATTTCCCAACCCTTTTGGCATGTGTTTAGGCTTTGAGTAGCCACCTAAAGGTCACAAATGATAACCAGCTTAAGTGTTTGAAAGTTAAAGAATTGGAAAAGGGATTAACCTTATGTCTTTGCTTTAGTTATAGGGTTTGATGATCTCCCTAATCGTGAGTAACCGGAGTTGGAGCTTACGTGGAAAGAGGGTAGGGAACATATCTCTCATGCATGTATTTGATATATGTGTTAGTGTGTTGGTGCATGTCTTAGCTTTGCATGATTATGCGTAATTTGAAATTATGTTTCAATGTATGCTTTGGCCATCAGTATATTGCTCGAATCATTGAGCTTACAAATTGTCATTGTGTTAGCATGAGTTATGTGATGCAAGCATGTCATGCATTAAACATTTATCCTACATGCATATTGATATTGTTTACCTACTGAGATTCTCTAGAATCTCACCCTCCCCTACTAACCTTTCATACAGGGTAGTCGATCGAGGATGGAGCAAGAGCTAAGGGCGATGAAGACTCTTTCGAATTATCATTTTGGTAGTTGGTTATCATTGTAGTTGGGGTATTTGTACTTGGATAAGGTTGTGTATATGTGGATAAGGATTTCATTATATGTATGAGATAGATCTGTGTAATCCCCGTATAAGGGCTTGTATTGGCGACTGTGCCCTGTAAAACTTTGATTAATATATGGAAACCGGGATTGCCGGGATTATTACATTGCGTACTCTCATATATTTAAATGTGATTTATCTCCATGTAATAATTATATTCGAAATGTGAATGTGAGACTAGGTTATAAATGATTTCAAAAGGTATTTGTGAAAACCCCGTCTGATAGATGGGTTTGTAAATGTTTATTTGATTGCTATTGGTCTTTATTTCACTTTAATTGCGTAATCCAGATATAATTATGAAAGGGGGTTACATCTTCCCTCTCTTCTATTTATGCTTGGCCTTGCTCTCTATTTATCAGAAAAAAATGCGTTGCTACAGTGACAAAAGCGCGTTGCTACAGTGAACTGTGTCTAGAATAGTGATTTTGTAATATCCTGGATTTTAATCAAGGGTTAATAACTTCAAATGATGTAATTAATGTTAATTAAGTATACTTGAAGTATATATATATGGTGCAATGTGATATAAAGATGATTAGTGATGGTTTAGTGAGTATTGTGAAAATCAGGGGCGAAACGGTAAATTTACCGATCGATTGGTCAATTATTGGAGAGGAAACTCTTTAGTAATCATGATCAATGGATAAGATTGAAAGAACATGGGGTGGAATTTTATGCATGCAAGCTTATGTGAAATCATAGTGGGAGGAATGAGATGATGGCAAGTGGCTAAATAAGGACCCTTGGATGAAAGTCAAACTTTCAAACCATTTTCTCTTCCCTCTCTCCTTCCCTAGTCGGTTTGGGTGTGTGTGGAACCAAGAGAAGTGATCATCACTTTTACCAACTCATTTCTCTCTCCATTTTCTCCATTTCCGGCGAGCAAGCAAGAAAGAGAAAGGAGGGGTTTGAAATTTGTGAAGGTAAATGGCTTCACAAGCTTAAACACTTTTCATTGATATTGTGCAAGTAGTTAAGAGCTTTACTTCCATGTTTTCAGACTTTGGATTGGTGGTGTGTGGCAAATTGAGGGAATTTGATAGTGGAGGAATCAGAGTTCTGAATTTAGCAAGTGTAAGAGGTGAGTTTTTGATGAAGTTTGATGCAAATATTATTACATTTGGTTTAGTTTAAAGAATTCTGGATTTTTGTCCTGATTTCTGGTAATTTCAGAAAAGATGAATTAAGTGATGTAATGTGTTGGAATAGATGTTAAAAAGTGTGTAAATGTTAGTGGTTTTGGTGGGGATTTGAGAAGAGGAAGTGTGTTAAGTTATGGCTTTGGTGAATTTGTGGTTTAGAGATGAGATTTTGTTATTTGAGTGAAAGTTTGGTTATTTTGGGTTACCAATGGGTTTATGGTGAAGTTTTGGATGAGAATGAGTAATGGTATGAGTTATAGGATCATTGGAATTCAATTGGTGAATTCTGTAAAATCATATCAATTGCTGCGTTTTGGGCATCTGATAGGATCACTCGAGTGAGGGAAGAACTCACTCGAGCACATGATGAACATGCTCGAGTGAGCATGTGTGTGCTCGAGTGAGAGTGTAGGATTGTAGTGAAGTTTGCTCTCGGGCAAGCACTTCCTGAAGGTCACTCGCATGTGCTCGAGTGCTGGCGGGGGTATCACTCGAGCACAAGATGGTCATGCTCGAGTGAGCCAGCCCAGAATTTAGAAAGTTTCTCCAAGAAAGAGGGTCGTTGGGGTAGATTCTCCTAACCCTTTAGGCATATGTTTAGACCCATATTAGACACCTAAGGAGTTCAAATGATAACCAACTTAAAGAATTATAGAGATAAGAACTTGGAAAAGTAATTGACGGGTTGTCCCTAATTTGATTACAGGGTTTGATATTTGCCGTCCTCGTGAGCCCATAGTGCCCAGAGACATCAGGAAAGGATCAGGTAGTGACTCTCTCTCTCTTATACTGTGTGTAATGCTTTGTATGTGTGTGTTATCATGGTTCTGTGATGTTTTCTTTGATGCTGCTGCGGTTACAGCTGGTGATAGCTATCATTTACAGCGCAAGCTGTCTTTATTGTGATTACAGCGTAAGCTGTCATGATGAAGATTACAGCGAGAGCTGTCGTATTGTGTATACAGCCATGAGTGCTGTCGTTTGTGGTGAAAACCATGTATCTTTGAGATTGATGTTGCTGTTGTTGCTGGTTGTGATTTATACACATGCTTGGTATTTATACATTGTATGAGTGGTTTGTTACTACTGAGATTCTCTCGAATCTCATTCTTTCCTATGACTAACCTTTCAGACAGGGCATGTGGTTCAAAGGAGAAAAGGCCGACCCGGAGCACTTAGGACCCTTAGGGGTATAGTTGATTTTGGAAATGTTGGTTATTTCTTTTGAATTCGGGATTACTGTATATTCTGAAATATGAATAGTATATTCGATTTTGGATGTAATCCCCTAGTGGATACTTAAACCTCAGGTTATATATGTGTATAGAACCCGGGAGTTGCCGGGAATTTGGTTTTACACTCTGTCATACGTGAATGTAGATAAACTGCACAGGTGATTATATTCGAATTTTGAAATGGAGACCAGGAACAGGAAAGAGATTTTGAATGATTTTGTGAAAACCCTACTACAAAGTAGGAGATTGAAATGAGTTTAAGTTATCCGAAGGTCTCTAATCTACTTTAATTATCTAATATCGAATTATAATTACATGATTAAAGACAGGGTGTTACAGATTTCAAACAAAAAACTGTGTTTAGAATAGTGAAAAGAGAGTTTGATATAGTGCTTCACGTCCGCTACAGTAGTCACTTCTGTCTTGAATAGTGATTTCCATCGTGAATAGTGCCGTCATGAATAGTGACCCCAGTGAATAGTACCGATGCTACAGTAATTGACCTTTTTCAATCCCATCGGTCCAATTTTTGGTTTCCTTTCTCCTCTTATTGTGTGGCTATCAAAAGAGAAAACAAGTAAATATTTTAATAGTAATAAAAATATTTATGCCAAAATCATGCTGTATTTATCAATTACACCTAAATTTATTACATTAATCTCAAATATCGCCCATAAAATTATCATATAAGGGAAAATAAATATGTAAATATTTTACGTATCAAATTCTCCCACACTTAGCTCTTGGACGTCCTCGGACAAGGAATGACTAATAAGTGTTTCCAACAAAATCATAAGTGTCAAGTTATAAGAAAAAACACAATTGAAAAATAAAGAGATCATAGTATTCATGAATCAACAAAAATATAAATTGGTAACTTTATTTGAAAATGAATAAACTGAGTTCATAAGTGTAGCTCATTCTCTCAATCTCTTAAGTATTCAAAGGTAAGTGTTTCGCTCAAATTCAACCGAAAAAATTGTATTACCATAGGCTTGCTAAAAATCTCAATCTCCACTACTTAATTCACATGCATAATTCAAATCAAAAGGACTTATTAAGGATTGTAATGGGATTAAGGTAAAAGGAATGTAAAACATGATATGAAGGGTTATATTTAAGAAATTTAATAGAGCAATTGAAAAATGGGCTCCAACAACACAATTCAAATACTTAATATATATATATATATATATATATATATATATATATATTTTCTTCTTCTTCTTCTTCTTTTCATTTTTCTTCTTCTTCTTTTTTAATAATTCTGCAATTCTAAAGTTGATATATACACCCCACACTTGTCAAAAGCCCATTTCACAATAATTTCAAATGCTCTGCTAATCTTCAAAATTATGTAAAAGCACTTGATATATCATTAAAACATATGTTAATGAGTAGATAACAAAGACACGGTCAATTAGGCTTAAAGGGGCTTAGCAACGATATAATTGCAAGGTTGGCTATTTGGCTTTGGCTAAAGAAAATGAATGCCTTTATCATGTTTGAATGTGCATGTGAGATGTAATTTCAACAAGATTTAAAGCAAGTTTTAGAGTGACAACTTAATAGGTGAATATTACACACAAGAGAAATAATCATTATAGGCTCAAAAGCTCACGGTTAAGGGTTTTTAAACTCAGCTCATTCAATCTCAAAATTCATCACCAATTGCAATAATCAGTTGTTCATTCATGTTATAAAATTTTGAAATTCAATTGATCCATTCTTAAAACTTATATACTTCTTAAAATCAATACAAAGCACTTGAACAAAATTTTTTTTACTTTTACTCTTTTTTTTAGAAAAGAACAAAAAAAATGCAACTAATAAAATGCAACAAATAAAATGCGTCTCAAGAGTTAAGATTAACTCTTTATTCTGTAATTTTTTCTACACCCCATGCATCTAATGGTTTTTACTAACTAACTAATTTTTTTTACACAATTCCTCCCCCAACCTAAGTCAGACATTGTCCTCAATGTCTTTTAAAGCTTGAAGAAAGTTTTTTTTTAAACACACACTAAACCAAAATGTTAAAAGTAAAACCAAAAGATTAAGGAGAGTTACAACTGAAGAGTGGCATCTGGATTTTGCTTCTGACTGCTATATGAAGATTGCCTACGTATTTGCTTGACTAATAGATCTGGGTGAGGTTCATAGGTTTACAGTTGATCGAACAGCTGAACAGCAGTTGATGAAGAAATTATGGAATGGCGGGTCGCTTGGGGTATGAATACTGTTTCCATAGCATGATTAAAAAAAGATAACAGGTCATCATAAAAACCATTAACATGTAACAATCCTAATGGTTTTTTGTGAAATTTTAACTTAGCCCAATATGCAACGCTAGAAATGCCATCCAACGTCTCCAATTCACTAGGTAGAGCAATGAAAGCTTGAGCATGGTAGAACATTCATCCCATTTGTTCAGGCAAGCTTGAAACCTATAACTCTTGTCCTAAGGAAAAGGTGTGCAACTCCTTTACCCTTACACTTAAACCCTTGCTTCCATTCATGGATACAGAAATGGCCACAGTTCCCTTTAGGCCCTGGATGCCTCCCCTATATACAAAATTGATCCTTCTGTCAGCTAATGCAATTCTAAGTTCTTTTGCTGTAGTTACAAACTCTCCATTCTTGCTCGAATTAGTTTCACAAAAAATGCAGATAGATGTAAATCTACATTTTTATGTGATACCCTTTTTCTCTTTCTTTCTCTTGGGCCATTTGTGTTCACAAGTAAAAGAATGCATATTTACAATTGGAAGAGTACTTATTTATATTACTAAAACAGTGACAATAAAATCATATAAATCAAGTATTTTTCAAAAAAATTTTGAAAAACTTCTGACACGAATGATCGGCATAATTTGTGTGAAGAAAAAGAAGAAAGAAAGTCAAAAGTTACTGAAAAAAAGACATATTAGACAAAAAGCTGCTAAAAAGATAAGACAGATTAGACAAAAGTTATGGAAAAGATAAGATAGATTAAACAAAAGCATGATTATGTACAGTAGTTGTGACTTTGGCTCACATCTTCCTATAGTTTTACGTCCAGTAACGGTTTAAACGCTTTCTATGAATCAAGGGTTTACTTCCCATCTAGTTTTCTTATAAACTGTCAAACAGGGTTTTTTAACGTCAGATTCCTAAGACTATAGTACTGCTTTTCTCTGTATAAATATGTCCCCTAAATCAAGAAGAATACGATGAACATCACCACTCAAATATGTCTCAAGAGTTTGAATGATATCATCCAGTGACTCCTTACTCAGTCCATCCTTTATGAATTTAATTTTATCTTCTTGATTTATAGAAACCATACCTTTGTTCCTACAGCACTGATCACATGTCCACCTTGCACATTTATGGTAGACATTCATTTTTTTAGCTCTTATCTTTTTGGAGTAAAAACTTTTTCCCATTCCTAGTAAAGGTTTAACAAATGATTTATGAATCTCACTTGCTAAACGTACCTTAGTTTCAATGATCCAGCGTACGTCCACAGGAAGGCCCGAACTCTTGAATATCTTCATCCTTTCAAGTCGACTGCATAGATCTTTTAGAGCACATCTTTGGGAAGAGTGGGGAACCTGTTCTTAAGCTTTAAAAGAGATTCCTCCATGGTAACTTAAAATGAAACTGGTGAAAACTAAAATCTCAATGCAATGCAATGTAGTGTGTTTTGATGAGTAAGCAAGAAAAATGAGAGAGTAGGAAAGAAGTTTTGAGAAAGTAGGAAAGAAGTTTTGGGCTGCCTCCCAAATAGCCGCCCTTCTTTAATGTCTTTAACTAGACAAAGACCAAATTTTTTTTTATTTTCATTTTTTTAAATTGTAGATTCCAAAGTGGAATTCATCATCGGGGGCTACCGTAAGTCCTACAAAATCACAACAAAACATCAAACCAAACCTTAGGTTGCCTCTTAAGCAGAGTTAAATTTATAGTCTTCAGCCAGAATTCCCAAACACAAACTACTAATCAAAAGTATCAAACACCATGATTACCTTATCTTTAGTTCTTTTCAAGCAACAATGTTTCAGACACCAACAATGATCATTCAAAGTAATTAATCTTACTTCTTCAATCATAGACAATTTTAGAGTACAAATATTTACTGAATTCAAATAAAGCACAACATGCATACATTTGTAAACAGATTTAGGAGTGTCCAAAAATTTAGAGTATCCCACAAAATCCACTTGACTCTCACCAGTAAGAGTCAACACTTCAATAATAGATGCAGATGGTGTTGGAGTTTCATTTCCAGTGGCTTGACGAGACTCTGAGCTGTAATGTGATCTTGTAGGGATTGAGAAATCTGTTCTAAGTATATGCATTGATCTAGCAATCTTGGTTGTGAGAGTGGAATCCTAGATATTAGCTTCCCTTTTTGGATAGAGTTTTCCTTTACCTTTCCCTTATGGAGTTGCTTTGGACTCAGATTGGGATCTTGTTTCTGTAGGCTCTCAGATAACAACCCCTTTGGCTCTCAACAGAGTGAATGGTGGGTCTTCATCTAAGACTTTTGGCTTGAACTTGGGGCTCTTGGTTTTCTTAGGTTTCTTGGGTAAAGTAGAAGAAGATGGAGAGTCCTGATCAACATTAGGTCTTTTCACCTAGCCATGGTCAGAAATAAGATAAGATTGGAAGGTTAGGGCACGAAGGAGGATGTGAAGACGGTGGAAGGTTTTAAAGGCCGAGTATCAGAGATAATTGTCAGGGAAATTAGGGCACAAAAGTTAGAGTGAATAACATGAAGTAAGTGACATAAGAGGTTTAATGGAGAGAAGAGCATAAAGTGAAGACTGTGAGTTTGGAGAAATGGAAGGTCCCGGAGAAGAAGAAGAAGAGATTTAAAAAAAAGAGAAGAGTCACGAGAAACTGGTATAGCCTCTGATACACCTTTTCACTCGAGTAATTTTCCAAATCACTCAAGTAATCACTCGAGTGATCTTTATGAAATCACTCGAGTGATTTCCATTAGTTCCTAAATCACTTAAGTGATTTGAGGATCACTTGAGTGATTTCTTATTTCACTCGAGTGACTCTTAAAAGTATGCTAGACTAGTTTGAATGTGTACCTCACTCCAAGTGATTTTCGGTGTACACTCGAGTTCCTTCTCTTTATTGGTTGATTTTCCCAGATCACTCGAGTACTAATTCTCCTCACTCGAGTGATTTTTAACATTTTCTTTACAATAATCTTATCACTCCAAGTGATTTATGCTATCACTCGAGTGATTCACCTGTACTGCCAGTGCACTTTGTAATGCCCCAAATTTTGATTAAGGGCTAATGATGATTATTGAGAATGATTTGTGAAATTAAATATGGATAATTATGTGTTTTGTGGCAATTTTAATTAATGTGCCATAATTAGTGAGAAATTGGAAGATGAAAAGTGTGATTAAATGGCTAACGGAGGGATTAAAGTGACTAATTAAGTGGTTGCTTTATGAGAACCAATAAGATTGTGACATGTGGCAAAAGTTGGTGTGAAGGTTGAGGTGTTGAAAAAGTCAAATGTGCAATATTTTAAGCATTTCTCTCTCCTCTCCTCCTTCCTTTTCGGTTGTGGCATCATGGTTAAGGGAAAATGATGATTGCTTCTTCTTCCTCACTTCTCTCTCTTTCTCATTCCTTCCTCCATTTTCGTCTGCCATGGGTGCTAAGTGAGAGGAAGAAAGAGCTTGTGATTAAGGTAAGCAAATGTCCTCTATTACTCAAACTCACTTCATGAATGTTGATCCTTGGAGTGAGAGCTTCATTTTGATATTTATAGTGTGCCTATTGGTGTTGATTTGTGCCTACACGAAATTTTGGAGGTTGGTGAATCAAGAAATCTCTTTGGCAAAGTGAAAGAGGTAAGTGAGACTAATCTATCTATCTAAGTTTTATGCCAAATGGTTTAGTTTGAAATTTTTGGAAATTTTGGCCTTTAATCCGAAAATGATGACCACTGGGCTTTTGGCATAGTAATGGTATGTTGGGAATGTATATGGATAGATATGATTGATTGAGAATTAAATAATTGAGTTTAGTGATTTTGGAAAATTGGTGATTTGTGTTGCCCAAAACTAAAGCATGATATTGGAGTAGGATTTTGGATAATTCTAATGATTCCATTAAATTCCTTGGATGTTTTGTGTGGGAGTAGCTTTGGTAGAAGTTTTGGGTCCATTTGGATCAATTGGGCAAGTGTTAGGAAATGTAGTCAGTTTTGCTGCGTTTTCTGGTTTCTAATAAAATCACTCAAGTGTGAGTGAGTTCACTCGAGTGAGGGATGAACATCACTCGGGTGAGGGTGAGTTCACTCGAGTGTGATAGTGTTTTTTTCCTTTCTGCTTCTAGTTTCTATTGCACTTCCGTGGATAAAGGCAAGAGTGCACCTTAACACTTGTGAGTGTTAAGCTGTCACTCAAGTGCTTTGTATTCCGCTCGAGTGCTCATGATCCTTGAGAACTTTTGTGCTCTCGGGTCTTCACTTCCTGTGCTTCACTTCCTAGTGCTCGAGTGAGCATTTGGCTATCACTCGAGTGTTGCTTTCTATGCTCGCGTGTCCTTGTCTTTGAAAAGTTTGTTGTGTAATATCCCAAAAAGTGATTAAGGGCTAATGACTTCAAAAGTGGATGTAATTACTGTTGAATAAACACTTTTGGAGAATATGTGATGGGAATTTGGTGGTTTTAGTGATTCCAATAGTTTCCTTGTGAAAAATTATGTTGGAATAGGTTTGATTGTTAATTTTAGAGCTATTGGACACAATGGTTGAAAATTTGAAAAACTGTTAAGTGTAATTTTGTACAGGACAATCGGTTTGTATGGACATTTTGAATGGGCAAATGGTGTCTAAAAATTCTGAAACTTTCTAGTCTTAAATGTCACATCCCAAGCTTCAAAATGGACATATAATTTGTGCCATTTCGTTTTGTGAGCTAGGAGATATGACTGTCCAAAGTTTGGGATGGAAACTGAACTATGTTCTGGGGCAGCGATGACTTTTATATAATTCTGGAGTTTTGTGGTAATTTTGGGTAATGGCCCATATTTTTCCTATAAAGAGGACTTAAATACCTTTCATTTGGCTTTAGAATCACCTCATTTTGATTTTTCTAGACTTAGTTATGATTTTTCAAAGTTTGGGCAGAAAATCTGCCAGAAAATCTGAAAATGTCAATTTTGGAATTATGACATCATCATAAGGGAATAATGACATAAGCATAATATAACATATCATCTTCTTCCTCCAAGCTTCAAAACCATCAGTTTATTCAGCTGAACAAGAGAAAAAATGTTTGAGATTTCTAGAGAGAGAAAGGAGAAGAGAACTCGCAAGGTAAGCCGATTTCTCCGATGATCTAGCCCTAACGCGTATAACTCCGATTCTAAGCTACTCCTTTATGTTCTTTAAGGTTTGGAAGCTCCTCCTTTGGTGTTAAAACAGCTAGGGTTTTAGCCAAGATAAGGAAAAGCTAGTGGGGGCTTGAGGTAACTTCCAAACTCTTGTATATTGACTGTTATGGCTGTTGTGGACAATTTAATCGGTGAAATTTCGCCGGATTGTCATTGGTTTCAAAAATGGAAAATGGGTGTGTGGGGCTGTTATGTTGGCTAAATTGGGTCTTAATGTTAGTTGTAACCTAATGTAATAGTTAATAAAGTGGTTAACAGTAGAAATGAACGCGTTTAAGGAGCCGAAATCGTAAAACCCTGATTTTCTCCGGAGAGCTCATAAATTTCATCCAGCTCTAGAAATAGGTATTAGAGTTGGATTTTCAATGATTTGATGGTTCTATTGAGTTCAGGAGCGAAAATTAGGTGGGGTTATAGTTGGTCACTTTTTCGGAAAGGCCGAAAAAGCATAATTACGAAAACGCCCCTGAAACCCTTGAGTAAGGCTGCCAAGGGTAAATTTGTAATTTGACATTGAATTTGATAATTCCAAGTCCAGAAATGGATTCCTTGGGCAGAAATATGTTAGGATAGCCCATATTAGAATTTCAGAAAAAGTGCAACTGGATCGGGTACGGCGGGCTCGGGCCGGGTCCCCGGGGCATTTTTTGTAAATTTTCATTATAGACTCATATAACCCTAAGAAACACTATGGAAGTGTCTAAATGGTGCATTTGGAATTGTAGGATTCGATATTTGCCTTGTTCGTGATCCACTTGCACTAGAGCATAATCAGAAAGAACAAAGTAGTGACTCTTCTCTTATGCTATGTGTGAAGTATTGTATGTATGTTCGTCATGCATTGTGATACATTGTGATGTTATGAGATCGGAATGAAAGCTAATGCATAGTGATTACAGCGTAAGCTGTTGTATTGAGATCGCAGCGAAAGCTGTCGCATAGTATTTATAACCATGAATGCTATCGTATGTGGCGTGAGCCATATATCATTGTGATGCTGCTTAACATGATCATATATGCTATGTGTTTATACACTGTATGAGTGATTTGTTACTACAGAGATTCTTTTGAATCTCATTCTTTCCATTGACTAACATTTCAGACAGGGCAAGTGGCTCCAAGGAGAAACGAACCACCAGGAGCAGCTAAGATTTTGTAGAGATGTGTTGTTAGATTGTTGGTTACCTATTTTGGACTTGGGATTACTATTTATTTTTGAAATGTAGATATTACGTTGATGTTGGTCATGTAATCCCCTAGTTGGAACTTATAACCCTTAGTTTATACATGTATGAAACCCTGGAGTTGCTAGGAATTTGGCTATGCATTCTGATATTTATGAATGTGATTAAACTGCACAGAGTAATTAGATTCGGAAGATGAATCTGAGGCCATGTTGAACGAATTTTAGAAAAGAGATTTGAGAAAAACGTATCCGTCGGTCTCTAATTCCTTTAAATTACGCATTTTTGAATCTTAATTACGGTTATCAAGGTAGGGGATTACATCTTGTTCTCTCGGGTATTCACTCGCTGTTGTTCACTTTCTAGTGCCCGAGTGTAAATCATACTATCACTCTAGTGAGGTCGCCTTCACTCGAGTATCCATACAATATGTAATGACCCAATTTGTGATTAAGGGCTAATGACTTTGAAATTGCTTGTAATTAGTATAATTAAACACTTTTGGATAAATTTGATATGGATTTGATATAAATGTTCTTGGTGATAATTTATTCAGCATAGTGAAAACCAGGGGCAAAATGGTAAAAATTGGAAATTTACTGACCAAGTGGTTAGTTACCAAAGAGGAAACTCATTGGTGATTAAAGATCAATGGTTGAGATTTATTGTCAATGGGTCAGAATCATGTGCTTTGAGATTATGTGAGCTCATGGAGAGAATGAGCAAGATTATGCCAAGTGTTATTTTGTGGACCAATGGATCATGCCATAAGTCAACACTCATATTTTCTCTCTCCTCGCTCTCCCATTCGGTTTTGAGCTTTGGGAAGGGGGAAAATATGCTTGATTCATCATTATCATCTTCATCATCTCTCTCTATCCTCCATTTTCGGCGACTAAGGTGGAAAGAGAAAGAGAAAAGCTTGATTTTTGGTAAGTAATGGTTCTCCTATGCTCAAACACTCTTCATTAAACTTGTTCATAGTGTAAAGAGCTTTATCTTGGTGGTTTCAGAATTTTGAAAGGTGGTGATTTGGGTGTTGGAACAAATTTGAAAGTTGGAGAATCAAAATTTGGTTTTAGTAAAGTTGAAGAGATAAGGATTTGATGCTTTTTGGTATAATTGGTTTATTGTGAAGTTATTTGAGTGTTGGATATGGTTTTGAATTTTGGAAGTGAGTTGAAGGAAATTGGGTATTATGTGTGTTATAGAGACCCAAGAGTATGAATTATTGTTAGGATAGGTTTTGAGTATTTTAGAGGTTGCTAATGGGTTCCTTATGGGATTTTAAGTGGGTATGAGCTTTGTGTTGAGTTTGGGAACCATTGGGATCAGTTTTGGCAAATCTGGGAATTTCTGTCAGTTGCTGCTATCTGGTAATCTGATGACCATCACTCGAGTGCTGCAGTATATTTCGCCTTTTCCTTATGCATTTCACCTGGTTTTCTGAGAAAAAGCAAGAGTTCACTTTTTAACTCGTGAGTGATATTGGTGATCACTCAAGTGAGCATGGGTTCACTCGAGTGAAGGTGTGAGTTCATGTTAAGGCTACGTCTTAGGTATGCACTCGCAGGCCAATTTTCAAGAGTGTGTTCTAACACTAGCAAGTGTAGCCTTCTCACCTGAGTACCAAGGTTGTTCTCTAGTGAGCTTTTTACTCTGGATTTGTTTGTGCTCTCGGGTTGTCACTTCTGGTGTTGCACTTCCGACAACCCGAGTGAATTTGTAGTCATCACCCGAGTGTAAAACCTCATACTTGAGTATTGTGAGCATTTTCTGGCTAAGGTTGTTGCTCACTGTCAAACACTCGTGAGTGAGAGCTATTCTTACTCGAGTGCAAGTCTCTTATCACTTGAGTGAGGTTATCTTCACTCGAGTGAGTTAGCCAAAAATCAGTGTTCTACTTCCGAAAAAGGGGTCTTCAGGTTAGTTTCTCCCAACCCTTTTTGGCATATGTTTAGGTATCTAATAGCCACCCAATGAGTTTAAATGATAACCAATTTAGAGTATTATAAAAATAAGTATTTGGAAAAGAAATTGATTGGTTGTCCCTAATTTGGTTATAGGATCTGACATCTGCCATACTCGTGAGCCCACTGTTCCAAGGAACGTCAGAAAAGAACAAGGTAGTGACTTTTTCTCTTATACTGTGTATAAATCATTGTATGCATGGTTGTCATGCATTGTGTTTCTGCTGCTGCTTTGTGACGCCTTGTGATGCTTTGTGGAGCTTTGTGATACTTTATGCCTTGTGATGATGCTGCATAGTGATTACAGCGAAAGCGGGCATAGTGCATTGTGATTACAGCTGAGAATGCTGTCGTTTGTGGCGTGAGCCATGAATCATTGTGTTGATGCTAAACATGATAAACTTACATGCTATGTGTTTATATATTGTATGAGTGATTTGTTACTATTGGGATTCTTTAGAATCTCATTCTTTCCAATGACTAACATTTCAGACAGGGAAAGTAGCTTAAAAGGAATGCGAACAACCTGGAGTGGTTAGGATCTCTTATAGAAATTTTAATTTTGGACTGTTGGTTATCTGTTTTGGTTTCGGATTACTGTATGTATATGGGATGTAGATATGATTTTTGGATATGTAATCCCCATTTTGGGAAACTTTAAACCCATTATATATATACATGCAAACCGGGGTTGCCGGGATTTTAGTTACGCACTCTGATATTTATGAATGTGATTTAACTGCACAGGTAATTGTATCCAAAAGTGAATGTGGGACCAGATGAATTATGTTTTTGAACTGTTTTTCGGGATACCCCATCTTGAAGATGAGGGATTATAAATATTGCTTTTGTCTTATTGGTCTCTATTTCACTGGAATTTCATAATCCGGATATAATTAAGGTTGGGGGGTTACACAATATTACTCGAGTGAGGCTATCTTCACTCGAGTGTCTCAGTGAAAAATGTCAGGTTTAAGCTTTCAAACAAGGGGGATCTTTGGGGATAGTCTTCCAACCCTTTAGAGCTAATTGATAGAGTTATATATGGGTACTAAAAGAGCAATAACGATAACCAAATTAAGTTTTAAGAAGTCATTGAGACTTGGAATAGAAAATTGACTCTTTGTCCCTACTTGTGAATCATAGGATACGATATTTGCCCTACTCGGGAGAGACCGGAGCCAGGACACGCACGGAAGGATCAAGGTAGTGACTGTTATCTCATGTTGTATATGATGTTTTGGTATGCATGACTTGTCATTGAATTTTGTGAACAGTATGTGCCATGGTCCATTACAGCATGAACACTTCAGCGTGAGCCGTTTAGGGAGTGACAGTGGTCATCTCTAGCTCTGCCATTGAATTGCCATTGTAATCGACATGGATCTTTGTGAATCCGACCCATGGGGCGGCGTTTGTGAATCCAGCTGTGGGCTGTGTGTTGTGTATCTTGCCAGTGTGGCTTGTATTATGAAATGCTTTATATGAATCCCAACTGTGGTGAAATATATTGTGTGAAATGTGTTGTGCAATGCAACGTGAACAATTCAGCGTAAGCAAGTGTAAGGGAGACATGAGTCATACCTGCCTTTGCCGCTGTAACTTCGATTATAGTTGCAATGTGTGTGTGATGATTTGCTTTTATGCCTTATTGTTACGCATACTATGAGTGATTTGACACTACGGGGATTCCTTAGAATCTTACTCTCCCAAAAACACAATTTTTAGACAGAGCTGAAGGATCAAAACGGAAGCGGGTGACGAAGAGCGGGTAGAGCTCCTTATTGGGAGTTCCTTTTTGGATATTGATTATCATCTTGTAAATCATTTGGTTATTTTGTTGGGAATTTCCAGTATATGAATTAGTGATATTTGGCTTGTTTTGTGTAATCTCCAAGATAAGGGAAATGAATTATGGGCTTCATGCCTTTGTATTGTCCCTTTATTAATTAATGGAACCCGAGTGTGTCGAGAATTTATGTTGTACTCTGATATGCATGAATGGAATCAAATTGTACAAGCCATTTGTGTATTTCAAATGTGAGCATGAGATCATTGTGAACAAGTTTTGAAAAATTTTTGTAAGCCATGATTTTGGGAAAATTTACTTTCATTAATTCCCAAATCATCTTATGGTCTTTAATTCAAACTTAATTACGCTTTTACGAACTAATCTCGGCCTATGGTGGTGAGGGGGTTACACACTTGAGTGAATTATCAGGTGATTGCCACTCTGTTTACCCTTATTTAATAATACAGAAATAGAGCATCCTATAAAACAAGTCTCTAGCCACTCCGATGCTTAAGTTAGTTATCAAATCATCAAAACATACCTAAAATTAATTGATATATATACATATATACATATATATATATATATATATATATATATATATTTACTTACAATTTATTGGATTTACCATTCCCATTTCTCGTCTTATATACAAAAATTGATCTTTTGCCAACGGTTTGGTGAAGATGTTAGCTAATTGGAGGTGAGTTAGAATGAAAATTACTTTCACATCTTTCTTTTAAACATGATCTCATATAAAGTGATGTCTCACATCGATATGCTTGGTTCTTGAATGTTGAACTAGATTTTTTACCAAGTTTATCGTACTAGTATTGTCACAGTAAATAGATGTCTCTTTCAACTAGATTCTAAGATTTTAAAGATGTTGCTTTAACTAGAGTACTTATTCATAGCAACTTGATGCATCAACATATTTAGCTTCCATAGAAGATAATGACACTATATTCTACTTTTTGCTGAACCATGACACCAATGAGCCTCCAAGGAATTGACATTGCCCGCTTGTACTTTTTCTATAAGTTTTGTAGCCTCTGTGGTCAAAATTCAAATATGTGACAAGGTATTCATTTCTCCCTTTAGGATACCAAATCCCTAATTTAGATGCGTCTGCAAGATATCTAAAGATTCTTTTAACCGTCTCAACATGTGATTCTTTTGGTACTGAATGATATTGCACACATTCCTACACTGAATTGAATGTCTGGTCTACTCGCTATGAGACAAAGTAATGATCCAATCAGTCCTCTATACTTAGTAATATTATAATCAGCTCCTTTTACATCAGCATCAAGTAATGTTGTTGAGGTTATAGGTGTGTCTGATCTATTTGCTAGACCCATTCTGTATTTCTTTAGTAACTCTTTAAGATACTTTATTTGAGATATAAAGATACTGTTTTTCCTTTGTTTGATTTGCAAACTAAGAAAGAAGGTTAATTCTTCCATCATACACATCTCAAACTCACCCTGCATTATTTTAGTGAATTTCTTGCATAAGATATCATTAGTAGCACAGAATATGATGTCATCAACATATATCTAAACAATTAGAATATCATTTCATTTTCTTTTTATAAACAATTTTGTATCCACTTTTCCCTTGACGAAGCTTTGATTGATGAGAAATTTACTGAATCTTTCGTACCAAGCTCTAGGAGCTTGTTTCAAACCATATAAGGCTTTCTTTAGTTTAAAAACATAATCAGGTTTAGTAACATCTTTAAATTTTGGAGGTTGTTCCATGTGCACTTCTTCCTTAATATATCTATTTGAAAATACACTTTTCACATCCATTTGATAGAGTTTGAGTCCTTTGATACACTTAAAGGCTAAGAATACTTGTATGGCTTCCAATCTTGCTACTGGAGCATATGTTTCCTCATAATCAATTCCTTCTTTTTGATTATAGCCTTTGGCCACCAATCTTGCTTTGTTTCTGACAATGATTGCAAATTCATCAAGTTTGTTTTTGAATACCCATTTAGTGCTAATGACCGGGTGATCTTTAGGTATAGGTACCAAATCTCAAACTTGATTTCTTTCAAATCGATTGAGTTCTTCTTGCATTGCTATAACCCAATCATTGTCTGATAGGGCTTCGTCAAAGTTTGATTGTTCTAATTCAGATATAAACGTAGAAAAACTATCTTCATTTAAGACTTTTTTTTTCAGGTTTTTACGCTTTCACTTACTTCTTATATGACTTGGTCTAGAGGATGACTCTTTTTATACTTCCAAGCTCTAGGTCGACTCTGAGTGGAAGATACATTTTCATTTTCTGTTTTTCCAACCTCAAGATTTGAAGTATTAGAAGAAGTTTGTACATTTTCTTGAGAATTAATTATTTCTTGATCATCGTCAGAGACTTTGTCAATGATTTCATTTTCGTCAAACACAACATGAATTGACTCTTCAATATTACCTATTCTTTGATTAAAAACTCTAAATGCTTTGCTACGACTAGAGTATCCTAAGAATATTCCTTCATCAGTTTTAGAATCAAATTTTCTTAGGTTATCTTTACCATTATTATGAATGAAACACTTAGAGCCGAAGATGTGCAAATGAGCAATGTTTGGCTTTCTTCCCTTGTATAGCTCATACAGAGTCTTTCCAAGTTTTGATATGATGGAAGATCTGTTTATAATGTAACACGCGGTGCTTATGGCATCAGCCAAAAAACTTGAGAGACATTCTTTTCATTTAACATAGCTCTGGCCATTTCTGTGAAAACTCTATTCTTTCTTTCTACGACTCTATTTTGTTGTGGAGTCCTTGGTGTAGAGAAATTGTGATCAATACCATTAGTGTCACAATATTCTCTGAAGGCCTGATTCTCAAATTCACCTTAGTGATATGTTTTTGTACCTAAAATGCACATACATTTCTCATTTTACACTTTCTTGGAAAATAATATAAATTCACTAAAGGTTTCATCTTTTGAAGATAAGAAGATAGTCCATGTAAATCTAGAGAAATAATCAACAATGACTAATAGGTATAAATTTCCACTAATAATTTTAACTCTTGCTGGTTCAACTATATCCATATGGAGTAGTTGAAGTGGTCTGGTTGTTGTAATTTCCTTTTTGGATTTAAAAGATGATTTATTTGTTTACCCTTTTGACATGCATCACAAACTAAGTCATTTCTGAAGTTTAATTTTGGTAATCCGATAACTAAGTCATCTTTAAGTAACGTACCAGTTATTGCATATTGACGTGAACCAATCTTTTATGCCATAACCAACTTTCACCAGTGTTACTTAGAAAACAATTTTCACAAACATTATTGTTCATGTCAAGAGTATAGCAATTACCTTCTCTTGTTGCTCTGATTCTTGCTTTGAGATTCTTCTTATCGATTTGTGAGTCTTTCTTGCTCACAATTAGACATTCTTCTAAATCAAATATTATCCAGTTATCTATGTATGTTCTCTGACTCACACTTAACAGATTATGATATAGTCCTTCCACGTAGTATACATCCTTTAATTGAATTCCTATGTTTCCTCCAACTTCTATTCCTGCTATCTTGCTAGACTGGTTTCCACCAAATTTCACTTTGCCACCTTCTTTAGGCTCTAACGTAGAGAAATTTTCTCGTTAACTAGTCATATATCATAAGCATCTATTATCTATATACCATTTGTTTGTTCTGGATGCTCTGAGACACATCTGCAATCAAAGATAGTTAAGTTTTAGGTACCCATATCCTTTTGGGTTAGTACGACTCACTTTCTGAACATATGATCCCTTTGGTACCCACTTGTAAGTTCCTATTTTTCTTTCCTTCTTACGAAAACATGACGAAGTATAATGACCTTTCCTATTACAAAAGTTATAATGAGCGAAAGGATTTGATATATGTATAGAGTATTCAAAATAGTTCAAATATGTTTTGCCTCCAATTCTCTTTCTTCCTTTCTTTTTATCTGATTGGGATCATATATAATACCAGACCGATCATTCACAAAATGTTGGGCTTTCAAAATAACATTCAACATCTCACTGCCCCTAGTAAACTTTTCAAGAGTTTTAATGAAATCAACATTTTTCTTTAGTAAATCAGAACAGTTCTCACAATATGTTTCAAAGCAGGAAAGCCCTTCAAATTTTTCTTTAAGAGTTTTTTTCTTTGTTTTGTCGGAGACCAATTCTTTGCCAATTTTGATAAATTTAGAATGTAAGGCTTTATATTCAGAATATAATTTATCCTAAGTAAGATCAAAATCAGTTACCTTTTCTTCTCATGATTCTTCTTGTGCAACTACACAAATGTTGGCTACTTCTTCTTCATCACTGTCTTCCTCGGAAGAACTATCTCCTTATATTGTTGATATAAAGGCTTTCTTTTTGTTGAAGTATTTGCCTTTTCATTTCTCCTTGTTTCTCTTAAGTTCAGGACACTCTGACTTGATATGTCCTGGCTTTCCACATTCATAAGATATGATATCCTTCTTGATCTTCTCCTGGTTGTTGGTTCCACCCTTTTAGAAATTTTTGAATCCTTGACTCTTTTTATAGAATTTCTTGAATCTTTTCACTATCAATTCCATTTTGTCATCATCAAGATCTTCCTCATCCTCTTGAGCTTTTTCTTCCTTTATCACATTCAGTGCCAGACCTTTATTTTTCTTATCATTAATTTCTTCCAATTCTTATTTGAATTTCAGCTTACTCTCATATTCAAAAAGACTTCCAAACAGAAAAGGACCTCATTAATTCACCTTTAGAATGTTCAAAATCTTACTCACTTGAGTGTTCTGATCATAGAACTTCCCAATAACACTAAGTTGGTTCACCAGATGTGTATATCTGAGTTCAAATTCAGCTATTGATTATCCTGACTTCATTCGGAGTATATCAAATTCTGTGATAAGAGTATTAATGTGATTCTCCTTTATCCCTAACGTTCCTCATTAGCTATTTTTAGGGTTTGCCACATTTCCTTTGCTGTTGGAAGTGTGCAAATCCTAAAATCCTCCGTTTGGTTTAAGGCACTTTTAATCATCAGTATTGCTTTGCTATTGAGTGTCACGAACTTTTTGTCATTGTCATCGAATTCTGCTGGGGACTTAGGGACTGGTTGCCCTTTTACAGTTTTTATAGGCACATAGTTTCCATTCTCAATCACCTCCCAGAGTCTGTACTTTATAGCCATCACAAATACTCTGAACTTTGCTTTCCAAAAGGAGAAATGTTCTCTATTGAAGCCTGGAGGTCTAGTAATTGATGTTCTATCAAGAAGAATACCTTCACCCATGCTTGTCATAGGATCCTTCTTAGGTTGTTATAACTGAACAAGAAGACCTACGCTCTGATACCAAATGTTAGTGCAAGAGTTTTACCCAAGATGGGGGTGAATTGGATGATAAAAAACTTAAATTAACAAATAAATAAAATTAAGATGGAGTTTAAAGTTAGAAGAATGTCACTAAAGTTATACCATAGATTTATACTGGTTCGGTCACAACCTCTTGACCTACGTCCAATCCTTAGAGTGAATCTGAGATTTTTCACTATATCTTCCAAGATTTAGTAGGTTATTGACACCTCCGTACACTGCAAGTTCCTACACTGGACACTCGCTCCCCTTACACTTTGTAAACTAATCCCTTTCTTAAGGTCCCACTACCTTGAGAATCACCTTACAGATGAATGAAGGCATTTAAAACTCTCTCAAAGTAGGAAAATAAGAACTGAGGTACAGACACTATTTCAAGAAAATATCACACAAGAATGAAGAACAGAGCACTTAATTAGCAAATTAATTATCGTTGTTGGTTGTTATCTCCACCTTGAATGCTTATGTATTTATAGGTAGAAGTAATTTGGAGACCATTGTGAGTATTCAAATTTGTTTGTTAGAGAGTGATTATAGCCATTAATGAAAGAGAATGTTTCCATCGCTTTTTTCTGCTACGCATTTAATGCTTTGTCAGAATCTTTAATCTTCAAGATTTTGCATTGAATTTGTCGTTAAGGCTCTTGTAACTTACTAGAGAATAAGTTTAGTAACAATTAATAGCAATATAAAGATTCAAGAAGTGATTCAAGATGTTAAGAATGAGTATTGAATTACTCGAGATGATAAGCTTTGAGTCCTGATATTATCATTCGAGTGCTTCTGCTAGCCACTTGAAGTGGTTCTAAATCACTCAAGTGTTGATCTCAGTCACTTGAGTGATATAGGCTTTAGCATAGCAAATTTTATAAAGAAACAGTGTAGAACTTTGAAGGAATTGTGTTTTCACTTGAGTGGTCAGAATTTGTTTATGAAATGATCATTAGAAAACATTCTATTTACTTTCAAATCACTTACATAAATTTGTAAGTATTTATGGATCACTCGAGTGATTGCTCAATTCACTCGAGTGATCTTCTGTGAAGATCATATCACTTGTAGCAATATGAGAGTGATTAGGAAGTGTTTTTCAGAACATGTATTACTACTCAAGTGATTCTTACTATATTCCTCAGGTGATACGTTAAAACCAACTGAGGAGATTTGCATCACTTGAGTGATTTAAGATTTCACTCGAGTGATATGATTTTCAAGGCATATCACTCGAATGATTTCTCTTGATCACTCGAGTGATCTGCTTTTCAAAGAGTGTCACTCGAGTGATCTTAATTCATCACTCGAGTGACCTATTTCTTTCCACATACAGATCACCATTACCTATAATGTCACTCGAGTGCTTACAAGCCACTCCGAGTGATGTTGTTCCTTTGAGAAATCACTTCTAATTCTTTTAAGAGTTACCTGTGAGTTTCTTGTGAGTGATATTGTCACTCGAGTGATCTTGTTAAAAGAGATTTTCATTGAGTTTGATCACTTATGAAATGACTGGGATTTTTCAAGAATGAACCTCATCACTCAAGTGTTTAAATAAGGTCACCCGAGTGAACCTTAATATTTTTTTTTCAAAAGGATTAAACCATTTCTTAATTTTAATTACTCAAGTTTTGTTATCATCAAAACATTATAAGGATTAACATAACTCATCAATGTCTTCCATTTGCTCTTCTACCTCCTTAGAGTTATCACTTGTTCCTTGATGCATGAGTAGTTGAAGGAATTTCTCTTGGAGTGAATTATACTTTCTTGTCAATGTACTTGTTAGGAGTTCCATATTATTGGGTGAGAAGATGGTATCCATTCTAATAGGTTGTGGGTGATGACGAAAAGGTTAATAAGGTGGATAGAATTGTTGGAAGGTGGGTTAGAATGAAGAGTCAAGAAGTGGGGTGTGAAGGGTTAAAGTAAGGTATATATGATGAAGTGGTAGTAGGTGGTAAGGTTTATGGTATAGGTTATGGAATGGATCACTATGGTCTTAACCAAATGAACTTCTATCTTGACTCTCCAAATTGGCTTGAAGAAGTCTTTATGTTTGTTCCATGGAATCAATGGTTTGAGAGAGGGCATCTTTCTTACCGATGGAGGTATCTACAAAAGAATGAGAATGGGAGGGTAGATCATGATTCCAATTGAACCAAGCCATGGCTCAATTAAGTCGAAGGTCAAGATCAACTAATATGTCATATATTAGCTTAAAGCATCAAAGGGAAGCCCAATGAAACAACCAAAAATCAAAAAAATATACATAATATAAACCTTAGAAAAATGCAAACAAGTTGTGTATAGCCAAGTGTACATAAATTTTGGAAAATCTAACTAATTAAATCAGCTTAGACCAACCAAATAATCCAAAAATTTGTTGACAAAATCATCTCATGAAAGCAATAAGTTCACATGCATGCACTTAAAGAAATTCATGCCTACACTCAACTCACACTTAAGAAAGCAAGATTGTATTAGGTTTAGGGACTTGATGTTGCACAATTCAAAGGTTATTTCTCGTAATTGATAACAAGAATGATGATTGATATAAAGCAGACAACAAGGCACAACAAAAGAAAAACTCCAATACATGTTACAATTGTTCCAAATCAATTTCAAATCACACTTTCAAGTTCAGAAGTGCATAAAAACTTATCAAGATGCATAAGAAATGAATCAGTGCATACACAAGCAAATTAAACACAAAAATTTCTCAACACAATTCAAATGTTCCTTTGTTCAGTTGCAACATAATCATCCAAGCTCAATATAACTTTGAAAAGTGTTTTATAGCAGCAATGAAATTCCCAAGAATGCACAAAGATAGCAACAATTCAGACTCTTAATATGCTTTTCACAATGCTTTACAAGTTAGAAGGATGCAATTTTGACAACAAGGAGCATCAAATGCCAATAAATAAGTTTAGCAACTATTAAACCAAAGTGCAATATTTCAAAGACAGCAAGAAAGCTTATCATAGCAATGAATTATCAACAATTTCAAGCACTATATTAGCACCAACAATCAACCATAAGCTCCAGAACATGAACTTCAATACAAATCAGCAGTGTAAGTAATTGTTGACAGCAAATTGAGGCTTTAATGGCAGCACTAATTACTCAAGAAATTCCTTCTGCAAGTTCAAGTTAAAACCAAGTTGGAGAAGTATGCTATGCACAAGCAAGCTACAAACAAGCCAAGAGATTAAGTAGCACTCTAACACACTCAAAGAAACAATGAATGATTAGAAATCACAAAAGAATTGCCCAAAGTTTTCAGAAAATCCAAGGTAAACAATCCAAGGGGTGGAACTCAAGAATTTTTAAGACTTGTAAAACATATCACAAAATTTTAGCAAGAATTGATTCATTCCCAGAGCTTATCAATCCCATAGCAAGTGCCCAAGACAGTTTAACCAAGTCCAATTCAATCCTTTGAGTTCAAAAATGCTTCAAGACATGCAACAGACTTGTTTAAACTAGATTTCAGTACTCAAACCTTAATTGTCCAAAGAAATTTCAACTCATAACAGCAGCCACAAACTAAAAATTATGCCCAAAAGGAGCTATTTTGATAGAATTTTTGCAAACAATGTGACTTGGCCAAAATTTTTTTAAAAAAATGCTATGGTCAAAACTCCATTTCTAAATTCAATAATAGTCCCAAAACACTACTGTATACACAATAAGAGGCACACAATTCCCCTGCAACTTTAGCACAGGGCACAAGTGTACAATGAGTGGCTCAAACTGAGCAAACTAAAACAGTTTTTAAGTCTAAATTTCAATTAATTCCTAAATGCAAAGTAAGGATAAGAATTTCAGACCAAAAGCATCTCAAAGTCACAAAGATTGTAATCCCCTGCCTTAAAACAGTAATTATAATTTGAGGGTGCGTAATTAAATGGTTTAGAGACCGCAGATAATTTAAAACTCATTTAAAACTCCCACCCTGTGGTAGGGTTTTCACAATATTTTCAAAACTTCGTCCCTATCCTGGTCTCAAGTTCAAATATTGAATATAATTATATGTACAGTTAAATCATATTTATATATATCAGAGTGCATAGCCAAATTCCCAGCAACTCCTGGGTTTCATACATGTATAAACTAAAGGTTATAAGTTCCAAATAGAGGATTACATTATCAATATCAAACATAATATTTACATCCTAAAAACAATTTACTGTAATCCCTTTCCAAAAGAGATAACCAACAATCCAAAATAACATCCCTACAAAGTCCTAATCGCTCCTGGTCGTTCACTTCTCCTTGGAGCCACTTGCCCTGTCTGGAATGTTAGTCAATGGAAAAAATGAGATTCAAAAGAATCCCAGTAGTAACAAATAACTCATACAATATATAATCACATAGTATGTAAGTAAATCATCACATAGTAGCACAAATACAAATTACACCCCACCCTCATCCCCTTTTACCAACGGGAAGGCTCGCAGTCCTTACCCAAACCGTTGTTAGCGACTCAGGGACTATTGGCGTAGTGGTGCATACACATAGCCTTGTGGCTCACAATTAGCCTTTCGGCTTCCACATTGCCTTACGGCTTACATATAGCCTTTTGGCTTCCATATTGCTCCATCCACCATAACAAAACAATGACATACTCACATACAACGCATTTATACATAGTATAAGGGAAGAGTCACTACCTTGTTTTTTCCTGACGTGCGCCGGCTCAAGTTGCTTGCGATTAAGACAAATGTTGAACCTTATAAACCAAAGTCAAGGACGACAGGTTATTCTCTATTCCAAATTATCACCTTCAGAATACTTAAAGTTGGTTATCACTTGAACTTTTTAGGTGGCTACTAGAAGCCTATACACATGCCTAAAGGGTTGGGGAATATTATCTTAAAGACCAGCTTTTAGTGTGCCGCGTAAAACGTGCCAATGATTGGGCTCACAACTTGGTCCTATAATTCCAAATATACAATTTAGACACTTCCATAGTGTTTCTGGGGGTTATATGAGCCAATTATGAAAATTTACTAAAATACCCCTGGGACCCGGCCCGGCCCGAGCGTACCCGGTCCAACTTTACTTTTTCTGAAATTTTGACATGGGTTATTCTGACATATTTTCACTCAAGGAATCCATTTCTGGACTCAAAAGTATCAAATTCAATGTAAAATTACAACATTGCCCTTGGCAGCCCCACTTTAAGGGTTTTAGGGGCATTTTCGTAATTATGCTTTTTCGGTCTTTTCCGAAAAAGTGACCAACTGTAACCCCACCTATTTTCGTTCCTAAACTCAATAGAACCATCAAATCATTGAAAATCCAACTCTAACCCCTCCAAACTAGCCTTGGCCAAAATTCTCAATTCCTCGGGAAAAATTGGGGTTTCTCGGTTTCGGCTCCGCAGACGTGTTTCTTTCTACTCCTAATAACTTTATTAACCATTACATTAGGTTACAACTAACATTAAAACCCAATTTAGGCAGCATAACCCCTAGGCCATATCATTTCCAAACTTTAAAGCCAATGGCAATCCGGCGAAATTTCACCGATTAAATTGCCCACAGCAGTCAGAATAAGCAATATACGAAAGTTTGGAAGTTACCTCAAGCTCCCACTAGCTTTTTCTCAAGGTGGCTGAAAACCTTAAGCTCCCAAGACTGGAATTTGAGCTTCAAAACCATAATACATATAGAAGAATAGTTTAGGAGCGGAGTTATACACGTTAGGAAGTGATTTACCAAAGAAATCAACCTACCTCGCGAGATTTCTTCTCTTTCTCTCTCTAAAAGCTCTCAAAATTTTTATCTCTCCTTGGCTGCTATTTCACGTCAGGTATAAGCCCAAGAGGAAAAGGATGGTGATATATTATTATATCATATTTTACTTTAATTTTCAATTACCCAAAAATGCTAAAAATGTATCTTTGTGTACATAACCCTTATGTACAAGTAATTGGGTCATGAAGCCCAATTGAATTCAATCAAGTCCTTCCCTCTCTTGGCCCATGTAAATGACATCTAGGAGGTCCTTCCATCAGCTCAAATGAATTTTCCATGTATCTCATAATTTTCAAAGTTGTTTTCCTTCATTTTCGGATTTTATGTCAATTCTGACAGATTTTTTGCCTAAACTTTCAAAAATCATAACTAATTTTAGAAAAATAGAAATGAAGTGATTATAAAGCCTATAGAACCCTTATTGAGTCTAGTGTTAAGGAAAAATATAGACTTTTGTTAGATGGAATCACAGAATTCCCAGAATTTCAATCTTTACATACTATTTCAGAAATTTCACAGTTTTTCTGTGCTGACTTCAAAAATTCATAACTTTTTGTATATAGCTCTAATTGAGTCATATGACCTATCAAATTAAATCTTAGGATATCTACTTTCACCCTATAAAATTTCATAATTTTGGATCATCATTTGATTATATAAAATCATATGACAAGCTTACTACCTCATAGGCGATTTCACCAAAAACATAATTACTTTCTCCAAAATTCTCCATTTTACTTTCTTTAATACCTCAGATATAAGAATCATTAGGGAATAAATTTGGGCTCCTGCTAAACTGGGGCTTAGTAATCCACTTATTTTAGGCTTATTCTCTAGCCTCAAATCTCAAAAGTAGGGGTATTACAAAGATAAGTGAAGCTACAACAATTCTTTTCACCATGAATCAATTTTAGATCCAAACTACTTCTAATGTTAATCACAGTGAGTCAAGACAACACAAGCAAAAAATTGACACTTCAAGCTAAAATGTGAGATACTCAATCAAAATTAACTTTCATGCACTCGAGCCAAAACTTAGATACTAGCTCTATCTGCTCCTGACCACCGGTACCCTGAGACTACTCTCGCCTTAAAAGATGTGCCGGCTACCTTGGCTCACCCAACATATAATGACTGGGCCCCACATCACTCTTTGTACTTGTACCGTCGCACCATATCGGTAATGTGCTCCATGAAGTCCCAAAAGCATTCGGTTAGACCTCTCTTGACAATATCATTTTTCTCCCGGTATTGCATTACGTGCTACTCTCAAGTATTCCCAAATCTTTTGGGGGCTGATTCACAGACCGAGAGGATTCATTCCTTTGGTACCTCGTCCGTGCATATTTCCTATCATTGGGAAATCAAGACCATATCAGTATACTATCCTGTTGCCAGAACCACCTGGGCTTTTCCAGAACCGCATTAGGTTCTGATACCAAAATGTCACACCCTTATCTTATTTTCTCATTATTCAGAGTGCTTACGCACAGTTCGGAGAGCAACACATGAATAACAAAAATATACTGATATATTGATATAAAGTACTTAATTACATCACAGGTTTTCCTCGCAGGGTTTGATAATATTTATAGATATTTGTCCCAGATATTCAAAAAAAACTACATATAAGCATCTATCCTCGCCTCGAGATCTGTGCTCACCAGTTCCCCGTGTCTACCAACTTTCCTTTGGATCCCCTGGTTCCTGTTGGTACATTATTATTTACGAAAAAGAAAAAGATTCTGAGGAATCCTAGTAGCAACATACTATCGTTCATATAAAATGCGTAATGTATATATGATATGCACCATGTATACACCAATTAATAAACAATATAAATGCATGTATAATGGGATAGGGCTCAACCATCACTATCCGTGTACCTGGGTTGGATTGTTACTCAACAACCAGTATAGTGCACTTCTCGCACTAGTTGCCCCTTTTCGGCAAACCATGTTGATTAATACAAGCACAGACAATGGCAATCACAAAATCATATGAACTATGGGATAATGTATGAAGGATAGTGTCACTACCTTAAACCTTTTTCTCCTTGAAACATGTGTCTCGATTTACGTGCCAATAACTCAGGCTTTCAACTCGGTCCTAAAACATCAAACGTACAAGAATTATGTTAAAACCCATTCATATACTACTTTAAACACTTCCACAGTGGTTTTAGTGGTTATGTAAGTCTATAGTTAAAATTTACCAAAATACCCTTGGGACCCGGCCCGACCATACTTTTCCTGAAATTTTGACCTAGGCTATTCTAACATATTTTTGCCCAAAAAATTCATTTTTTGCCTCAAAATTACAAAATTCAATGCCAAAAGACAAGAATGCCCTTGGCAACCCTTAATTTAGGGTTTTAGGGGCGTTTTGGTCATTATGCTTTTTATGGCCTTTTCTGGAAAAGCGCTCAATTGTAACCCCACCTAATTTTCCCTCTTGAACACAATAGAACCATCAATTTCATTAAAATCCAACTCCTATCCCCATTTCTGCCCCTGACCAAAATTCTAGAGAACTCTGGGAAAAGTTGGGGTTTTTCAATTCCGACTTCACAGACTTGCTTCTTTCTATTCCTAATCACTTTATTAACTAGTTAATTTCATTATAAATACCATTTAGACCATATTTGGGATGCATAGAGGTTAGGGTTCAACCTTTCCCAAATTTACAATTCCTAGAAATCATCCACAATTTCACCGATTAAACTAACCACAGCAGCTTCAGCAAACAATAATTTGAAGTTTAGGAAGTCACCTGTGCTTTCTTCTTGCTCTTTACTCTTGGCTGAACCTACACCCCTCTCAAACCCTAGGATTTTTCTTCACAACCACCTTAAAACTTGTAGAGAGGAAGATTAGGAAGAGGATTACACTAATTAGAACCCAAATCACCAAGCAAATCAACTTACCTTTGCAATTTTTGCTCCTTCTCTCACTAAATCACCAAAGCTCACTCCCTCTCTCTTGAGCTCTCAAGGATGATGGTTTTGAGCACGGAAAGGGAAGAGAAAGGCTTTTTAAAATGTCTTGCATTTATCCTTTAATTTATTTAAATAACCAAAATTCAATAATTTTGACTTTTGGGCCATAAATCTTATCTACATATATTGTTGTCATAAGCGCAATCATCATGCAACTAATATTTTCCCTTCTTGGTCAGCTCTTAACCACGTCCAAGCCCATTGAAGAAGGAAAAATAAGCTAATATGAATTTATCTCATAATTACAACACTTGCTATCACATTTTTTCCATTTTCTGATTATTTGGCAGTTCTGGCATATTTTCTACCCAAATTTTGAAAAATCATATCTAAATTTGTAGACATCGAATTCGAGTGATTCCAAAGGCTATAGAACCCTTATTGAGTCTAGTTGCAAGGAAAAATGTATCCTTTAGTCAATTAGAAGCTAAAAATTCCCAGAATCCCAATCTTTGGACATTGTTTCAGAAATTTTCCAGTTTCACTTGGTAAACTTCAAAAATATATAACTTTTTGTATACAATTCCAAAAATTACCCATTACCTATCAAATTAAAGCTTAGGATGTCTACTTTCATTCTGTAAAATTTCATAATTTTTGAACATCATTTACCTATTTAAAATGTCACACAATAAGACTGCTACACAGGAAAACTCATCGGTAGCAAACATCAACTTGTACAACTTGTGTTCCTACATAATAATGTTGTGTGTGACCCCTAATTGTCTTGTTTTATCATTTCATGTGCTCTTTAATTCACCATTTTATTTCCTTAAATATAAAAAATTTTAGTAACTGAAATTCGGGATGTTACATCATAAACCAATTGTTCCCATTTTAATTGATCCATCAGACACACATGGAAAAAAATTGAACTTTAAAAATGGGTTGATTATTGTATATCCAAATAAAAAAATTAAATATAAATAAGTATCAAATTTTATTTGATAATAATAGGTCTGAAGAGATTTAATATTGGGTTAAGGGGAAATTTTTGCCCTGAAAGTTTTTGCCGAGGGGCAATTTTACCCTAAAAATTTCAAAAAGGGAGAAATTTGACTGTGGCTATTATCTTAGTTAATTTTAACTATTAATTGACCAAAAATATTGAGCTGACTGTTTACATACCATCCACCTCATTTTTATTAAGATGCAAATTTACCCCGAAAGTCCATGTATCATCTATTTCTATTTTTTCTCAAAGTTAAATTCAAAACTTTTGGGGTAAATTTGAATCTTCTAAAAAATGATGTGGATGATATATAGACTGTTAGCTCAGCATATTTGGTCAACTAATAGTCAAAATTAATTAAGATAATTTTCAGGGCAAAATTACCCCCTTTTTAAAACTTCTGGGGCAAAATTGTCCCTCGATGAAAACTTTCAAGATAAAATTACCCCTTAACCTTTTAATATTTATAAGTTTAATTTATAAATGATGCAACTTTGACTTGTAAATATTGAAACTTTTAATATTAATTGAAATTTGGGATCTATTTATATTTAAATTTTTCTTGATTGTCATGAGTAATTTGGCCAAAAAAATTGTCATGCGTAATTTCTTTTATTAAAATTTGACCAAAAAGTCATATATTTAAAAAAATGCTTTTTGACCTGTGAAACATCAGAAACATAATGTCGAGATATGCATGCAAAACGGCGCGCGAGACTCCTTCAATCTTGAATAGAGTTTTTTTCTCTAATCTGTTTTTGGCCAATTTTCTCATGGGTAGTAGTTTGATGACGAATTTGGCATCGTGCTTGTGCTCTTGAAGGCATCAGAATCAGATCGAGATGCAATACGAGCGAGAGGCTTTTCACTAGCAATTCCAACATTGAATCTCCTGACTCCTGATTCTCTTTCTCCCCAATTCTGCTTCATCCTCTTTCCGGTGAAATTCCATTTCCCCAAGCTCTCTTATCTCTTAAATATCAGTCTTATTGCTATTTTCATTTCTTTGCTCCATGCCTGCATTAATATATTCCCAGTTCTCAATTTTTTTGCTCTTGCTATTTTCTAATCAGTTTTTATATGTGGCATGTCGAAATAAACTACTTTTGTGTTTATATTATTACAATTAAATTTTCCATTTTCAATATCATTTGCTGCCTATTAGTAAAGTTTTGTGTTGATAATCTTTGTCATTATTGAGAAGAACTTATTACAACTTTTCAATTTTCTTTTTCTTTTCCCTTTTAGTTCTATTCATTTGTTCAATTATCCTTAATCTTCTATATTTGTTTCCTTTTGAATGATTTATCCTTAATCTTCTAACGAATGTGGGGCCATTGTGTTGGAGCAAACAGCTCATGCTCATCAACATGAACTATTTAAGGCTTTAGTTCAATCTCAGTTAGAGTATTTGCTGGTGCATTTCATTGATATTTTAAAAAAAAAAAAAAAACCAAAACACAATTACCGACTACATAATGCAGGCACCAATCTATATGTATGGATTTTCACTCTTTAGTAACTAGTATTTTAGGGCCCTATGACCTCAAGTTACAAGGACATGAATGAAGAGCAATCAATATTAACTATTTTAACAAGTTATCAGGCAATAGTTTCAAGATGGTTATGCTATAAATGATTAAATGAGCTGCAAACATATGGGAAGTGTAGATTTGTCATATTAGTAAAGTGTAGATAAATTCATCAATATCATCTTACCTTTTAGTCCATTGCACATTATTTTATTCTATCTAATTCACACTGTTGAGACTTCTCAAATAAATTTTGCAGGTGTTTTGACCAGCATAATGAATTTTTTGATGCGATCTTCTGCACATGTAGCTGTAGAACGGGCAAATATTCCCCCTATCCCCGAATCACAAACAGATATATATAGTAGATCAACAAGTGGAGCAAGTTTGGAATCTTTTTTATCTGAAGATCCATATCCACGGCATTCTACAGCTCAAGAGTATGATGGAGAGACTAGTGGAGTTGGAAGCAAAAGTAGCAGCAAGACTGGTCAAAATTCAAAAGATGAGTTATTTAAGCACTTTGATGTTTCAGAAGAAGAAGGATGGATTACAATTCCATATAGTATGTCATCTATTGTTTTCTGTTCTTGGCTGAGAACTGAGATTTGGATGTTATTACAAAGACTTGATTTATATCCAAGCCATGTCCATTGAACTTGATAAGTTTAAGTTGCCCTTATGTGTTTTATACATTAACATCAGTTCTGGTAATTATTTTATTATAAAATTTCAATCCTTTCAAAACACACACACACACAGAAGGAAGCAGCCATTGTGATCTGAAGAAGATTCTCATTTTCTTTTGTTTTTTTTTTAATGACAGAAGAATCTCATTTTCTGCTGCCTCTCATTGATGTTGAAATGGTTCTTAGATCAGTATTTTCTTAATTCAAGAATATGTTTATGTGAAGTATTTGATTAAACTACTAATTTAATCTCCATATTTGAATAGTGGTAAACTGGTAATTCTGGTACTTGAGTAGGAGTTGATAACTGGGCGGAGCAGTTGTGTTTCTCCTTAATAATTGCATAACTTGAAATTATTGCGATGTTCCCTTCAATGACTTCAATGCGTTAAATCTTTTTGTTGTGTTCATAACTGACTTGTCACATGAGTTAACTATAATTTGAATAGAGTTTTTGTTGTTATAATCACATTTTGTCCATCATTTCTGGCTACTTTTATTAAAATATTGAAAAGTACTTTCTTTTTAAGTTATTCCTCTTATAAATGATCTTATGAGTGAGATTGGTTTGCATATCTTTTGTGATGCATCTAACTTTCAATATTCTTTTTATAGAGGAAATCCCTGAGAATTGGAATCAGACATCAGATATAGAATCCCTACATTCTCTTGACCGTTCCTTTCTTTTCCCTGGTAATAGATTCTTTCCTTCTTTAAATATATGTATATGAATATCATTTTTAGAGTGATTGGGTTGGTCTCTGAGCTCCCATGAAAAGTTGACTATAATTCAGGTGAACAAATTCATATCCTAGCATGCTTGTCTGCATGTAACCAGGATACTGAAATTATAACTCCATTCAAAATTGCTGCTGTGATGATTAAGAATGGCATGGGCCACAACTCTGATGGAGAGCATGAAAGTGTCGAACATGGAAATAATTTAATGCCAGAAGAAGTGGAAATTAGTCCTAGTAGTCAAGAGACAAACTGTGAATCTCTTCTTAGGATGGAGGAGCACAAAAGACGAGCTGAGTCGTTGTTGGAAAAATTTGAGAATTCTCATTTCTTTGTGAGGATTGCTGAATCTCACGAGCCACTTTGGTCCAAAAGAAAGCTTTCAGAAAAAGTTTCCAACTCAGCTGAAACAAACACTCGAAATACCTCAACAATTGGAATCAAAGCAGCTTCAGAAAAGATGCCTTCTATCAGTTCAATTATTGATAGAGGCAAGTTTGATGCTACCATATCTAGTGGAATGGCTAGAAATTCTGCTAAATGTTTTGCTCTTCCTAATGGTGACATAGTGGTATGTGCTATAAAACTTATGAAACTATGCTAATTCATTTTTTGTACTTTGATTTCTAGGTATTACATTCATGAATAAAAATCATGGCAATTTTGATATTTTATTTTCGGTCTTTTGGCCAAGTATCACAAGCTGTTTTGGCCCTATTAGTTGTAGGTCTAGGAGCCAATTTTGGAGGGAATAATAATATGTTTTATATGTTTAGGGTATTGTTCTGTAGATACATTGTTTGTCCTTTCTTCTATTATACTTAAGGGAACCAACAATAGGATTTTTCTGTATTTGTTCAACTTGTGGGTGAAACTCATGGAGGATCGTTCCATTAATAATTTCATACTGAATTTGGTTGAATCTAAGCAGTGAATTTTTCTTGTAAGTTTAGCTTCAGTCCATCTTGCAGCAGTATTATTTTGTCGACATTTCAACCTCCACTTTTAAAGTTCTCTTGTTTTTGTGAAATTTGGCTGGGAAACCCTATTTGATAAACATATGCTTCTTCTATAACTTGAGAAATTTTTGTTTCTAATAAGCAAGCCTTGTTGTTCATGATTGGTTGACCTTTTTTGCTGATTGCTAATCTGATCTATTTTACTGTTTGGAAGGATGCAGGTTCTTTTGCAGGTGAATGTTGTTGTTAATTTTCTTAGAGACCCCTGCATAGAAATTCTCCAATTTGAAAAGTTTGAGGAGAAAATTTTACCTCAGAATCAGGATAATTCATTTTCCACCAAAAAGCAACCATGTGAAGAACTATTAAAATGGCTACTACCTGTAGATAATGTTACTCCTTCTCCTACTCGGTCCTTGTCGCCTCCTCATTTGTGCTCCAATTCAGGAACCAGTATTGCTTCTCAGAGATCTAACCCTTCAACATCTGGCTCTCAGCTATTCCCCTTAACCCATTTTAGAAGTTACTCCATGTCATCATTACCTCATAATTCAAACTCGCCAGCTGCTCCTGTTAAAGCAGCTAGTTCTAAGCCAAGCTTTGACCTTAATAATTGGGATCCACAGAAGTTCTCAAGGAAGAATAATAAGGTTGAAGAACTTTTATCTTTTCGAGGCATCTCATTGGAGAGAGAGAGATTTTCTGTTCGGTGTGGATTAGAAGGCATCTATACACCTGGAAGAAGGTGGAGAAGAAAGATCGAAATAATTCAACCCGTGGAAATTCACTCCTTCAACGCCGACTGCAATTCAGAGGATCTTCTTTGTGTGCAGATTAAGGTATGAATTATGGTAAAAAAAATTGATCTATTTATTTGATAAGCCACATTTCCTTTTATAAATCAGGCTTGCATGTTGTTCAACTTTTACTTTTACCAATATTTTTAAAGTTGTATGCCAGAATGTTGCTCCAGCACATACTCCAGATATTGTGATATTTGTAGATGCCATATCACTTGTCTTAGGGGAGGCTACAGATGGGGGACCACCTTCATCATTACCAATTGCATGCATTGAAGCTGGAAACGATCATTCTTTACCCAATCTATCTCTCAGGTTGTATTTTTTGTTTGTATTTATTGTTGTTTGTCTTTTTACTTATATGATGTTCAATATATCAACTTACATGTAATTGATATCAACATCAGTGAATAAAAACTCAGTTACAGTAAAAGCCTTCGTTATCTCTAGTTTAAATTGGTTTTGTGAAGGAAGCTTATAAGTTTATAGACTAGCCATAACTTGCCCTTTCATTAATCTTTTTTATAGTGAAAATGTAATTTTTAGTTTTAAGATCTTAAGAAATATGTAACAATTTGGAAAAAGTTATCTCTGCCCAAATTTGAAAATGACAAAAGTAAACAAGCTTGATTTTGACACTGGCCTTGTATTAGTTCAGGAGGAGCAGGAAACTAGCCATTTTCCTTTTATAAAAGGAAAAATCATAATAAACAAGAAGATAAAACTAAAAATGGGAAGTTGATATATTTCCTACGAACTAGAGAAACAATGAGCCACAAAGGCTCATAATCACAAAAAACTGTCTAGTACCTTTGAATATCAGTAATAAAGATTCTGTAAAACTAGCAATAAGCAGAGCAACTAAGAGAAGCCATAAACATAAACATGTCCAAAAGAATATGTAAGGAATAATTTGTCATTAAACAGTTCTTGCAGCTCAATAAAATCGTTTTTTAAATCTCAAAACCTTACACACAACTTCATTAGTATATGTTTGAGAAACTCCTTGTATTATCAGCATATTGGTTGGAAAACAAAGTTGCAGGGCTATGGGATGCAAGAGAAGCTGCTTAGTAAATGTATCAGTTGCAATTTGGAAAATGGAGATTCATTAGATTAGTTGATGATAGTCTTTATTCTGCAAACAACTATATAAAAAAAGCACTATATTAATGTAGTGTTAGTGTGTGATTGGCGAAAGGCCAATAAACTTTGCTAGTTGAAAGAGTTTAGTGTGTATTGATCTATAAAAATAGGGGGGTGGGGGGTGGGGAAGAATCACTCTGTAAGTTGTTTAGAGATTCCACTAAAATGCATAGGGTTTACTATGAGACTCTAGGATCTCATTCTCATTTCATTCATTATACAACTGATAAGAGAATTACAATATATATAGGCAAAGAGAAAAACAGATCAGAGAGACAAAATGGTAGGTGGTATGAGTGATTGACGGAAGCATATGTGTGAGTGTCAACAAATTCATGCTAACCACAAATGTTTGGTGCTGATATTACTGACTTTTAACACTCCCCCTCAAGCTGGAGAGTATATGTCAATCATACCCAGCTTGCACATCAATTTTTCAAATGTAGTTTTGCTTAGTGGTTTTGTTAGTACATCTGCAATTTGGTCTTCAGATCTGATGTAGGACAGATTTATGATACCTGCTTCAATTTTCTCTTTAATAAAGTGCCTGTCTATCTCAAGATGCTTTGTTCTATTATGATAGACTGGGTTCTTGACCATTTCAATGCTGGCTTTGTTGTCGCACCAAATTTGCATTGGTCCCTCGTATGGAATTCCCAACTCCTTCAGTAATCTGATGACTCAAAGTCCTTCATGTACTCCATGATTAACAGCTCTCAATTCGGCTTCCGCACTACTTGGTGACACCACAGTTTGTTTCTTGCTTCTCCATGTAACAAGATTTCCCCACACATATGTGCAATATCCTGAGACTAATCTTCTGGTCTCTCTATCCATTGCATGGTCTGCATCAGTGTATATTTCGATATTCCTGGTAGTGCATTTCTTAAAGAAGATTCCTCTTCCAGGGTTAAGCTTTAAATAGCTTAGGATTCTATATACAGCTGTCATGTGTTCTACTTGTGGCTGGTGCATGAATTGACTTGCTATTCCGACTGTATAACTAATGTCTGGACATGTATGGGTCAAATATATGAGTTTTCCGACAAGTCTTCTGTACTGTTCTGCGTTGACTGGAACACCATTTGGTTTGATTTCTAAGTGACAACCTTCTTCCATTGGTGTTCCCTCAGGTTGTGCCCCTAGCATTCCAGTTTCATGCAACAGATCTAGGGTATATTTTTGCTGAGATACATTAATACCCTTTTTAGTTCTTGCCACTTCCATGCCTAGGAAATACCTCATTTGTCCAAGGTCTTTCACCTGGAACTCAGTTGACAAGTCCTATTTTAAACAAGCAATTGATTCTTCGTCGTTTCCTGTAATGACCATGTCATCAACATAAACGATCAAGATGGTGGCTTTGCCGTTAACACGTTTGATGAACAATGTGTCATCTGCTTGTCCCTGAGTATACCCAAGTCTTTTCATTGTCTTGGTGAATCTACCGAACCATGCTCGAGGAGATTGCTTAAGTCCATACAATGACTTGTTGAGTTTACACACAGAGTTGTTGGGGGTTGCAATTCCATCTGGAATCTCCATGTAAACTTCTTCTTCCAAGTTTCCATTTAGAAAGGCATTCTTCACATCTAGTTGATGCAATGACCAATCCAAGTTTACTGTGATTGATAGTAGCACTTGGATAGTATTAAGCTTGGCTACTGGAGCAAATGCCTCCTGATAATCAATTCCATATGTCTGGGTGTATCCTTTTGCAACAAGTCTCGCCTTGTACTTATTGACACTACCATCAGGATTGAATTTTGGGTTAAAGATCCACCTGGATCCTATTGGTTTCTTTCCTTCGGGAAGAGTTGTGATCTCCCACGTTTTATTTTCTTTCAATGCCCTCAACTCTTCTTCTGCAGCTCTTTTCCAATTCGGATCAGCTATAGCTTGTTGAAACGTGCTTGGGATTTTAATCTGTGCACTGTTTACAACAAAGCTTTGCATTTTTGCATATATATTACCATATGAGACAAAACGTTGAATTGGATGCTGAGTACAAGATCTTACCCCTTTTCTCAATGCAATAGGCCAACCCAGTTCTTCAGGATTTAATCCCAAATTGGAGTCATGATCATTCCTTTGAATGGGAGAGATAGTTCTACCAGTGTTTGATTCATCGTTGGCTTGTACTCTGGACTCTTCATCTCCTTCAGTATCCTTCCCTGAATTGATCTCAACATTTGTTTCCAATTCATTAGTTGTAGGTTCAGGTTGAGATGAAAGATGTGGTTCAGGTGGAGATGAAAGATGTTCAGCTTCATGATTATTAAGGTGGATAGGACTAGGTTGGTTTATGGAAGGTAAGGAGTCAATGATAGGTATAGGATTAGGTTGTGGTGGTGATAGTGCAAGTTTATCTAAGATTAGCCATTCATTGTCAGTGTACTCCCCCTGAATGGGTAATTTGGGGTAATATGCTTCTTCTTCCAAGAAGACTACATCACGGGAGATAATAAGTTTCTTGGAAGTAGGACAGTAACATTTGTATCCTTTTTGAGTCAGAGAGTAACCAAGAAATAGGCATTTTGTAGCTCGGGCAGCAAATTTATTGTTATCATTGTTGTGAACAAAGACAATACAACCAAATACCTTAGGAGGCAAGGAAGTGATTATGGAACAATTTGGAAAGTGTTCAAGGAGTGTTTGGATAGGGGTGTGGAATTTGAGGACTTTGGATGGCATGCGGTTAATGAGATAAGCTACAGTGAGGAGAGCTTCACCCCAAAATATAGTAGGAATATTTCGTTCCATTAGTAAGGTTCGGGTTACTTCCAACAGGTGACGGTTCTTTCACTCAGCTACTCCATTTTATTGAGGTGTGTATGGGCAGGAAGTTTGGTGATGAATGCCTTGTTGATCAAGAAAGTTGGTAAAGGTGTTGCTCATGTATTCCTTGGCATTATCACTTCGAAGTACCTTAATGGAGACATTAAATTGGGTTCGCACAAAGGTATAAAAGTTTTGAAATACCTTAGCTACTTCAGATTTGTCTTTCATTAAATAAACCCATGTGGCTCTAGTATGATCATCTATGAAAGTAACAAACCATCTAGCATTGGTAAGGGTTTTTAGTCGTGCAGGACCCCAAATATCACTATGGATTAGTTTGAATGGTGAGGAAGGTTTGTAGGGTTGTTTGGGATAAGAAGACCTAGTTTGTTTTGCAATTTGGCAAGTTTCACAATGAAAAGGAATAGAATTTTTATTGAAGAAATTTGGAAACAAGTGCTTCATATAATCAAAACTAGGGTGGCCTAAGCGACAATGCCACAAGGTTACATTATTTTTAGAGTTGGAGCTAACCAGAGCTCTTTTTGCCTTCCTTGCATCTTCTGATTTCACGTTTGATTTTTCAAGGTAGAACAATCCATCCCATTCTCTAGAAGTTCCAATCGTCCTCTTCGAATTTAAATCCTGGAAAACACAGACATCATTATCAAAGATGATTCGGCACATTCGATCTTTAGTTAATTTACTCACAGATATAAGATTGACAGTGAGTGCAGGCACAAATAGAACATTGTGAATTTTCAAGGAATTAGAGAGTATAACTGTGCCAATTCCTTCAACTGTAGTGTATAGGCCATTTGCAACTTTGACTCGAAGATTCTCATGAATCAATTTAAGAGTTGCAAACAATGTACGATTACCAGTCATGTGATCAGTTGCTCCTGAGTCAATAATCCAAGCATTTTCACTAGCTCGTACTGTATTTAGAGCTATGATAGAGTTACCTGATTGCACAAGGTTGATACCAGGCTTAGAGTTAGACTTATTTTGTCTATCTAGCATCCTGCGAAACATCTGCAATTCCTCTTTGCTCAGGGAATCTTTATCTTCAGTTTCTGGCTCAGTTGCAGTAGTATGGCTTTGTTTGTTGATTGCTGGCTTTCCATGAAGTTTCCAGCATTCTTCTTTGATGTGACCCTTCTTTTTGCAATAATTACACCATTTGTTTCGTCTTTCATCTTGTGGTCGTTTTGCTGCCAGGGCTGATCTTTCGATTGAGCTTGAATCTGATTTTTCAGTTGAGCTTGAGCTGCCTTAATTCAAGAGTTTTCTGCTTTCTTCAAATTGCACATGGTTGACTACTTCAAATAGACGTGGCATGGGTTTAGTCCCATGATTCTACCTCTTATCTCTTCAAATGAATCGTTGAGACCCAGGAGGAAGTCATACACTCGTTCTTCTTCCACGATCTTCTTATGTAACTGAGCATTTTTGACAGTATCCCATGGATGGGAATCAAAGAGATCTTGCTGTTGCCACAGTTTATGTAAGGTATTATAATAATTAGTAACTGTCAAGATACTTTGTCTCAGATCTCGAAGTTGTCGCTTCAGGTGGATTAGAGCAGCGATGTTATCAAGGGAAGAGTAAGTTTGCTTTGCTTCATCCCAGATTTCTTTTGCAGTGGTTGCTAGGAGATAACCTTCACTGATTTTATCAGTCATGGAGTTGCACAACCAAGACATAACTTGATTGTTTTCAGCAAACCATGTATCGAAATTGGAGTCATTAGGAGGAGGTTGAGGAGCTGCTCCATTGATATATTTCTCCATTCGCTTACCACGAATATATCTTAGCACTGTTTGAGACCACTGGAGATAGTTTCTTCCATTGAACCTATGGTTTATGGCCATAATCTGACTATCGGAAAGTCCTGGCGTAGTTATTGTGTTACTAGTAGTGGAGGAATGAGAAGAGGAAGATGAGTCTTGAATTTCAGAATTTGTACTGGACATAAGTGCCATTGGTGTGGCCTCGGTTATGGTTTGATTTTTAGGAAAAGACCCAAAAAGAGGAGGAAATTTTGAAGAATCCATGTGTTTTTTGGAAGAAATGGTGGTTGGAAACACTGCGGCTTATTTTCTGGGACAAAAATTGGATGTCGGAGGTACTGTTCACGGCGGCGCGTGAGACCACGCGCGCTGTACGGGCGGTGTCGCGTGAGATTCACGCGTCGCTGCACTGGTTGGCGCGTGGATTCCATGCGCTGCTCAGATTGACCACAGGCTTCTGGGATCCGCCGATCGGTGGCTTGCGATCGTCCCTTGGCCGGCGGTGTATGCCCACTCGCCGGTGTGAGTGAGATCTCAGATCTCCGACGTTGGCTCTGCTTTCTCTGTCTCTCTCTCGCGTCACCGTTTCTGGCAGTGAATGGCGTCGTCTACGGTTCGGTGGAGGAATTCCTGAAGCAGTGCGAGCAGTCCGGCGATGCTGCTTACATAGCACTCCGGTCGGTGCTCCTCTGCTTGGCTCTGCTTTCTCCGGTCGATGCTCTCTCTCGCCTCATCGTTTCTGGTTGCCAGGGATTTTAGGACCAAGCTCTGATGCCATATGAGACTCTAGGATCTCATTCTCATTTCATTCATTATACAACTGATAAGAGAATTACAATATATATAGGTAAAGAGAAAAACAGATCAGAGAGACAAAATGGTAGGTGGTATGAGTGATTGACGGAAGCATATGTGTGAGTGTCAACAAATTCATGCTAACCACAAATGTTTGGTGCTGACATTACTGACTTTTAACATTTACAAAACAATAAATAATTGTGCGAAGTATGGTTTTTTATAAATTATATTCCTAAATGAAATGAATTATTTGAGTTTAGATAATCCAAACATAGATGGAAGGAAATAAGCTTATTTGATAGGGCTATTTTCAGGCTATAGCTGGTATATGGCTTATTATTTATAATCTATTTTAGTTATGAAGTATATATCATGCAGGACTAGTATGTTGTTACTTCACTACATACTTTGAACTTTGTGATTATTGTCTCCTTTTCTTTCCAATCTTGTTTTTGGTGTTTTTGGTTGTTTGTCCAAAAACATTTCAAATCCTTTGCATAGATAATACATAGATGCTAGATATAGTAATACATTTAAGATGACCTCATCTTTTTAATCCAAAAAATGATAACTCTATAAATGAAGACATTGTGTATTCCCTTGAATGTACACATGTTTCCTCTTTGGTGTTTAAATAATGAGAAAATCAAGAGACCTAATTAAGGTCAATGTCATTTAGAAATTGATATTGGTAATTAGCTTAAATTATCATCTTATAATCACAGGAGAGGGGAAGAACATTCTTTTATACTTAAACCAGCAATTTCTATGAGGAAAAATCTGGAGATTCAAGGAAAGAATTCTCAGTCATCAAAGTTACAAGTTGCAAAGTCAGCATCACAATTGAATATTTCCACCAAAAATCTTGAAAGAAAGAAGACTGCTTTAATTGATGATAAATATGCTATTATGGTATCATGCCGGTGCAACCATACAGGTGAGATTTGCTCCCTCAATTTGTTATGGCCTCTAATGAGTGTTAAGAAGTTTTAATAAATATTGTTCTTTTCCATGGGTTTCTGCGTAAACTAGCATCAAGGTTGTTCTTTAAGCAGCCAACCACTTGGCAACCCCGTTCCTTGAGGGATATTATGATATCTGTCGCATCTGACATGTCAGGACAGTGCATTGTTCCTAATGAAAGAAACTCCCAACTTCCTGTTCAGGTCTGTATATATGCATAACTACTAAGTATCTCAAATTTGGGGCTTTGCACAAGTGCTTACAGTTTGGTTTCCTTGTATTACTTGGTAACCATAATGAGTTGAATGGCCTTTCATGTCAGGTTTTAACTCTTCAAGTTTCTAATTTGACATCAGAAGATCTAACTTTGACAATATTGGCTCCAGACTCTTTTACTTCACTGCCTACAGTGGTTTCACTTAATTCACCAACTACACCAGTGAGTCCTTTTGTTGGGTTCACAGAATGTTTGGGAAGAGTAAATAGTGGAAGACATGATGGTGGAGAGTTTGAGAAACGACGTGATGATGGAATACCTCAGACTTATTCCATTAATGATGATATTGTTCCCAACTCTGACTTGATTTGTTCACATCTATGGCTGCATAGTAGAGTTCCTTTAGGGTAATATGTCATATCTTTCTTTTTATTACTTTCAAAATTTTTTGTTTAAAATGATGTTGCTCATAACTTTATACATGGCCCACATCAGATCCACTCCATCTCAATCTTCAGCCAGCGTCAAGGTCATGCTACTTCCACTGATTGATGGTATAATTACTCTTGACACTCTACAAATTGATGTAAAAGAGAGAGGTATGTATGCTTTTGATCCTTACTATTCCTTTTCTACTGAATTGCATTCTTGATCTTCCTTAAGAATATGTACTTAAAGTCGTCTTCCATCTCTTTGTAATTTCCATGTTGTTTTGCTTTCAAAATGGAGAAATACTTACATACTCTAGGAGCCCAATATCATTTAAACTCTGTTCAATTAAAATACTACAACTCAGCATATTTTAATCCTAATTAGCTGATAACTCATGGAATAATTCATATTTTATTTTGTTTTTAAGAAAAATAAACCCTTAATTTAGAAAAACAAAAACTCATTTGAACCAAATTAAGAGGTTTATTTTTCTTAAAAACAAAAAATAATATAAATTATTTTATGAGTCATTAGCCAACTAGGATTAAAATATATCTAGTTGTTATATTGTGATTGGACAGATTCCAAATGATGCAGTGCTTCAAGAGTGTGTAAGTATTTCTATTCAAATTGTTGACTTCCAATCGGATGCAAAATGCTAATTTTCTCTTGTTTCTCATGGGTCTAACAGGTGTTACATACGTCCCTGAGTACTCACTAAAGTTAAATGCAAATTCCGGCATGTTCTGCAGGGATTAATTTGAATGGGACTTTGGATGAGTCTCATTTCCTATCATGTTTTATTCAGAGTAGTAGTCTAGTAGAATTAGTATTGATGAATTTCTCTCATTAGCACAAAGTTACTTCCATTAGTGTAGCATCATGATGGGGTTGGCTAGTTAATTTATTTTTTAAAGTCTGACTTTGTATTTTAACAATGAGCTTGAAAAATATTATTGTTACTTGTCCCTTTAAGGGGAAGAATATAATGTTAATAGATAAGTTTTTTTTTTTCTTTTTGAAGTGTACTTGTCTAACACTTATGAGTGAAAGCAGTGAGTCTCCTTTTTTTATGGTTTTTTTTTCTCATTTTTTTGTGGATTAACCCAACTCTCAACTTATAGGTTCCCTTGCATTTTGTTTGTGGCGACTTTTAATTCATCTTGATAACAGATACGAAAGTGAAATGATGCTTGAGCAATGATGATTTGTACTTCCATTGAAGCCTCCTTAAGGTTTAAGATACTAGTTTATCTCTTATTTCAGGCCATTTGTTGCTTTTATCTTTTTCAAAAGAAAAAATCATACAAAAGTCAGTCTTTTTAGAACATTTTTTTAACCAAAAGCTTAGATTACTTGGATTTTGAGACCACATTTGAGTTTGAGTGCTCATATAGATATAACCAAATTTTCATCAATTGAATCAGTCTTTACGGGCAAGCGGCAACTTTGGATATCTAGAATTTAAGGGCTTGTTTGGTCTGAAGGGAGGGGAGGGAAAGTGGGCGGAGGGAAAATTTTTTTGAGTTGAATTTAAGAACATTAGAGAAATGGGGTTAAAAATTTTTAATTAATTTTTTTTACTCTTTTATCTTAAATATTCTATTTATTAAAATTTTATTACTCCACTTCTTCAATCTCTTAAAATTCAACTCATAAAAATTTTCCCTCCAAGCCCTTCCCTCTAAATCCCTCACACTAAACAGACTCTAAGTCTCAACCCAATACCAGGTTCGGTTTTCGCATGTTTTTAAGACTTTGAAATAGAGTAGTAATAAATCCAGGTCAAAAAAAAAAAAAAAAGACTAGTAATAAATGATGAGCGACTTTTAAGAAAACTAGAATTTAAATTTTTCATCTTTCATATGAGGAGCATGTCATCCTTCTTCTTCTTTTTTTTGGGAAAAAAAAACAGAGACAAAGCAAGTTTTATAAATATTATTACTAAGGGTGAAAATAGGCTATGCCCTTCTTAGAAGCTAACAACCTAGCCAACTTCGAGTCTAAGTCTAATCTAGTTTATTTGGTAAATAGGTTAAGTTCAAGCATGTTGTTAAACATGTTTAGGTAAACAGACTTTGACCTATTTTCATAAAGCCTAATCTATAAACCTACATGTCTGGCCTATTTATTTTTTTAATTACTTTATTTTATATAGTATAATTTAAATCAATTTTAAAAATGGGAAAATCCTTATTAAATCTAGTAGAAATACCAAAATTTAAACTCATGCCTACATTTTTATGAAATTCGTAATCAAGCCACGGGGCCTTTTTAGGGATATCTGAAAGTTGTTAATAAAAACACCAAAATGTCTTCTTCTTCTTCTTTTTTTTTTGGTGACAAAAGTAATACTCCCTCGTATCCTAACTATAGGATAACATTTGAGAGTTGATCTTAATTCACAAAGTTCTAATTTTTGTCAATTTCTTCCCAAAATACCCTCTATTAATACTTTCTCAATAATAATTAAACACATTAATAATTTAATAAGAGTAGATCGGAAGTTGTTGAGGGAGATTGACGACGTTGGATTATGTGAGAGCTTGGAGAAGTTGTGTGTGAGGCAGGAGAGGTACAAGAAAAAACAGAGAATCAACGTAATTGGATGCCATTTTAAATTTTAAATAAGGGTATTTTAGGAAAATAAATATGATTAACTAATTTAACCACTATCCTTAATTTCTCTAAAGTTAGGTAAATATATCCTATAATTAGGACCGAAGGGAGTATATCTTAGTTAATAGGGAAAATCACAGAAAAATATCATTTGAACTTTAAAATCCCAAATTAGTCATTTGACAAATATTTGTGTTGTCAATCCCATTACTATTCTTGTTAATCCCATTACTCTTCTTGTTAGTGGGATTTTAAAGTTTAAATGGTATTTTTCTATCATTCTCCCTGATTAATATAAACCAAACATCAGCAAACAGGTCCAAAATAAAATACAATACATATAAAAGGCCAAAACCCAAATAACACCATAACTACAAACCCTAACCCTAGGTCAAATATAGGGGCCACTGTGCTACAAAGAACCACTTGTAACTATGCCGGAAATATGGAGTACAAAGAACCATCTAGTTGGTAACATCCCTTTTTATCTACTATCTGCTACCAAGAGAGTAGAGAAAATTGCCACGCAGCTACCGCCACATAGACAGAAGCACCAACATCAACATGGCGATGCAACAAACCCCAAAAACTCCGACCAACACTATGAGAGCTATTCCAACCTAGAGCCACCATATTTGTGACTAACAACCAGAAACCAAAACCAACTATCCTAGCTCGTAGAAGCTGATGAAATAAATCATCCCAGGTCAATAGTAGTGAGGACATAAGAAACAACTAGAGAAGAAACTTTAGATCTACATCATCATCCAACCACCTCTTTAGTGCCACATTCTTGAGTATTGGTGTAACGCCCCAAATTTTGATTAAAGGCTAATGACGATTATTGTAGATAATTTGGTAAATTAAAGTGGATTTGATATCCGACTTTGTTATTGGAAATGCACAACACCCTGTATTTTAGCATAATTATATGATGAAATAATTATTGGGCTAAAATAAGGGAAAATAACGCATGGAAGAGGAAATATGATTTAATTATGAGCTATGTGGCAATTTAAATAAATGTGTCAAAATCAGTGGAAAATTTGGAAAGAACGGAAAATCGTCGAGTAATTAGTTAGTGATTAATGGAGAAATTAATTACTAACTAAGAGAAATGAGATGTGTGACTAAATGGCTAATAGAATGGTTAGAGTAACTAATTGGTTACTTACGTTATGGGAACCAATGAGTGTTGGACATGTGGGAAGAGGAGATGAGGAGAGAGTAGTTGAAAAGTCAAATGGGCATTTTTAAAACATGTTTTCCCTTTCTCTCTCTCCCTCATTTTCTGCTGCAAGGTATGGCTAGGGAAGAGAGACCATCATTTCTTCCTTCTCCACACTCTTCATCTCTCTCATCTCTCTCTTTTTCGAGCTGCCATGGGAGCTGAAGAAGGAAGAAGAAAAGCTTGAGAAAGGTAAGCCATTTGACCCTTCTAATGACCTCTAATGCCAAAACTCCCTTCTATAAAGCTGTTTCTTGGGTTGAGAGCTTCAATTTCATGGTTTTAGATTTCCTATTTGGTGGGATTTGAGCTCTCAAGGAATTTTGGAGTTTGGTGAATCAAGGAACTCCTTTGGAAAAGTTGTAGAGGTGAGTAAGATAAACCTTCTTATATAGGTTTCATAGCCATTGATTGAGTTTGAATTTTGTGGAAATTTCTCCCCTATTTTAAAAAATAAGGGTCTTAGAGAGTATGGCATGTGGTGGTCATGGAAATGGTGTGTTGTTGTGTGTATTGGATAGATATAAATGATTTGAGGTTAATATGTGAAGTTTGTGGATTTTGGGAAATTGGCATTATGTTGTTGATCATGCTATATCTTGTGGAAGCAATGTGAAATTGGTTGATTTGATATTTCCAATGAATTTCTTGTGAAAATTTATGTGGGAATAGGTTTAATTGTTGATTTTGGAGCCATTGGACATTTTAGTGGAAAATTGGAAATGTTGTTAAGTGTGAACTTTGTTCTAGGTAGTTAGTTTGTACGAAAGTTTTAAATAACTAAATGGTGTATAAAATTTATGAAACTTTCTAGTCATAAAGTTAACATCTCAAGCTTCAAAATGGACATATAATTTATCTTGTTTTGTGAATTGGGAGATATGTTTGTCCAAAATTTGGGATGGAAACTGGACTCTATTTTGAAGCAGTGTTGAGTTTTGGGCAATTCTGTATTTGTGTGGTGATTTTGGATAATGGCCCATATTTTTCCTATGAAGAGGACATAAATACCTTTCATTAGGCTTTGAGATCACCTCATTTCAATTTTTCTAGAATTAGTTATGATTTTTGGAAGTTCAGCCTAGAAACTGAAATTTTCTTGGCCGCAACCCAAAAGCTTCTAACTTGCATTTGGCCTCAGCCAGGAGACCCTTGGCCGCAGCCAAAAACCCTCTGACCTGATTTTGGTTGCAGCCAAAAGTACTTGGTCGCAGCCCAAAAGTTTCTGACCTATTTTATGCAGCAGTCAAAGATCCTTGGCTACGGCCAACATCCAAAAATCAAAATTTTTCACTATCGTAAAGTGATCTTTGAGATAATACCTCTCACCCCTTTAGGCATTTGTTTGGGGTTTCTAGTATCCACCTAAGGGACTTTAATGATAACTAAATCTAAGTGTTTTGGGGTCGTTAAGTATTGGAACAAGTGATAACGTTTCAACCTTAATTATGAATATAGGACTTGATAATTGCCCAGAACAAAGAAGGCATGTGCCTGAACAAGAACTGAAAGAGCAAGGTAGTGACACTTTATCCTATATCATGTTAATGCATTGCTTGTGTGTATTTATCATTGAATCTCGTGAGCTGTGACCTGCGGCCATATGGAGGGATCAACCCATAGTGAAGGACCGTGACTGCAGGGTGGTGGGAAAACAGGGCATACTAATGAAGAGCTGTGACCTGCGGCCACATGGGGGGATCAACCCATAGTGGAGGATCGTGCCTGCGGGCCGGTGGGAATACGAGGCATACCAATGAAGAGCAGTGACCTGCGGCCACATGGGGGGATCAACTCATGGTGGAGGATCGTGCCTGCGGGCCGGTGGGAATACAGGGCATACCAATGAAGAGTTGTAACATACAGCCACATGGGGGGATCATGGAATGAAAAATCGGACTGGAAAACCGGTGAACTGGTCCTAGGTTCGGTCCGGTCCTCTGCCTGTGATGGGAGGAGGCTCGACTAGGTCAAAACCGGTCGACCCGGCCGATTCTTGAGAGACTCAGCAAAACTGCCGAGTCAGGCGGTTTGTACGAGTCACATGACTGTCATGAAAAAAAAATATATAAACAGAATAGAGTGAAACGCGATCTCACTGAAATGATCAGATTCAGAATTTAAATCCGGAACCGGAGTGGCTCGACGGAAACCGGACGGCCGGAAAGAAGAAGAAAGTGACGAAACACAGAGCTTGAAAAAATACAGGAAAGAAGGAGAGAACAGTGCATCCAAAGATTAGGAGGAAGAACTATGAAAAAACATAAAACAGAAAGAATAATAAAAACTTATCATAAAAAATACTATTGTGTTTTTGGCCGAAAGCTGAATAAAAGAAGCACACCGACAAGAGGAAACGTTGTGTAAATGAAGATGGCGAAGGTAGACTTGTTGAAAGAGAGTATAAGGATACAAGTAAAGAGAAGTAAAGAGATGTTGGACTAATGAAAGATAAAACGAAAAAGTTATATTTGAATATGACATTTACTTTTTGTGTTTTGGGAAGAGAGTCTGACAAGTCTTTTAATTTTTATTTTCATTTTTTGAATTAAAAAAATCATATGAACGATCAAATCACATAGTTCCCTTGCAAGTTTCGTTGTTACCAAGGTGGTAGAAGTGCTGAAAATATAATGAAAAAATTATTTAAAATGAAAGATCAAAGATTAAGATAGAAAGAAAAGTAGGTAAAAAAAGAATAAATTTAAAAAAAAGAAAAAGATAATAAAAAAAATATTTAAAATGATATAATAATTATAGAAAAGAAAATATCATTATATAAGTATAGGCATCATAATTAATGCTAATAAATTTTAAATATTTTTTCTAATGATCTTCATTTTTATTTATAAAAGTTTAAAAATATATTAATATATATATATATATTGTCACTAATAAATTATAATATTTTAATATGACCGGCCTGACCACCGGTCCGACCACAGTTGACCCATTAACCCTTGAACCTGTACCGTGACCGGTTCATTACCCGGTCCGGTTTTTTGTTCCTTGGGGGGGATCAACCCATGGTGGAGGACCGTGCCTACGGTCCGGTGGGATTACGGGGCATAACAAGAAACATTGAATATTGTGATGTCGATTTGTGATATATGATTACTTGCTATGTTGCATTATACATCATATACGTAAACTGTTACTACCGGGATTCTTTTGAATCTCACTCCTTCCAAATAACATTTTTGGACAGGGCAAGTAGATAAGGGCGATTAGGACTGTCGATGGTAGTCTTAGTTTCTTTTGATTTTGGTTATCATTTGGACAAATGTACATATTATGGACCATAGATATTGGATAGTTTTGTGTAATCCCCTAGAATAGGAAGTTGATTATGGGCATTTATGCCCTGTAAACCTTCATTTGATTAATAGAACCCGAGTGTGTCAGGAATTTACTGTGTACTCTGATATTGATGAATGGAATCAATTTGTATAGACCATTTGTATACTGAAATGTGAATATGAGACCGTTATAGAACAGACTTTTGAAAAGTTTTTGTAAACTCTGTTTTTGGGATATTTATTTTTAAATAAGTCTCAAATCATTTTATGATCTCTAATTCAACATGATTATTTTAATAAACATTAATCTCGGCCTTGATCGTGAAGGAGGGGTTACAATTGGATTATCTTGCCTTCGATTTCTCTTCCTACACATCACCACCTTTTTACTCCGCAACATTGATTGAATCATCCTTCCCTTAAGTCCCACCCCACAAATCATAGCGACCATTAATAGATTCGAAGAAAGGAGAAACCTAAACCCAAAAATATATGGCCCCTAGCTGAACATTCTCTTCTCTGGCCTACACCGAAGATAGAGGTGTTGGAATCCCAAGCACGATAGAACAAAACTGCTCACAACGAAGGGACCAAAAACTCTCACCCTAAAGAGATGAAACCCTTAAAGTTTTGAAAGAAATTTTAATAATACCAAAATGTCCTTATGTAGCTAAAAAGGAAAATTAAAGATAGGTGTAGCCATGAATTGAATTTTGATTGATGTAGTTGGGTGTATTTGAGATTTAATTGTAAATTTCCAAGCCCTATATAAACCTATCTCATTTTTTAATAAATTGGTCTTTGCATCTCTTAGCAAAGCCTACAATATGGATCAATGGATCATTCGATTCAAATATTAATATAATAGCAATAACAAGTGTTACATTGTTGCAAATTAATTTGAACTTTTGGGCTCTAGCCAACTGCATAATGAATAAAAAGATTTGTAAAAATTACACTCAGGTCCTAAAAAAGAAGCGATATAAAAAAAGGGTCCATTGATATTGCAAAACGAAAAAATGGTCCCATAAAGTTACCCATGGCACCCCAGGAGTTGTTAATGACTAGCATCTGGAGTTGTCAATGGGGTCATTTTTTCATTTTCTTTATTTTTTGGTACTTGAATGTAATTTTGTCAAAAGATTTCTTATATCTCGATAAAAATGTTCGCATACCGCCACCTATTACAATTACATGACGCGTCAATGATGAAGATTCCTCGTTTGGGATAGTTTATTTTTTATTTATAAGTGGTTATAAATAATGATTTTTGATATACAAGGTAAGTATGTGAGAGGAGTTTTATCTCGACTTACATAATAAGCACTTATTATCTAAAAATAAGCTATCCCAAACTCTCCCCTAGTCCTATTTATAAATCTAAGTTACCTGACTCTCGTGTATCAAAGAAAGTTAATTAACTCATTACTTATAGATTCAATTTTCAATGGGAAAATCCCATTTAAATACCATCTGAAATATCAAAACCCATAAAAGTCCATTAAGACTTGTAAAAGACATATGAGGGTTGAGGGGGGAATCTGAGATATTGATATTAAATACAAAAGACCAAAATGCCCTTTTTAATTGGTTTGACATACCCTCCACATTCTCTGATTGAGTGAAATTGCGCTCTCTGTTCCGACAAAAAAAATTGCTTGTTGCAGCGATCGGCGGTGGATGATACCTCTCATATAAGTAAGTTTCTGAAAAACATAATCTGTTTTAAATGAATCGGACAATAACCATCTTATTCTCATTGTTCATGCTGGTGGGCATTGGGTGTGGTTTAGTGGCTTTATTGGTGCATGAACAGTACAAAGCTGGGGATTTACGTAGGGTGTGGGAGGTAATTTATTTGGGGTTGTCAATAAAGGCTAAGAACAATGACGATGGTGCTGCGATTGTAGGTTATTTATAGTAATTTTGGTTGTGGGTAAGTGGGTTTATAGGTTGAGGCGGATTAAAGGTTCGGACTTTACGTAATTACAATGGTGTGGTGTGGGTTATTTATGCATTTGCTCTTGTTATCTTTGAGAGGGAGTATAATGAAGAGTTTATTGATTTCAAATAGGTAGCATTGAGTAGTATTGAGTTAATGTGGATGACTGATTGTTTGGAGTGAAAAAGTGAGACTAGAATGACTAGTATATGGTAGTGAAGCATATATGTATGTTCATGGTAATTGCTATCATTACCACATATTGTTTGTTGTCAACGCCATTGCAAGATTTGTCATTACTATAACTCTTTTTGTCAGGACTTAACGATTGTGTGAGAAATATTACGGTATTTGTCAACAACATTACTGGTTTCATCACAAGAAAATCTTGACGTGTCTCATGCTCAAAGTGCTACCTTAAAATCATCAATTATCATTGATGAGGTTAGAAATCACTAAGACAAGCGTGCAAATGAAATAAGGAAGAGTTTGGTTAGAGATTATGGTTTGCAATTGACATATGAGCAAGCATATAGGGCAAAGGAAAAGGCAATTGAGGAAATTCATGGTAGACCTAAACAAACATATATGTTAATATCATGGATATGTGATCGGTTAAAGGAAAGTGATGACAAGACTTGTTATGGTAGTTGCTGTTATGAAGAATCTGGTGTTTTGTTAATTCCATTACTGTATTTGTCATTTCCATTACAACTCTTATTAATCATGTCAGTTTGTTGTAATTAAATTAAACATGAAGGAACACGTTCTTTTGGGTTCATGACTTATGTACATTAAGTGTAGATGGAATGAGTAATGTTAAATTTTCATTTGACAATGTATACGGTAGTTGTTGTCATGAAAAATCTGGTGTTTTGTTAATTCTATTAATGTATTTGTCATTTCCATTACTACTCTTGTTAATCATGTCAATTTGTTGTTATTAAAGTAAATATGAAGGAATACGTTCTTTTAGTCCATGCCTTATGTACATTAGGTGTAGGTGAAATGAATAATGTTGAGAAGCCATTAGAGTATTTACTTGATACTTGTTGTCATGAATTTTTGTGGCTTTTGTCAATGTCACAACAGAACTTGTCATTACCATTATTAAACTTGTTATTCCCATTATAAATCTTGTCAAAACCATTGAAAACTTTGTCATTCCCATTAGTCAACTTGTCAGCGTCCAGCCTTATTGAGGCAACACACACAAGGCCACAACTATGCATCAATATACAAGATAGGTGATCAAAATGATCCTCACTATGTCACCCCAAAATTCAAAGCTTGGTTACTAAGTTAAACGACATATGTCAATTCCTTACAACAATGATGAATTCCAAAAAAAAAATTCTAACTTGAAGACCAAAAATTTACATTTAGAGTGTAATTTTGTCAGTCATTTCCTCTTTATCAGGGTCATTCATGAAGTCACCAATCTCAATGCTTCCTCTCTCTTGCTAATACATTTAATGGTTAACCATGGGAAACAAAGTGTAACCATTCCTCACATCTTTTTTTTTTTTGCATATCCACTTTATCCCCCACTCTTTCATTTGACTCCACATCAATGTTCTTCGCATAAACTGCTTTTCTCTTCACACCAACCTCTTCATGCTGACCCTCCATGTCTACATCATGGCCTGAAATCTATTTACTTGTCATTGGATAAGAGTAGCTAACTTTCACCTACAGAACAATGTCACAGTTTAATTTAAGCTATCTTTGATTGAAACAACGTAACAGTTGGATGAAAATGGTAATTAAGTTAAATATACTAATTAAGCTATCTTTGAAATATATTTGAAGTTTTGACTACGACCTTAAGACCTTTTGAGTTTTGAATAATTCGGTTCAGAGTCCAACAGCAAAGTTTCTTAAAGATTTTCAAAATATTTATATTTATCCAATGCATATAAGTAACTTTGCAATCACTAATAAATTATGCCATCTACATAACAATCTCTGTGACAATTAAGTGATAAACATATAATATAAATCAGGGAGAAGTAAAAACAACCAAACCAACTTCAATTAAAAAATACAGCCTCATTTCATTGCATTTCAGTTATAACCAGTTTTTGTAATAACCAATCAAATCAAACCAAGTAAATAGCTAAATCAGTTTATGCATAAGATTTTCAATCAAATACAAGCATTTAATTCCTGAAATATATCGTTGAACAAGCACATGAAATTGAAATAAAAAGTATGCTATCAAAAGCATATTGCATGTTTACTATTTCTTTCTTTATTTCAATTTCTTTTTCAATAACAACAGGTGATCCCATGAAATTCACCCCAACTTAAGGTTTCCCAGCAAACAGTTAAAACTCAATAAGAATACCCCAACATGAAAAACTTTAAAGATCCCATGAATCATATATAACACACCAACAAATAAGCATCTTGTTGACTGCAGACCTATCACGATATAGAAGTACCTGAATGCACTTTTCCAGCAATTTGACACCTTCTTCAAAGGTCAAATTTTCATTCCATTCATCACGAAGAATTGGCCTTGCAAGATGGTTGCCAAGCCTAGTTGCCACATGGTTGTCATCAAAATTAATGCCAATCATGTTAACCTGGAAACAATTCATAAAAAACTGAGTAAAAACTAAATCTTGGAGGCAACTCACTCTCACATTGAAATCAAAGACAATAAACCAATGCATACCATGCCAAGGTATTTCTGTCCGTTTTTCACACCACCAATTACAAGTGAGTTCCACAATGGATTGAATTTATTACGTCTATTATACATCACACGAGTCAAGTAGTTGTGCACCTCCTTTGGACCAAGTTTTTGCCCAAAGGGGGGATGCTGACAAACTTTATGTGGCCAAGTGTTTGCCCAAAGGGAGGATGCCGACAAATTCACTAATAGAATTAACAAAGTCTTTAATGGTTTTGACGAGAATGATAATGGGAATGACAAGTTTCATAATGGTTCCAAAGTTTATGTGGCCAAGTGTTTGCCCAGAGGGGGGATGCTGACAAATTCACTAATGAAATTAACAAAATCTTTAATGGTTTTGACGAGAATGGTAATGAGAATGACAAGTTTCATAATGGTAAAGATAAGTTCTGATGACATTGACAAAAACCACCAATGTTTATCACAGCAACTACCAAGTAAAGGGTTCAAATGACAATTTAACATTACTCATTCCATCTACACCCAATGCATACAAGCCATGAACCCAAAAGAAGGCGTTCCTTTAACTATAATTAAATGGTTGGAAGCTGTCACCATTAACAACTGTTTCAATGGAAATGACAAGTACAGTAATGAAATTTACAAAACACCAGATTCTTATTGACAGCACCTACCAAAAACATTGTCAACAAAAAATTTAACATTACTCATTCCACCTACACCCAATGCATAGAAGTCATTAACCCAAAAGAAGGTGTTCATTCATGTGCACTTTAATTACATCACCTGTCATCATTAACAACTGTTTCAATGGAAATGACAAGTACAGTAATGTAATTTATAAAACACCAGATTCTTACTGGCAGCAACTACCAAATACATTATCCAATGACAAGTGAACATTACGATTCCACCAGCACCTAATGTTTTCTTATCATTCCCAGGGTATAGCCTATTGTTTTAACAAAAAACAGTACTTACATAAAAGCACATCATATATGCCATAACCCTTCTAACAAAAATATTTGAAGGGATCCAAATCATTGTACATAAACCAAAAGATGACTTACAAAATAGCTACTCCCAGATCTGCACACCCAGGCTTAAGTTTAGTTTTCTAGAGCACCTCTCCGACAGAACCGAAAGGAACGACAAAAAACCCTTCTGCGACAGAACCGAAAGGAACGACAGATGAGTTATTCACTTTTCTGGAACCCTTCTGCGACAGAACCGAAAGGAACGACAGGGAGTGATTCAGTTTTGTGGAGGTGAGTGTGAGTAAATGAGTTGAGGGGCATTTTGGTCTTTAGCCTTAAACTTCAGTAACCCAGATTGGTCCTTGATCACCTATCTGTCTTTTCCAAGTTATAAAAGACTTTTGTGGGTTTTGACAATTGAAATGGTATTTATATGGGATTTTCCCATTTTCAATTTTATCCTTATTTATGAATAGGGTTACAAAAATCACCATCAATAAATTCTTTTTTATTACAATTAATTGCAGGTAAAATTGAGTCAATTTCATTTATTATTCTAAAAGTGAATTTATAATAAGGATAAAAATTTTTAGTCAAAATTAACTTATAAATAGGATCAGAGGCCATATAATGGAAGGAACTCAATTCAGATTATCATTTTTCAAATTAAATGCCAGCCACAAATAAATGCGATTGTCGTCAGATGAATTTTACTCCACGTAATAGGGGAAATAAAATTCTTCTTCAAATTTTTACCAAAAAGAAATTCTTCCTCAAAGGTTTACAGAATTGTTGGCGATGCCTGAATGAGTTTCTAAAAAATATTTGATAATTCTTCCCTCTTCACAGGAAGAATTAAAAAGCCACCAATTTAGTGAATTTGGAAATGCGCCATTAAATCCCAATTAAATTATAAGGAAATATGTTACCAAAAAGATTCCACTAAAATAATTAAAGCTAGAATTAGGCCTACACTTACATTCAATTTTTCTTTTTGACTACAGGAGAGCATTATGCTCTTTTATCAACATTCAGAAATTCCTAATGAGATATCTTAACTTGATTAGAAATGTGTTAAAAGTATATGATTGAATTTAGTTTTTAGTGTTTTAGTTAGATTTAATTGGAATTTTCTTTTTATAAATTATTATACAAAATTATCATATTTATATTAATGTAAATATATAATTATATTGAGTTTTTATGAGATATTAGAGTGAATGAAATTTTGTTATTTTATTATAAATTGTAATCATATTTATTTAAATACTTAAATCACATGTAATTGTTTTATAGCCTCAAAACCTAGGCTTTTAAATAAATTTGAAGGGTAATGCATGGCCTTAAAGGCACAAACTTTAAAACTTATTTAAAGGCGCACATTTTTTAGATAGAAGAAACTTTAATAACTAATGTTTTGGATGAAAGAAACTATAGAAACAAAAAATCACGATTGAAACTTCAAATATCAAAACCAAAATTTGACTATTCTGTAAAGAATAACGACCTGTATTATAACAGTGAAGCTTATACAACCAAAGATAAAGTAAAATAATCCAGTAGGAAAGTAATGAAACATCGGTTTGAGGCAGGGGGAGTGAAAGAGTGAAGCAACGAATGAACATACTTTTTCTATGATGCCATTGAACCTTTGAATGGAAAATTGAGACTATTGAACAAATTAATTATTCTTGCACGAGACAAACGTTGATGTAGTTTAAGGAAGCGGAAAAAATAGAGATAACTTGGATAACCCAATGCAGCATCAATCTCAAACACAAGATGCAAAAATGACGCACGGGACCAAAAGATCACAGTTTTAGCCATTTAAAAGGTTGGATTTCATCGTGACCAAAACAAACAGTAACAACACAAGAGGTACGTTTACGAGCCTTAAGTCTTAACCTTTTGCTTTGAGAAGGTTTTGGTTAGAGAGGGGAATACGGGCCGGCCTGGCCCTATAGAGCCGTCCCTTCACGGGCTCGGGTATAAACAGGCCGGCCCGTTTAGGCCTATTAACTAAAAAGTATAATATTCTTTAGGCCCTCGGCCCTACAAGGTTGGCCCTTCACGGGCTTAGGCTTAAACGGGTTTAAACTTATTTTAATTCAAAAAAAATTCTTTTCCAAGTTTTATAATTTATTTATTATTTTTTTTAAATTGAGATACATTATTTTTAAAACTCATAAATTTTTAGTTAAAATAATCATCTAATGTCCAAATTAGCCTATTTTTTAAAGTTTAAATTAATAAATCATTGTAGAAAATAAAATAAATCAAACCAATTAATAAGTGTTTGTCTGTTATTAATACTTATTAGGTACTTAGGTGTTTCTCATATTGATAATTTGATATAATGATATTTTATATATTAATTTATTTTTTAAAAAATATTAAACGAGCCTAAAAGGGCCGGCCCTCAGGACTGCAGGGCCCGCCCTTTTAGGCCCGCTTCTCTTTTTAACCTCTAAATCATAAGCTCGGCCCTTGAAGGGCTCGGACCTAAATAGGCCGGCCTGAATTCCCGACTCTAATTTTGGTCCCATTATATAGTGCTGGGCTGTTTGCAATGATTCATGTCTAATAATTCAATAGCAATCAAGCAGTTGTACGATCTTGAGGACTTGTTAATAATAGTGTTCACTAATGAATGGTTAACAAAAGTTGGTGTTGGAAAATAGCCTAGTCCACCTTTAGTGGATTGGGCCCAAGCCCAATAGGATTGGGGTCAAAGTATAAATAACATAAATGCTTGGGTAGATATATGTAATATTTTCTAAAATGTTATGAGTCAGGTTATTTATCCGATGCAATATGACTCTACATGAGGTATTGTTTCACGGAAACAATATGTTTCTCAATCAAAAGGATATCTTGTCTCTCTGATGGAAGGACATGTTAATAGAAGAGGAAGGAGTACATAGAATCCTATAAATAGGCGTAAAGGGATTCAGTTGAAAGGACATTGGAAATAATATGCAGAAACTCTATCAAACTGACTCCTCATTCCCTCTACTATATTACTCTTTTCTTCTTCTTGTGGGTTGTGTATTTGCTGTGTATCATAATTGCTTCCGCAACTGTGATCCGATTAACATGGGTACAAGAGTTAAACGGTCACACTCCATGTACACCTAATTATTTTTACAATTGGAAATTCAGGGAGAAACCCTAACTCCTCTATTTGGCCATAGCTTGCCAGAATGAAGGCAGAGTGGCGAATCGAAAATTACATTGCAGATTTCGGATTGAGCAACATGCAATCATGGGAAAGGAAGAAGAAGAAGATACGTAGAGAGGAGGAAAAAATAAACAGTTATATTTGTTTCAAAAGTTTGCCTTTATGTTGAACGGATTTTTTTTCTTGAAGGTTGTGCAGCTGAAATGTTTTTCTTTAATATAAGGCTTGTTTGGTTCAGCATTTTCTTAAAAAATAAGTCTTTATTATACAAGCTGAGATAAAACTCCTCTCACATACTTACCTTGTATACAGTGAATCACGATTTATAAACACTTATTACTCAAAAATAAGTTATTTCAAACGAGCACTTATTCTTACATGGGTATTTCTTATATTTAAGGAGGAGTGCGATTCTTTATCAAGAATTATTCTTGAGTTTGGGAATGGATTATGCTCATTCAGGTTTTGCACACACATAATTAGGGGTGTTTGGGATCGGGACGGGATCGAGAAATGCCATTCCCGATTCCAATCCCGGATTTGCTTTTTTTTCAAAAAAAATCTCTATATTAAAATTTTTTTTGTGTTTCCTTTAGTCTAATATAAATATATAATTTATCTCATATCATATTGTACTAAATAAGTCTAATATAAATATATAATTAGTCCAATACATGCTTAAAGTTATCGATTCAATTGCAAAAAGAATAAAGACAAGAACAAAAAATTATAATTATTTAATAAAAAATAAATGAAATTAACTAAATAAACTAAAAGAATATATATTATTTTAAGGGTGTTAGGGATTTTTACATTTTATTTTACATTTGATCTTATTTTCTTAAATATTTTTAAAAAATATACATGTGTATATATATATTTTCGGGATCGGGAAGTTCCATTCCCGATCCCGAATTTTTTCCGATCCCGAAATCACATTACCGATCCCGAAATTTTCGGAACAGGATTTTCCCGTCCCGATTTACTCAGGATCGGGACGGAAAGGTCGGAATGAGAAATTGATGAACACCCCTACACATAATTATGCTTGATTGGATTATGCTGATTCAATGAACCCTCCACTTCCCTGTGCGCACGAGAACAATTAGATTATAAAATTATTGAAATGAATGTTTTTTTTAATAGTTTTGAACACACTATTATTGTTAGAGTGACAGCCTATAATAATATATCCTAATTTTTTTAAAATATCATCTTTTATTATTATATATTTAGTAAAAACTCTTTAATATATATAATTAATAAAAATCTTTTTAAAAAATTATAAATTTAGATTAAGGTATAAAAATAACCATAAATTTTTATTAAAAGAGAGTATATTATTATAAATTTTTTTAAAGTACATAAATATCTATGAACTTTTAAAAATTTGACAAAAGTATCATTTCCATTCAAAGAGTTTTTACTTTTTATCAGAATTCTCAGACCCGGTTCTGCCCGGAACTCGCCAAACCAGTAGACCGGTCCGGGTCTCGATTTTCAAAAAAATATTTTGTTTACTTTTTCCTTTAGAATTTCATACTATAAGCCTAAAATCTTCAATTACTCACCGGCTTGATCCCGGTTTGACTCCGGTTTGACCCACTGGCCCTTAACTCAGTACTCCGATCGGTTCAATACCCGATCCGAGTTTTAATACCCTGCCTTTTATATCTATGTCTCATATTATTATTTTTAAATGATTATTTTAACCAAAAAAATTCCTTGAACGCTCTATCTTCTCGCTTCCCTGCCTTACTCCCTCCCTCCCTCCCTCCCTCTCTCTCTCAATTTCTCAGACCTCCAACTCCAACACCCACATCCTAACAACAACTTTTTTTAACAAGTCAAAACTCAGAAAGAAATTCAAAGAAAATGCTAAGAAGCTATGTGTGTGTTTGTGTCAGCGTTTTGAACAGTCAAAACACACTTATTACGCAAGCCGAGAAAAAACTCCTCTCACATACTTACCTCGTATACCGTGAATCACGAATTATAAGCACGTTTTGGACAAAAATAAGCCATTCCAAACGCACACTTATAAGTGACTCCCCTCTCCTCTAGTAATCTGTAAGTTGAAACTCTTTAGAGGATCCAAATACCCGAACCGATGGTGAGGGGCATTTGAGTCATAAAGTTTGCTTCCTCCTTCTTCCATCTGTCAATATGCAACACTTTTTTTTTTTTTGGACTGACAATATGCAGCACTTGGGTATCCCACTCTCTGTTCAATATGCTCAGAGCCATTCCAATAAGATTCACATGAAATTAGGGACTAAGTGCTGCTGTATTTTAAAATTATTTCTGCCCTCCCTGGCCCCTGCCATTTTCTTTCACTTTCAATACCCAAATTTTCAAAAATCTTAAATCTTTCATCTATTGTGTTGTGCTGGTGCAACTGTAACGCACCTTGTGTGCCGCTGCAGTGGTGAGGCTGATGAAGTCGGAGTCCAGTCGGTGAAGACGGAGTTGGAGAGAGAGAGAGTTGAGAGCTGAGAAATAGCTGGAGAGAGAAGAAAGAGGGAAGGAGAGCGGAGGAGGGCCGGAGAGGAAGGGTGGGAGAATTTTTTTGGTTAAAATAATTATTTAAAAATAATAACATAAAAAATTTTAGGGATAATTACACAGTGGTCCTATGGAAGCAAAAATATGAAGAAATGGTCCCGGGAAAATCTGAAATTACCCTCAAGTCCCAAGGGACCATTTTGTAATAAAATAGAAATGAGAAATTTCAGAATTACCCCTGTCAGACAAACAGTAAAATGGATGATTAAATGGTGTGAAACATGGAAATGACGTCTGAAAGAAGTCCAGAGATGGCGGGAAAAACTGAGTGGAGATCAGCAGCCATGGTTGAAGATTAAGATAGGGAATTAATGCGATCCACTCTCTTTTCTTGATTATTCCATATGACTCACAAATTCTGTTGAGTAGCTAAACATAGCTTTAGATTTTGTTGAGTCATGTTCGTTTTGATCATGAAAATAGAAAAAGTTATCTACTTTTGATGGGTATTGTCCTTTGTATGGTTGCAAACTATAAAGGAAGACCTATTAAATGCAATGGATGTGCTTTGGAAAAGTTTTCATTGTGTTTAGGTATGGATTTGTATGCTCTATTTTTTGTGTTATTATGCTCTATTTTCTGGTTCATGGTGCTATGTTTTTGCAATATAAGAGGTAAGGAATGAAGATAAGGGTCAAAGGTTTGGGGCTACATGACTTGATTTGTGTAGGAAAAAAAGAGTTGTTAATGCAAGCAGCGATAGTTGTCAATGGAGGCGCCTTAACTTGTTAATGACAACTAGAGGTCATATTTAAATGTTTTTTGTGACAACTAAATGTTTTTTTGATTGATATTTGTTTTGATCATGATAAATTGAAAAAGACTATCTAATTTTAGTGGGCATTGTCCTCCATATGTTTGCAAACTATAAAAGAAGGTCTTGTAAATGCAATGGATATGTTTTGGCTAAGGTTTCAATGTGTTTGGGTATGATTTTATATACTCTATTTTTGGTGTAATTATGCTCTATTTTTTGGTTCATGGTGCTATATTTCTGCAATATAAGAGGTAAGGAATGAAGATGAGGGTCAAAGATTTGGGGCTACATGATTTGATTTGCGTAGAAAAAAAAAGAGTTGTTAATGCAAGCAGCAATAGTTGTCAATGAAGGTGCCTTAACTTGTTAATGACAACTAAAGGTCATATTTAAATGTTTTTTTGACAACTAAAGGTTTTTTTATTGATATTTGTTTTGGTCATAATAAATTGAAAAAAACTGTCTGATTTTAATGGGCATTATCCTCCATATGCTTGCAAACTATAAAGGAAGGTCTTGTAAATGCAATGGATGTGTTTTGGCTAAGGTTTCAATGTGTTTGGGTATGATTTTGTATGCTCTATTTTTGGTGTTACTATGCTCTGTTTTTTGGTTCATGGTGCTATATTTCTGTAATATAAGAGGTAAGGAATGGAGATAAGGGTCAAAGGTTTGGGGTTACATGACTTGATTTGGGTAGAAAAAAAAGAGTTGTTAATGCAAGCAGCGATAGTTGTCAATGAAGGTGCCTTAACTTGTTAATAACAACTAGAGGTCATATTTAAATGTTCCTTCCTTGTGGTGTAACGGTGTTTGGAATGGGTTTGAAAAGTTTGCAATATTTTTTGGTATTTTGTGTTGTTTTTAGTCATTATAATTGGGATTTATTGAACAAGGTTTGAAATATGTGTAATTGGAGGTCCTGATTATTTAGTAAGAAAGTGTTGTTAATAAGGGCTGTGACATTTGTTAATAAGGCTGCTGACATTGTTAATGACAACATTTTTGTGCAGCAGACAGCGGAGATGGCTACCACGTCTGGCAAGAATCTACTATGTTTCCTTCACATAGGGGGAAGTTTTGAAGTCAGTAGAGATGGTGAATTAACATATGTTGGTGGAGTCCTCAGATCTAGAACCATTAAGGAAGGAACAAGTTTAGAAGAGTTTAAAACAATGATATCCTCCATTGTGGGAAAAGAGAGCGGTGAACTTGTTATGAAGTTCACATTGCCATATGGTAGAACAACATTTGTGGACGTATTAGATGATGAAGCAATTGAACATTTAATTAGTTATAATGGAGAAAGTGGGCATGTCTATGTAGATGAAGGACAAAATGAAGATGATCATACAATGGTAATAAGGGATGATCGAAGTGATGGGCAATATGTGTAAGTTAAAAATCATTATAAAAAATAGCTTGCGAATGAATGGAAATGAGCTTGTCATTACTAACATATTTAACTTTGCAATGTGGTCCAGGTTTGATAATTTGTTAGAAGGTTGGGATGGAGGATTAACCACTATGTGTATTGAAGATTCACCTTCATTGCAATGCGTTGTCCAAATGGTGACAACAGGAAGACCTAAAATGAACTCTACAAAGTGGAAGGATCTTATAATCGGGGAGGGACAAGTTTTGGTCAATGCGGATGGCCTTCGGCAAACATTATACAAGTATTTATGCAGTTATGTTGACATTTGTGTATCCCACTGTCATGTTTTGAATGTTTTAATCTGATATAAATCATGTTGTCAGCGAATGGACCTAGGGTTGTCAATATAGGCCTATGGAGTTGTCAATGTAAACCCATGGAGTTGTTAACATATATTTATGCAGTTATGTTGATATTTGTATATCCCACTGTCATGTTTTGAAGGTTGTAATCTGATGTTAATCATGTTGTCAGCGAATAGACCTCGAGTTGTCAATATAGGCCCATGGAGTTGTTAACATATATTTATGTAGTTATGTTGACATTTGTATATCCCACTATCATGTTTTGAATGTTTTAATCTGATGTAAATCATGTTGTCAGCGAATAGACCTCGGGTTGTCAATATAGGCCCATGGAATTGTCAATGTACGCCCATGGAGTTGTTAACATATATTTATGTAGTTATGTTGACATTTGTGTATCCCATTGTCATGTTTTGAATGTTTTAATCCGATGTAAATCATGTTGTCAGTGAATGGACTTTAGGTTGTCAATATAGGCCCATGAAGTTGTCAATGAAGGCCCCTTGAGTTGTTAATACAGTTAAGCAATTATGAAGAGTTGTCAACAGAGTGTAATGACTTGTCAATGGAGGAACCACAAGTTGTCAGTGAAGGCCCCTGGAGTTGTCAATGAAAACCCCTTGAGTTGTTAACATTTGTAGCTTACAATGATTCACATAATAAGAATCATGTATGTTTTTTTTTTGTAAAAAATGCCTTGCTACAGTGAATCAAAAGCGAAAACACATCAAAAAAAGACCCTTCTGACTGCGTACGCTGTGGGTGCACTATAGCGAAGTAAAAGCGAAAACACATAAAAAGAGGCCCTTTTAACCGCGTACGCTGTGGGTGCGCTATAGCAAAGCAAAAGCAAAAACACATAAAAAAAAATGCCCTTCTGACCGCGTACGCTGTGGGTTCGCTATAGCGAAGAAAAAGCAAAAATTCATCAAAAACATTACAAAGCTTCTTTTTTCATTAATGTTCTGGGGATCCTCCTCTTTATCCCATGACTCACTCTCCGCCCTGATTCGATTTCAACTCTCAAGGTAGTGTACACACGAACATATGTTAAACTCTTCTAAACTTGTTCCTTCCTTAATGGTTCTAGATCTGACGCTTCCACCAACATATGTTAAATCATCATCTCTACTGACTTTAAACCTTCCCCTTATATGAAGGGAACATAGTAGATTCTTGCCGAATGTCATAGCCATCTCTGCTGTCTACTGCACAAAAAAGTTGTCATTAACAATGTTAGCAGCCTTATTAACAAATGCCACAGCCCCTATTAACAATACTTTCTTACTACATAATCAAGACCGCCAACCACACATATTTCACACCTTGTTCATTAAATCCCACTTATAATGACTGAAAACGGCATAAAATACCGAAAAACATAGCAAACTTTTCAGCCCCATTCCAAACACATTTACTCCACAAGGAAGGAACATTTAAATATGACTTCTAGTTGTTATTAACAAGTTATAGAGCCTCCATTGATAACTATCGTTGCTGCCATTAACAACTCTTTTTTCCCTACGCAAATCAGGTTATGTAGCCCCTAACCTTTGACCCTCATCTTCATTCCTTACTTCTTCTATTGCAGAAACACACCACCATAAACCAGAAAACAGAGCATAATGACTAAAAAAATAGAGCATACAAAATCATACCAAAACACATTGAAACCTTAGCCAAAACATATCCGTGGCATTTACAAGACCTTCCTTTATAGCTTGCAAGCATATGGAGGACAATACCCACAAAAATCTTGACCAAAACAAATATCAATAAAAAAAATTTTTAGTTGTCACAAAAAACATTTAAATATGACCTCTAGTTGTCATTAACAACTTAAGGCACCTCCATTGACAACTATCGCTGCTTCCATTAATAACTCTTTTTGTCCTATGCAAATCATGTCATGTAGCCCCAAACCTTTGACCCACATCTTCATTCCTTACCTCTTATATTGCAGAAACACAGCACCATACACCAGAAAACAGGGCATAATAACACCAAAAACAGAACATACAAAATCATACCCAAACACAATGCAAACTTGGTCAAACCATATCCATTGCATTTAATAGATCTTCCTTTATAATTTGCAAGTATACACATGACAATACCCATAAAAAGTATATAACTTTTTCCATTTTCATGATAAAAACAAACACGACTCAACAAAACCTAAAGCTATGTTTACCAACTAAACAGAATACGTGAGTCATATGCAATAATCAAGGCAAGACAGTATATGGCATGAATTCCCTACCTTAATCTTCAACCATGGCTGTTGATCTCCACTGAGTTTTTCCCGCCTTCTCCAGACTTCTTCCGGACATAATGTGAGTGATTCACAGCATTTAATCACCTATTTTACTGTTTGTCTGACAGGGGGCAATTGTGACTTTTCTCACTTGGATTTTATTACAAAATGGTCCCTTGGGACTTGAGGGTAATTTCATATTTTCCTGGGACCATTTCTTCATATTTTAGCTTCCATGAGACCCGTGTAATTCTCCCAAAATTTTATAATGTTATATATTTTTTTAATAAAAGTTTATAGGTATTTTTATCCTTTAACCCTATAAATTTTAAAAACAAATGAATTAAGATATTATATTTATAATAAAATTAAATTCCAACTAATTAATTCTTATATTAAAAATCAGATTTAGGACCAGGCAGGAGTACATACATGGGCACAATTTTATGTTGTATTTGCTTCTCTCAATTCGCGTGTCTGCTTTGTAGTTCGGGATGGACACCTGACTATCCTTACAAGTTACAACAGGGTTTAGGATCGCAATCTTCCTCGCCACTTGGATACGTGAAAACAAATTAATCCCTTTGCTTCTATTTTTATGAGGCCAATTAGTATTATGATTTATTGCTCAATACTAAAGGATATATGTATATACATTAAATAATTTTGTAATAAATATATAATAAAATTTTATTACACTTACTTGATTTTCTACATTGATATTAATTTATATTTATATAAGCACATCTAAAAAAAATTTTCTCACATTGTTTACCATTATTCTAAATTTTCTCCATCCAATTTTGATCCTATAACTTTACACAAGTTTTATCCCGGAATTTTATAAAAAGTCGTTTTGATCTTCGGAACCTAATATTGTTAGCTTCATTAATAAAATTGCCGACCTTGAAGTTTTAAATAACAATAATTAGCGCAAAAAATTATCATTGGAGAGAAATAGGGTTATGATTAGAGGACTAAAAAAATAATTTAAAAAATAGGTAAAGTAACATCCAACACCCTAATATTATTACTCAGTTGCTTCCAACGTTCAAATATTATTTATAGTGCATCTATCACCCTAAATTCTAATGTTATTTTTCTAGGGCCTCAAACACTTTAATCTTATTTATAGTCTGTTCCTTACCCTAAACCATAATTAAAATAAGGGTGTTGGATATAACTAAAAACTAAGATTGGGGTGAAAAGACACTAGAAAAATAACATTTAAGTGCTAGATGCACCATTAATAACATTAGAATGCTAGATACTATAGGAAAATAATATTAGAGTGTTGGACGTTACTTTACCTTAATTAAATTATTGGATCAAATTAAAGCCTTTTATATAATTAGATGACAAAAGATGTACTTTAACCTTCTGTAGATTGTTCATTCCATGCGGATTATCTAGCTTGAGATGCGCAGAATTTACTTCAAAGTATGGTAGTTTTACCAGTTCCCCATTCTGGATGTATCCTCATTTTTAGGGAAGATATTAGTCCCTTCTATTGATGTTTATGATGTTTTGTAATCCGTAATTTTCAAGTTAGCTTGGCTACTTCCAAATCACAAAAAAAAAAAAAACAAAAAAGATTGTTCATTCCATTTTCAAGAACACGAGATTTAGCCCAAGAGGAATAGAAACCATATCAGGATTTTATTACATGACTAAAATATCTTATACCTAAATATACCAAATCTTCGCACACTTTTACGGGTAGAAGCCAGACAAACTATAAAGGCACTTAATCTAGACCGTCCATATATAATATCCCTAACACTTTCTCTAAGGAAAGTGATAAAGGGCACATGTTGGTTGGTTCTTATGATGCCGTCCCGCTTAACTGCTGAACATTGGATGTGCTTTCAAAGATCTTATCTGCATTTCCAACCTCAAAGCCATCCCTCCTATGATACTCTCTTACCTGCTCAAGTCATATAAGCAAGCATTAATTATATTATCTCTAGCCAGGTCCTTAGCCGATTAAAAATTAAAAGAATATAAATAGCATGACTAAATTGCATCGACACGAGTTGAAAGCATATTCAGAAACGGAAAGTTCAGTTATAAACATTGGAAGCAAGGTTATCAATTATATGAAACCTCTTTTTTTCTTAATTTTTTATGTTAACTGAGTTATAAAATTCAGCAGTTTAGTTGGAAATCATAAACTATGAAACTGCATATCATAAAAACTCGGTTATTTGCAACTAAGCTTCTGATATTTACAATTGAGTTTTCTGTTTTATCAGCTATGCTTGCAATTTGAAAGTCATTATATTTATGACCATGTACGGGCATTTCGGTATAGCCACCTTTTTCTTTTGATCAGCCAAGGACTTTGGTCCTTCTCAGGTCTAAAGCTAGATTTTCCCCGGGATTAGCCTACATCGTATGGGAATATTAAAACTGTTTTGAAAAGAATAGTAACTGAATGATTGATTTTAAGGCATTTCATGACACCAGCATTTGAAACCTCCACACAAAGGTCCAGTTATCAATGTCTCATCATGGAGACCAACTTTGCTAGTTCTAGTCCTTAATATAGGAGCTAAATAACTAATTTGTAGATATTAAGGAAATTAGTTAAATTAATTATTTGAAAAAAATGTGTTGGTTTCCCTAATACCTATCATTTGCATTAGACCTGCTTTTTGATATAACACCCTTAATATATACAATCAATAGAGATGGTTTGAGGGGAAAAAAATTATAAATTTGAAAGACAAAAAGGATTAAGGTCTTATATATTTAGGACTAAAGTAAACTCCCTAACTGACTCCTTTAGGATAGGAGGGAGTAATAATGTATCTATATGACACAGCATCAATAAACAGTAATTGCATTATAAAGAAACAAAATTCAACCATTCTAACTTTTATGTAATATATTCATTCAAGTCATCATAGTCAACAATTGATCTCCAGCCAGGAGCTTGATTGACCTGTCAGATTATAATGCCAAGAGCCTGTGGCTCAATTGGGGGTGGGTGGGTCTCCATTCCCTATGGGGAAGGGTTAGGTTAGGGGTAAAAATTTTAAAAAAAGTTTCAGATTATAAAAGCTTATGTGGAGTATGAACGCAGAAATTCAGATTCAGTGGGAAAGAATGATGTTTACCTCTGAGTCAGGCAAATTTCTATACTGAGGCAGTACGAGGCGCTCGGCGAACTCGATGTAAGAGCGGGGAACATTATTGGTTATACCATCAGAGAATTGGAAATCAGTTGAATCTGCCACAGTTGAGCTTTGCAGGAGAAGACCATCAGGGCTCACTGGTGATTGAACAAAATATTATGTCATATGATATGGTCCTTCTTAGCAATGAAGAATAAACTAAAATGATCTTCTTTGAATTTAGTTACTGATAATGATAGAACAGCAGTTTGGTTGACCCAAAGAAAAAAGTTGCAAAACCAAACAAATTCATGGATCTTCAGGGAAGAAAAAGCCAGAGGATCCATATCCAGGTGTAATATACTTTTTTCTTCTAGGACCTGTTTGCTATGAAGGGAGAGAAGGGAAAATTTTAATGAGTTCGATTTTATAAAATTGGGGAACTAGGGTTAAAACTTTTAATTAAAATTTCTTACTCTTTAATCTTATATCTTCTCTTCATTAAAATTTTAGAACCCCACTTCTCCATTTCTTTTAAATTGAATTCATTAAAATTTTCCCTACCCTCCCCTTCCTCCCCTTCATTTCCCTCGTACCAAACAAACCCTTAATTCTATTATCCTTTTCTATTTCATTCCAGTCTACATAAGAGTGACAGCGTTCAAGAATAAGATTTTTTCCTCGCATTTAGTCAAGACTAAGATTTAGTCTATTATAACAAGGCACAAAAATACCAACTAATTTTATCCAAAAAATTAAACCAGCCTCAAACTTTCAAGAGGTAGCTAAATAAAAGAAAAGGTATCACTTTTTCACCCTTGTTTTTACATTTCAATAAAAATCAGACCATATTGTCTGGCAAAGTATAATAAATACTTAAATGATTGGCATAATCTAGGAAACTTCAGAATACCCAAGTAACAAATTAAGGTACATACCTTTCAGAACTCCTCCTTCAGAATTCAATTTGATATTGTTATCCTCAATAAACTGATTTAGGTTCTTTATATTTCTCAATTGTGACTTCAGACGATGAGTGGAAATAGTAACATGGTTCAGGGCATATCCATTAACTAAGGTCCATGCAGCATACTCGCTTTCGCTGCACATAGAAACCATAACACAATTAGAACAAGTGATAAGGATACCGAACAAGGCACAAGTTCAATTACTGAAAAAAAAAAAAAAAATCCAAAGATATGCTCATCAATTGTAAATATGAGCATCGAAACAATATTGAAGAATGATTTAACATTGAAGTTGATATTTATTGTTCACATCACATTGTACATAGAGAAATATCAAATACCTTGCCAATGTTTGAAACTCAGAATACAAGGGTTTGTCCCATACTAAAATTCCAAGAGAACTTGCTAAAGCAGCATACTTGTGTCCATTACCAGAACTACTGGTGTATCTTCTGATTATTTCCTGAAAATTAATTCCAACATGAATTAAACATACTTTAGCCATTGAAGTGGAAAGGATAGATCATAGGTGCCATCTTACAAGCAAGTTCCAGGAAAGTGCAATACTTCAGAAATATAACATAGCATATTGCAGATCTCAATGCAGCAAGTCATAATATATCTCAATTTTGAAAGATACTGAAGTGCTATAATAAAGTTCTTAGTAGTGTATACAATCTTTGTTTCACCAAACGCACTGGACATGGAGCAGTTAACCGCACAGAACACATAAGAACTCATTTCCTTAAAATTACACTAAGGATTTTATAATTACAAAGCTGCTTTAGCCACATGACTTTACGGGATGCAGCCCTATCTCAGAACCAGATCAGATCCACTGCAGTTACAAGAATAAGCACATATAGTAAGAGAAAGAGAAAAAGAAAGACTGGGTTACAAGGGGGGAAGTGGATCCTGTCCAGAGTCACTTTGTTTTCTATCATTTTCTCTTCAAATGCATAACCATAGATAATCCAATTCGATCTCAAGACACATTTCCACGAGCACAGCCATTAACTTGCTTAAGTCATGAAACATAAGTTTTACAATAGAGATGGCTAAAACAACGACATCCCTCAGTTTTTTAGCTCAAGCCAAATAAAGAACCTGTTAAGAGTTTAACACAAATAACTCTGATTTCTTTTCAAGCGATACTCCCTTAGGTCCTTTTTATAAGTAACATTTTCTCACTTGGGTATGGTCCTTTTTATATGTAACAAATCCACTTTGACTAAAAATGAAAATTTGTCTTTCCACTTTTACCCTGATTGAATACATGCCTTTATAATAATTACTATCACACATGCACTAAGAACGAGGAAATTCCTCCATTTGGCATCTGCCTACAATAAATTATACTTATTTCACATTTTTTCTAAATTACTCTTATTTCCACTCATTATCTCTCCACATTAAGTTTCCACTCATAATCTCTCCTAATCCCTCTTTATGAATAAGGGTGTAATTGGAAAAAATATTTGCATATATTACATACTTCTTGTTTTTAACTGAGTTTAACTACCATTTGATCCGCATGAAAGTGGTAGTTGTTACTTATTAAAAGGACTGGAGGGAGTACATTGTAAGATGGAAAGAGTTCATATGTGAAACTTGTACCATCAGTGAGAGAATAATGAGTATGTTGCAACGGATAAGAAAATCTAATCAGCTGTTCAGCTTTACCAAGAAAGACAAAGACATGGTGTAAAAGGCTTAGCAGGAATAAACTACAAACAAGAAAGCATATCATACTTCGATTACTGCAGAAATTACCATGTGATACTGAAAGCATAAATGACAAATGGACAATAGTTGATGAATGTTCTCAGGAACAGACCTGAGCTTGTGGACTCATCTGGTCTACAAGTAACTCCGAAATGAAAACTCTTGGCAAAGGCCCGTAAATACCACTGCCACTGCCAGGAAACGAGTTTCTAGGCGGAGAAAACCACAGTGCTTTTAACTTTTTAGCTGGAAACCTCAACTCCTCCTGAGGTGTATAGCCATAATCAAGAAAAAAACTAGCCATCGAGTCAATTCCATAGCCATTCACCTGCAACGTTCCACATTTGCAAGGGCAAGGAGAAAAAACAGAACATTTATCACTCCTTTTCAAGGAAATTATTACATAATGCATAAAAAAATTGGCAAATCTATATAGGTTGAGCTTACACATGAATGCCTCTTCAGTCTTTGCACCTAGTGGGGGATATCGGAGGAAGGCCTTCAAATCAAATCTAAACAAGCATATATTGTGACCAATGTATTGTAGTTATACTTAGTTCACGGAGCAAACGAATTCAGATCCTCTGAAGGAACTAATTGTTGTTTATAGTGCTAAGTAATAGAGAGATAGAATGAAAAAATTGGAATATGAGTAAATAATTAAAATGAGCTCCATAAACCCCATTTCTTTGAGTGAATGAGATACAGCATTACAATCCAAACCAGCAAAATACACAGTAAGTTAAACAAGTATAGTTGAGTCGTGGAGGAAACTTGGTGAATTAAGGCAGAAAATTACCCCAAATGTCCTAAATGCCAGATGGTCATAGCAGATTTGACTCTTGTCAGCAGATTCAACAAGGTCCAAGATGGCCTTCGCCGTGGGGTTTCTACTCAAATACACTGATTCCATTCCTTCTAAAACGCTCCTGAAAAATGCTTCCCCTCCCTGCAGAGAAATCATACTTGAGAACTCAAAATCCAGAATGTTATCTCTATATATGACACAATTAAGAATCAAAAAAATTACTCTTATATTTTATTATCCAGAGCTCAGTAAGTACTGGAAGGTCAGAGTCTTCCACATAATCAAGAGAAAAGCATCTCGTTTTGCAAGGGGAAAAAACACCCAAAAAATTAAGCCGAGAAAGAACCTGAATCGATGATCTCTGAGGTCCATATTCTGACCTAGCACACGAAGACATGCAGAGATATCGGTGTTGCTTGATTGAAACCGGAATTTCGAGAGAAGATGATTTCTGGAAGGAAACAAAACTCTGGGGCTTCAACGGCGAGAAGGAAAAGAAAACGGAGGGCTTGCCGGGGCATCTGATAGGAGATAACATGGTGGAAATCCTCATTGGTTGCTGGAATTTGCTGTTTGTTTACTGAGAAAACTTTTACAAGCGATTCCAGGAAATAAATGTCCGTTTTGCGTCTTGCGTGGGCCTTCGCTGTTTTGAAAGGATTGGCAGATTAATATTTGTCATGTTTCGCGAGATCAGAATGTAGTAGCAGATCGATTAGCTAATTTAGCTCATAATATATCAGGGAATTTTGTTCTTATTGATCAACCGCCACCTTCAATCGGGGAGGTGGATGTTGATCAGGGATGAGGCAAACTAGTTTCGGGGTTCTGCGTAACCCGTTTCATTGTACTAGTCCAGTAATGGACTAACGATATCCAGTTGTCATTCAAAAAAAAAAAAACTGCATGTTGCGTCCAACTTCTCCTACACAGGTGACGAAGCCTTACGTGGCATCTTGGCTCGGCACTATCCAAGAGTGTACACGATTTAGCTGGATAAGTGGTGCACCAGCTAATTTCAACTCAGACAGAATTCGAATTCTCCCTTCTTAAGATTTTTGACAGAGACATTTTGTTTGAAGGGAATAGTTTTCACCTATGAAGTAAGAGTATTAAATGAGTTTTATTTCGATTTATAAATTTTTTTATAAGACTATTATTTTATTATTTTCTAAGCATGCACTTAATAAAACATTTATTCAAATTAATCGGTTGCTTAAAAAACCGGATGCTTGGATAACCTAGAGGGTTATAAAAAAATAGTTTTATTTAACTCTTTATCAAGTCCTTAATTATGATTCTTAGCGCTTATATTCATACTCTTTATTAAAGCTCATATGACACTAAATAATATATAAGGGGTTACAAAATATAAATTGAGAAATTATTTATTATTAATATAAAAGTAAAAAATATTATTATGTTAAAATCAACTACTAATATCATTTCTATAAAGTTAAAATCATTATTGAAGTATTTATAGTTTTCTTGAATTTTTAATTCAGTAATTGTATGTTTTTCCTTTATTAAATCATTTAATTCGATAATAGGACAAAGTTATGAGGGTTAAGGGTATTAAAAGAGTGAAATTAAAAACTTTAATAAAAAGAAAAAACACAAAAGGTGCCCCAACAATGGTTTTCCCTTTCTATATATTGTAAATATAGGGTTAAAAGAAATAAAACCCCTTAATTTTGTGTTAGTTGCATTTTACCTCCCTAATTTTGAAATATTTAAATTAAGGATCCTAGAATTTCATATTTTGACTATCAATTGTCCTGCAGTAAAAATTACCATTAAAGTTACCAGATTTTGTGATGTTAAAATTTTTATATTTTTTATGACATTTGACGTGTAAATGTAATTTTAAATATTTTTTACTTTTATATTTAAAAAGGTAATGCTCAAATAAATAATTCAACTGTTTTTTTAAAGAAATTTATGATTTTAAGTATTTATATTATTTTATATTTTTAAATGGACATGGTCAAATAAATATTTTAAATGTTTTTTAAAATATGTATTTTATATTTTTTCCATTTAAATATGTATTTTGTAATTTTTAAGTATTTCATACTTTTCTATATTTTGAAATTACATATTAATTCCCAATTTTTATTTTTAAAAATTACATAAAATATAATTAAGAATATAAAACTTTTGACATGACAAAAATCAATTAACCGTAAAGATAATTTTAGAGTTAACTGATTTTCCCTTTTTTGTGATTTTCTATAATTTTAGATGATAGATATGATTGGGGAAAAACAGAAGTGGTCTTTATATTTAGGATAAAATACTCAATACTCTTCTGGCCAAAAAAATAAAAACACAACACTCTAATATTTGGGTCAGTCTTATATTGTCTCTCTAATTTTTAAAGGTTTAAATTGATCACTAAAATATTTTGTGTTTTGACTATAATTAAGAATATAAAACTTTTGTTTTTCCCCAATCATAACTATCATCTTTGTTTTGTGGCTTACAATTAGAGGTGGAAATAGGGCAATTGGCTGAACTTGTTTCTGACGTGATCAAATATGACCTATCGGAATAAAAGATTAGGCCTAGGGTTATTTTAAATTCTATTTTGTTAAATAAGTTAGGTCTAGGCCTGATATTAAGCCTTTTAAGCTTATCAGGCCGACCTATTAAGATTTTAAAAAAAAAAATTGTGAGGATAAAAAGATAATAAATCCTTCTCAATCCTCACATGTCTATCACTTAGAGTTGCCATTTCCCCTCTCCCATATCCACTCTCTCTATCGCTTTGCCAAAGCCAAATCCAATAGCTTGTCAAAAGCCCTAACCTAAATATTGAACATTCGACGTCATTCGCCGCTCTTCTCAACCTATCTCTTAGCTTATTTGGGATCACGGTGGGAAGCAAAAAAATCACTTTGCCAACTTAAAAAGTTACTTTGGTTGGTAATGTTTGGGTTCACGTTGAAAGCCATTGAGCTTTTAATCTAAAAGTAGCTTTTAAGTAGAAGCCCAAAATACCAACTTCTTCATAAAAAAAAATCACTTCTGTCATAACTAATCCAGATACAAATCACATTTACAATTTATCTTTTATATAACTTTTACAAAAACCTATATACAGAAAAAAACCTGATTCTCCGCCGCTGATCCAAACTGCGAATCCGTCCTCTCCTTCCTAAATCCTAACCTGAACCTCCAACGCCGAGACGCCATTCGCCGCTCCTCTCTCCTTCCTCTCCTTCCGAGAGTCACCGTTCTCTCCATTCTCTGTCGGGCCGTCGGCCGTCCTCGGTGGGGAAGCAGCGGCAGGCAAATCTCCATCTCTGGTGAGTGTACTCTTTCGATTTAATAGACGCATGTGTTTTTCACAACTTCTGCGAAAACTGTGGCAGATCTCCTTCTGAGAAAACTGTGTTTTTCCATTTCATAGACGCATGTGGATGGAAGTTAACTGAGTTTTCACAACTTTATTTAGTTCCCATTTCACAACTTTATTTAGTTCCTTGGATGTCTGTCTGTCTTTTTCCCCCTAGCTCCTTTCTCATCAGCTCCAAAAAGCAACCATGTTTTTCCCCTGTTCCATTTGAGTTCACACAATTCACCATCTTCATTGGTTACTCAACTTGTCTGATTCAAACTTCTGACCCTAGATTAATTTGGATGATTTTTCTGGTAACGAAAATGGACTAGTGTGATATATTATTGAGTGATATATAAACTTATTGGAGGAAAATTTTGTTCATGTTTCTGCACCTTTGAATCTGTAACGTGTGTTTGCCACAGTTGATCTCCATCATTTGGACATGTGTTTTTAACCGCATGTGTTTGGTGCTTTTCGTGTTTGGATTCCATATCGAGAGAAGTTCACTAGTTCATTATATATATGGCCAAATTGATGTTATGTATATAGTTAGATTGTTAGTTTTCAAACTTACGACTTCTTAATATTTGGAGAATGAATAGATTGAAGTGATCTATTCAAGTATCCTTCACTGATCATACAGAACAAAATAGCTTCCAAGCAGATTTAATTTCAATGCTATTAGGTAACACTTTTGAAAAGAATTTCAGACAGTTTTAGATATTTGCTTTGTCTTGACAATATAAAGGTATTATAGAAAATTTCAAAGTGTATTTTATAATTTTCATACTTAAATTTTGAATGGCCTGTTAACTTCTAACAACGGAACTTTGTGTCCCTCCTATATATCAGGATTCAGGTGATTACTGGTGAGGCCAAGCACTACAGAATCTAGTATTTGCTCACTGCATATTCTCTGAATCACTGGACCTTGAATAGAGGTTTTAGTTGGTGAAGTGTTCTGAAAGCTTGCTTAAAAGATGCAGCATGACGAAGTTATATGGCAAGTTATCAGGCACAACCACTGCAGTTTCATGGCCAAGTAGCCATCTTATGCCTTTTTCTCTGTTGCTTTTCTTTTCTTTCTCTCCGTATTGTTTAGAAATGACAAATGGTTTCATTTTCTTCTACTTGATTTTAATGGTGGGTTTTGTAGAATCGCTACGGGGAATTTCTGTAGAAACCTATATAATGTGACTGGAATTTGCAATAGAAGCTCGTGCCCTTTGGCCAATAGTCGCTATGCCACCGTTCGAGATGAGAATGGTACCTTTTACTTAACCTTTCTTTCTTTATGCTTACTCTATACGTTGCATCTGTACTTAAGTCATTAAATTTTTTCCATACAGTGAGTTTTGGGGAGAAATTGGTTGCCATGGAGTAAAGTTTGTGGGTTATGATTATTGAATGTTTCACCTATATGAACTTCACGATAAAACTGCCAGTTGAGGTTTTTTTCTTTTGAGAATCACACGAGGAATTAGAGATCCAAGAGTTATCTGACTGAGCTTAATCTTTTATGCTGTTTATTTCTGCTATTTTTCTCTGTTTGGATGTATTGAACAATTTACTTCAACACATCAACTATATGATGGTATACTTAAGAGTGATACAAGTCATGCTGCTTTCGCAACATGAAAATAATGATACATTTGTATTGGGTATGGCAGGTGTATTCTACCTTTACATGAAAACTATAGAAAGAGCTCATATGCCGAACAATCTGTGGGAAAGGGTTAAGCTTCCAAGGAATTATGAAAAGGCGCTTGAAATCATTGACAAACATCTGGTAACAAAGATCTGAATAGTCTATACAACTACTGAATATTGCATGTTTCACTTTTTTTTTTAATTATTTTATAATTGGCTGATCTGCCTGAATCTTTTGCTTGGACAGATGTATTGGCCCAAGTTTCTTGTACACAAAACAAAGCAGCGATTGACCAAAATGACCCAGATGCGGATACGCATGAGAAAACTTAGTTTGAAGACGAGGTTAAAATTAGAATCTCATTCTCCATCTCTCTGTGTAAAGTGATGCCTATTTTACCTGTAGGAAATTTGATGCTGAAATCTCATGTTGGTAGAATCAGACAACTGTAATTATGTGTGTGATTGTTAGGATAGGGAAATATGCATAAGATTATTATGATCAGAAGCAAAACATCAGGACCTAACCAGTTTACCCTATAATTATGATTGGAAGTAAAACATTAGTAGAGCTTGTGTGATGTGTGTTTTTTACTGTTGTACATGACCTGCCTCGTTTTATTGGCAAATTAGCCAAGTATCAACATAGTGGAGAGAGTGACAACTAAAATGGCAAACTGAGAGGAAACCTTTTTGATGGAAGGGATTATATGTGAAGGAAGAGTCCTCTTCATTAGGGGTGTTCAAATCCCGGGACGGGACCGGATCACCCATTCCCGGTTCCCGTCCCGGGGGGTGGCCAGGACTGGGATGTCATTCCCGGTCCCAGGGAATTCCTGGGACAACCGAGACCGGGAATTCCCCGGACCGGGATCGGGAATTCCCGATTTTAATGATATAATTATATTAATTAAATTTTTTATAATCTAGTGTTTAAAGTGATTATTTAACATCTAATAAGGTAATAAAAATCACACAAATTGAGCTAGAATTGAAGAATAACATATTATTATTAATATTATTATCACATTCATCATTTTTGTTATTATCTTTATACATTATATAGTTAGGATTTGTATCACGATATATACGATTTAACTCTAACTAAATATGTGATATACATTTTATCAAATGATAACTTAATTTATGGGGTAAAAAATACAAAAATAAAATAATAACTTATTTTTTAAGGAAAAAATATAAAAAAAAAACCGGGACCTGGAATTCCCAGGATCAAAAGGTGTGATCCCGGTCCCGGGTTTTTTAGATCCCGGTCCCGGTCCCAGCCGGGACGGGAAATTCCTGAGATAAAATATCTGGGATCGGGCCGGGACAACCAGAACTGGGATACTTTGAACACCCCTACTCTTCATGGGCTGAAGATGTAAGGGTTTAGAGTTTCGGCCCTAGATTAGAATGAATCACTTTTCATAAAAAGCATTGAGTTGCAAAATTCTCTACTACTATTACAATCATACAAGAAACCCTATTCGTTGACGTCAGGTATCTAAAATAGACTGAGGTTTATGTGACTTAAGTATCCTTATGGCATTGCCTTGTCAATCTTAAAATTTATTAAAGCTTGTTAAATGTCAGCATCGAAAATCTAATTAGAAGTTTTCTGACTTTCTTTAGATCTCTATCAATCTCTCCGTCTGTCTTACTTTGTTTTATCTATATATATTTTGTAATCTTCCCATTGTTAATATATCAATGAAATCTGAAGCTCTATGAGCTAATTTGGTATCAAAGCATCTCTAAGGATGATCCACAACTGGAGCAAGTGCCAGCAGCCTTGAGATACGGTGAGGAGAGAGAGATCAGTGAGAGAACGAGAAAACAGAGGAGGAGACGGCATGCTCGAATCTCAGCAACGCGCCATGAGCACACCGCCACCACAGGAAGAATCATACGGCGCCGATCGGTGAAACCCAGAGGATCAACAGCCATCTGACCGGTGCGTGACCTCCACACGCCGTCATCTCCGACGGCCATTTTCCAGAAACATGATCCCTCTGAATTCCCAAGTCTAGATTTGGCCTGTTGGATTCAACACTGTAAACTTCAAGTTTTTTCATCTAGTCCATGAACGAAACTCTCTATAGGACTCATAACCCTTCCAAACAGCATTGGAAATTCAATGTTTCCCATTTTTCAAAGGTCTTGAAAGCAGCGGTGTCATCTAGCTCTCCTATCATATCCAAAGGATAAGGCTTTCTATTGACCAATGTGAAAGAGTTCATTTCTAGGAAAGTGAAATCCAGGTCTTGAAATAGAGCAAAATCCACCTTGAGGAATTCCTCAAATTCTCCCTTGGTCTCCAAGCGAAGGGTTGCTACAAGTAGAGCAGTAATTTCAGATTAAGAGGCAATCCTTGTTGGAAGAAATACTATCTTAACCTTATCCCAATTCTCTTAAATTTCAATTCCTTGGCTCTATCCCTAGAAATTCAACCATGACCAAGACCACTCCAATCTCTCTCATGTCTGGTGCTAATACCAAAACTCAAAATTCATCTTCATCCTCAAACACTACCAGCAGCACAGTCATGACACTAGAATTCTCCAATTGTCAGGAGGAAGTATAGATGCTTCACCATATACTTGACAAGCGGAATATGTCAAATTCTGTTCCTAGTGGGAATCTAATTCAATCAGGTAATTCCATTATAGCGTTCAATGCTGTAATGACTGGTGAAGATGCTTGGATTGTTGACTCTGGAGCTACAAATCACATGGCTGGTAACAAAAATTTATTTCACAACCTTAAAATCTGTCATGAAAATCTTAAAGTAAAAGTAGTTAATGGTGTATTCACAAGGGTTGAAGGAATTGGCACAGTGACTATATCTGATCACTTGAAACTTCATAATGTTCTATTTGTGCCTGCATTGACCTGTAATCTAGTATCTGTGAGTAAGATAACTAAAGGTCAAACATGCCGAGTGATTTTTGATGACAGTCTTTGTGTTTTTCAGGATTTAAAATCTAGGAGGATGATTGAGACTTTTAGAGAATGAGATTGACTGTTCTACCTTAAAGGATCGGACTTGAAAACTAAAAATGCAATAAAGGTAAGAAAGGCACTGGTTAGTTCCAACTCTCAAAATCATGATGTATACTTGTGACATTGTCGCTTAGGCCACCTTAGTTTGATTATATGAAGTATTTGTTTCCAAGTTTATTCCATAAAAATTTCACTCCTTTTCATTGTGAAACTTGCCAACTTGCAAAGCAAACTAGATTTTCATATTCCAAACAGCCCTACACACTCTCCTCACCATTTACACTAATCCATAGTGACATTTTGGGTCTTGCATGAATAAAAACCCTCTCCAATGCTAGATGGTTCGTTACTTTCATAGACGATCACACTAGAACCACATGGGTTTATTTAATGAAAGACAAATCCGAAGTAGTTAAAGTATTTCAAAACTTCTATACCTTTGTGAGAACCCAATTCAACGCTTCCATTAAGGTACTACGAAGTGATAAAGCCAAGGAATACATGAGCAACACCTTCAAAGAATTTCTTGATCAGTAAGGAATTCATCACCAAACTTCTTGGCCTTACACCCCTCAACAAAATGGAGTGGCCGAACGAAAGAACCGTCACCTGTTGGAAGTAACCCGGATATTATTAATGGAATGAAATGTTCCTACCATCTTCTGGGGTGATGCCGTACTCACTGCAACTTATCTCATTAACCGCATGCCATCCAAAGTTCTCAAGTAAGACACTCCTATCCAAAAACTCCTTGAACACTTTCCAAATTGTCCACTAATCAATTCATTACCTCCAAAGGTGTTTGGTTGTGTTGTCTTTGTTCACAAAAATGATGGCAACAAATTTGCTGCTCAAGCTGACAAATGTCTATTTCTTGGCTACTCCTCTACTCAAAAAGGGTACGAATGCTACTGTCCTACTTCCAAAAAGCTTATTATCTCCTGAGATACTGTCTTCATAGAAGAAAAAACATATTATCCCAAATAACCCATTCAGGGGGAGTATAATGACATTGAATGGCTAATCCTGAAAGAATCTAACTCCAAAGGTTTACCACACACATCGTCAATGTCACAACCACAACCTAATCTTATAGCCACCATTGGCTCATTTGCTCACACAAGCCAACCTAGTCATACCCAACTTGATCAAGAATATGAACATATTCCACCTCAACCTAAACTCACACCTAATGAATTCGAAACAAATGTTGAGATCAATTTAGGGATGGATGCCGAACCACAACGAGAGGAAGAGCTCAAACTACAAGTTTGAGATGAACCAAACGCTGGTAGAACTATCTCTCCCATTCAAAGGAACGACCATGACTCCAATCTGGGATTAAATCCTGAAGAATTGGGTTGGCCTATTGCATTGAGAAAAGGAGTAAGGTCTTATTCTCAGTATCCAATTCAACATTTTGTCTCATATGGTAACCTGTCTGCAAAAATGTAAAGCTTTGTTGTAAACAGTGCACAGATAAAAATCCCAAACACATTTCAACAAGCTATGACTGATCCAAATTGGAAATAAGCTGCAGAAGTATAGTTGAGGGCACTCAAGGAAAATAAAACATGGGAGATTACAACGAGATTACAACTCTTTCCATAGGAAAGAAACCAATAGGATGCAGGTGGATCTTCACCCCAAAATTCAATCCTAATGGTAGTATCAACAAATACATGGCAAGACTTGTTGTAAAAGGATATACCCAGACATTATGGAATTGATAATTAGGAGACATTTACTCCAGTAGCTAAGCTTAATACCATCCAAGTGCTATTATCAATCACAGTTAACTTGGATTAATTGTTGCACCAATTAGACATGAAGAATGCCTTTCTAAGTGGAAACTTGGAAGAAGTTTACATGGAGATTCCAGATGAAATTTTAGCCCCTAACAATTCTGTGTATAAACTCATCAAGTCATTGTATAGACTTAAGCAATCTCCTTGGGCATGGTTCGATAGATTCACCAAAACAAGGAAAAGACTTGGGTATACTCAGAGACAAGTAGATGACACATTGTTCACCAAATGTGCCAACGGCAAAGTCACCATCTTGATCGTCTATGTTGATGACATGGTCATTATAGGAAATGATGAAGAATCCATTGCTCATTTAAAACTGGACTTGTCAGAAGCAATGAAGAATCTATTACTCATTTAAAACAGGACTTGTCAACTGAGTTCCAGGTGAAAGATCTCGGACAAATGAGGTATTTCCTAGGCATGGAAGTGGCAAGAACTAAAAGGGCATTAACCTATCCTAGCGGAAGTATACCTTAGATCTGTTTACATGAAACTGGAATGCTAGGGGCGCAACCTGAAGGAATGCCAATGGAAGAAAGTTGTCACTTAGAAATCAAACCAAATGGTGTCCCAGTCTACCCAGAACAATATAGAAGACTTGTCAGAAAACTCATATACTTGACCCACACACGCCCAGACATTAGCTATGCAGTCAGAATAGCAAGTCAATTCATGCACCAGCCACAGGAAGAGCACATGGCTGCTGTGTACAGAATCCTAAGCTATTTAAAGCTTAATCCTAGAAGAGGAATCTTCTTTAAGAAAGGAATTACTAGAAATATCGAAATATACACTGATGCAGATCATGCAAGGGATAGAGAGACTAGAAGATCAATCTCAGGGTATTGCACATATGTGTGGGGAGATCTGGTTACATGGAAAAGCAAGAAACAGATGTGGCGTCACCAAGTAGTACGGAAGCCGAACTGAGAGCTGTTAATAATGGAGTACGTGAAGGAATTTGGGTCATTAGATTACTAAAGGAGCTGGGAATTCTACATGAGGAACCAATGCAAATTTGGTGTGACAACAAAGCCAGCATTGAAATGGTCAAGAACCCAGTCTATCATGGTAGAACAAAACATATTGAGATAGACAGACACTTTGATAAAGAGAAAATTGAAGCAGGCATCATGAATCTATCCTACATCAGATTTGAAGACCAAATTGCAGATGTACTGACAAAACCGCTAAGCAGAACTACATTTGAAAAGTTTCCGTGCAAGCTGGGTATGATTGACATATACTCTCCAGCTTGAGGGGGAGTGTTAAATGTCAGCACCGAAAATCTGATTAGCATGAGTTTTTTGACTTTCTTTCGAACTCTGTCAATCTCTATGTCTGTCTCACTTTGTTTTATCCATATATATTCTGTAATCTTCCCATTTTTAATATATCAATGAAATCTGAAGCTCTATGAGCTAATTAAGCTTCTACTGGATTTTTTGGTCACTAACTTAAAATGCTCTAGCAATGCCATTTTTTAAAATCAGAACGAGTTAATCCATGAAACACTTTATGATGAGAATAATCAATGCTTGAAACAAAAAAGAAAAAAAGAAAAAATATATATATATATATATATATAAATTTTCAGATTTCCATATCTTGTTTGATAACCTATATTCAATGATAGTTTATATGATCTGGCGTATTTGGTTGATTGTTGTCTTATTGCACTGTGTTTCTTTCTCATTATTAATTATAAATTATGGATATTTTATAGCAGTTACCGTATGGGTCGAAAATTCTTGGTATGCATTTGAGATTTCCCATCATTCAAGATTTTTTGTTATGTCTTCTATACTCCATTAATATATGCTTAGTTAAATTCATGCTGCTTTCTCTTATCGGACACTTTTCTACCCTGTAATAAATACTACTTACTAGATAACAAGGTTGAAGCCTACTTATCCTTGATCTATATTTGGGTTGTTATGCACAATGCATTACTCGACTTTTTATTTTTCACCATAATAACCTGATTCATCATGTTGGTGACATTACTATGTTGTTTGGTACAGGGAAAAAATAATGACGACCCCAAGGAAAGAAAAAAAGAGAGAAGCTAGAAGAGAAGAGAAGGCAGAAAAGGCAGCACTGTTAGACAAGGTCATACTTAATCCTACTTTGATTTCACCTATACATATTGCATCTAATGTTCCCTCAATAATGCTGATCTATTTTATATAGGCTATTGAAAATGAGCTTTTGGAACGCCTTCATAAAGGAGTTTATGGACCTGGTGACATTGTTAATTATCCTCTAAAAGAGTACAACAATGTTCTCGATTTGGAGAAGCTTCAACCAGATGAAGAGGAAGACGAAGAAGTATGCTTCTGTAGATCCTTTCTTTTTCCTCGACTATCATGTATTTTTGAAAATACAAGGTTGCAGTTTCACTTAATAAAACGCCTCACTGTTTAAGGTCCTAATTTTTTTTTCTAAACATACAGGAACCTGAGGTTGAATATGTAGAAGGTTATGATGAGTTGGAAGAAGATGATGATATGGAGGATTTTGCAGGCTTTGGGACATATGAGGCTCCAGATGATTATAATGATGATGAAAATGGTATAGTTTGATCCAGCAGCTTTGCAATTTGCATGTGATGTGTATCGCAGAACATTTTATTTAGTCATTTCGATAGGATGTTGCATGATACATCAGCTTGTTTATCTTATACTCAATTTGTTGGAAATAGCAAGAGGAAACTCCGTTTTTAATTTTAGACAATATAAGTGTGAAATGCACACTTACTGGGAAAAGCACAATGTGATTGGTATTTGGTGATGCAGCTGGAACTGACGAGGAAGAAGGTTATGTAGCTTTTCACAAGAAGTTGACAAAGAATAGACGACCTGAGAACAATGTACTTGACAAAAAATCAAAGAAACCAAGGGTCCTTGTTGAGGTAATGACTTGCTGTGTTCCAATTCTTTTTAGTGGTGCTGGATTTTTACAGCTAGTTTGCCTATCAGTATATTCCCGAAATATTAGGAAGAATGCCTATTATTGATTTTAAATTGTTGATGCATCGTACTAGAATTAACATATGCCTATTGGTACAACTTGAGAATAACAATACACACATGGACATGTCACATGTGGAAGCTATTGATTGATTGTGTGGGTTATGTGAAAGTCAATAAAATGAATTAGCTAAATATCGGAGCTCTTTAAAGCAAACTAATGGCAGTGGAATGCATAATTGTTATTAACTCTGATAACTTTGTTGGTCTATTCAATAATAGAATTCTGTGACCATGCATGTGTTATCCATGTACATTTTGCAGATCTGCAAATCCCCACATGCCTTTTTCTTTTCCTATTCCATGGATATTATCTGGTTTAACCAAGTTTAGTTTTAAAAAATGGTTCTTGTTATTAACTATACGATTTACAATATGCAAATATGTCAATCATACTAATAGAAGTATTGTCTTTAATAATAAAATTAATAGGTAATTTCTAAACGCATACAAGGTTATGCTAATAGATTATGTTTTCACACACAACAAAATGTTATTTTGTTGCAATTTAGTCATTTTACATCTTAAACTGTGGCTGCATGGGTCAAAATCATTCTTTCATGACCAAGTTCACATATGCATGAAACAATTTATTTCACCTGTGGCATCTCAAATTACATTAGAATTGTAAATATGATTTCAGGTTGAGGGTGAAGATGCTGATGAAAGACAAAGGGCTGTTCAATAGTTGCTATTTCAACTCCTTAACCATTGCCTATTTGCTTAGTGGGTTGAGAGAAAATTGCTACAGTAGATTAGGAGAACTTTGATGGTTGATTCTTTGACCCACAAGAAAATTTTGATTCAGGAAATTTTGTATTTGATACCAAGATGTTATATAGTAGGATAGGAACTGTGATGGTTGAGAAAACTGCTGTGGTTTTGTCTGTAATGTTTAGGGCGAATGTCATAATTTTTTTTAGGGTTACTAACACTTAGTCTTTCATAATTTTTTGGGAAAATTTTTTATAAATACTTCATTAGAAACTTATTTGTCAAATAAGAAATTCAGGTGCAAACAATCTTTCTTATGTGCAATAGATCTTCCTTTGTATTCAAATAATCTTCCCCCGTGTTCAATATATCTTCCTTATTTGACATTCCCTTGTGTTTGAATAATTTTCTCTTGTATGCAAAAAATCTTCCCTTAGGTCCCATTTAGTAAATAAATTTATAATGCGGTATTTATGAGCAATCATCTCTAATTTTTTTTAGGGTTAATAACACTTGGTCTTTGAAGTTTCACCTAGTTTTCGTTTTGATCCCTTAAATTTGAAACTAGTTGTTTTAGTCCTTGAAGTTTAATTTTTGAAGTTTGAAAAGGAGACTTCCAAAAGGAATTGCAATCACATTTGATGGTGTTAATTTATCCTATATGATACTAATTTTGTTAAATTGGTTTAGATAACATGTTTATTAGGAAAGTTGACTTATACACTAGTTATTATAATGACAAAAACAAAAAAAAGAAAGCCTTCACAAAATGCTAAAAATCCACCTCCAACTCTTCGTGCTTTTCCTTCCTTGCATGATTCGTCTGTTGTGATCCTACATGATACACCACTGCTTGAATCTCCATCTCCATCGTTGCCCATGAAATTTTTGCACCTTGTGCTCAGTATCGCCCATTTTCGTAGTAGATGGATGCGTCAGTTTTGTTATGAAGAAAAAATCAAACTTCAAATCTATGAATCTTGACTAGTTCCTGCCCCTGTAATCACTCTCTCTCCATGAAAACACGTGTCTGTTTACCCCTATAGAATCCTCCATCAATGCCCATCAAGGAGTCTCTGTCCTCGTCGTCAAACCCACTCCTTTGAGCCTCTGTTGTAGCCTCTTCTTCCGGATTCTAGAAGCAGACAGACGTTCACGCCGGAGCTTCTCACCATAGAAATGGAGCTCTAGGTTCCGGATAAGATTGAATCTCCACCATCTTCATATTCGAATACTCTACCATTCCTGAAACTATAGAGAGATCTGGACCTGCAAACGCCTCTGTGGTCGCCTACCCACGTGTCGCTTTTGTCATCAAATCTGCTGATAACGATTCTTCCACAGTCCTTCTCCCTGAACAAATTTCCCGATTCTTCATAACCTTCCACTCCTCTTGAGGTCGACACTGTTACTGCTGCTCCTCTTCAAAATCATGAACTCCTCCTTGGCTTTATCTTTATCCTGCAATTTAGGTTCAGAATGCGAAATCAACGTCTTGTTTTTCTTGTTTTTGATTAGGAAGGAAACTCTCTCGACGCTTCCGGCATCAACAGTACATGAGTTTCGATTGGGAAAGATCTCAACAGTAGCGTTCATTTCGATTCCCCGTGTGCGGGGTGCGTGTGTTTTGTGAAGGTTTTTTTTTTTTTCTAATTTAAATATCTAACCCACAAGTTCTGTAATATATTTGTCATGTGAGCTTTCTCAATAAGCATGCCACATAAGTCAATTTAATAGAGTTAGTCTGTGTTTGGTACTCCCTCCGGTCCTAATTATAAGACAAAGTTGACTTTTTTGGAGAAATTAAGGAAGCCAATTAAATCACTTTAGAGTATTTATATTTTTAGTATCTTTAGATTATATATCAGTTTATTAGTCAAATTAATTAGTTTGAAGAAAAAAATATAAATATAAATATTATAAAGTGATTTAATTGGTTTCCTTAATTTCTCCAAAAAAGTCAACTTTGTCTTATAATTAGGACCGGAGGGAGTATCATTTATTTTTAGATAATAAGTCCTTATTACGCAAGTCAAGATAAAACTTCTATCACATATTTACCTCGTATACTGTAAATCACGATTTATAAGCACTTATTACCCAAAAATAATCTATTCTAAATGAACACTTATTGTTTCATGGGATAAATTAACAGTGTTAAATATAGCTTCATATTTTATTCAAGCTCTAGGGACTAACAATTATAGATGGAATAAATTTAAAGGATAAAAATCACCGATTTCAAACTTGAGAGGTTAAAACTAAAGTTCGGTGAAACTATAAGAACCAAAAGTAATGTTAACATTTTTTTTTTAAAGAAAAAGGATAAAATGATATTGAGATAAAAAGATTAATGCATGAGATGAGATGCATAGCGAAGGACCAGGCATAAAGGTCAGAGGAAGCAAAATATTCAAACTTGTGGGATACAAAGAAAAAACAAATAGCAAAAAACTCTAGATGCATAAATTTCTTATGGGGATCAGATAGATAGATAGACATAATATTCTCAAACTTGTGGAAGAAAGTGGTCTAGTATTGAGGAGTACTTACATGATTAATGATGCTTTGCTGGCAAAACAAATATGGAGTCAGTCCAAAAAAAAAATATGGAGAATATTATCTACTCTTGAAGATTCTTTCCTTTTCAACACCCTAAGAATGAGGTATTTTGATTTAAACAGTGTTGAAATTGTTAAAACTCCTTTCAATTTGTCATGGATGTGGAAAGGCATTGTAAAATACTCTAATCTCATTGTTAAGCACGGTCGATGGAAAATAAGTTCTAAGGAACCTATCTCTCTTAACCACCCTATATGGTGGCCTATGCAAATGGGATCTACTAATACAAATTCCTTGTAGAAGGTATCTAATCTATTGTTGCATCTTCTATCATCTTCTATCAAGCTGGTGCCCTATAAGATCGAATTGAAAATTAGTTCAAAGTATTTATCTTCATGATATTGCCAATAGAACCGTTGATATTCCTTCCATACCTTTAATGAATTTGTCTTTTAGGTGAAGATGAATCTCATGATGCTTCATAATGATGGGCACTCTCATTTGGTAATTGAAATAATAAAAATTGTTGTTGTAATCTGGTTAATAAGGAACTTAATAGTTCACAATTCATCATCTACTGATCCTTTATTGTCTATTAGAGAGATTAAACATGCGGTAGCCTTTGCAAGACTTGCATTTGAGTCTGACTCTTTGACCACATTGTCTTCCTCTTCTAATGTTGTCCATTAGAATGAGGATAACATTTCATCAGTTGGATGGATTATTGTTATGAAGAAATATAAGCTTTATGCAAGGAAAATTAGCCAAGCTTATATTAGATTTCAAGGACAACCACTGATTTCATTCAAATGGAAAAAGATCTCGTTGTTTCCATTGTTTTCTCCTGTATATCTCAGAGCATGTCTCCTTTGGATTACAATTTACAAGTTCATCCTGATTTCAAGAATTTCTGAGGCAATCTTTGCATATCATGTCTTAATCAAGCTTTCCTTCAATTAAGTGGATTTACCCGAGTACCATCCAATGTGATTTACCATGATATAGAAGAGCTCCTTTCTAATTTCATTTTCCAGCAACTTAGCTATTCTAGTAATCTTTGTGACACAAGTTTTACTTTTTTTTTAGGAATTGCCACACTTTTGAGACTAGCATTTAATTTCCTGATGTACTCATGTACTCATTTTCTTTAATATGCATTTGTCTTTCTTCCCAAAAAGATAAAACACAAATATCAAAATGATTGTTGAAGACTTAAATCAGAACAAGAAAGCAAGAGAGACAAAAGCTGTGGAGCTGACAATCTAGGTCTTGAAACAGATAATGCAGGGTGTGGAGGATCTTCAATGATAACTTCTGATGGCAAATGTCATAATTTAAGCAGTAATTTGATGGGCAAATCTCACAAAAAGAACTTTTAAAATACTAAAAGAGATAAATGTGTTTCCAATATTTACAATACTAGATAATTGTTAGGCTTGATTTGTTTTTTGTTTTTTGAAATTAAAAGGAAATGACATAAATGCTCTTACATGTATGTTTTTACGAAAATAATATTCCTCCCTCACTCGCTAGCCGTCACTGCCACCTGCAACATACCTTCCTGTTGCCATTGAAGCTCTAGTGGCTGGCTGCTTGCGTTGGAGTTCCAGTAGGAATAATTATTTGGCAAAGTGGTGGGGGTGGGAGGGGAAATATATTTTTTTAAAAAAATATATGTAACGGCATTTGTGTCATTTTCTTTTGATTTCAAAAAAGACAAATTAGTCCCAACACTTCTCTGATATTATGAATATTGGAAACACATTAATGCCTTTTACTATTTTTAAATTTTTATTTTGGATTTTCCCTAATTTAGTAGTCAATATTTCTCAAAAAATATTTGGTAATTGGTTTAGAATTGATTCAAAAATAATATAATTAATTCATGAAATATTGATATAAGTATTTTGTCTTGACTTATTATAACTCATTAGGATATTATAATAAATATTTTAAATAATTTTCATGTCATATATTATTAATAATCTGTGATATTTTGTCATTAATTTCTTATAACATAAGATATGACTCAGTTAGAATATACTATTATGATCTTCACACACACACACACACACTTGAATTGCTATAGACACTTTTTATTTGACAAAATCCTTTTTAAAGATTTTTTCGTAGGAATATAAAGTCGAATTTATTTAATGAATTAACATCAATAATCTATTCAATCAAATCTTGAGAAATTATGCAAACCCGATTCACTGTGAAATTTATTAAAAAATTCATTTTATAATCATTAGTGCATTTAATTAAATATAAAATTGGATATTGACAAACAATTAAAACCTCCTGGCCATAGTTACATGAATAAATTAGGGAAAATTCTAGAAAACTACAAAGAAAATTAGAAAAGGACAGAAAGGTTGGGTGAATATTACAAATCTCAAATCAGTGGGGCATGAGGAATCTGGGATATGAAATGTTAAGAAAATTACCTAAATGTCCTCCTAATAAGTGACTGCCAAAAGGGGAAGAAAGAGACACGAGCTGGCATCAGAACAGAGAGTGACGGAGAGAAACGAAGGACGGTGGGACGATGGGCGGTGCGGCGAGACGAAGCTTCGGCGACGGTGGGGTGTGGGACGTTGGTCGGCGTGGCACGGGAAGACGAAGCTTTGACGACGGTGGGGTGTGACAGGTTGGGAGGTGCAGCGCGGCGAGACAATAACTCTGTCAGATCCTTATTTGTATAACTGCATTTACTGGGTAACAAAGGCTCAGCCGGGAAAAAGAGAAGGACAGACTAGGCCTCGTCCATTAACATCATTATCTTAGCTATTAACGACTAGGCCTCGTCCATTAACAGCTTCGAAGGAACAAGTTAGGAAGTCATCATGTAGATGGGAAAACACAACATCTATCCACTTAAAAACATCATTCCTTCGCTATTAACGACTAGGCGTCGTCCATTAACAGAACCATGGTTTTTGTAAAGTTATTGTCAACCCCACTCATGGTTTGTTTGGGAGATGGGTTGCTGTCAGTTGTGTACTCCTGTAGGTAGTTACTGTATTTAGTGTTTGATGTAATGCAATGTTTGTGACAAGGAAATATTATGTACTACTCCAGTGTTAATGTTCCCTTGTCATGAAATATGTGAATGTGTACAAAGGGCAATGTGTAACTCTTTTGGGCTTTATATGGTTGCTGGATGTAATTATGCAGATTGTGATCTGACAGCAACTGATAAATATATGAAGGTGTTAATTGTAACCCCCTTCCCACCTTAGGCCGAGATTAAGTTCTTAAACTCATAATTAAGTTGTACTTAGAGACCATATTTTAAAATGGGACTTATTAAGATACCCATTTGCCCAAAAAAATCGGATTTGCAAAAACTTTTCTAAACTTATTCATAATGGTCCCAAGTTCTCAATACAAATAATACTGGCCTGAACAGGTGGATTCCATTTACAATTATCAGAGTGCAAATAAGTTCCCAACTCACTCGGGTTCCATTCATAACAAAAAGGGATTTACAAAAGGCACAAGTTCCATTCATAACAAAAAGGGATTTACAAAAGGCACAAGCCTACAATTTATACCCTTTTACTTGGGGATTACACAAAATCTACTATATACAATTCCAAAATATACAATGATAACCATTCACCCCAAAAGATACTCCTAAACAGGAGCTCTAACTACTCTTCGTCGCCCGCTTGCCTTTTGATCCTTCTGCCCTGTCTAAAACATGGTTTTTGGGAGAGTGAGATTCTAAGGAATCCCCGTAGTAACAAGACAATCATATAATGTACAATAATAATGCATGTAATCAAATCATCATCCACACAAGCAACTACAACGGCAGTTGCAGCGGCAATGGTTAGTATGACACATGTCATCCCTGACGATTGCTCACGCTGAATTGCTCACGCTGTATTGCATCACAACAGTCAACACAGTATAATTCACCACAGCTGGGATCCATATAAAGCATATCATATTCACAAGCCACATAGGCAAGATACACACACACAGCCCATGGCTGGTTTTCACATACGCCGCCCCCACGGGTCGGATTCACAACGATCCATGTCGATTACGACGGCAGTCCAACGGCCGACTAGAGATGACCTCTGTCACTCTCTATACGGCTCACGCTGACCTGCTCACGCCGTAATGGACCATGGCACACAATTCACAAGTTCAATGATAAGATATGCATACCAAAACATCATACAAGATATGAGAGAAAAGTCACTACCTTGATCCTTCCGTGCGTGTCCTAACGCCGGTCTCTCCCGAGGAAGGCAAATGTCAAATCCTATGTTCACAATTAGGGACGAAGAGTTATTCTCTATTCCAAGACTTAATCCACTTTATAATACTTAATTGGTTATCATTATTGCTCTTTTGGAGTCACTAAATACTCCTAACAAAACTCCTAAAGGGTTGGAAGAACTATCCCAAAGATCCCCTTTTGGAAGCACAAAACACAGATTTTACACTGCTTCACTCGAGCACAGATGACCATGCTCGAGCACAGATGTACGGACACTCGAGCACAAATGCTCTCACTCGAGCATTGGTACGGACATCACTCGAGCACAAGAGAAAGTGAAACCGCGAGTGAGCACCCGAGAGCACAAGAAAGCTTTCAGGAACTGGCTCACTCGAGCACAAAATCCCTACTCGAGCACAAGGCCAAATGCCTCACTCGAGCACCCGCGAGAGAAGTCCAGGAAGTGAGGACCCGAGAGCACACCAAGCTCTCCAAGCACAAGATCACTCGAGCACAGCCATATGTGCTCGAGCACACAACTCACACCCGCGAGCACCTCTCTCACCCGCGAGCACACCTCCCACCTGAAGCACAACCTCACTCGAGCATGACCCCTAGTGCTCGAGTGAGAAGGCTATGCTCGCGAGTGTCAGAGCACACTCGTGGCATCCACCAGCAACCCTTCACTCTGAACTCCCACTAACACTCGAGCAGACCATGCTTGCTCGAGCATGTTCTTCGCTCACTCGAGCACAAAACGATGTGCTCGAGCATTACACATGAAACCCAGACGAACTCGAAGCACAAAGGGGAAAAACCTCATATCACTCGAGCAGAGTTCATCCCTCACTCGAGCAGACCCCTTCTGCTCGGGTGATATTCATCCCTCACTCGAGCAGACCCCTTCTGCTCTGGTGATATTCATCCTTCACTCGAGCAGACCCCTCTCTGCTCGAGTGAATCCCACAGATAGCAGAAAACGCAGAAACAGAGGCACTTTCCCTCACACTTGCCCAATTGCTTCCTATGGACTCAAAACTCAACCCAAAGCCATTCCCACACAAAAACACCCAACAAACTCAATGGAATACTCAAAATCATCAAAATCCTATTCCATTATCATGATTTGGGTTTTGGGCAACAATTTCAATAATACACCAATCTTAACCAAACTTCATATTTCCATTACCAATCAATCTATCTATCATAAACTCATTCCAAAACACCATTCTCATGCCAAAAACATACCAAAGGAACAGTGGCATCCAATTTTCGGATTCAAGCCAAAATTTCCAGAATTTATAAACTACTTCAAATGGTATGAAACATAGATAGATAGATTGAGTTCCCTTACCTCTTTCACTTTTCCAAAGACACTCTTTGATTCACCGCTTTCCAAATTTTCGTGTAGCACAAATCAGCACCAAATGGCCACACTATACACACCAAAATAAAGCCCATGATTCAAGGATCAACATTTAAGAAAGGAATTTGAGCAATGGAGATCATTTACTTACCCAAAATCCAAGCTTTTCCTTCTTCCTTCCTTCCTTGCTTCAGCCAGAGAGAGAGCACGAGAGAGAGATGGAGTGATGGAGAGAGAGAGAAGAGGAAAAAGTGATCTTTTGTCCCCTTGTGATCTCATCCAATGGCCACCACCATGCCACATGTCAGCATCTCCTTCAATCCCACAATGAGCTCACACAAGCTAAGCACACTAGATCCCGACCCACGGTCAAGGAATCACCACTCTTGATCTTAAATACCACTCACATGCACCCAAAATTCCAATATCCACTAATTATGACATTAATTAATATAGTCATAAAACACTTAATAATTCCAATAAATTCATAATTATCATTAATAATCATGATTATCCCTTAATCAAAATTTGGGATATTACATTAATCAACAGAATCATGTTGTTATTATAGTGCCACGTGGTGTTATTACACTGGGAACATCTATTTTTGCAAACTTGTTCCTACACACGTCTTCTGTTGTCTATATGAATAGAAGATGTGAAAGGTGTTGTGTTTGGACAGCGACACTAAAAAGTTCCCATTTCTTGTTGGGCAGATGTTAATCAACGAAATAATGTCATTAACAATGAATATAATCTTGTTATTAGCGAAGATAACGATGTTATTATGTGAATAGATGTGTTTTTTCATCTACATGGCGACGTCCTAACTTGTTCCTTCGAAGCTATTAATGGACGAGGCCTAGTCGTTAATAGCGAAGATAATGATGTTTTTACGTGGATAGATGTTGTGTTTTCCCATCTACATGACGACCTCCTAACTTGTTCCTTCGAAGATGTTAATGGATGAGGCCTAGTCGTTAATAGTGAAGATAATGATGTTATTACGTGGATACATGTTATGTTTTCCCATCTACATGACGACCTCCTAACTTGTTCCTTCGAAGATGTTAATAGACGAGGCCTAGTCGTTAATAGGGAAGATAATGATGTTATTATATGGATACATGTTGTGTTTTCCCATCTACATGACGACGTCCTAACTTTTTCCTTCGAAGATGTTAATGGACGAGGCCTAGTCGTTAATAGCGAAGGTAATGATGTTTTTACGTGGATAGATGTTGTGTTTTTCCATCTGCATGATGACTTCCTAACTTGTTCCTTTAAAGCTGTTAATGGATGAGGCCTAGTCGTTAATAGCTAAGATAATGATGTTAATGGATGAGGCCTAGTCTGTCCTTCTCTTTTTCCCGGCTGATACTTTGTTACCCAGTAAATGCAGTTATATAGATAAGGATCTAACAGAGCTATTGTCTCGCTGCGCTGCACCGCCCAACCTGTCACACCCCACCGTTGTCAAAGCTTCGTCTTCCTGCGCCGCGCCGCCTAACGTCCCACACCCCACCGTCTCCAAAGCTTCGTCCCATCGCGCCGCCCACCGTCCTTCGTTTCTCTCCGTCACTCTCTATTCTGATGCCAGCTAGTGTCTCTTTCTTCTTCTTTTGGCAGTCACTTATTAGGAGGACATTTAGGTAATTTTCTTAATATTTCATATCCCAGATTCCTCATGCCCCACTAATTTAGGATTTATAATATTTACCCAACATTTATGTCCTTTTCTAATTTTCTTTGTAGTTTTCTGGAATTTTCCTAATAAATTATGTATTTGTATACTATAAAAATGTCTTAGCAATGTACTAAATAATTTTTTTAACAAAATCTTTGTTTTAGTAAAAAAACCGAAATTCAGCATCTCAAAAAGGAGAGAACAAATGGACAAAACAATACAAGTCCATCTTCATTTTTCCATCAATGGGTCAAGGGGAAATTTTTCCTCCAAAGTTGTTACCGAGGGGCAATTTAACTTTGAAAGTTTTTTTGAGACAATTTTGTCATGAAAATGTAAGAAATGAAGAAATTTTGCCATGACTTCTATCCCAGCTAATTTTGACTGTATGAATCAATGATGTCTATAACCATAGAAATACAGAATTAGACAAAATCCCATACTGCTCTAGAATTTCTTCCAGTTTCAACCCCAAAATTTGGAAAATCATAATTCCTTGCTCACAAATCTAAATGATATAAATTATATGTCCATTTTGAAGTTTGGCATGTGAACTTTAAGACTGAAAAGTTTTAGAATTTTTGGACGTCATTTGCTTATTCAAAACTCCATGTAAACCAACTACCTAGCACAGAGTTTCAATGGACAGAATTTTAGATTTTCAACTAATGTGTCTAATGGCTCCAAAATCAACAACCAAACCTATTTCCACACAATTTTTCACAAGGAAGCCATTGGAATCATTAAAAAAACCAAATTCTCATTACATCCACACATATTCAGTTTTGAACCACAATGCAATACAAACCACCAAATTGCCAAACTTTCCATTTCAAGTTCCAAACCAATTCCATTGTTCCAATGACACAATATGACACTAAATCCACCATAATACACTATCCAATTCATTCATTTCAAAATCACATGAAAATCAGGTTAAAATCCACAAATTTCAAAACTCAACAATGACCACAATCAATATGTCAAAATGCAACAATTTCTTACCTCTTCCTCTTTCCAAAGCTAGTTCTTGAATTCTTCCACTTTCTAATTTCTTCAAGCACTCAAACACCTTCTTTCAAAAAATCTAAAATCATAGAGATGAAGCTTTCATCACCATGAACAAGATTAAAGAAGATGCTTTCACCATTTAAGGTCAAATAAAGCACTCACCTTAAGCTTTCTTCTTTCCCTTTCCTTTTGAACTTGAACGAAAATGAAAGATGGAGAGAGAGATGAGATGAAAACGAGAGATCAGATTTTTGAGCTCTAAGGCCCTTTTGGCCGACTTTGGGAGAGGGAGGAGAGAGGGAAAGACTTTAACACTTTGACCTTGATCCATGGTGTGAGTGGTGACACTTGTCATGATCTTGTTTCCTCTCCCATAGGCACACATGAGCACAAAAGCATATGATTCCACCCTCTTGATCTCTTGACAATTAATCATAACCATTAATCTTTAACTCATTAATGAGTTTCCTTATTAGTAATTAACTAATTGATCGGTAACTTTTCTTTTCCCCTTTCGCCCTTGATTATGGCAATTCCTACTGAGTCACCACCAAACACATTTTTATTATTCCATTTCACCATATTATGTACCCTCCCTCTAATTTAACTCAATTTAGATATCCATCCACAAATTGAACTTAAATACAGGGTTTAGGCACTACTTATTATGCATTCGGATCACGATTCAAATCACATTCTCCAAAAGTGTTTGTTTATCAGTAATTACGTTCACTTTTAAAGTCATTGGCCCTTCATTACATTTTTGGGCATTACAGTTGTCAATCACATATGAGAAATCTTCAACATTTTGGAAGCTAATTAGAGAAAAGCTCCTAACCTTCCCTTCAACAAAGAAAGAACCTTGTAAAACCCAGGTTAAGCATAGGCAACAAGCAAATCTCTCAACAAAAAAAACCATGCCTACCAAGGATAGCACCAACAGCGAAGGATGCAAAACGAGTATGCAACTGACTCATTGTTTGAGGGAAGAAATTGTAAGAAGGCTCAAAATTGTTTCTGAACGGATTTGACATAATAAGATGATGAAAAGAGAAATGGATAGATTTGAAAAACCCAGAGAAGGTGAAGAGGAAACCAATGAGACTGATAAGAGAGCAGTACTTGAGTAAGAAACAGATTAGATAGAATGTAGAAGAGATGCAAAATAGAGACCTGAGGGAAGGATTTTATAGGGGAGATGAAGTGGTTGAGAAAAGCGAAGGGGAGGAGGAATGATGGAGAACAAAAAGAGATAATAGAAGTACAAACATCAGGAGAAAATTAAGAAGATAGTTGAGGATAGTTGATAATGGAGAGTAGATTGAAATAGGTCTAATATGTAGATGGTGCGGAGGAGTTGAAAATGGAACAGAATGTTACTGGTGGAGATAAGTTGTAGAGCCAATGAGATTTGAGAGAGAAGTGATTTGAGAAGAATAAGGGATTTCATGAAGGAAAGGATATGAGGAAAATAGGTGTAATTATTGAAAATGAAGATTTATGGAGGACACGGTGGATTTGTATCGAAGATAAAGACGGAAAGAGTAAAAATGGTGGTTCGTGATTGGACTACTATGGGCGATGACTAATGGTTAAGAGGCGATGACTAATGGTTAAGAGGCAATGAAACTAAATGCTAGGAGAGAGATATAAGGAACAAGGATTAAGACTAGATTTTGTTGGCTTAAAGAGAAGAACTTAATGAGAAAACAAAAGGGGTGGACAAATTAAGAAACCCATATATGAACACTTGATAAAGAAAAGTTGAAAAAAGAGAAAAGAAGTCAAAACCCTTCTCTCTAACGTTTCTTACTCTAGAGGCACTTGAAGAAATGCCTTCAAATGCTTGCCATAAGGAGGTTGTGGAAAAGAAGCATGCTTACCAATTTAATAGGGTCTTAAGGAAAGAGTTTTCGGGTCATTTTTAAGTAAATGATTTATAGATAGTTTAAAGATTCTATTAAGTTTTGTCAATAATAGGTCAAAATATGAAAAAATTCTAGATCAGTATGGGATTTCGTCTAATTTTGTATTTATGTGGTTATGGACAACATTGATTCATATTTTTCCTATATAGAGGACTTCAATAGCTTTCCATAGGACTTGGGATCACCCCATTTTGATTTTTATAGAATTAGTTATGATTTTTCAAGTTGATAAAAAATTCTGGCAGATTTGGTCACTTATGCGAAAATTGAAGATGTTATAGCATAATGTAATATAGTTGAACTCTGAGGTTAGAAATTTGTCTTTTAGGTTAATTAACCACTTTAGCTCCTTAGTTAACTTGATTAAATAACCATAGTGATAACCAACCAAAGTATTATGAGTATTAAAGAATTGGAATAGGTAATAACTCATCGTCCTTGATTTTGGTTTATAGGATTCGATATTTTCCTTGTTCATGATCGACCTGTGCCAGAGCACAATCGGAAAGAATAAGGTAGTGATGCTTTCCCTTACACTATATATGATGGCTTGTATGTTTGATTTATCATTGTTGTGTGATAATTTCGGATGCGGTAAAGCTTGTAGATGTGAAAGCCGAAAGGCTATGTGTAAGCCATAAGGCTATATGTTTTACAGCACGCGCATTTCAGCATGAGCAGTTGTAGGGAGTGACGCCGATCATCTCTACCCCTATCATTGATATGCCGTTGTAAATGTGTAAGCTGTTAAGGCCATGTGTATGTTGCGAAAACTATGTGAATGCCGTGAAGGCAATGTGTATATTGTGACAGCTATGTGTATGTTGTGCTCATTGCTACTATGCTGCTTGATGATTTACTTGTATGCTATGTGATTATATGTGGTATAAGTGATTTGTTACTACTGGGATTCTTTTGAATCTCATTTTTTCCATTGACTATTAAGGGCTAATGACCTCAAAAGTGATGTAATTAATGTTAGTTAAACACTTTTGAAGTATATGAGGTGAATTGTGATGCAAATGTGTTTGATGACGGTTTAGTATATGTTATGACGATCAGGGGTAAAATGATAAATTTACTAATTGATTGGTTAGTTACCAAAGAGGAAACTCATAGGTAACTCAAGATCAGTCACTAGGATTGGCTCTTGAATGACCAATGGGGTGGAAACTAGTATAAATGAGTTGATATGAACTCATGGTAGGGAGAATGAGATTTTGACAAGTGGCAAAAGATAGACCTTTGGATTAAGTCAAATGTTCAACTCAATTTTCTCTTCTCCCTCCCTCCCAAAGTCTGTTTAATCATGGGAAAAAGGGAAGGAAATCATATCATCATTCACTCATCCTCTCTCTCTCATTATCCTCTATTGCTGTCCAAAACCAGGGAAGAAAGAGAAAGAGAAAAGCTTGAGTTTTGGTAAACAAATGTCCTCATATGCTCAAGTGCTCTTTATTAATTTTGTTCATAGTGTTAAGAGCTTCATTCCTATGGTTTCAGATTTTTGATTTATGGTGTGTGGAAACTTGAGAAAATATGAAAGTTGAAGAACAAAGAAACCAACTTTGAGAAAAGGAAGAGGTGAGTATTTAATATATTCTGGTGTTATTGTTTTGGTTATTGAATGAGTTTTAAGAAGCTTAGATTTTTTCCCTTATTTCTTGTGATTTTGAAAGATATGAATTGGTTAGTGTTTGGTTATGGAAATGGTACCAAACTATGACCTTGGGCTATTAGAAGTGATTGGGAAATTATGGGAGTGAGATTGGTTATTGGTGGTTTTGGGTTGCATTTTGGGTAAAAATAAGGTATGTGTTGATTGGGAAGTAATTTAGGTATTTTGAGTTTACCAATAGGTTCCTTAGGGAATTTTAGATGGAAATGAGTTTTGGTATATGTTTTGGAACCATTGGAGCCAGTTTTGGTAAATCTGGAAAGTTATATCAATTGCTGCGATTTGGCTTCTGATAAGCCTCACTCGAGTGAGGTAGGGTCTCACTCGAGTGCAGTATAATGTTCTCAGTGTTTTGGTTAAGTCTTAAGGCAGAGATCACGAGTGAACTTCTTCATTTTCGGGTGACATACGTTATCACTCGAGTGCATATGGTATTACTCGAGTGCATGTGCATGTAGCACTATGGGCATGCGTCTCGGGTTAACACTCACAGGCAAATTGTCAAGAGTGCGTGTGGGCGCTCGCAAGCACTGGGAAGTCACTCAAGTGCTAGGGCTAGTACTCAAGTGCACTTGTTGACTTGGAGCCTTTGTTGCTCTCGAGTCGTCACTTCCTGCGCCCCACTCGTTAGGACTCAGGTGACTAGGTGTCATCACTTGAGTGCCCAAGTGAATGCTCGAGTGCACTGGCTGTAACCCCTTGACTTTAAACACGTAATTATAATTCGATAACACATATTTAAATTGGATTAGAGACCATTGGATGCTTTAACCTCGTTTTAAACTTTTTGTCTCACAGTAAAATTTTTTACAAAAATTTCAAAACTCTTTTTCCCATCCTGGTCTCAATTTCAATATTTGAATATAATTACCTGTGCAGTTAATATACATTCAATCATATCAGAGTGTATATCCGCATCCCCGGCAACTCCCGGGTTCTATACATAAAAACCTGAAGGTTTATAAGTATACACTAGGGGATTACACAACCAAAATCGAATGTAGTGTTCCTGATTCAAAATGTACAGTAATCCCGAGTTCAAAATACATAACCAACGTTTCCAATTCAACTATATACCCCCAAGGGTCCTAAATGCTCCAGGTTGGCCGCTTCTCCTTTGAGCCACACGCCCTGTCTGAAATGTTAGTCATAGGAAAGAATAAGATTCGAGAGAATCTCAGTAGTAACAAACCACTCACACAATGCATAAACACAAAGCATGTACATAAATCACAAACAGCAACAATCTCAAAGATACATGGTTTTCACCACAAACGACAGCACTCATGGCTGTATACACAATACGACAGCTCTTGCTGTAATCAACATCACGACAGCTTACGTTGTAATCACAATAACGACAGCTTACGCTGTAAACGACAGCTTGCGCTGTAAACAACAGCTTGCGCTGTAAACGACAGCTATCACCAGTTGTAACCGCAGCAGCATCAAAGATTCATCACAGAACAGTGATAACACACACATACAGAGCATTACACATAGTATAAGAGAGAGAGAGTCACTACCTGATCCTTTCCCGACGTTTCTTGGCACAGCGGGCTCACAAGGACGGCAAATATCAAATCCTGTAAACCAAGTTAGGGACAACCCGTCAATCTCTTTCCCAAGTTTTATCTCTATAATACTTAAGTTGATTATCACTATGGTCAATTAATCAATCAACTAAGGAGCTAAAGTGGTCCATTAATCTAAAAGGCTAATTTCTAACCTCAAAGTTCCACAATATTACATTATGCCATAAAATCTTCAATTTTCGTATAGATGACCAATCTGCCAGAATTTTCCAACATCTTTGAAAAATCATAACTAATTCTAGAAAAATCAAAATGAGGTGATCTCAAAGCCTATTGAAAGCTCTTGAAGTCCTCTTCATAGGAAAAATATGAATCACTACCAGAAATCACCACAAAATTCCAGAATTACACAATATTCCACACTGCTCCAGAATTAGGTCTAGTTTCGACATCAAACTTTGGGCAACTAGAACTCCCAGATCAAAAACTGAAATGACACAAATCATATGTCCATTTTGAAGCTTGAAATGTGAAATTTAAGACTGGAAATTTTCAGAATTTTTAGACACCAATTGCCCATTCAAAATGTCCCTACAAACTGACTTCCCTGCACAAAGTTACACTTGACAGTTTTTCCAATTTTCAACCAATGTGTCCAATGGCTTCAAAATCAACAACCAAACCTATTCCCACATAATTTTTTTGTGTAGAACACAATGGTAACATCAAAATGAAAAAATTCCCACTCATTCCCCATGTCCTGTTTTGGCATAATTTTAGGGTATTTCACAACAAACAACCACTTCACTATCTAATCACTAAGCTTAGCTCATTTGCCTCCAAACCAACATATAAGCACATATATAGGATGAAAGCTTCATGATCCCTAATATACCCTAAAAAACGAAATTAGGGCTGTCACAATAGCCCACCAAAACTCAGCCAATTAAAGCATCATATACATCAACATAATGCTCTTACTCACCTCTTGCTTCTTCTTGTGTTCTTTTCTTGATTCCTCAACTTTTGTTCTTGCAAGGTGGCTGAAAACTCCTCCTCTTCAAAAACAAAAACCATAGAAATGAAGCTAAGGAAGAGAGGAACAAGTTTCATGAAGGTCACTTGAGCCATAGATGAGGTTAAGAAGGTGAAAAATCAAGATTAAGCTCACCTTAAAACCTTGCTTTTCTTCCTCTACATTTTGCTGCTGTAACCGACTTGAGGAGAGAGGAAATATGTGACTTAATGATCAGATTTTTTGCCCCTCTTAACTCTCAAAGTCCAAACGAAAATATGGTGCAAAAGTAGATAAAAGATGTGGTGAAAATTACTTCACTTGGTTATATACTTATGGTGAATTAACTAAGGGTAATTTGCTTCAAGTTTTCTCTTTCCTTCCTCCTCCCTTTTTGACCGAAATGTTTTCCCCTTTGTATATAAGATATCATCTTATGCTTGGCCTACAATTGTTGACCAAGTCTTCATCTCCTTACTTGGTCTTTCATGTGCTTTTCTTTCTCTCTTTATTGTCACCGAAAATAGCTCTTAAAGAGCAAAAACAAATACTCCTTGATTTATCATAACTTTTGCCTCTTCAAATACATTACTTTAGTTGCAATATTTGACCAATTCAACATATTTTCTTTTCCTCCTCATGCCATACGAATTGTAGCCCTTGGAATAGCCAAAAGAGCTTCTTGAATCAATCATAATTCCAACTCTTCAAATATTACTTCTTTAGTTGAAATTGTTGACTTAGTCACCACCTTTTACAACTTGGTCAAATTGCCTTCACATGTCATATATTAATAACCTATATTGTCTCCTTATATCTTACGTAAGTCATGGCCCTTTGAAGGAAATGATGATCTTATAATATATCCACTTGCAATATAATATTCAATTGCCAATTTTTTTGCATATGCAAATTGACTAAAGTCGTAACAAAATTTCTAGAGGTAATTCTATCATTAATCCCACCATCTATTCTGTACATTTAGCCCTTGAGTACATTTTGGGATATTACACTAGCCACTCTAGCAGGTCTTGGTGCTCTCGGGTACACACTTTCTGTGTCTTACTCGCTGGGACTCGAGTGCGATTGGGGGCAACACTCGAGTGAGGCCTTCTTCACTCGAGTGAGTCAACCCAAAATTAGCGTTATTCTTCTGAAAAAGGGATCTTCAGGGTAGTTTCTCCCAACCCTTTAGGCATATGTTTAGGCCCATAATAGCCACCTAAAGAATTTAAATGATAACCAACTTAAAGTACTACAAAATTAAGAATTTGGAAAAGAAATTGACGGGTGTCCCTAATTTGGTTTATAGGATTTGACATTTGCCGCCCTAGTGAGCCTACTGTGCCAAGGAACGTCAGGAAAGAATAAGGTAGTGACTTTTTCTCTTATACTGTGTGTGAAACATTGTATGTACGTCTATCATGCATTGTGAATACTTTGTGATACATTATGATGCTTTGAGTTCACAGCGAAAGCTGACACTTAGTGATACTTTGTGATACACTGACGCACAGAGTTTACAGCCATGAGTGCTGTCGCATGTGGTGTGAGTAATGATACATTGTGATGATGCTAACATGACCTTATATGCTATGTGTTTATGCACTGTGTGAGTGATTTGTTACTACTAGGATTCTCTTGAATCTCATTCTTTCCAATGACTAACATTTCAGACAGGGCAAGTGGCTCTAAAGAGAAGCGGGAAACCAAGAGCGATTAGGGCCCCTTTGGGGGAATATTTGATTTTTGGGATGTTGGTTATCTATTTTTGAATTGGGATTACTGTATATTTGGGGGTGTAAATGCTACATTTGGTTTTGGTCATGTAATCCCCTAGTTGAGACTTATAAACCCTTAGTTTATATATGTCTAAATCCCAGGAGTTGCCGGGAATTTGGTTATACACTTTGATATGTATGAATGTGAATTAACTGCATAGGTAATTATATTCAAAACTTGAAATTAAGACCAGGATAAGGAAAAGTTGTGAAAGGTTTTGTAAAAATGCTATTGTCAAACGGGGATTAAAACAAGTTTAGAATTTTCTGACAGACTCTAAACCATTTTAACTATGGTTATCGAATCATAATTACACTGGTCAAGGCAGGGGGTTACACTAGTTGCCGAAGCCATGAGTCGTGACTCAAGCTCGACTGTGTTGAGAGCTAAGCCACAGAAGAGACAAGAGGAAGGCGATGAGGAGGGTTAGGGTTTGGTTTCAAGGGGCTAGATGAGGTGAGTTGTAATGACCCAATTCGAGATTAAGGGCTAATGACTTTGAAATTGATTGTAATTAGTGTAATTAAACACTTTTGGTGAAATGTGATGTGAATTTGATATAAATGTTCATGGTGATAATTTAATAATCATAGTGAAAATTAGGGGCAAAATAGTAAATTGAAAATTTACTGACCAATTGGCCAGTTACCAAAGAGGAAACGTATTGGTGATTAAAGATCAATAGTTGAGATTTATTGTCAATGGGTCGGAATTGTATGCTTTGCATCTGTGTAAACTCATAGAGGAAGTGGGCAAGATTATGCCAAATGGCATCTTATGGACCGAAGGATCATGCATATAAGTCAAAAACTCACTTTTTCTCTGTCTTCTCTCTCCTATTTGGTTTTGGGGAGTATGAGCTAAGGGAAAATTTCTTCATTCATCATCATCTCCATCATCTCATCATTTCTCTCTCCTTCTCCATTTTCGGCGACTTCAAGCAAGGAAAGAGAAAGGGAAAGCTTGCATTTCAGGTAGGTAATGGTCCTCTTATGCTCAAACACTCTTCATTAATCTTGATCATATTATTAAGAGCTTTATCTTGGTGGTTTCAAAATTTAGAAAGGTGGTAATTTGAGTGTTGGAGCATATTTGAAAGTTAGAGAATCAAGGTTTTGGTTTTAGCAAAGTGAAAAGGTGAGCATTTAGATCGTTTTGATATATTTATTGTGATTTTTTGTTAGGTTTGATAAATTCTGGAATTTTCCCTGGTTTTATGCCAAATTTTGAATGCATGAATTACATGGTGAATAATGTTGGAATTGGTTCATTGTGAAGTTATTTGAGTATTGGATATGGTTTTGAAATTTGGAAGTGAGTTGAAGGAAATTAGATATTGTGTTATAAAGACCCAAGAGTAAGATTATGGTTAGAATGGGATTTTGTGTGATTTGAGGTTACCAATGTGTTCCTTATGGGATTTTAAGTGAGAATGAGTTTTGTGTTGAGTTTGAGAACCATTGGGATCAGTTTTGGCAAATCTGGGAATTTTTGTCAGTTGCTGTGATCTGGTAATTTGATGAGCATCACTTGAGTGAGGAAGGTGTCACTCAAGTGCTGCAGCTTAATTTACCTTTTCCTTCTGCATTTCACCTGGTTTTTTGATAAAAAGCAAGAGTGCACTTCTTAACCCGCGAGTGATATTGGTGATCACTCGAGTGAGCATGGGTTCACTTGAGTGAAGGTGTGAGTTCATGTTTTAGGGTTGCGTCTCGGGTATGCACTAGCAGGCTAATTTTCAAGAGTGTGTTCTGATACTTGCAAGTGCAGTCTCCTTACCCTTGTGTCAAGGGTTGTGCTCGAGTGCACTTCCAGTTCCAAAGTTTCTTACTGCTCTCGGGTTGTCACTTTCTGTGTTACACTTTCGGGGACTCGAGTGAATTTAGAGTCATCACTCGAGGGCGATCCCCCATGCTTGAGTGTTGTTAGCACTTTTTGGCCATAGTTGTTGCTCACTGTCAAACTCTTGCAAGTGAGAGCCATTCTCACTTGAGTGCAAGCCTCCCATCACTTGAGTGAGGTCATCTTCACTCAAGTGAGCCAGCTGAAAATCAATGTTGTTCTTCTGAAAAGGGGTCTTCAGGGTAGTTTCTGTAATATCCTGGATTGTGATTAAGGATTAGCAACTTCAAAGTAATGTAATTAATATTAATTGAGCACTTTTGAAGTATATATCGTGCATTGTGATAATCAGGGGCAAAATGGTAAATTTACCGACCGACTGGTTAGATACCATTGAGAACATGTCTTAGTAATCAAGATTAATGGCTAAGATTGAAAGACCAAGTGGTGGAATCTTGTGCATGCAAATGCATGTGAAATCATAGAAGGGAAAACAAGATGGTGCCAAGTGTCAAAATAAGGACCCTTAGATTAAAGTCAAACTTTCAAACCATTTTTCTCTTTCTTCTCTCTTCCTAGTCAGTTTATGTGTGTATGTGTGAGGAAATGAAATCATCATCATCAATATCTCATTTCTCTCTCATCCTCCTCCATTTTTTTCGCTGAACAAGCTAAGGAAAGAGAAAGAGAAAAGCTTGAGTTTTTGGTAAGTTAATGCCTTCATATGCTCAAGTGTCTTTCATTAATGTTGTTCATGAGGTTGAGGGCTATATTCCTATGGTTTCAGAATTTTGGTTGGTGAAGTTTGAGAACTTGTGGAAATTTGGAAGTTGGAGAATTGAAGAATTGGCTTTAGGAAGAAGAAGAGGTAAGAATTAGAAGCATTTTGGTGTAGTTGTTGTGATCATTGGTTGAACATTGAGAATTTATGAATTTTCCCTGATTTTGTGCAATTTTCGAATGGAATGAATTGGCTTATGTGTTGTGTAGAATTTGGTCTTTTGTTGAACATTTTGGCCATTGGAATTGATTTGGGAACTTGGGTTGGAAAGTATGGCAGTGTGTAAATTGTGTTGTGACATTGTGAGACATGTTGTGGTTGTTGTGTAATATGTCAATGGGAGTTGAATTTGGTCATTTTGATGATTCCAATGGTTTTCTTGAGCAAAATTGTGTGAGAATGGTGTTTGGGTTGGAATGGGAGTTATTTGGGATCAAATGTGAAAATCTGGAAAATCTGCTCAATGTAAGTCTGTGCTGGGCAGTCTTTTTGTGTAGGCGTTTTGAATAAGCTAATGATGTTATAAAATTATGAAACTTTCCAGTTTTGAAGTTCACTTCCCAAGCTTCAAAATGGACATAAATTTTGTGTCATTTCGCTTTGTGAACTGGGAGTTTGAACTGTCCAAAGTTTGGCATCAAAACTGGATCCTGTTTTGGCACAACGTTAGGTTTTTGGTAAATCTGGACTTTTATGGTGATTTTCAGTAATGGCCAATATTTTTCCTAGAAAGAGGACTTAAATAGTTTTCATTTGGCTTTGGAATCACCTTATTTCTATTTTTCTGGAATTAGTTATGATTTTTGGAAGTTCAGCCAAGAAACAGAATTTCCTTGGCCGCGGCCCAAATGTTTCTGAGCGGTTTCTGGCCATGGCCAGTGGATTTTTGGGCCGCGGCCAACCCCCAAAAATCAGTATTTTACACTTTAAAAGTGGTTTTTGGTATAGCCTTTCCCAACCCTTTGGGTATATGTTTCGGCCTCTAATAGCCACCTAAAGAGTCTAAACGATAACCAACTTAAGTACTATGGAATTAAGAACTTGGAAAAGAGATTGATTTATTATCCCTAATTTGGTTTATAGGATTCGACATTTGCCATCCTCGTGAGCCCACTGAGCCAGCAAACGTCAGGAAGGAACGAGGTAGTAACTTTTCTTTCGTACCATATGTGATGCATTGTATGTGTGTATTATCATTGATTTGTGATAAACTCGTATGCTGCGACATTGTGAATATGTGTAAACACTGTCATACCAATAGTCCCTGAGTAGCTAACAACAGATCGGCCAAGGGTTGTATGCCTTCCTGGCGGAGAAAGGGGATGAGGATGAGGTGTGGTATATGTGATTATGTGGGCCGAAAGGCTATTTGTGAAGGCCGACGGGCCATTTGTGAAAGCCAGATAGCTATATGAGCTATAGGGCTATGTGTATGCACTGCCACGCCAATAGTCCCTGAGTAGCTAACAACGGTTCGGGTTAGGACAGTGTGCCTTCCCAACGGAGAAAGGGGATGAGGGTGGAGTTGATTTGTTCTGCTGCTGCTGTATGATGATTTGCTTACATGCTGTGTACTTATGTGTGGTATAAATGTTTTGTTACTACTGGGATTCTCTTGAATCTCATTCTTTCCTTTAACTAACCTTTCAGACAGGGCGAGTGGCTCTAAGGAGAAGCGTACGACCCGGAGCAGCTAGAACCCTATAGAGACATTTACTTTTGGATGTGTTGGTTAAACCTGTTGGATAGGGATCCTGTAAATTATTTTTGTCTGTATTTAGTAACAGAATATAGTTGTGTAATCCCCTATATGGGAATTTTAAACCTTCTAGTGTATGAATCGAACCCGGAGGTTGCCGGGATTGCTATTAGACATTCTGATATGAATGAATGTAAATTGACTACACAGGTGGTTATATTCGATAATTGAATTTGAGACCGGGATAGGAAAGAAGTTTTGAAAATTTTGTAAAGTTCCCACTATAAAAGGGAGTTTTAAATGAGTTTTGAACTATTCGACGGTCTCTAAACCAATTTAATTAAGTGATATCGAATTATAATTATGCTAATTAAGGCAGGGGGTTACAGTTTCTTTCAACCCTTTTAGCATGTGTTTAGGCCTCCAACGATCATACTAAAGAGTTTAAATGATAATCAACTTAAAGTATTATAGAAATAAGCATTTGGAAAAGAGATTGATTAGTTGTCCCTAATTTGGTTTGAAGGATTTGACATTTGCCCTGGTCATGATCGAATTGTGTTGCAGCGAAATCTGTAGCATTGTGATTACATCCGTGAGTGCTGTCGTTCGTGGCGTGAGCTATGAATCATTGAGATGCTACTGAACATGATCATATATGCTATGTGTTTATACATTGTATGAGTGATTTGTTACTACTGGGATTCTCTTGAATCTCATTCTTTCCAATGACAAACATTTCAGACAAGGCAAGTGGCTCAAAAGGGAAGCGGACAACCCAGAGTGGTTAGGATCTCTTAGAGATATTTTATTTGGTTGTTGGTTATCTGTTTTGGATTTGGGATTACTGTATATATTTTGTGTTGGAAATATTATTTTTGGATCTGTAATCCCCTATTTTTGGGAAACCATACACCCATTTTATATATACATGTAACCCGGGGTTGCCGAGATTTTAGTTGGGTACTCTGATATTTATGAATGTGATTTTACTGCATAGGTAATTATATTCGAATGTGAATGTAAGAGCAAATTAATTATATATTTAAACTGCTTTTCTGAACACCCCATCTTGAGGATGGGGGAATATAAATGTTGTTTTTGTCTTATTGGTCTCTATTTCACTTAAATTTCATAACCTGTATATGATTACCGTAAGGGGGGTTACATGAGTTGAGAGGAGACACCGCCACACCATCATGCCAGTAGCTGGAGCCATTAGTCACGATCCAAGCTTGATTATTTCTTTGAGAGCAGAGGAGACGAGAGGAAGAGGAGGAGGAGGGTTAGGGTTCAGTGAGGGACAGAGGGAGGGTCAAGTGGAAAGAAGAGTAGTTTATGACTATGAGCCAATGAGTGTGAGTCGAGAAAGAGAGAGAGAGTGTGTGTCATTTCACTCCATCTAATTTTTTTCATTAAGGTAATCAAGCTACCCTGTTTAACCTGTGGGTTAACTCGATTACCCTGCGGGTTAAACAGGTTTAGCCTCATTTAGCTCGAGGTTAAATGAGCTCACCTCTCTTTAACCCGAACCTATTTATTTTATCGGGCTAACGGGCTCAACCTACCAGGCCAGCCCAAATTACCACTTCTAATTGTAAGCATAGTTTTTTAGAACAAAGAATTAAATGGAAGGTTTATGATTAAAGAAACACAAAATATTTTCATGCTTGTGAAGATATCAAAATAATCTTGTCAAATGCTTGAAAAAAGATGATGGAACATGGTCTGGCAATTAAATTGAAGTTCAATGGCATATAACCATTTCAACTTAATATATCATCTAGTTCCTGAGCTCTCTTCAGAGGACTTATTTCCTTTCTTGAATCAAATTCAAGTTCCAAGCATCTCTGATAATGAAGCAATAGCTCTTATGAAAAACCAATCTCTCTTCTTGAAGTTAAGGAAGCAGTTTTCTCCCTGCCTAGGGTCTGTTTGGTTTGAGGGGAAGGGAGGTAAATGGAGGGGAGAAGAGGGATTTTGCTTCCCTCCCCTTGTTTGGCAACAATAAAATATAAGAAGGGGAGAGGAAATTTTTTGAAATTTCCTGTCCCCTCCCTTCAAAACCTATCCCCCCTAAATTGGGGGGATTTGAAAGGGAAGGGGGATATTTTGCCATGTGAAGACTATTATACCCTTACTTATTTCTATTATTCCCAAACTGTCCCTCCCTCATTATTATAATATTTATAATTACTCTATTTTTATTAATATTATTATTACTACTACTATCTATATTTTAAAATTTTAGTTGTGATTATTTTTATTTAATCTTAATAATTATATTTTATTAAACATTCTACTATGTATGAAAAAGCAAGATTAAATGAGGATAAAGTTGTCTAAATAAAAATATTTTCCCTCCCTTCCATTCTCTTTCAATTAATTCAAATGAGGTAATATTAAAATCCCTTCCATCCTCTCCCCTCCATTAAAATCCCTCCCCTCCCTTTCCCTCTGTTGAACCAAACAGACCTTAAAGGAAGTTTGCTTGGTTTGCTACTCTTAAAGTTGACTTCTCAAAGCATTTGATAAATTATCATGGGACTTTATATTGGCTATTCTTGTCCGAATGAATTTTCCACCAAAATGGAATAAGCTTATTCATCAATGCCTCTCAATAGTTCAATATCATATGCTTTTTAATGGGAAATTATTGTAGCCTATCTGGTGCGAACCCACAAGAGAAGATCCCACGAACCCACAACCAATTCTGAAATATACACACATCAAGAAATCTAAACACAGATCAACGATCCACTTGAACCCTTGAACATAAAAGAACAAGGACCTGAAGTGTTGGAAAATACCACAAGGTTGATCAAGCCTTGATAAGTTTGTTAGTTCTAAAAAGAACCCTAGAGAGAATCCACTCTCAAGAAACGAAGTGCAAAAGTGCAACTTTTATTTATCATTCAAATCTGAATTGTGTGTTACAAATGAAGAAGCACCAAGTATTTATAGGAAAATATGACTTAATTGCCATAATTGCAATTTTGAAAAAAACCAATACAAATTGTAAAACCATGTGCTAGGAAACCCAAAAGTCTAATACAATGAACACAAAAGTCTAATACAATCTAGATGAAAGTTGAAAAAACAAATACAACATGCTAAAGAAACCAAAAGTCAAATCTGCCAACTACTTGTTGATTTTCGCACACCTAACTTCAAGAAAATGTAGTCAGCAAATTAAGGCTCAAAATATGTTTATTTAGGACCAAATGTGTCCTCCCATGAGTAGTACTAGGTCCAAGCTTTTTAGTTTCAAGTTTGCAAGCCCAAAACTTGATCAATATCTCCATTTGTAGCCCATATGAAGTTAGTGACGTTTTCAGCATTTTGGTCCAACTTTGATCTAATTGCTACTTGCTTTGTCCAAGTATCTTGCACTAGCCCTTTTAATGCTTCCTTAATTTGTTTGGCTTTTGCTCTTGTGATTGGTCCACTTGGTATTTGCAAAGGATCACTTGAATTTGAAGGCACAACTTGCTGGATCACATCATTATCTTCCCAACAGAGGTATAAGACAAAGTGACCCTTGTTCACCTTATCTATATATCATTGCTGCAAATATCCTCTCTAGTATTATTCATCATAAGGAAGAAGAAAATGAATGAATGGAATTAAAATTTGCAATAGATCCATGCCGATATCCCACTTGCTTTATATGGATCATTCACTTCTTTTCTTTAAAGCTTTTCCCCAATGTATAAATGTTGTGAAAAATGCTTTAGACATATACTACAATTGGTGCGGCCAATCAATCAATTTCATGAAATTTGGTGTTATCTTCAGCCCTAATGTGTTTCATGATTTCAAGCATTCCCTCTCTTGAACTCTCAGCATAACTTTTTTAGGAAGATTGGGTAAATACCTAGGTACTTGGATTGACCTACAACAACAACAAAGCCTTTATCCCATTAGGTGGGGTCGGCTACATGGATTGCATGATGCCATTATGCTTTGTCAAAAACCATATCTTTAGGTATATTATTAATCAAAAAGTATCTCTCTATGACCTTATTGAGCGTTTGCTTCAACCTTTCGCGACCTGGTTTTATAGGACTCCATATTGCTTGATCAACCCTTCTCACCGGTGTATTCAATGGCCTTCGTTGAATATGTCCAAACCACCTCAAAATGACTTTCTGCCATTTTTCCTTCAATAGAGGCCATTTCAACTCGTTCACGTATATGATTATTATGAATATTATCTTTTCTCGTATGACTACACATCTATCCCAACATCCTCATCTCAGCCATCCCCATTTTATGTTCATATTGTCCTTTTAAAGCCCAACACTCACTACCATATAGCCTTACTGGTCTTATAGCAGTGCGGTAGATACTTCCCTTTTACCTTATTAGGTACTTTCCGAACACAAATAACTCCAGTGGTTTTTCTCTATTTATACCATCCAGTTGAATTTTGTGATTGACATCTCCATCAATTTCACCTTCTTGTTGTATAATTGATCCCAAATACCTAAATTTTGTCACTTGCGGAATGACTTGCCCCCCAATTTAACTTCCACGTCGCTTCGACATTGTCTCTTATCGTATTTGCAATGCATATATTCAGTTTTGCTCCTATTTAGATGAAAACCCTTCATTTTCAAAGTTTGTCTCCATATCTCAAGTTTAGAATTAATTTCCTCCATGGATTTAGCCAACAAAACCATATCATCCATAAAAAGCATGCATTTAGGGATCTCCTCTTTTATAGGCTCAGTTAGAACATCTACCATTAGGTTAAACAAATAAGGGCTCAAAGCTAATCTTTGATGTAGGTCAATCCTTATAGGAAAGTCCTTTGTTACACCTATAGGCATTCTAACATTAGTTGTAATCCCCTCATACATGTCCTGAATCGCTTTGATATATGTAAACCGCACCCGCTTCTTTTCTAAGGCTTTCCAGAGTACCTCTCTTAGCTCACAGTCATATGCTTTTTCTAAATCAATGAAAACCACATGCAAATCTCTTCCTTTGCTCCTATATTTTTCCATTTGCCCCCTTAATAAATAAATCTCTTCTATTGTAGACCTTCATGGCATGAATCCAAATTGGTTTTCAGCAATATCAATCTCCAACCTCAACCTGTGTTCAATCATCTTTTCCCACAATTTCATTATATGACTCGTAAGCTTGATTCCTCTATAGTTTACACAATTTTGAATATCTCCTTTATTCTTATAAATAGGAATCAAAGTACTTTTCCTCCACTCATCCTGCATTTTCTTAAATCGTAAAATATCATTTAATAATTTTGTAAGCCACAATACACCCTTTTCACCCAAACATTTCCAAACTTCAATAAGAATACCAGCAGGTTCAACAGCTTTACCATTTTCCATTTTCTTAAGAGCTTCCCTAACCTCGCCACCTCGAATCCTGCTATAAAATGACAAATTAAGATCACCTTCTCGAGTTGTCAAAACTTCCCAATCACAAGACGACCCTCCCCCTCCATCATTGAACAACTTATAAAAGTAAGCTTCCCATATATTCTGAATATCTTCATCAGTAACCAAAATATTGCCTTCTTCGTCCTTTATACACCTCACTTGGTTTAAGTCTCTCGATTTTCTCTCCTTGTTTTTTTCTATCTTGTAGATCTTATGCTCTGCTGCCTTTGTTCCTAACTCCTTATAAAACTCCTTATATGCTTTATTACGAGCTTCACTCACTGCCTTCTTAGTCTCCTTTTTAACCAAACGATACCTTTCCCAAATTTCAACATTATTACACAAGTGTATTGCTTTAAAACAATCTTTCTTATGCTTAGCTTTCTCTTGAATAGTGTCATCCCTCCACCAAGTCTCCTTATCTTGTTGACCAAAAACTTTTGATTCTCCCAAAATTGTTTTAGCAACCTTCTGGATCTTTTTAGATATATTCTCCTACATGATATTAGCACTTCCTTGTAACTCCCACTCCCCCTCCTCCAAAAGAATTCTCTAAAAAATCTCCCGCTTCTCCCCCTTAAGTTGCCACCACCTAAACCTTGGATTTAAAACTTGTTGGTGTTTTTGTTTTACACACTTAATATTCACATCAAGGACCAAAACCCAATGTTGTGTTGTCACACCATCTTCAGGGATCACTTTACAGTTAGTACAAAGTCTTCTATCAGAATTCCTTACTAAAAAGAAGTCAATTTGTGTCTTGGCAGCTCTGCTCTTATATATTATTAAATGCTCCTCCCTCTTCTTAAAGCAAGTGTTGACAATCTTAAGGTTATATGCGAGTGAGAAATCAATAATAGATTGACCTTCGTTATTGAGCACCCCAAATCCAAAAAACCTATGAGCCCTTGCATGAGATCTTGCCTCCTTACCAATATGTCCATTAAGATCTCCTCTAATAAAAATCTTTTTGTTTAGTGGAATAATCTAAATTAGCCATTCCATATCTTCCAAGAACTTTTCCTTAAGATGTGCTTCTGCCCCTAATTGAGGTGCATACGCATTGATACTGTTTATAATATCCCCTTCCCAACAATCATTTTTAAGGAAATGATTTTGTCCTCAACCCTTTTAGCTTCCACCACGTTCTTTCTCCATTTATTATTAGCGATGATACCAATATCATTCCTTCCATTGATCTTTCCTGCATACCAAAGCTTAAAACCATTAATTTCCCGAGACCTTTCCCCTACCCATTTAGTTTCATGAAAGAACAAGATATTAATCTTTCGATCATTTATTACGCCCACCACCTCCATAGATTTGGCATCCAGAGTTTCAACATTCCAAGTCCCAAATTTGATATTGCTCTCATGAACTAGTTTCTTTAGCCGCCTCTATTCAGAAGAGAGCGGTAGCCCTTGCTCATTTAACACTACATTCGGGTGATGATGCTGCGGCTCTCGCTCACTTCTTACTGTACTCGAGCCATACAGTGTGTTACTTACAGGCAACGACCTAGCATTAGCACAATTTGTTCATTAATCCATGTTCATAAGAGATTCAACAGGGTTTTACATTGATTGTTGGGGCCTAACACAACCCTCCTCCTTTATTCGGGCTTGGGACCAGCTATAAACCTAGTAAGGGAAAAATCGCTCATATATAATCATGCCATTGAAGTTATTGACAAAAGAACAGATGTAATACCCTGAATTTTGAGACTTGAGGCTAGAGAATAAGCATGAGATTAGTGGATTGCTAAACCCCGGTTTAGCAAGATCCTAAATTGTGATTAAGGGTTAATGACTTCAAAAGTGGATGTGGTTAGTGATAAATAACCCTTTTGGCGAATATGATGTGATTTGGCACTCGAATGTGATTCGTGTGTATTGTGAGCAGTGCCAAAACCCTGTATATGAGTTCAATTGTGGATTAACATCCAAATTGACTTAGAATAGAGGGAAGAATTGAATGTGAATTGTGTTGACATGTTGAGATTGTTGTGAAAACATGTCAATGAGATGTGAATTTAATTGATTTGGTGTTTCCAATGGATTCCTTGTGAAAATTTATGTGGGAATGATGTTTGGTATGAAAATGGAACCATTGGAAGCAAAGATGCAAAATCTGAAATTCTGTCCAGTGAAACTCTATTCTGGGAAGTCAGTTTGTGTGAACGTTTTGAATGACCAAATGGTGTCTAAAAATTCTGAAACTTTTCAGTCTTAAAGTTCACATCCCAAGCTTCAACATGGACATATAATTTGTGCCATTTCGTTTTGTGAGCTAGGAGATATGACTGTCCAAAGTTTGAGGTCGAAAATGGACTCTGTTTTGGGGCAGTGATGGAATTTGTGTAATTCTGGAATTGTGTGGTGATTTCTAGTAATGGAAAATATTTTTAGTAAATAGGACTCAAATATATTTCATTTAGCTTTGGAATCACCTCATTTCGATTTTTCTAGAATTAGTTATGATTTTTCAAAGTTTGGGCAGAAATCTGCCAAAAATCCGAAAATTGAGAATTATGACATCATCATGTGACATTCATGACATAAGCATGGGATATGTTATTAAACGTTTTTTCCCTCTTCCTCCTCATTTCCGACACTGAGAACAGCTGAAAAGAGAGTGATACATTTGAGATCTTTAGAGAGAGAAAGACGAAGAAATCTCGTAAGGTAAGCCGATTTCTTCGACGATCTAGCTCCTAACGCGTATAACTCCGTTCCTAAGTTACTCTTCCATGTAATTTAAGGTTTGGAAGCTCCATTTCTTGTGTTGAAGTGAGCTAGGGTTCAGCCACTCTTTAGAAAAGCTAGTGGGAGCTTGAGGTAACTTTCAAACTCTTGTGTATTGACTATTATGGCTGCTGTGGACAATTTAATCAGTAAAATTTCACTGGATTGTCATTGGTTTCAAAAATGGAATATGGGTGTGTGGGGCTGTTATGCTGCACAAATTGGCACTAAATGTTAGTTGTAACCTAATATAATGGTTAATAAAGTGGTTAGGAGTAGAAAGAAACACGTTTACGGAGCCGAAATTGAAAAATCCCAATTTTCCCCGGAGTACTTGTATATTTCGGTTATGGCTATAAATGGGTCTTAGAGTTGGATTTTCAATGATTTGATGGTTACATTGAGTTCAGGAGTGAAAATTAGGTGGGGTTACAGTTGGTCACTTTTTTGGAAAAGGGCGAAAAAGCATAATTACGAAAACACCCCTAAAACCCTTAATGTGGGGCTGCCAAGGGTAAATTTGTAAATTGACATTGAATTTGATAATTTTGAGTCCGGAAATGGATTCCTTGGGCAAAAATATGTCAGAATAGCCCATGTCAAAATTTCAAGAAAAGTACAGCCGAACTGGGTACGATGGGGCCGGGCCGGTCCCCCGGGGGCATTTTAGTAAATTTTCAATATAGCCTCATATAACCCCCCATAAACACTATGGAAATGTCTAAATAGTACATTTGACATTGTAGCATCGAATGTGAAGCCCCGAGTTACTGGCGCACAAATCGTGGAGAAAAGACTGGAGGTAGGGGACTTACCTTACTTGCATGTATTTGATATATTTGCTTATGTAGTGATGTATGTGATTGCTTTACTTGATTGTGTATAGCATATTTGAATAAATGAAGCTCTGTTTCTGTTTTGCCGTGGCCATAGTTTTGTTACATGAAACATTGAGCATGTAGAAATGTCATTATGGGGTATGCATCTAGATAAAGCTAACATGTCATACACATAGCATCTATCATGCATGCATTATGGTATCTGTTTCCTACTGAGATTCTCTCGAATCTCACCCTCCCCTACCAACAATTTAGATAGGGCAAGTGGCTCGTGGAGAGAGCAACTAGGACTCCTTCGAGATGAGAGTTGGTAGTTGGTTATCAATGAGTTGTGAAGACTGTATATGATTTGGTTGAATATATGGTTATGAATTTGAGATGAGATTGTATAATCCCCATTTGAAGAATTGTAATGGGCAATTGTGCCCTATGTATCTTTAGCGAAGGTATGTACCTGGGATTGCCGGGATGATTATATTGTGCACTTTGATATTTATATGAATGTGATTTATCTTCGCATAGTAATTATATTTGAAATGTGAATATGAGACCAAGTTAATTAGATTTTAAAAGGTATTTTTGAAAATCCTATCTCAAGGATGGGATTTTAAATAAGTTTTGATTATTATTGGTCTCTATTTCATTTTAATCGCGTATTTCGGATATAATTATGGAGGGGGTTACAACAGATGCTAGAAGTCAAGACTTTATCATGCTTCACACCTGCAACTAATCAAATTGGTTCTATCCTCTCTGAAACTACATATCATGTCTTGTATATACCTGCCTAAATACGTATGTGACAAAATTGATTCCAAATGCATTGATTTCTTTTGGGGCACTTCTGGAAACAAAAAGAAAATTCACCTTGTGAAGAAGGACATTCTTTTCCAACCCATTGATGAAGGTGGACTTGATATTAGGCCCACTAAATCTGTCAATAAAGCTCTGGTAGCAAAGCAAATATGGAGGATACTCTCTTCCCTAGATTCTTCACTAAGAGGGAAGACAAGCCAAATATGTAAACACTTCCTCAGGTGATATCCTCTCCGTGCCTTACAACTCTTTATGGTTATGGAAAGGCATAATGAACTATGCTGATTTAATGTTGGATAATCTCAATTGGAGCTTAGGAAATGGATCCTGCATTCCTTTGAACCACCCCTTGTGGTCTCTCATTTTTCTCAAATTTTCAACACCAACTCACTTAAGGAGTTGGATTTGCTTTCAAGGGCAATCTATCCAGTCTTTCAAGTGGCTAAAGCTAGTAAAAGGAGATCATCTTTTCATATGGAAAGTCCTGCCAGCATCTCTGTTCTGGATAACAAAAAACCCACTCTGCCGTGAATCCCATTCTCTAGACATTTGGACAACTAGGAGGAACCTCATCATTCTCTCGAAGCATTCACTCATGGATCCAGCGTTGGCGCTTCTTTGTGACCTTCTCTTCTGAGTTCCTTTGCTAGTTATAGTGTTAACTCCTTTTGTTTTTAGGACCGCAAGGACGACTTTATATTTCAGTCTTGTAATTTCTGTGCTAATATATGGGTATCAAGGGTCATATTCCTCTACTATCTTTGGGATCTCAATAAATATACAAGGCATGCATATTATTCTACTCTTATTCATATAAAATTAAATTTAAATCATCAAATCTTTAACATTTAATCATTTAATAATTTATAAATTAATTAACACATTACTTTAATCTAATATTTTTAAGCTATTAGTAATTTTTAATTAATTAATTAGGTGTACGCAATTAATCAAAAATTTTAACTTGTTAAATAAGTGCTAAAAAATTCAATAATAAAAAAGTTCTTCAACATTAGTAGTGATTTCCAATCCCTACAAAGTTGGTGTCATCAATTCAAATTTCACTTTGTGCGACTTCAAATTTTTAAGGTTTATAGCTATCCTTCTCAACATAAGTACCTCTTATAAGAGTCAAATTCGAAATCTAAAGGATCTAGCAAGGCCTCATATCGCTAGACCAACTTGATGTTGGTTCTCTTTCTTCTATTCTTCATTCTTTGAATCTTATATGCACCATTAAAAAAAACTGGATGGTTTATATTTAATATTTAATAAGATTATTTTATAAACATAAACAAAAAAATTTACACTATTAAAATTTGATCTATACATTCCATTACTATATTTCAAAACAAAAAAAAAACATAAAATATTATAATAGTAGTTTTCTAAAAGGGAAAACCATTCTGGAGGTATGTGTAATTTTCTTTAATTTTTAATTTGGTACATATATATTTTTTCTCTCCTTATTAAATCTTTTAATTTTACTCTATTTGCATTGTTAACCCATGTGAAACTCTTTTAGCAATTTACTGCTTGTTAGGTGAGTATTTTTTTCTAAAAAAAATTCATTTTCATTTTAATTAACAATTATACATTATTTAATCAAGTACATACTTATTTCTAACATTATCGTTATGGAGTATTTTCTTGTAGGCATGGTTATGATGAATGAAATCATGAAGCATCCACATCACATATGTACTCCTCTGTTCTTTAATATAAGACATATTTATTTAATTTGATTAAATTAAAAAAGTTGATTACGTTAGTTAATGTGACATATATTTTTTTAAAGCACCCTAATAATCTTACTTAATTCCCTTATTCCTTCTCCTCCTTGATTATGGTTAAGGGAGTATCAATGAGCATAAATTAGAAAAAGATGGACAAATTTAAAAATTATGTCTTATATATAGAACCAAAATCCACTTTCTAAATATGTTTTATATTAAGAACTAGAGGAGTATTTAATTCCTGTAAAAAGATAAAAGTGTATTATGTTTAAAAAAAGTTCTGGAAACGTTTGTAGTGTTTTGCACCTGCTAATGCATTACACAAAACGACTACAACTTTTCGCCATTATAAAAAGAGACTTAAACCGCTATATATAACTCCTTGATGAACTCTTATAAATAGCCCCCTCATTTCCCCATACATTTTTTCAGTTCTCATTCCATTATCGTTCTTGCTTCATCTTCCTTTTTTTTTCTCTTATTCATCTTCTCAGGAAGCTATTTATTTTTTAAAGGTTAGATCTATTTTTCTTTTTTATTTATTATATCAACTGCAATTTTTTTCATCTCTTTCCCATATGCTAGTGGATTTGCTTGCTAATATCAATTCTTTACTAATACAAATAACCGTGGCAAAGCCATTTGCAACACCTGATTTAGTTGCAGTTTTAAAACCGCTATTAATATTTGTAGCAGTGGTCAAACTCCTACTAATTCTCATTTTTTTTAATCAAAATTCATCACTATTAGTGTATATAAAAAATGTTGCCTAAAAATTTAAGAAGAGATGGTAATATATTTGGGTTCAGTCACTTCACAACTTTTAAGTACACCAAAATGATGATTAAAACAAGGATTTTCTTCATGGGGTTTCGTGGGGAAGGTTTTGCCACTTCCCTTTTTTTCTTCCCATTGATAAAAGACTGAATTTCACATTAAGAAACAAAAGTATGAGGCACAAACATATGAAGTATAACGTGTCCAACGTTGCCATAGCAACCCCCTAGCCAACGACCCTCTTCATCCCTGATCACACACCTTGCCCCTGCAAGACCTGTCTCACTTTTCTTAGCACCATCACAATTCAAAGCAACATCACTACCAGTCGGTTTTTGCCATGTGATAAGTCGCTCCTCTCTCAGAGATTCATGAGCTTGTGAATGAAATAGCAAGTCCCTCGCCTCCTCACTAAATTCCACAAGCACCTTCACTTCTCGAATCATGTCTAAGGCTCTAGTGGTTACATTCTGGAAAATGGTTCGATTTCTGGCATCCCATAACTTCCAACACATGAGACCGATCAGAATATTCCACTTCGCTCTACCCTAAGCACACCATGTTTGCTTTGTCAAGTTTCGCAACATCCATCCCTAGAAATCTTGCTATATGAAGCTTACAAATTGGTTGTGAGGCACGATACTCTTCCATACTTCTTTGCTAAAACACATCACGAAGAACATGATCGACGTCCTCCGTAGCTTGGCCACACCTTGTGCACATACCACTACTCGCTAAATGGCGCCGATGCTGCTCAACATTCGTCAACAATCTATTCTTCAAAGCTAACCATAGAAACACGCGGACATGTTGAGCTCCTTCGTACTTCCAGACCACATCCCACTTTCATTTAGCCTCCATCCAATCAGCTTCACAAAACATGTCATATGCTGACCCTACTGAGAAGTTTCCATTGTAATATCCTGAATTGTGATTAAGGGACTTTGACTCCGAAAGTAAAGGTAATTAATGTTAAACCAACATTTTTGGAGGACATGACAAGAATTATGATCGAAATATGTTACAGCCAGAACTCAAACCCTGTATTTAAGTTCAATATCGGATTAATATCTAAATTGAATGAAAATAGAGGAGAGGGCGTGTGAATAGTATAAAGGAAGGAGAAGAATGTGTTTAGTGGTGATTTGTTAAGTGTTGTGATACTTAGGGGTAAAATGGTAATTTACCGACGGATTGGACAGTTACCGAAGAGGAAACTCATTGGTAATTGAGATCAATGGCTAGGATTGAAAGAGCAAAGAGGTGGAATCTTGTGCATGCTAATCTATGTGAAGTCATAGTAGGGAGAACAAGATGTTGACAAGTGTCAATATGTGCACCCTTGATCATGGTCAAAAAGTTCACATGGATTTTTTATTCATTTCCCATCCTTCTCTCTCTTTCCATTTCATTTTGTGTGTGTGAGGAGGCAATACAAATCTACTTCTCATCTTCATCATCATCATCTCATATTTTCCTCTCTCTCTAAGTCCTTGTGCGCCATTTTTGAAGAGGAAAGAGAAAAGAAAGCCTTGTGATTTAGGTAAGGTTTTGACTTCAAATGCCAAAATCTCCTTCTCTAAAGTTGTTCCTCTTGCTAAGAGCTTTCTTTCTATGGTTTTAGAATCTCAAGGGGAGGTGCTTTTGTGGTTAAGAAAACTTGAAGGTTGAGGAATCAAGAAATTAGTTTGGGAAAGTGAAAAAGGTGAGTAAGAGCTTTCTTTTGACCAAAGTATTGTGATTTTTGGTTGAGTATTGTGGTTTGTGGAATTTGCCCTGATTTTAGTGTAATTTCAAAATGAATGAATTGGATGGTGTTTTGGGTAGCAATTGGTGTCATGTTGTGCCTTTGTGCCATTGGAATAAGTTTGGAATTTGAAATGGAAAGCAATTGCAATGTGGAGTCTTGTATGTGGTTTGTGTTGGAATGTGCTCAAGAACTAAATATGTGTAAATGTGATGTGAATTTGGTGGTTCTAGTGTTTCCAATGGATTTCTTGTGCAAATTTATGTGGAAATGGTATTTGGTGTGAATTTGGGAACCATTGGAATCATTGGTGAAAAACTGAGAAATCTGTCCCTTGAAGTTTTGCTCTGGGCAGCCTGGTGTTGTGGATGTTTTGACTGGGCAAATGATGTTGGAAAATTATGAAACTTTCCAGTCTTAAATTTCACTTCCCAAGCTTCAAAATGGACATAAATTTTGTGTCATTTCGCTCTTTGAGCTGGGAGTTTGAACTGTCCAAAATTTGGCATCAAAGCTGGACCCTGTTTTGGTACAATGTTAGGTTTTTGGTAAATCTGGACTTTTGTGGTGATTTCTAGTTATGGCCAATATTTTTCCTTGAAAGAGGACTTAAATAGCTTTCTTTTGGCTTTGGAATCACCTTATTTCGATTTTTCCTGAATTAGTTATGATTTTTGGAAGTTCAGCCAAGAAACTGGATTTTCTTGGGCCGCAGCCCGTGGATTCTGGGCCGCAGCCCAAATGTTTCTGAGCGTCTCTGGACAGTTTTGGGCCGCAGCCCAAATGTTTCTGAGCGTTTCTGGGCAGTTTTGGGCCACAGCCCGTGGATTTTTGGGCCACGGCCCACCCCAAAAATCAGTATTTTACACTTTTAAAAATGGTTTTTGGTATAGCCTTTCCCAACCCTTTAGGCATATGTTTAGACCTAAAATAGTTACCTAAAGAGTTCAAATGATAACCAACTTAAAGTATTATGGAATTAAGAACTTGGAAAAGAGATTAATTGGTTGTCCCTGATTTGGTTTATAGGGATCGACATTTGCCCTACTCGTGAACCAACGGTACCAAGGAACGTCCGGAAAGAACAAGGTAGTGACACTTCCCTTATACTTTGTGAAAATGTATTGTATGTATGTTGGTCATGTGCTATGATGAGTTGTGATGAAGTTGTGATGTTGCTGCTTATACAGCTAATGATAGCTGGTGACTATATTATACAGCGAAAGCTGGTGACTTGTGTATACAGCGAAAGCTGGTGACTATATTATACAGCGAAAGCTGGTGACTTGTGTATACAGCGAAAGCTGATGACTTCATTATACAGCGAAAGCTGGTGACTATATTATACAGCGAAAGCTGGTGACTTGTGTATACAGCGAAAGATGGTGACTATATTATACAGCGAAAGCTGGTGACTTGTGTATACAGCTAAAGCTGGTGACTTTATTATATAGCCATGAGTGCTGTCGTTTGTGGTGAGAAGCATGTTCTATTGTTGCTATTGGCTGTGATTTACTTACATGCTATATGTTTACATATTGTATGAGTGAATTTGTTACTACTGGGATTCTTTTGAATCTCATTCTTTCCAATGACTAACATTTCAGACAGGGCAAGTGGCTTAAGAGGGAAACGACCAACCAGGAGCGGTTAGGGATTTTGGGAAACATGGAATTGTTGGTTATCTACTTGGATTTTGGATTACTGTATATTATTTTTGGGTTGTAAATAATATACTGATCACGGTTGTGTAATCCCCTAGTAGGGAATTTTGGGAACCCTTAGACTATATATATGAACCCGGGGTTTGTCGGGATTTTGTTGTACACTCTGATATATGAATGTGATATAACTGCACAAGTGATTATATTCGATAATTGAATTTGAGATCAGAATAGAAAAGAAGTTTTTAAAATTTTGTAAAGTCCCTACTAAAAGAGGGAGTTTTAATGAGTTTTGAACTATTCGACGGTCTCTAAACCAATTTAATTAAGTGATATCGAATTATAATTACGTGTTAAAAGTCAGGGGGTTACATCCATCACCTGTTCTATCCCAAAAACAATGTGTATCTCCATCATCAAACACTAGAGACTTAATTCCTGCAATGAGAGAGAGAATGTTGGTCGGGAGATCCTGTTGATAGATATCCCAATCCCAATTCCCGTTACCTCCTACAAAGTTACGAACTAGAAGAGTGGCCTCATCCTTAGTGATATCTCTGAAAGCCAAGAACTTAAGAGGCCCCACATTAGGAACGTAACCCAGCTATCGGTCTAGAACTATATACTTGCACCATTAACAATACCCCATCTTATTCCCAAGTCCAACTACTCCTATAGCTTCTTAATGTGACACCACAAATACGAGCAGTTACGGTGTTTCTGGTGAGGCCCTGTAAACTCAACCCATCCATATTTATGTTTGACAACTTGTACATATAAGAGGTCTAGTCTCATACGAAGTTGAAACCCCAGCTTCATAAGAAAAGCATGGTTTTGCTGTTTAAGCCGGTTTAAACCACCACCTCCTGATTTTAATGGAATACACGTATCCTCCCAATTAACCAAACTCATTTTTTGACTATCCTTCAAGCTTCCCCATATGAATTGTCCAATAAGTTTTTCAACCTTGCTGCACACCCCTTGGGTAACTCAGTCGCATGCATAGCATATGTTGGAATGGCTGAGTACCAGAATTGTAGGGTGAGACACCCTGCTAAAGAGAGAGTTTTTGTAGCCCACCCAGAGAGGTTTTGTCTTACTCTTTCCTCAATATACCCATAAGTCCCCAGTCAAAACCTTTTATGAAGAAAGGGTACGCCTAAATATTTTTGAAGATCTTCAGTTTGAATGAAGCTCAGTTTGTTACTGATCCATGTTTTGGTTCCCTGTGGCACATTTTTTGAGGATAAAACTTCTGTCTTGCTATTACTCACTTTATGCCCTGAACTCAAGAAAAAGCCACCCAAGATATTCTGAGTAAGTGAACTTGTCTTGCATCAATGGAACTGAAAAAAACTAAATCATCAACAAAAAGATAGGTAAGAGAGGGGTGGGCCCCTGTAACGCCCCAAATTTCAATTAAAGACTAGTGACAATTATTGTGGATAATTATGTGAATTATTATTGGAAATGCCCAATACCCTATATTTTAGCATAGTTATGTGATGAAATAATTATTTGAGCTAAAATAGGGGTAAATGGCGCATAAAGAAGTGGAAAAGAATTAATTATATGTTATGTGACAATTTAAATAAATGTGCCATAATCGGTGAGAAATTTAAAAGAATGGCCATAAGTTAGTGATTAATGGAGAAATTAATTACTAACTAAAGAGAAATGAGATAAGTAACTAAATGGCTAATGGAGTGGTTAGAGTAACTAATTAGTTACTTACTTTATGAGAACCAATGAGAGAGTGACATGTGGCCATTGATAGATGAAGCAAGCATGAGAGTTGGTGGGGGGAAAGTCAATTAAATCATATTAAACTATCTTTTCTCTCTCCTCTCTCTTGTTTATGCGCGTGGGCATGGGATGGCAGAATTTTCTGCCTTCATCTTCATCATTTCACCCTCTCATCTCTCTCTTCCTTCTCTCTCTTTCTTGCTGCCATGGGAGCTCAAGCAAGAAGAAGAAAAGCTTGAGATTTAAGGTGAGAAGATGACCTCTAATACCAAAACTCCCTTTTATAAAGTTGTTCCTTGTGTTGAGAACTTCACTTTCATGGTTTTAGATTTTCCATTAGTGGTGTTTTAAGCACACAAGGAAATCTAGAGATTGGAGAACCAATAAACCTCTTTGGGAAAGTTGTTGAAGTGAGTGAAAGCTTCACTTTCATATAAGTTTTATGACTATTGGTTGGACCTTGAATTTCTGGAAAATTTGCCCTAATTTTCATGATTTAGGGTCATAGGGAGTATGGTATGTTGTTGTCATGGAGATGGTGCCTTGTTTAGTGTTTTGAATTGATAGAATTGAATTGAAGCTTAAATGTAAAGTTTGACACCTTTGTGTTGGTGTTGTGTATTGGTCAAAACAGGGCATATTGATAAGTTGTGATTTTGGTCATTTTGAGGTTGTCATTGTGTTCCTTGTGAGAAATTTTATGGGAATAGGTTTGGTTATTGATTTTAGAGTCATTGGATACTTTGGTAGAAAATTGGAAATTTGTTAAGTGTGAATTCTGTTCTGCGCAATCAGTTTGCACGAAAGTTATGAATGACTAAATGGTGTTGAAAAATTTTAAAAATTTCTAGTCTTAAATTTCACATCCCAAGCTTCAAAATGGACATATAATTCATGTCATTTCATTTTTTGAACTGAGAGTTATACTTTGCCAAAGTTTGGGACTAAAACTGAACTCTGTTTTGGAGCAGTGCTGAGTTTTGTGTAATTTGGGAAATGTGTGGTGATTTCTAGTGATGGTCCATATTTTTCCTATGAAGAGGACTTAAATATCTTTCATTTGGCTTTGGAATCACCTCATTTTGAGTTTTCTAGAATTAGTTATGATTTTTGGAAGTTCAGCCAAGAAACAATATTTTTCTTGGCGCGGCTAGCGAATTCTAGGCCGTGGCCCAAATGCTTCGGACCTGTTTTTGGCGTTGGCCAGTGGATTCTTGGGCCGCAGCCAACCCCCAAAAATGACATTTTGGACTTCCAAAGATGGTCTTTGGTCAAGTGTTTTCCTAAGCCTTTAGGCATATGTTTAGGCTTTGATTAGCCACATAAAGGTCATGAATGGTAACCAACTATAAGTGTTATGAAAGTGAGAATTTGGAAAAGAGAATAACCCTATATCCTTGTTTTGGTTTATAGGGTTCGATATTAACCCTGATCATGGTTTGATGTTCATCTGATTGTGAGTAAGCTGTGCTAGAGCACACGCGGAAGAATAAAGGTAGTGAACTTACCTCTCTTGCATGTATTGATATTTGTGTTTGTGTATTGATGCATATTATTGCTTTGCTTGATTATGTGAAACATATATGAATGATTGAAACTCTATTTCTATTTATGATATGGCTATGAGTATGTTATTGAAACATTGAGCACGCAGATATATCATTATATGAGCACGGGTTATTGTAATGCACGCATGTCATGCATTAAACACTTACCTTGCATGCATATTGGTATATTTTCCTGTTGGGATTTTCTTGAATTTCACCCTCCCCTACCAACATTTTAGACAGGACAGGTGGGTCGAGGAAGGAGCAAGTGACTAGGAGCAACAAGAATTCCTTATGGGCATTTGGATTTGGTAGTTGGTTATCGTTAGATGTTGGGAAAACTGTATATGTTCGGATGATAGGTTGGAAAGTGTAATTGGAATGAGTATTGTGTAATACCCATTTGAGAAATTGTAAAGGGCGTATATGCCCTATGAAACTTTAGTGAAGGTATGAACCCGGGATTGCCGAGAATATTGCTGTGCACTCTGATATTTATATGAGTGTGGTTTATCTTGACGAGGTAATTGTATTCGAAATATGAATGTGAGACCAGGTTAAAGTGTTTGCGAAAGAAATTTGTGAAAATCCTATCTTATGGATGGAATTGTAAATGAGTTTTGATTATTATTGGTCTCTATTTCATTTTAATCACGTATTTCGGATAATAATTACAGAGGGGGTTACATTTGGTTACAACCCCCACACCCCATTCATATTGGGTTCAACCTGTGGTTGACCATATGCTTATTAATCACTTGGGACAACTGTTCCATACAAATGACAAAAATACAAGGCAATAGAGGGTCCCCTCGTGTATGTTGAAATCCATCTAGATGCTTCCAATTCTAAACCACTCTTATACTGCATGTGGTGATACATAACATGACTGCTTCAATAAACTTCCTCGGGAGATTTGCATCATAAAGGGATTTTTCAATAAAATCCCATCAAAATCTATCATAAACTTTCTCTACGTCAACTTTAATTGCCATCCATCCTTTAGAACCTGTTTTATTCTCATCAAGTGAACGACTTCCTATGGTACAATAATCTATCAGTAATATTGCGCCCCACCATAAAACTCGATTGATAGGGAGTATAAGTTGAGGAAGAAGCTTCTTAAGTATATTAGCCAGGACTTTAGTAACAACCTTATAAAGCACTATACACAAACTAATGGGCTAAAACGTTTTTAATCTCTCTGAGATTATAACTTCAGGAATTAAGGTGATAAGAGTTTGGTTAATTTTAGGATCCAAAACTTACCATTCAAAACAGATTCTAACCATCTCACTAACCGAGGGCCCTACCACTTGCCATTAGCTTTGGAAGAAGCCCGCGTGTAGGACATCCACTCCCGGGGCCTTCAATGCCTTCATTTGGAATAAGGCTTGATGTACTTGATTGTTCAAAATATTAGCAGAAAGCAAACTCAAGGACATTTCATCCAAGTGTCGAAAGATGCCCCATCTTGCTCCTTAGAATACAAGTGCCAATAGAATAGGCTTACCTACTCTTGAAGTGTTTTTTCATCCGAGTACCATTCCCCATTATCATCCTTTAAGGTCATAGTATTTTTCCTTTTACTTCATTGTACCATTCTTGCATGAAAATAAGCCGTGTTATGGTCACCAAATTTAATCCAATCACACCTTGCTCGTTGCGCCCACGTTAGACTTTCTTGCTTACAAATGGTCTCAAATTCTTTGCGTAGGTCCTATTCAAAATGTTCTAGAAAAGGTGAGTGATGAGTTTCACACGCATTCTAAATACCTCCTAGCCTGGCCATGATGCTTTTCTAGGGGTTTCTAATATTTCCAAATACCTTATAATTCCCCCTCTTCGCCGCTTTTGTGAAATTCTTAACATTAGAAACAATGGGAGTATCATTAGACCAGTTGTCCTCCACCAACGTGTGGAAGGAATTCATAGAAGACCATGCAGTGAGATAATGAAACAGCTGCTGAGATCGGATGATGCTGTTATTACCAAATGCTTGTATACATTTTGACCTATGATATGAGCTGAGCTGAGGAATTAGGTGCTTTACAATTGCAGAGCTGAAAGTTGTAACCCAATTTACATTCCCAAGGGCTGGATCTAACTATTGGCGTAATGTGCCATGTTGCCACATGTATTTGGGGCTATTAAAACCCAAATCTATGAGGCCATAATTAAACACAAAATTTTGGAAAAGTTCATAACCACGGACTGAATCTTAAACACTACCTGTCTGATCTTCACTACTCAATATGGCATTAAAATCATCAACTAGTAACCATGGCTCAGAGACAGAAAGCGAGAGCTCATGCAAAACTTGCCACAACTCCTTCCACATCATATTATTCGCGCTTCTATACACCACTGAGAAGAGGAAAGATCTGTGATTACTTGGGAGAACAACCTTTATATGTATAAACTATACCCTTAACTTCAACTTCAATGGTATTGTTCCGTAAAAACTATATACCGCTTGAAAGATCCCTTGCATCGAGTCTATATGAGGAATCAAAACTAGAGCACTTAATACAGTTGTCCGCCTACACCCTTGAAATTCTAGGCTTTACTCAAACAACCATATCTGGTTTACAGTCTGATACAAAATGCATAAAGGTCTGAAAAAAGTGTTTACTAGCTGCCCTCTTGCAGTTTAAAACTAGGATTTGCATATCTATAAAATCTAGGAAAAGGTAGATCAAACAACCACTCTAAACTCAGCTAGATCCTCATCATGGTCATCTCGACCTCTGTCTATCACCTCTGAACATCCACCCATCATTTTTGTACTTGGTTGCTCTAACCACATTTTTAATTACCTCTATTGCCTCCTTTGAGATATGCGAGCTATTTTGTTTCTTTTAAACTTTCAGATTACACTTAATGGAAGACTGTAATTTAAGCCTGTGTACACTGTGGTGTTTGTCTGGAGGCTTTTGTTCTCAATTCTTCTTATCTCGTCCTATGCAACTTTTTCCATTTGTGGCATCAAAATCTCCACGTTACCTCCCTTTGATAGACTAGTAACCTCCAACGCTGGTCGATTACATGATAACTCAACCACCATGTGTTTTCCTCGACCTAGCTTAGTCCACTTCCACGTTTTTACATGCTAGTTCACTAAAAATCAAGCTTTCTGATGAGACCACAACTATGGTTTCCTTCCTGGCTCCTTAGGCTGAGAAACTGGCCATATGGCTAGGCCCTTCCTCACTATGTGTCTGAATCATAGTATTGCTAATCTCTATGGGTTGTTCACTTGTTGCACTTAAAACAGGCCTACTGGGTGGTCCAACAGATGGGAATTTCTTTCGATTTTCTTGAACTATCCTTATTAGGCCCTATTTAGGCCTACTACCATTACCTTGCATCTTCTTGGGCTCCCATTTGACAAAGGCTTTTTTTAGTGGGTTCAACACGTCCCCCACCATAATGGTTATCTATAATATTCTTCTTCGTTACCATATAAGAGTACCTTTTGAACCTTCCATAACCATTTACGAATATCCACCTCAGAATCCTCAAGGTCAAAGAGTACATTACAATGTGATCCTCTTATATTATTAGATCCACTAATCTTTTTGTCCTTTCCCATGTCTGCCTGTTTCCATTTTTAGGATATTTTACTTGTATCCATGCTCTATAGGGTGAATCCTTCTATGGCAACCTCTCTCCGGCAGCTTCAAGCATTTCTTCTTCGGTAGGTTTAGTCACACCCTTAGCATATGGCATACCATGGTTGGAGCACAAACTGTGACAACTTTTCCACTCTGTTGTACACTTCCTTGCATCGGTCCTTAGTACGCCGTACAATTACCATACTCGAAACTTATCAAATGAAGGCCCTCGTATTCAATGCTATAGGTTTTGCTGTCAACTTTGATTTAAGGCACAACAGGTTTATCAAGATCAATCAGGACATCAATTCTTGCACAATTTCCTCATCTCTTAGACTATGTCATATAATCAATCTTAACAACCTCCCCCAACAACTTTCCAATTACACGTAATATACTCTCGTTGTAGTACCAAAATGATAGACATGGAAATATAATCCAATCACAACCTTGGAGATCCCAGTTGTAGCAGGATCAAAGTTAATCGACCATGGTTGCATTGTAAGATAGGCTCCACAAATCATCCTTGGCTCCCTTGTCAATGTTGGAAATTGTGCCCTAAGGGCCAATCATTGTACTTTGAACATTATTATTTTAATGAAATTTCTCCATTCTGTTATCATATTATTTGCATGTTAACTGTGATAATTGTATCCTTGGATAATTCATAAAGATTGTCCTAAAATGTCCCTGGTCGGTCATCTATGCGGGAGCAGAGATGAAACAAGATTAGTATGACTTTGATAAGATATGGAGATACGAATCAAAGTCTTAGGAACTTATAAGAGTACAAGGTGCTGGACCGACCCACTATGAGAAAGCTACATGGATTAAGTTATAAGCTTTTCTCATGTATAACCACGTCACAATGCCCTTAGACCTGAGGTCATCATGGATTCCTACATGAGAGTTGCTAAGCTTTGAACTAGTCAAAAGTCACTTTTGACCGGGTGATGATAAAGGCTACGATCGGGCTTGGTGGTTTTTCATGCAGAGGAATATGAATGATCAAGATGGAATTTGTCCCTCACATTAGTAGAGAGATATTACTGGGCCCCTCGATGAGTGAGTCTGAGAAATGTATGGCCATACTATGATGAAATGAGTTTCTGTCTCTGTTATCAAGCTACTCAAGAATCGAGAAAGTAATGGTCAGGAACAAGAGGATGACATTATCCATGCCTTATCCTTGATCGATATATCGTGTGACAAAAGGGACGTGACATGGTTGTATGACAGGTTGCATCGTGATAACGATCCTCATATGAATTGGGTAGTGTAATGTCTTGCTAGAGGCCACTTGCGACTTTTGAGTTAGTATAGTTATTAGCCCATTGCCAACTTCATATGGGCCTACAGGGTCGCACACAAGAATGGCCCAACACGAGATAATGTTTAATTTAGGGTGGACGAATTTTATATTTATATATAGATATATATAATATAAAATTCATTAATAATATTATATAGATATATATATTTTTGAAATATATATCTTATATATATATGTGTGTGTATATATATATTATATGATATTATTATATTGTGTTAGTTTTAAATTTAATTTATTAAGATATATTAAATTTAATAACTAACATGATAGAGATATAGTATCTCAGATTTAATTTATAAAGATAAATTAAATCTAATGGCTCTTTATTTGGATTAAATAAATAGGTTAAATTAAAACTGTTGGACAGATTTAATTTAAACTGAATTTATTTAATTAGCTCATCAAGATAATTAATTGTTAATTAATTTCAAAATTAATGATGATTAATTTTGAAATTTGAAAATAGCCCTTATAGGTTATAAACTTGATAGAGCAAATATATTGAGATGCACATGAGAATTGAGAGCCGCAAGTGAAACCCTGTGAGACATTAGAGGCGCTAGCACGTAGTCTCGGTTGGAGAGCATTCGTGTGGATACCGGTAGAGGGAACGGACCTGATGTGTTGGCTCCTAGAGATCGTGAAAACTTTGAATCATCAAAAGGTATGAATCCTTCCAACTTGGTTTAAACGCCGTTGATAGATCCTCAATTAGGATCGGTGAAAATTTTTAAAATTCTTCCGCTGTGCCTACCGATTCTAACAGTCAAAACCTTCATATAGTCTTCCTCTAGGTTAAAAGTGGCAAAGACGAAGTTACCTTCAACATCAACCAATTGGAAAGAGCCTTTCGGTTGCCAAAGAGAGTTTTTGTTAACAAATCCCCATATCTTATAGTCCTCCTCAGTAGTTTGATGACCAGCGTTCTCTCCATACCTTTCACCAATAGTTTCCAAACCTTTTCAGAGAAATCAATCGATGGGATCCCACCTTCTGTACCAATCCTATAATCTTCATCAATGATCACTATATCCCTAGTAGATGAACCAGTTGAGCCCTTCTTATCCAGATTCAGTAGTTTGCTTTAATACAAAACAGCATCCAAATTGCCATCCTCACCCATCTCCATATCATGTCACCATCATCACCTCCCCCTTCCTGATCTCCAACTCCACTCTGGATTCTCACATTCTTTGTGGATTGAAGGCTATTCACCATGAGTGGTAGCGTCTCGTCTTTTGACAACAATAGTTACTGCTGAAACTCTATTTTCATCGGCGACTATCGCTTTTAAGGCAATTGGGCTTACTTTTTATCCCTGCTAAAACTTTCTACCATAGTCACATAGGCAACAACTTAGCAGCGACTTAAAGTCACAGTTGAAAATCTTCATATAATTCCTATACGTACAATTACATGAGCTCATATCTTTCCATATTTGAATAACAAGTCATATCTTTCCATATTTGCATAACAACCCCACTCGAATTGGGTTTGGACTTTGATCAACCACTATAAAAAATAGGATATTAGCGATAAAATATTTTCCATTCACTGGTGCAAAATTCACTTTTTAGACTGGCTTTAAGTGAGTGTTTGGCAAATGCCAAACCTAGGTTTGCGTAACCCGAAACAAAACTTCTCTCACACACTTATCTCGTAAATCGTAAAAGCTATTCTCAAAAGCTAATTCAAACACACACTTAGAACAGGTCTAGATACAACTGGTCTAAAATGTGCTTTTTAGACAAGTTCTCATGGGAACCGGTCCAAAAAGTGTACATGAGAACCGGCCTAAAAAGTTACTTTTAAGACCTCATGTGACTTTTTATTACGTCTAAAAAGTGGACTTTTTAGACTGATTGTGATTAGAACCGGTATAGAAAGTAGCTTTTTTTTTAAAAAAAAACAATAGGTCCTTTTTTTATATTGGAGATTATTTTTAAAAATAAGCTCCAATACAAAAAAAAAATGCTTTATAATTTTTATCATTACATAAATTCTGAGTGAGCTATGAGAACTACTTTATTTCCAAAAAAGAATAAATGAAAAATACAAGAAACTAGAAAGTAAGAATTTCTCTGCCTTTTGTACCAACTATCATAATGCAGTTTAAGATATTCCACAACTAAACTTGTAAAACAAAATTTACAAGGTCATAATAACATGAACATATATAAACCTGACAATTGGTTTAAATTAAAATACTTACTAGTGTATAAAAATAATTTATAAACACAACATAAATAGCGAAAACAATCAAATCTTGCAGGAAGTCTCGCCTCAAATAGCTGACAATCAGCAAATAAATGAGTGAGTGAATGTAGTTTTACTTGAGTTACAAAAGCATGTAATGGAAAAGTAGTAATATAGCTGTATAGGCATATATAACACCATTTGACTCGAAATAAAAAAAGTTGCAAAACATAAATGATGAGCATCAACCAAAAGAGTCATAACTAATGGATGCTCATGCCACAGATCACGCAGCCAGTAATATACAATAGCTAATAAAAAGCATGAAAAAATTGGACTATCATGGCCAAAAGCACAGAGCAGCTAACATGACTGTGAAAGTCAAAATTCCTTATAGCTAACAATCAAATAATGGGAAGAAATAATTACCTCCGTAGATGGGTGAATATAAACATCACCACTAATAATGGCACCATTGGTCCCATCTCCTTTTGCCAATAGGTGGGGGGATGTGTGATGGAATTGGGCAAGATACAAGGAAGACAGTTTAAGGACATTCTACAAGCATTGGATAAAAAATCATAAGAATTCCCAATGAAAAAAAAAATGCTACCCTGGCAACACAATCCTCTATTGGTAAGGCTTACCTAGGAGTTTTAATTTAATTTGTTCCAAGAAGTTCTTGGTTTCATATACATACAACTGTTTCTTCCCTGCAAGTGGTGAGAGGATGTCTTGATCCAATCTTACAAAATATGAAGGGAAACTCCTGAAAAAATACTTTTGTGAATCAGATACAAAATAGATTATAGAATTATAGTACTATGATTGATATGCTCTAATCAAAATGAGTTTTTGGACTTTCATAAAATCTTCTAACCAACTCAGAAGAAAGATGAATTTTTTTAACACACATTATAAGTACTTGCCTTGTGACTGGTTGCATTGCTTCAAAACTGGAGACACGTCTCAAATTAGCTGCAAATAAAATAATGAACAAAGTTTAAAAAGAAAAGAACAATAGGACCAATTCCAGTAATTATCAATAGACCAAGTCACGAATAAAAGAAGTGAAAAAATGAGTTTGTCATTACTTCACCAAGTAAGGTCCCAAAGATTTTCAATATTACAAATTCTAGCATCAATTCATCCAGGAATTCAAATCTAAGTAAAAGGACTAATAAAGTACATGGCAAATCACCCCCTTGGATATTTCCCTCACCTCTATTTTTCCAAAGAGTAGAAACACCCTGGATAGTAGTAAAGACATCTAAAGTGAATATATACACACTGCAATTTATTCGGTCACTAACCAACATTTAGGTAAGCCATCGGAGTAAGATGGGGAACAACATCAAGGGAAGGAAAGATTTAGACACTAAGTCAGCAATTAAAGGATATGTAAGCTTATGAATTTACAAATATTTCAGCCTTCTCAATATAATGCAACATCTCATTGGTCATTGGATAAGCTACCAATTCTCTAAACTCATGAGCCGTCTCAGCTAAAACCTTTAAGGGGATCATTACCCATATTTACAAGAAAATGTTATTTGGGATGCATTCTAAAAGTATACAAAAACTAGTTAATAACTGACTAAAAATTCGAATATCATCATCTATTCATATTAGAATTTATAATTAAGCCAGATAGCAAGACAAACTGTAGAAGCCAACAAGAAGTAAAATGTGCTTAACAAATTTTTTAGTCTCTTTTGCATAAGTTCAAACTATCCATTTCAGACATGGAATCAACTTTCAGTTTGTACAAAACACCAAACTAGCTGCTGCCCATAAGTACAGCAACATACTTGTCCCTTCTAACACTTCCTTAACTACATAGCAGGAACAAAAACACGAGATACTCAAGCTAAGATAAACACTAATGATTACCAGATCCATGAGCCAAAAAATCTCTTCTTACCATACTTTCCAAGACTAATGATTTCCATAAACTCTGATTTTCAATATACAAGCACAAAATTGAAACATCCATTTTCAAAACATTAAAGAACAACCACACAAGATTGGGAATTTTAAAAGAAAAATGAAAGAACTTGAAGAATTGGTACATACCTGGCCACCAACCACAGCAACCAAGGGAAGAGCCCCTTAGAAAGACAAACCCTCGCCACCATAGTCACAAATTATATGTCAGGAAAACTGTAATACCCCGAATTTTGAGACTCGAGGCTAGAGAATAAGCCTGAGATTAGTGGATTGCTAAGCCCCGGTTTAGCAAGATCCCAAATTGTGATTAAGGGTTAATGAGTCCAAAAGTGAATGTGGTTAGTGATAAATAACCCTTTTGAAGAATATGATGTGATTTGGCACTCGAATATGATTCGTGTGTGTTGTGAGCAGTGCCGAAACCCTGTATTTGAGTTCAATTGTGGATTAACATCCAAATTGACTTAGAATAGAGGGAAGAATTGAATGGGGTATTGTGATGGAAATGGTGTCATGTTGTGGTATTTAATCATTGGAATTGATTTAAATTGAATTGAACACATTGGTTGCAAAACTGGAAATGCTGACCAGTGTGAATTCTGTATGGCCAGTCTTCTCGTGTGGATGTTTTGACTAGCCAAATGGTGTCTAAAAATTCTGAAACTTTCTAGTCTTATAGTTCACATCCCAAGCTTCAAAATTGACATATAATTTGTGCCATTTCGTTTTGTGAACTGGGATTTATGTTTGTCCAAAGTTTGAGGTCGAAAATGGACTCTGTTTTGGGGCAGTGATGAAATTTGTGTAATTCTGGAATTGTTTGGTGATTTCAAGTAATGGATCATATTTTTCCAATGAAGAGGACTTAAATACCTTTCATTTGGCTTTAGAATCACCTCATTTAGATTTTTCTAGAATTAGTTATGATTTTTCAAAGTTTGGGCATAAAATCTACCAGAAAATCCGAAAATGGGACTTATGACATCATCTCAATAAAAGATGACATCAGCATGGGATATGTTATTAAACGGTTTTTTCCTTCTTCCTCCTCATTTCTGACGCTGAGAACAGCTGAAATAGAGAGAGAGCATATGGGATCTTTAGAGAGAGAAAGAGGAAGAAATCTCGTAAGGTAAGCTGATTTCTCCGACGATCTAGCTCCTAACGCGTATAACTCCGATCCTAAGCTACTCCTTTATGTTCTTTAAGGTTTGGAAGCTCCTCTTTTGGTGTTTTGAAGTTAGGGTTTTCAGCCACAAGAAGGAAAAGCTAGTGGGAGCTTGAGGTAACTTCCAAACTCTTGCATATTGACTATTCTGGCTGTTATAGACAATTTAATCGGTGAAATTTTGCCGGATTGTCTTTGGTTCTAAAAATGGAAAATGGGTTTGTGGGGCTGTTATGCTGCCTAAATTGATACTAAATGGTAGTTGTAACCTAATGGAATAGTCAATAAAATGGTTAGGAGTAGAAAGGAACGCATTTACGGAGCCGAAACCGAAAAACCCCAATTTTCCCCTTAAAACCTATATATTTCGGCCAACATTGTAAATGGGTCTTAGAATTGGATTTTCAATGATTTGATGATTCCATTGGATTCAGTGGGCGAAAATAGGTGGGGTTACAGTTGGGCACTTTTTCCGAAAAGGGCAAAAAAGCATAATTACGAAAACGCCCCTGAAACCCTTAAAGTGGGGCTGTCAAGGGTAATTTTGTAATTGACATTGAATTTGATAATTCCGAGTCCGGAATTGGATTCCTTGGGTGAAAATATGTTAGAATAGCCCATGTCAAAATTTCAAGAAAAGTACAGCCGGACCGGGTACGGCGGGGCCGGGCCGGGTCCCCGGGGGTATTTTAGTAAATTTTCAATATAGCCTCATATAACCCCCAGAAATACTATGGAAGCGTCTAAATGGTACATTTGACATTGTAGGATCGAATGTGAAGCCCCGAGTTGCTGGCACGCAAATCGAGGAGAAAAGACTGGAGGTAGGGGACTTACCTTACTTGCATGTATTTGATATCTTTGCTTGTGTAGTGATGTATGTGATTGCTTTACTTGATTGTGTAGAGCATATTTGAATAAATGAAGCTCTGTTTCTGTTTTATTGTGGCTATAGTTTTGTTACATGAAATATTGAGCATGCAGAAATATCATTATGGGGTATGCATCTAGATAAAGCTAACATGTCATACACCTAGCATCTATCATACATGCATTATGGTATCTGTTTCCTACTGAGATTCTCTCGAATCTCACTCTCCCCTATCAACAATTTAGACAGGGCAAGTGGCTCGTGAAAGGAGCGGCTAGGACTCCTCCGAGATGAGATTGTGTAATCCCCATTTGAAGAACTGTAATGGGCAATTGTACCCTGTGTATCTTTAGCGAAGGTATGTACCCGGGATTGTCGGGATGATTAAGTTGTGCACTCTGATATTTATATGAATGTGATTTATCTTCGCGTAGTAATTGTATTCGAAATGTGAATATGAGACCAAGTTTATAAATAATTTCAAAAAGTATTCGTGAAAACCCCGTCATATGATAGGTTAGTAAATGTTATTTGATTATTATTGGTCTCTATTTCATTTTAATCGCGTATTTCGGATATAATTACTGAGGGGGTTACAAAAACAATGAGGATCCTAAATGATTAAATGAAGCCAAATAACGAGATCTGAGAAGAGAATGAGGGATCTAAGAAAATATTATCAGATCGAAGTAGTGATGGATGTTAATGCAGAAAACGCGTCCAAAAATTTCAAACTCAACTAAAGGCAAATAAATAAGAAGAAGCAAGAAGTACGAGGGCAAACTCATAATAGTTTATTTCTTTCCCTTGCTTCTCTCAGTAACCCAACAAATCTAGAACAGAATGGAGAGAAAACTAGAAAACAGACAAGAGCTTACCTCCTTACAATTCTACATGAGAGAGAGATTTTAGTTCGCAAGTTCGGAGGAGGCAGAAAGCAAAATGTCGAAGGGAGGCAGAGTTTAGGGCTGGAACTTTGCAACCGGTTATAATAAAAAAACGGTCTTAAAATATCTCTAAGACCAATTCTAATGAAAAACCGGTCTAAAAAATTTAATCTTTTAGAAAAGGCTGTAAATATTTTATTTTTTTCATTCCTTATATATCTAGACTAGTTATAGAGAAAACTGGTCTAGAAAATATATATTTTTAGAGCGGTTTGTCTGAAATCATGTCTAAATAATATCTTTTAGACTTGATATTAAGGGAACCGGTCTCAGAAGTTCTTTATAATTACAAAATTATCATTGGTCATATTTTTTAGACCTTATCCTCTACACTTGGTCTAAATGTACCAATCGTAAACACCTATTTTCTACTAGTGGTTGCTAATCCATCTCCTAACCGTCACTAATTTTAGCAACGGAATTTGTGAGGGAATAGTGAAGGAAATTAGGGGTGGAATTTTTTTGTCGTTAATTTCCGTCACTAATTCCACTTACTAATGGATTAGAGATGGAACTAATTCTGTTGCTAATGTCCGTCACTAATCCCTCCTAAAATGTCACTAAAATCCGTCACTAATTCCATCACAAGGCTGTTGCAAATTTTAGGGAACACTTTCCATATTTGTGATAGAAATTAGTGATGAAACTAATTTCGTCGCTAATTTTCATCGCTAGTCCATCTCTAAAGTCCGTTACTAATAGATTCTATCTCTATTTTGTCGCTAAATTGAAAAAAGTATATTATTATTGAATAAAAAATATAGAATTATTAATTTAATTTAGATAAAAATAGATTGTTATAATTAAAAAATATTGTTGTGAAATAAAATTTAAACAAAATTATATTTTTATAAATAAAAAATTATTATTATAATAACAATATATTATTATAAAATTACTTTAAAATAAAAAAATATGTTTTTGTAAATAAAAATTATTATAATTTTAAATCATGTTAATATAATTTCAAATAAAAATATGTTATAATAAATAAAAAATATTATTAAAATTAAAAAAGGACAAAACTTATATCCAGAGTTTCTTGAATTTAGCTTATCCAGTTCACCAATAAGCAAAGGACATATATCTTTCTAAAACAGATCATTCAAGAACAAACCAACATGTTGTTGCTTTACATTGCGATCAATTGAGTCAAATGCCTATCTTGTTCAAAAATTTTATGTGTGAGAATCCTAAAGCGAAGCTCACTTGATCTATTTTAAACCCCAATGACAGCACCGACCTACGAGGTTTCAACTTGCAAACTTTAAGAAAGAAAAAAAAGCTTGAGGCATGATGAACGATGCTGGCATGGAAGGAGGAGGAGAACTTGAGGAGCACCAAGTAATAGCGAGAACGACGACTTGGAGCAAGAATGATTAGCAAAAACACGAACAACAAGAGAGAACGACATCCTTTAGGGTCTGTTTGGTGAGGGATTTGGAGGGGAGGGGAGGGGAGGGTAAATTTTTATGAGTTGAATTTTAAAAAATTGAAAAAGTGGGGTAATAAAACTTTAATAAAGAGAATATATAAGATAAAAGAGTAAGAAAAATTTATTAAAAATTTTTAACCCCACTTCTCTAATTTTTTTAAATTCAACTTAAAAAAATTTTCCCTCCCCTCTCTCAGATCAAACAAGCCCTTAGAGTTTAGATCCAGAGCACACACGATCATGGTTCTGGAAACCGGACCGGACCGGCCGGTCCGGCCCGGTAACCGGCGAACCGGCCGGTTGGCCAGTCCGGTTTCCATTTTTTTAAAAAAAAAATTATTTTTTTTTTACTATTTTCTTTAGAAATTTATACCAATAAGCCTAAAATTTTCAATTTCTCACCGGTTTGGTCCCGGTTTAGCTCCGGTTTGGCCCCGGTCTGACCCACTGACCCTTAACCCAGTACCCCAACCGGTTCAATACCCGGTCCGGGTTTTAATACCTTGCACACGATTCATCATTCACAGATTCAGAGTAGTGTCGAGAGCGGGGTCACGAGAGATGAACAAGAAATGACTCGAAAATCTTTAAAATGAAGAAGATGATGGCGTAAATGAAAAAAGAAGAAACACAATCAAACTTGGCATTAACAAGATAAAAAATGTGTTATTATAAATAAAAAATACTGCTATATTTAAAAATATATTATTATAAAATTAATTTAAAACAAAAAAAATCATTCCATATTTAAAATATTTTAAAAAAGCAGTTGTCATAGTATATATCTATTTTTTTTGGGAAAGTTAGGGCGATATTATACTTGTAAAATTGTACTAATGATAAATTGGAATTGAAAACTTGAAATAGAAAAATTAATAATTATTTTAAATTGTAAAACGGAATATAGAGATATAAAAATTAATAGGAAAAAGGAATTTACTACTACCTTCAATCTTTTATATAAAACCCATTTGACATTTTTTATGCATTCAAGACTTATTTGTGGAGATTAAAGAAGTTAAATAAATAACTTTAAAGTATATATATTTATCATCTTTTTTAAATTAATTTGTTTAACTTATAAACTAATATATAATATAATTTAATGATAAACATAAATATTTTGAAGAGATCATATACATATGCTATAATTAAATAATTTATTTAGTTTTCTTAATCTCCCAAAATTAATCATCCAGTCTTATATTAATGACCGGAAGTAGTATCTTGGCATTTGAAAAAACCTTCAGTTTAGTGGTTGCATATCATCCTTCAATTTATATTTATTTATTGTTTTGTTTTGTTGTCTTGATAAAAATTATTTTTGAGTTTGCTGCTTTTGTGCATTTTCCAAAGAGATTTTGCTGTATATAATTCATTTCTTTGGTTGCATATCATCTTGGGAAAATAGCCTAAAAATACCTTTGGGGCAAATTAATTGTTGAATACTACCAAGCGTGCAAGCGATCTTTCGTGTGTGCAAAAATCTTCTATATAAACATGCAAATAATCTTTCGTTGTGTGCAAAATATCTTCCGTTCAAGTGCAACAGATATTCCAAGGTAGCATTTGGAAATTAATTTGTCCAAAAGGTATTTATTCACAATTCTCCCAATCATCTTTCAATATATATTTATTCATATATTTTGACTTTTGTACTCATCATTTTTTTTAATAGGATCTTTACATGAGGATCGCGGCATCTAGCTAGAAGTTCTACTACAAATTTTGGAAGTGATGTGCAATCAAATCAGCAAGATGAAGAAGAAATGAACCTATATTTAGAGCTTGCAAGTGGTAAGAACAAGAAGGGTGGCATCTTTGGCTTAGGATATGAGGCCCCCAATATATTGATAGAACATCTTATTCTCATAGGTCTTCTCCTCCTTCAATTCCATAAACACAAATTACACAATGCCCCAACCTAATATTGAAAATGTTGTCACAGAGTTTAGATAGGAGAATCAAAATCTTTAGCAACAAAATAAAATTATCTTAATTAGGTTGGAAGCATTTGAGCAAAAATTCTCTAGGGTTGTCAACAATTCAGACACACAAGTTGATGATGATGATAGCACACCATAAAATAGGGTAGTATAACTTGGTTGTTTGACTACATTATGACATTTGTGTGGTTTCTTTGATAAATTATATACATTTTCATTTGAGTACTTTTGTTACTTTGTAGTTACGTTGTTATATTACTATTTGTTTATAATTTGGTTTGAAATTTTTATTCACAATCCATTTGATTTCTCTTTCAATCATTTAGCCATTATTAAGGTTGACTTACAAGTAAAATAAAAGTTATAGAAAATTTTTAAACGAAAAAAATATAATTAAAAAAATATTAGAGACAGATTTGTGATAGAAATTCCATCACTAAGTTTATTATAAAAATGAAAAAAAAAATCATTTTGCAATGGATTTGTGACAAAAATCCCATCACTAAGTTTTTTAAAAAGCAAAAAACAAAAATAAATTATTGACATATTTGTGACGGATTACCAACAATAATTTTGTCGCTAATCCAATACAAACTTGTGATAGATATTCCATCCCAAAGCAGTCACAATTTTGCAATGGAATTTCCATCGAAATTCCGTCTCAAAAAAGGAATTGACTATCCCTAAAATCAGTTCCGTCACTGATCCCTCACAAAACAAGAATAAGCTATTTCACAAATTAGTGATGGAATTAGTTATCAGCAATGTAATTTTCATCTCTAATCCTTCTCTAACTTTGTGACAGAATTGCAAATTGATTAGTGGCGCCTTTTTTGTTGAGGGAAAGTTTTCCATTACTATTCCATCGCTAACATATTAATAACGGAATTAACAATGGAAATTCTGTTGTTAACCTATTTAGTGATGAAAATTCCGTCACTAATATCTTGTTTATTTGTAGTGCACAAGGGTGGACTAAATATATTTTAAAAAAGATAAATCATATTCTCTTTCGATTCAGTCACTTCACAAATTTCAATTACACCAACGTGGTCATTAAAAAAAATGCTCATCACGGGGTTTCATGGGGCAAGGTTTTGCCATTTGCAAAGAGTGCCTATCTAGGAAAATTTTCTTATTTGTAAGTTTGTTTTTATTCTTGAGAGATATTTATATAATTATTCATGAACTGTAATTCGCTTAGCAGATTTCTGAAAAAATTTTCTGATTGTTTGAATCTTGATGCAATTATATAAACCTGCCTATCCTCTTGGTGCTTGTAATGAAAATGAATGCAAAATCAAACCAGTAGTCTTTCCAATCTTTAGATCCAACTTTGCGTAATATATATAACATTAGAGTTATATTTTTTATCTTAATCATTGTCCATTATTACCTTTGAAATTATTTATATAGAAAGCACAATATTTAAATTATCAAATCCCTGCCGTCAAAGTTTGTTAATTTCAGAGTTAATAGTGTTACTAACTGCTGAGATGAGAAGATTACTAGACTCTGACTCTGCAATCTGCATACTAAAATTGAACAAAGGATTTTTTTTAAAAAAAAACAATCAGCGACCATGTGGGTGCAGAACAGGAGAATATTGGTTTGAATGCAGCGACTTCCTAAACACTTCCAAAAGCTTTTGAAGATAAGATAAAAGGGTAACTGATGGCTGATGCAATCAAACTTAACAGTATTTTGTTAGACCAGTTTATAACTTATTTAATTAATTAAATAAGTTATAAACTGGTCTAACAAAATACTGTTAAGTTTGATTGCATCAGCTATAGTAATCGTAAGGACCCAAAGACTGGGGATTTGTAAATTTGCTTCTTCTTTTTTTCCCCTTGAGAAATATTTATCTAATTATTCATGAATGGTAGTAGGGCATTCACTTAGCAGTCTGCTGAAATAATTGTTAGTGTAATATCAAAACCGGTTACTACTAAGTTACTAAACAAGTGAAAGAAGATTGTTTGATCTTAAGCTTGAGTTTTAGTGTCATTCTTAATAGCTTCTGAGCTTCTAATGCAAATATATAAAACCTGCTTATTTTTCTTTTGCTTATAACGAAAAATGGTACAAAATTAAACTTTTTCCATTGCCTCTTGTAGCGCCGGAAATTTAAAAAATATAGAGCTGCTATCAAAATTTTGAAAAAGAATAATTTTGGAAATATTTTTAAAATGAAAACTAATCTACAAAAATCAGTTAGGGTTCGAGAGTCGATTGTGTATGGGGAAGGTGTTAGGCACCCTACAACACCCATTCATAAGAATAGTTACCCTAAGTTAATTATCTAGAAATAAATTTCTGGAATTTTGTTGATTTTTTTGCCAAAACAGGATGTGGGTAATGAGTGGGAATTTGTTTATTTTGATGTTACAATTGTGTTCTACATGAAAAATTATGTGGTAATACGTTTGGTTGTTGATTTTGGAGCCATTGAACACATTGGTTGAGAATTTGAAAATCTGTCAAGTGTGAACTTTGTGCAGGGCATTTGGTTGCATGGAAGTTTTGAATGAGCAAATGGTGTCTAAAAATTCTGAAACTTTCCAGTCTTAAAGTTCACATGCCAAGCTTTAAAATGGACATATAATTCATGTCATTTCGTTTTGTGAGCTGGGAGTTATGATTTTCTGAAGTTTGGGATTAAAACTGGAATATGTTTTGGAGCAGTGTTGGATTTTATATAATTCTGTAATTTTTGTGGTTATGGACAGCCTTGACCCATATTTTTCCTGTGCAGAGGACTTAAAATTCTGTCAATAGGCCTTGGAATCACCTCATTTCGATGTTTCTAGAATTAGTTATGATTTTTCAAAGTTGATGAAAAATTCTGGCATATTTGGTTACCTATGCGAAAATTGAAGATGTTATGGCATAATGTAATATTGTAGCACTTTGAGGTTAGAAATTGGTCTTTTAGGTTAATTGACCACTTTTGCTCCTTAGTTGACTTGAATAAATAACCATAGTGATAACCAACTCAAGTATGATGAGTTATTAAAGAATTGGAATAGGTAATGATTCGTCATCCTTAATGCTGGTTTATAGGATTCGATATTTGCCCTGTTCGTGATCCACCTGCGCCAGAGCACAATCTAAAAGAACAAGGTAGTGACTCTTTCTCTTATACTATGTATAAAGCATTGTATGTATGTTGTCATGCATTGTGATGCTTTGAGATACTGTTGCCATTACATCGAAAGCTGTCACATTGAGCATAGAGATTACAGCGAAGCTGTCACATTGTGTATACAGCCATAAGTGCTATCGTATGTGGCGTGAGCCATGTATCATTGTGTTGCTACTAAACGTGATCTTACATGCTGTGTGTTTATATACTATATGAGTGACTTGTTACTACTGAGATTCTCTTGAATCTCATTCTTTCCATTGACTAACCTTACAGACAGGGCAAGTGGCTCCAAGGAGAAACGGACGACCAAGAGCGGCTAGGACCTTGTAGGGATATTTAGTTTTGGATTGCCGGTTATCCATTTTAGATTTGGGGTTACTGTATAGTTTTGGAATGTAAATATTATTTTGGGATATAGTTATGTAATCCCCAAAAAGGGAATCTTATAAACCCTTAGTACATATATGACACCTGGGGGTTGCCGGGATTTTTGTTGTACACTCTGATATATATTAATGTGATATAACTGTACAGAGTAATTATATTCAAAACCTGAACTTTAAATCAGGATTGGGAAATGTTTTGAAAGAATTTGTTAAAACCCTACTATATGGAGGGAATTAAAATGAGTTATAAATTATCCGTCGGTCTCTAATCCATTTTATTTATGCGTTATCGAATTATAATTATGCTTATTAAGGCAGGGGGTTACAACTTTTATTGGGCATGGGGTACAAATAAAGGGTAAAGAGAAGATGAAGAATATCATATTCTTGTTCTTAAGTGTTATGTATTTATTCACCTCTCTTTTGATTTGTCCCCTTTTTTAAAATATCCAAAAGAGAGCAACTTTACATTCAGATTACACTGACAGCCTCAAAAATTATAAGAATGTGTACATACTCCTTTAACCAAGAAGATAGGGTGCTAATAGAAACACAAAGTTCCCTGAGTAGAAGATAAAGGATATCTAAGAACCAAAGTAGATACTCATGACAACTACGGGCAATAAGAAACAAACATAGAGTCAAGCAAGTGTACACTCTATAGGCCTTAAAACAAAAGAAGAACTAAAGGAAGCTCTTTCCATGCTTTCCCTAGTATTTTCCAATCTTTCTTTTGATTTTTTTTGTATTTTCTTTTCTTTTTTGTTGCTCTAACTTTTGCCTAAGATATCCTTTCGAGTTTTCAACTTAGCTAGCTTTTTGCCTTTTCTTTTTTTTTTTTGCTCTAACTTTTGCCTAAACTGCACTTATAGGTTTTCAACTTAGCGAGCTTTTTTTATTTTCTTTTTTCTCTTTTTCTTCTTTTTTAAAATATCCAAAAGAGAATAGCTTTACAACCAAATTACCTTGATGGCTTTTAAAATTGTAGGAATGTGCACATACTCACCTAACCAAGAAAATTGAGTGCTCTTAGAAAAAAAAGTACCCTGAATCAAAGGTAAGTAGAAGATAAATGATATCTAAGGACCGAAGTAGATGCTCATGATAACCAAATAAGCAAGTGTACACTCTAAAGGCCTCAAAACAGAACAAGAATTTAAAGACGCTTTTTCCATGTTTCTCTTAGTATTTGCTCATCTTTCTTTTGATTTTTTTCTTTTTTCTTTTCTTTTTATTGTTCTAACTTTAGCCTAAAATGCCCTTTCGGGTTTTTAACTTAGCAAGCTTTTTGCCTTTTCATTTTTTTCCTGCTCTAACTTTTGCCTAAGCTGCCCTTACAAGTTTTCAACTTAGCAAGCTTTTTCTTTTCGTTTTTTCTCTTTTTCTTTCAACTATTCATTTTTCAATAAGATTCTCCTGAAAGCCTTAAAAATTTGTAGAGTGTACTCATGCTCCTCTAATTAGGAAGAGTAAGTTATCTTAGAAAGCAAAAAGAAACTTGAATAAGAGGTGAGGAACATATTTTGGTTTTTACATGCTAAGGGATAGGAAATAAATATCACATAGGCTCAAATAGCTATCATGTAAGGGTGACTATTTGGCTTTATTTTTATTAACGATGAAAAATGAATGCCTTGGTCTTCTCTATATCAAGAAAATGAACATCAAATTTGAGTGTGGCATTGTTTGAGTGTGCATGAAGGGAGTTAGTCAGAAAGTCAAAGAAGTCATTTTATATTCATTTCTCTCCCCCCCTCTCTCTTTGTGTGAATGAGTATAGGCATGGGGGCAAAAATTCTGCCATTCATCATCATCATCATCTCAAAACTCTCTCTCCAAGCTCTCATTTTGCCATTTTTGAAGGGAGAAAGAGAAAGGAAAGCTCAAGATTTAGGTAAGATCTTGACCTTGAATGCCAAAATCTCCTTCTTTAAAGTTGTTTCTCTTATTAAGAGCTTCCTTTCTATGGTTTTAGAATTTCAAGGGGAGGTGTTTTTGTGCTTGAGAAAATTTGGAAGTTGGTGAATCAAAAAACAAGTTTGGGAAAGTGAAAGAGGTGAATGAAAGCTTCATTTTGGTATATAAGTTGTGACTATTGGTTGAGTCTTGAATTTTTGAGATTTTTGCCGTGAATTTCATGGGATTTAGAGTTGTATGAATGGTGTGTTGTATTGTGTTGGGAATGGTGCATTGTTGTGTCTTTGGACAAAGAAATTGGTTTGAAACATTGATTGTGAAATTTAGAGATTTTTGGATTTTGTTTGAATTGTTGATTAAAACAGAGCATGATAATGGAATGGGAATTTGGTAGTTTTGATATTTCCATTGCATTCCTTGTGGAAAATTGTGTACGAGTAGTGTTGGATGTGAATTTTGAACCATTGGAAACTTAGGTTTAAAAGTTTCAAGTTTTGATTAGTGAAAACTCTATGTTGCCAGTTGTCTTGCATGGACGCTTTGAAATAGAAAATGGTGGCTAAAAATTCTGAAACTTTCTAGTTTAATAGTAGACATTACAAGCTTTAATTTGATACATTATGGAGGTCATTTCGATGGGTGTGCTGGGAGATATGAATTTCCAAAGTTTGGTGTTGAAACTAGACTTAATTCTGGAATTCTGGATTTTTATGGTTATAGACATCAATAATTCATATTTTTCCTATAAAGAGAACTTTAAAATATTTAAGTAGGACTTGGGATCACCTCATTTTAATTTTTCTAGAATTAGTTATGATTTTTACAAATTCAGCCTAGAAACTGAAATTTTCTTGGCCGCAGCCCAAAAGTTTCTGACCTGCTTTTGTCCACAACTAGAAGACTCTTGGTTGTAGCTAAAAACTCTCTGACTTGATTTTGGCCGCTGCTAAAAGTCCTTGGCTGCAGCCCAAAAGTTCCTGACCTGTTTTTGGCTGCAGCAAAATATTCTTGGTCGTGGCTAACACCCAAAAATCAGAACTTTTCTCTATCGTAAGGTGGTCTTTGAGATAGTACTTCCTAACCCTTTAGGCATTTGTTCAAGCTTCTAGTAGCCTCCTAAAGGTATTAAATGATAACCAACTTTAAGTATTTTGGAATTGAGTTTTGGGTTAGAGAATAACTTTTTGCCCTTAATTATGGTTCTAGGATTTGATATTTGCCTCGCTCGCGAGAGACCAATGCCAAAGCAAACGCGGAAAGACCAAGGTAGTGACGTTTCTCGTGTGTTGTGGATGATACATTGTATGCATGACTTATCATTGTGTTGTCGTTGTGAAATATGTTGTACAAAACCTTGTTGTGGTGAAATATATGGATATGAAATATGTGGTCGTGCGTTGCAGCATGAGCAATTCAGCAAGAGCAGTCGTAGGGGGTGATGCACGTCACACCTACCCCTACTATTGTAATTGCCGTTATTGTGTTGTGGAATTGTGAATTTCCCACTATGGAGAAACATTCTGGTATGGATATGTTGTTGTGGAATGTGTCATATGAAAACCTTACGGTGGTGAAATATGCCGTTGTGCGTTGCAGCATGAGCAATTCAATGTGAGCAGTCGTAGGGGGTGGGTGATGCACGTCACACCTACCCCTGCCGTTGTAACTGCCATTGTAAATAACGTTGTTCTATTGTGGTATTGTAATTTGCTTACATGTTTTGTGGTTTTGCATACTATGAGTGAATTGTTACTACTGAGATTCTTTAGAATCTCATTCTTTTCATAAAACAATTTTCAGATAGGGCCAGTGGTTCTAAAGAGAAGCAGGTGACGAAGGGCAGTTAAAGCTCCGGGCTAGGAGTTTTATTTGGATAGTTGGTTATCATGCTGTAATTATGGGATATTTTGTTGGGAATTAATTGTATATATATTGAATAGTTTGTGTAATCCTCTAGAATGGGAAACCGATTATGGGTGTTTGTGCCTTGTAAACCATTAGTTGATTAATGAAACCCGAGTGTGTCGGGAATTTTTGTTGCACTCTGATATTTATGAATGAAATCGAATTGTACAAGCCAAATGTGTATTTGAAATGTGAATATGAGACTGTGTTAAACAGGTTTTAGAAAACTTTTTGCAAGCCCTGTTTTGGGAAACGAAATTTTTAACAAGTCTCAATTTATCCTGTGGTCTCTATTTCAACATAATTATGTATTTTGAATGTAAATCTCAGCCTTAATATGAAGGGGGTTACATGTAAAGGAGGGATGACATAGAAAAGAGTAAAGGAAGTCACTTTTTTAAGGAAAGATATTCTATGCATTATTAACTGAAGATATGATTGAATTTTATTTTTATTTTTTATTTTTTTTCATTTTCATTTGCATGCTCATTGTAACCCCCGTCCTCATCGATTAGTGTTTAAATCACATTTTATAATTGAATAAGAGATTGAGGGTAATAAAAAACTTTTTTATAAAAAGCTGTATAATACGATCTCTATTCATTTCAAAGTAAAGAAATCATGTTCACTTTGTCACATACACAATATCAGAGTGCTAATAAAATTCCCAACATTCGCCCCAGATATATCCATAAATCCAAGGGTTTTATGGGGCTTCATTGCTTATCTTAGTTTCCCATACCGGGGATTACACAACAACTACAATTCTATGGTCAACATGTTTATACAATTGTCCAAAATGATAACCAAAATGCAAAAAGCTAAGACTACCACCGGTAATCCTAGTCACCCTTGTTCACTTGCTTGTCCCTCGATCCACTTGCCCTGGCTAAAATTGTTAATTGGAAAGAATGAGATTCAAAAGAATCTCAGTGGTAATATTTCACATTTATGATGTATAATTATACAAAGTATATAAGTATATATCACAATTCAGCAACATCAGCATTCAAAGCCAGGCTACCCACCATGACTCAATCATTCATTTAAGGTCAGGCTAACTGCCATGTCCTAATCAGCTACATTCAAGGTCGAGCTAACTGCCACAGACCCAATCAGCAACATTCAAGGCCGGGCTAACTGCCACAAACCCAATCAGCAACAGCAGCATTCAAGGTCAGGCTACCCGCCACGACCTAATAGATCATTCAATGATAAATACAAACAAGCAATGCATTAAACATAATATAGGAGAAAGTGTCACTATCTTGTTCTTTCCGTTCTTGTTCAGGCGTAGGCCTGCTACGTTTCGGGAACATGTCAAATCCTATAATCATAATTAAAGACGACAGGTTATCAATTATCCCAATACTCAAATGACTTCAAAATACTTAGATTTGGTTATCATTAAAGTCCCCTAGGTGGCTATTAGAAGACCAAACAAATGCCTAAAGGGTTGGGAAGTACTATCTCAAAGAGAACCTTATGATAGTGAAAAGTTCTGATTTTTAGGCGTTGGCCGCGGCCAAGAATCTTTGGCTACAACCAAAAATAGATCAAAAACTTCTGAACTGGGGCTAAGAAATTTTAGCTACAATCAAAATCAGGTCAAAGAATTTTTGGATGCAGCCAAAAGTAGGTCAGAAGCTTTTAGGCTGCGGCCAGAACTTTTGGCAGTAGCCAAGGAAAAATTCTGTTTCTTGGCTGAATTTCCAAAAATCATAACTAATTCTAGAAAAATCAAAATTGGATGATTCCAAATCCAGTAGAAAGATATTTAAGTCCTCTTTATAGAAAAAATATGAATCATTGCTGTCTATAACCACAAATATACAGAATTCAACAATTCTCCTTCCTATTCCAAAATTGATCCCAGTTTTGACATCAAAATTTGGAAATTCATAACTCTCAACACACACATAGAAATGACCTCCACAATGTATAAAATTAAAGCTTGACATGTCTACTATTAGACTGAAAAGTTTCATAATTTTTAGCCACCATTTACTCATTCAAAAAGTCCATGTAAACTGACTACTTGCATAGGGTTTTCACTAACTGATTCTTGCAACTTGTAAACCTAAGTTTCCAATAGTTCAAAATTCACCTCCAAAATTATTCCCACACAATTTTTCACAAGGAATCCAATAGAAATATCAAAACAATTAAATTCTCATTCCTTTAACATGTTCTATTTTTGGCACGTATTCAACAAAAAACCCAAAATTGTTAAACTTTACATTTAAGCTTCAATTCAATTCTATCAATTCAAAACACTAAACAGGGCACCATTTCCATGACAACAATATACCATACTCTCTATGACCCTAAATCATGAAAATTAGGGCAAAATTTCTAGAAATTCAAGGCTCAACCAATGGCCACAAAACTTATATGAAAGTGTTCATCTTACACACCTCTACAACTTTCCCAAACTTGTTCCTTGCTTCTCTAACCTTTACATTTTCTTGAGGGAACAAACCACCACCAATGGAAAATATAAAACCATAGAAATGAAGCCCTCAACCCAAGGAACAAGATTAAAGAACAGAGTTTTGGTATAGGAGTTCATCTAAAGGGTCAAATGGCATGAAACTTACCTTGAGTTCCTTCTCTTTCCTTGGCTCTAATGGCTATCAAACTTGAGAGAGAAATGACACTGAAGAAGATGAAATGATGGGCTTTTCTCTTGCCCATACACTTCAGCTAAAATGGAGGGAAAAGAGAAGAGAGAGAAATGCTTATAATATTCAATTTGACTTTTCTAACACCCTCTCTCATCCTCTAATCAAGCCAAGTGTCCAACTCTCATTGGTTTTTATAAAGTAAGTAACTAATTAGTTACTCTAATTACTTTATTAGCCATTTAGTTACCTCACTAGCTCTTTTAGTTCGTATCTAATTTCTTCGTCAATTATTGACTAATTGACCGGTAAATTTTCTATTCTTTCCAATTTTCCTCTGATTGTGGCACATTCACTTGAATTGCCATATAACACATATTTATATTCTTTTCTTCTTCTCCATGCTCCATTCCCTCAAATTTTAGTTCAAAAATTACTTTGTCAATAATCATGCTAAAATACAGGGTGTTTGGCATTTTCAATAATTCATTCGGGTCTCAATCCAACTTTATTTCCCCAAAAGTGTTTTCTCACATTAATTACATTCTCAATAGAAGTCATTAGCCCTTAATCAAAATTTAGGGCATTACACTCATGTTCCCTTATATCTTGCTTTCTTGTTCAATAATGTTTAAGTTGACATGGTATAATGAAAAGGCTTTATGAGACTTAAAGGGTGATGATGTGTACTTCAAGTTTTGATATGGGTAATGGACATTGAGAAAAAGATCTCCACCTTCTTAAGAGATCCATTATCTTATAGGGAGAATGAAATGCCCATTAACCTGTGAAAGACCCAGGCCATCATGTGGCTAAAGGTTTTAAAAATTATGATTATATCCAAGGCCCATATCAAATGAAGCTAAATGCCAATGAATGATGTAAGGAAGCCTCATAGGACATAAAAGAGTGATAACATGTACTTCAAGTTTTGATATGGGTGATGGACATTGAGAAAATAACTCCACCTCCTCAAGAGATTCATTACTTCATGGGGAGAATGAAGTGCCCATTAGCCTGTGAACAGCCCAGGCCATTACACGGGTGACTAAGGGTTTTAAAAATTATATTTATGTCTAAGGCCCATATCAAATGAAGTTAAAAGGCCTATGAATGATGTAATGTTGCCTCGCGAGCCCTAAAAGGGTTATCTCTCATTAAGATATTTTCTACCATGATAGATGCAATGAGCTTATAGTCTTTTAGGGTCATAAACCCTTAAACTAAGGTTGCCTATCTAATGCATACACCATTTTTGTGATGTATCTATATGTAGAGTGATATTAGATACATACTTAGGTAAAGCGACAATTAGCCGCTTGATCCTAGGGTTTCCTTGATTATGCATGGATGACAAATAATATTGTTAATAATAAATAAATGCCATCCACTGTCCTATTTTAGGAATAATTCTAGGTTGAGGGGTATCTATCCTAAGAAAGACAGGTACTAATTAATTGGGTAGGTCAATAATTTGTACTAATATGTGCCATAGTTTCAAGGTGGTTCTAATTATCATAGATAAAGGTCTCCTAACTCCCCCATCGTAAAGATGGAAACCTTATCTGATGAAATTGACCTTTTGGGGGTTTTGAAAATCCTACAGGGATCAACCTCGCCAAATTAGTTACGGCTAGGATTAAGTCTTCACAATAACCTCAGGGGGTTCTAAAAACTCCTTAGGGAAACTGCTAGAAACTTCCGCTCACCTAAGAAACTCACAGAGTCTAGTATAGGGCCCAAAATGTGTGTGAGGAAATAGTGTATGTGTTCAATGTGTGTGGAGAGCATACCAACTTGTTGGCCTAGGTTTTACCTAACCCTTATTTGCTAAGTATATCACAAGATAGATAAAAAAATAGAATAAATAAATAAATGGATAAAGAATCTAATAAATAAAAGCAAATAACCAAAAAAATAAAAATAAAAAGGGTAATTAAAATAAAATAAAGGCCAAATTATTTTTAAACACTTAACTTAAATAAGGTTGACTGTCAAACCTTCCCTAGTGAAGTTGTCAAGCTGTAGCACCCAAAATTTGGAAAATATGGAGCCGCCACCAAAATTTTGAAAAAGGATAATTTTGGAAAAAAATTTTTGAAAAAAAGAAAACCTAATAGGGTTCAGGAGTCAATTATGCATAGGGAAGGTGTTAGTCACCCCACAGCACCCATTCATGAGAACAGTTACCCAAGTCAATTATTTAAAAATAAATATAGCCTTTAATTTTATTGTAATTACCCTAATACAAAAGAAATTAAGAAAATATTTACGAGAAAGTAAGAAATTAATAAATAAAAAATTATTTATTTATAAAGTTGGACTTGACTTAGGAAGAGAGCATAAGGCCTACGTAATCTTTAGAGGGATCAAAGCCCTTGTAATTTGAGGTAGAAATGTGTGTCACTTTGTTTATGTTTTTTAAGAAAAAATTTCCTATAATTTATTTGAGAAAATGATTTTTCATTTGTTTAGTATTTTTTTATTTTATGAAAATAACTCTTCTATTTTTTATTGGATAAAAGAAAGGTTTTTGGAAAGATCTTAGAATAAACTTCCCGAGGAGATTCTCATAATCTCTCACGGAAGAATAATCGATTTTTACCTGATGAGACTCTAAAAACCTCACACGATAGAAATCCTTTTTAAAATCAATCATTTATTTTGATAAAAAGAAAAGCTTTCTTCTTTATTATTTTCATTTATGAAAATGGGTCACAATCATTTTTCTTTTTATAAAGAAAACTCATGCTAGAGGGAGATGTGAAAATGACATATAGGTAATACGCATCCAAACAACAAAAATAAGTGGTGGAATCAAACCATCACATGTCAACTCAATGAATGAATTATGTGTACCTTCTTCGTGGTCCAAATAACACACAAATATCATTGGGCATATCCTCACAATACCAACAAGAAGAGAGTAGCATAAATATTATTGGGGTGCTAGAGTGAAAGAAATAAAAAGAAAGAGGGATGAGTTGTACAGTCATATGAGACTAAAAAAATTAAATAGAAAAAATAATGAAAAGAAAAAAAAGAATAGAGAGGAAATATAAAGGAGAAAAAGAAGAGAAGAGAAAAATAAGATAAAATAATCTAAATCATATTGGATTGCACTCTCTAGTAATTAGTGTTGTGGCTCACAAGGGTGGCAAAAATCACAAGAGCTCATGCTTTTCTTGGGCACAAAGACGAAACAATAAAAATGGCAGAGAGAGAAAATGAAGAATAATAACAAAATAAATCAATCCAAATTTCGTATTGGATTCACCCTCTAGTCATTGATGTTTAAGGTTGCATATGTGATAATCATCACAAGAGTATAAGCTTTCCTTAGGTATTTTAAAAAAGATAAGAAAAAGAAAATAGAAGAGAGAAGTAAAATGAAAAACAATAAGAAAATGAATTAATCCTCATCATATTGGATTCCTCTCTCTAGCCATTGGTGTTCAAGCATTACATATGTTGTAACGCCCAAAATTTTATTCACCAGAATGTATTGTAATTATTTAGAAATATTCAATTAAATGATGAATATTCATGAAATTGAAATTTATGAAGTTAGTAAATTTTCATTTTCATGAGAATTAGGCTAGAACAAATTATGAAATTAATTCTGGGATTTTTCCAAAAAGCCTGAAATTGAGGCCTAAAGTAGAGAAATACAAAAGAATAATATTTGGCCTACTATTAATGTTAATTTTGGCCAAGGAAAATGAAGAAAAGGAATTAATTCAAAAATATAATGGCAAAATCGTAATTTTGCCAACAAAGCGCAAGATTAATCATTTTTCAATTAATTAAGGAAAATAAAGGGGAAATAAATATTTAAAATCCTAAATATGACAGGTTTCAATGTGTTAAGGAAAGTGATTTAATTATAATTATTAAAATTGGAAAATGTAACCCCTTGCCTTGAAACCAATTTAGAATTCATAATTAAAATGAAATAGAGATCAATAATTATCAAAGGATTCTTTTACAATCCCTTCCTTACGGGAGGGTTTTCACAAATATTTTTAAAATTTCTACCTTCCCTGGTCTTAAATTCCATAATCCGAGTGTAATTACCTATGCAGTTAATTCACATTTATATATCAGAGTATACAACAAAAATCCCGACAACCCTCGAGTTTATATACACACTATCTATCGGGTTTATAATTGCCAACTGGGGGATTACATACCATGTCCAAAATATTATTTACATTTCAAAACAATATATAGTAATCTCATTCCAAATTAGATAACCAACAGTCCAAATTAACATTCCCTACAAATCCTAGCTGCTCCTGGTTGTCCGTTTCTCCTTAGAGCCACTTGCCCTGTCTGAAGGTTAGCCAGAGGAAAGAGTGAGATTCAAAAGAATCCTAGTAGTAACAAATCACTCATACCATATATAATCACAAAGCATACAAGAAAATCATCACACAGTACAGCAGCACAAACACATCATATAAGATGTCACATATACATGTCGCCTCACCGACATACACATATCGCATTGCCTTTCTGACAATGCACATAGCCACTCTGGCTTTCATATTGCCTCTCTAGTATTCACATAGCACATTGCCTCTCTGGCAATCACATTCAAAATCATTACAACACAATGACAAATCAAACATACAATACATCATATATAGTATAAGAGCAGGAGTCACTACCTTGTTCTTTTATGATGTCTTTAGGCGCAGCGGGCTCGCGAGTATGACAAATGTCAATTCCTATAACCAAGATTAAGGATGACGAATCAATCTCTTTTCCAAATTCTTAATTCCATAACATTTAAAGTTGGTTATCATTTAAACTCTTTAAGTGGCTACTAAAAACCTAAACATATGCCTAAAGGGTTGGGAGAGCTACCCCAAAGATCCTCCTTTCAGAAGAAAAACACCGATTTTTGGCTGAATCACTCGAGTGAAGAAGTCCTCACTCGAGTGATGTCCCCATTCACACTCGAGTCCCACAAAGTAAGACACAGAAAGTGTGCACCCGAGAGCACCAACACACCTTGGAGTGGCCAGTTCACTAGAGCATTATCCTTGGCACTCAAGTTGTGACACATATTCACCCGAGTCCTGGCAAGTGAGGTGCAGGAAGTGACAACCTGAGAGCAACTAAAACCCCAAAGTGACAAGTGCACTCTAGTACTAGCCCTAACACTCGAGTAACTACCCAACACCCAAGAGTACTGAGGCACACTCTTGACAATTTACTTACGAGTGTCAACCCGAGACACACGTCCGTAGTGCTACATGCACATGCACTCGAGTGATACCTTATGCACTCGAGTGGTAACGCATGCCACTCGCAGATGAAGAAGTGCACTATTGCCTTTCACCTGAAGACCCCACTGAAACACTGAAGAGAAAGGGAAATATCATGCTACACTTGAGTAAGACCCTACCTCACTCGAGTGAGGCTTATCAGAAGCCAAAACACAGCAACTGATATAACTTTCCAGACTTGCCAAAACTGATTCCAATGGTTCCAAAACTTCTACCAAAACTCATTCCCATCTAATATGTCATAAGGAACCTATTGGGAACCTCAAAACAACCCAATTCCCATTCAATCAACCCAGACTCTGTTTTTTAATCAAAGTACAACACAATCCTCTAACTTATCAAACCTCCCAATTCAACTCCAACCTAAATTTATTGGCATCAAGACACCATTTGACACCTATTCCACCATAAGGCACTAGTTAATTCATTCATTTCAAAATTAGGGCAAAATTCCAGAATTTCCAAAACTCATTTAATGGTTACACAATTTAGATCAAAATGCTACTAACTCTTACCTCTTTCTCTTCCCAAGGTTGGTTATTTGATTTCTCAACTTTCCAATTTCTTTAAATACCAAAACACCACCTTTCAAAAATATAAAACCATGAAGATGAAGCTCTCAACACCAAGAACAACTTTAATGAAGAGAATTTCACCATTCAAGGTCAAATAGAGCACTTACCACAAGATTTCTTCTTTCTCTTTCCCCTTGAGCTTGACGAAAATGGAGAATGATGAGAGAGAATGAGATATTGATGAAGAAGCATATTTTCCTCTCTTTTCCATGCACATAACCGACTCTAGGAGTGGGAGGGAAGATAAAAAGAAAAGTTGACCTCATCCATGGTTTCCATAATGACACTTGTCATAATCCTATGCTTCCTTCCATGATCTCACATGGCTCCAAAACACATGATTCCACCCCTTTTTAACACTTGAGGGTTAATCCTAACCATTGATCTTTAGGTTACCAATGAGTTTTCTCTTCGGAAACTGACCAATTGGTCGATAACTTTACCATTTTGCCCCTGATTATCACAATGCTTACTAAACTGTCATCAGGCACATTTTACCTCACAATTTACGTCGTACACGTCAAAAGTTTTTAATTAACATTAATTACATCCAATGTGGAGGTCATTAGCCCTTAATTACAATTTGGGATATTATAGAAAATATGTTAATTGGATTAAAATGTTACATATGTGTACATGTAACTAAAGCATGTGTAATGAAGCCACTTGGGTCATAAAAAAAGGGACCCTGTGCATCTTTTTCATGTAACCAGGGAAGGAGGATTAGTTCAATCCTAATTGAGGTTTATGACACCAATTACATGTAGATAAAGCCAAGTACCAAAGGTGTCATAAAAGTCAAATTTTGGGATTAAGTTAATTAAGGGAAAATGGGATATTTTAAAACTCTTCCCTTCATCTTTCTTATCCCATATCCGTTGGCCAATAAGAAGAGAGAGAGTGAGTGAGTGAGTGAGCGAGTGAGTGAGTTCAAGGTGATCTAGAGAGAAGGAGGAGAAACATCTCAAGGTAAGCTTGATGATCTTGGTGATTTAGCTTCTAATTTTTGTAATTCCTTCCTTAAGCTCATCTTCTCCATGAACCTACATGTTTAGCAAGAAAAACATCAAGGATTGGGGAGGGAGAAGGTTCAGCTAGAGAGAGAGAGGAAGAGAAATCAAGAGGTAACTTCCAAAATCTCAAAATTTTGATGTTGATGTTGTTGAGTTATTGGTTGGATTTGTAGTTTATTGATTGGTTTTGTAAATTTGGGAAAGGGAAACCTTAAGGGGCTATGCTGCCTGAATTTCCTCAAATCTTGGGTATTAGGTGTTTAAATGGTTAATCAGGTGATCAGGAGTGAAAAGGAACAAGCTTTTGGAGTTGAAAATCCAAAATCCAATCTTTCCTTTTCTTCCTCTATGTTTCCGCTAGGACCAGAACAGGGGGTAGGAGCTGGATTTTCAAAAATCTAATGATTACATTGTGTTTAGGAGGGAAAATAATATGGTTTGATATTGAAAACTTTTACAGAAAGCCTTAGAAAGTGAAATGACAAAAAAGCCCCCGAAACCCTAAATAGGGGCTGTCAAAGGTAAAAATGTCATTTGGCAGTGATTTTGTGAAAATCGAGGTCAAAAATGGATTCTACACGTGAATCTGTATATGAATAACCTGGGTCAAAATTTTTGAAAAAATACAATCAGACCAGGTACAAAGGGGTTGGACGGGGTCCCTAGGGAAATTTTAGTAATTATGTTGTTTTAGACTAATATAACCAACAAAAACACTTTGAAAGCCTCTAAAGTGGTACATGAATAAGTTTATTTAACCTAATTCTTATACATTTGAAATTTTAGGACCGGATTAATAGCTTGAGCTGTGGCACGAAGTTCGAGGAGCATATTTACGAGTAAAAAAGGGTTAAGGTAGTAACTTTATCTCTCATACACTAAGGTGAATGTTGATATATTATATGTTGCTATATTCTATGATATGAACAGGTGCCTGGGGCAATTTACCTAGCTATGGTCGGGGACTCGACTGAGATACATAGACAAGTAGGGAATCTAAATAGTCATTTGGCCCTGAGCATTGTGCAGACACATGATATAGTATAGATTTTCATTTTACATTATATGGTGCATTGCATATTTAATTTTCACACTTTTATATGATTGATTGTATGTTACTACTAAGATTCGATTGAATCTCACCCTTTTTCAAATAAATAAATATTCCAGTAGAAGCCAGTGGCTCAAAGGGCAAAACAGAAAATACGGGCAAGTGAGAGGTGCGGACCACGAGAAATGAGCTTTGGTTATATTAGTTTAATTTTAATATTTTAGACAGAAAATTATACGATTTTTTTTAATTTTAATTTTTAAATTTTTTGTATTTTCTATTAATAAAAATTCCTAACTTGACCTAATCACCATCAATCAGAGATTTTTTTTAAATTTTCATTTTTAATTTTTTATAATTTCCCCACAAGTAATTTCCTAATTTAAACCTATCAACATAAATGAGAGATATTTTTTTAATTTTCAGTTTTTATTTATATTTTGTATATTTTCCCTACAAGCAATTTCCTGATTTAAACATATCAACATGAATTAGAGATATTTTTTGTATTTTTCTAATTTCTATTTTTTTCTTCCATAATGACTTTACACTAAATTTCCTGATCTGACTATCAAATAACATTAATGAGATGAATTATTTTGAAATTTGTTTCCATTTACTATAAAACCTCAAGTTCAAGACAATCACCATTAATGATGATAATTTTTCAAATTTCAATTACAATCCAATCATCATTAATATCATTTGCTTATTAATTTAGATGTGTCAAGATTAAGGAGGATTTTTTTATTTTTTTATTATTTTTGAGTTGGGCTCGGATAAAATAGGGTGTTTACAGCTCTCAATAGCATTTTTCCAATCTTTTGATTAAACTTTGCATATGAAGATAACATAAAAATAGTTATATTTCTTATCTTATTAATTATCTAGTATTACCATCAGAATTATTTATGTCACTTCTAATTGTTAGAATCCATGTTTTGATGATAACAAAGTGTAATTACGTATTTTGACAAGGAACTCATGTTTTGAACGTATGAACATTGATCCATGCATTTGACAAGTTGAGAGGAAGTTGCTATTAAATTTAACTGATGTACTCGAGTTTTAGAGCAACACTCGAGTGAGTTATGTCTTTGCACTTGAGTCCCAGAAGTGTGGCCTTGAAAATGTTTTACAGAAGCTGTTGTGGAGTTAAAAATTTCAGTGGCACTCGAGTGTTTGGTAATGCACTCGAGTAATGACAATGATTGCACTCGAGGGTGAAGGAACACTCTTGCAAGTGGTTCACAGAAAGACAAGTCACAGATAGAAATTGTCAGCTGCACTTGAGTGAGGGACTCAACACTCAAGTATTGGTAAGAACTTCACTCAAGTCCTGAAAGTGAAGTCATGCAAATATTGTCCCAAGAAGAAACAAGATCAGAGAACATGAAGTGCACTCGAGTGATGAGGTAGGACACTTGAGTATGTTGTTGTACTTCCAGTGCTCTCTTGACACTCTCTAATAGGAAGCAAGTAAAGAAGTATGATCTCATATATGCACTTGAATATGACCTTTAGCACTCGAGTGTGGACTTAACACTCTCAAGTGTAAAAGCTCACTCTCGCAAGTGTTGGTACAAGTGTAGTCCAAAAGATGAACCATAAAGTGTAATATACTGTTGTACTTAAGTGAGGATTTTAGCACTCAAGTGAGAACTTATAACACTCTCAAGTGCAAAGCACACTCTTACATAAAATGGTGCAAGTGTTATCCAAAACCTTAAGGTGAAAGTGAAACATACCTATGCACCCGAGTGAGACCATCAACACTCGAGTGAAGGCTTTGAACACTCCCAAGTGCAGAGCTCACTCTTGTAAGATTTGGTGAAAGTATTGACCAAAAAGTAAAATGTAACGATACACTCGAGTGTAGATTGAGAACTCAAGTGTTGGACTAAAAATACTTTCAACACTTCCTATCTTCACCTAAAAGTCATATAAGTGTTGTTTGGTAAAATATTGCATGCACTTAAGTATGAAACAGAGAGCTCGAGTGTGACCATGATGGAAGCAAAAATATTACAGACTCACACAACGAACAATCCGAACGTGGTTACAAGTTATGTATTCATTATGTTTTCACTTGTTACTATACTTGAACGTTTACTAATATATATTTCAAGTATGAAACAAGAATCTAAACGTTTGGAACACAGATGCAGATATAAAAGTCAATTACGACGAACATAATCATTACGCCGAATATCAGCCAGCACGTTACTGACCCACCATGATATATTGTTTGGATATTCAAATGTTCACATGCTATACCTCAACGGAATGCTCTGTTTCACAACAACGATTCCACAATGGACAAAACAAACTGGCTATAAATATAAAGCTTCATAGACTATCAAAAATGACACACAGAACAAGAGCATACGCTGAGGCACAAGTCTCTATTATTCACATTTCTTTTTGTATTGTACTTTAGTGATTATCATATTCACTCTATAAGAGAGTCTGTATACACTTCCAAATTATATTTTCATTTGATCTCAAGGTAAAGGGACCTTGAGAAGGTAGATTTCCTTATGGCAGAAGCAATTGAGAAAATTCTGAGTAAGACTTTCTACTCATAATATTTACAAGGTACAAACAGGAGAGGACGTTGCTACTTGTAAGACTTATAGGGGTGTAAGTAGGAGAGAACGTTGCTACTCATAAGACTTGCATAGTAAGCAGGAGAGAAAAGTCATTGGGATTGCTCTGCATGTAAGATATGTCATAAGGGGAGAGAAAATTATAGGTGTTAGAATATTTCTGCTCGTAGTCCTTTTGAGGAGGATTGTTATCTTGTGGCATTCTGAGAGCCCACTGAATCTTAGAAGGATAGTGAAAATCTTAGTAGGTTTTGATCTCTAAGGACTGGATGTAAACCTGGATTTTGGGCCAAACCAGTATAAATCTCTGTATGCAAATTCTCTCATCTCTACTCTTTCTACACTCAGTTTCATATCACCGTAATGACCGAAAATTTTATTATATCACATAATTCACCCCCTTTTTGGGTGAAGCTTGCCTCTTTCACTAAGTATTTTTAATCCTTTTCAAAAAAAAATAATTTCTCCTTCTCTTCTCCAAATCTTCTTCGCCTACTCTGACAAGCATTCCATGATAATATAAAGTAAGGATAACTTTGAAAGAACCATTCCCAAATTAAAAATGACAGTTTTTGAAATATTTAAAGATTAAAATTAATTCATTGAAATGCTGGTTAAAAGAATTTATTATCACCGAATAATAAAATAATAATTAATTTTATTAATATGAAAATTTAAAATTTCTTATCATATAATTTCATTAATATACATACCATACGGGAGAGATTTTCTCATATTTCTTTCTCTCATTTTCTTTTTCAGAATCTCATTTCCATCATTAAATCAAAAAATAGATGATTTAGATTTAATATTTTCTAAAACTATTATTATAGTACTTTATAAATTTTGTTTGTATTTCAGTTATGAATTATGTAGATCAGATTTTAATAGTTTAAATTTATTTATGTTTAAAATAATAGTTTTATAAAATATTAACTCTGGACCATCTATTTTTTTTAATCTGAGGGTGGAGATGGGATTATGAGAAGAACAAGAGAAAAAGAATTATAAGAGAGCCTAAACTTGCGTGGTATATTAAGTTTTCATATGATTCTAAAAGTTTAAAGATATACTATTTTAATGAATTTTAAATAAATAATAGCTTTTCCTCGTCAACTAAATAAATTCATAGCTTTACAAATTCATATATGTGAATAATATATATTTTTCTTATAAGAATATAACAATATAGCTCCTCAAACTTGATTTTCTTTTAATATTGTAGAACTTTTTCAAATGAAACTTACATATTTAATACTCCCTTTCAACTTAAATAAGTGCGATATAACAATTTTTTTAGAAAATATCCATTAATTATTCCATTGCAACTAAATATTCAAAAATAAAAATAAGTATTTATGAGAAAAATAAATTTTCAATGGATTAATTTTTTCTCCATCATAAGCGCTGATTTAAATAGCAACAATAATGAAGTATTCATAAAAAAATCCTCTAAGTTTACATCAAATTTCAATTTAGTCCTTTAAGTTTATAATATATATTTTTACACCCTATTTGTAACACCACTGACAGTAAATGCTGATTCAATAAAATTAAACAGTGACTTTACCATTAAATATTTACAATATATGCTCATAACACTAATACAAATTCGCACATATATAAAGCTTAATAAATAACGATTATAACGAATAAACGTTATATATGCTGAAGCGGAGGTCGCGCAAAAATATATAATGCAAAAATAAAATATTTAAATATACGAACTGTCATCTATTGAGAGACGAAATTCGTGAAAAAGAAATATAACGATTGCAATTATTAACCATCATGTATTTAATGACAAAAATGATGATTCTTATGAAATAGCCGTCATATAATAGTTTCAAACAATTTGTCTTTACAACTTTATATCAACAAAAATAAATATATAATGGTTATAATAATTAACCATTCCTAAATACTTGTCTTTTTGTAAGAATACTTAATGGGTAAAAATGATAACCGTTATATATAAGAAGGCGTGATTCTAAAAAAAAATATTTAATAATATTTGACAATTCTTCAAAATGAACAGTTATATAATTTTCAAGAATACTTAACAATAAAAAAAAATTATTTGACAACACATTACAGTTCTTCACAAATAACTGTTAAGTATTATTTAATATAAATAAAGGTGGGGTTTTGAAAGATATCGTATATAAGGAGGTGAGATCTTGAAAAATATTATTTGATAATACATTACGGTAGTTCACAAAGAACCATTACCAATAAAAAAATTATTTGACAACACATTACAGTTCTTCACAAATAACCGTTAAGTATTATTTAATATAAATAAAGGTGGGATTCTGAAAGATATCATATATAAGGAGGCGGGATCCTAAAAAATATAATTTGATAATACATTATGGTACTTCACAAAGAACCGTTAAGTGTTATTTAATATAAATAAAATTGGGATTATGAAAAAAATCATATATAAAGAGGTGGGATCCTGAAAAAAAAAAATCAAAATACTTTATGGTTCTTTACAAAGAACTATTAAGTATTCTTTAATAAAAATAAAGGTGAGATTCTATAACATATCAAATATAAGAAGGCGTGATCTAAAAAAGTTATTTAATAATACATTACGGTTCTTCACTAAGAACCATTAAGTATTTTTTTAATATGAGCAAACGTTGGATTCTGAAAGTATCAAATATAAGATGGTTAAATTTGGGAAAAAAAATTATTTGACCATAAATTACAGTTCTTCATTGAGAATCGTTAAGTATTCTTTAATTAAAAGGAAGAATTTTGAAAAATATAAAATATAAGGAGGCGGGATTCTAGAAAATTTTATTTGACGCAACTCTTTAAACTCCTTCTCAAACATTTTTTGAGCTTCCCTAATGGGTCTCATACTTTTGCTTCCATAAGTTTTGTTCTAGCATTGCAAGTTTTCTCTTATACCACTACCATGGTCTATACTCTGTAACTCCTTCCTCTTGTGATTCTTCCTCATAAAAGCTTTCATTTTTGTTTTATTTTTTATATAACGAGAGCTCGCTACACTACAACAGATTTGCGGATTTACAACGCTTAATATATAATGGTTACAACTAATAAAAATATCGATTATAGTTAATAACCGTCATGCAAGAATATATAATGCCTAAAAGTAACAGTAGTTAATTATGCGACCTATTATATATTCTGAAGTATAATTCTCAAAAACACAAAAATATCGATTATAGTTAATAACCATCATTTATTTAGTAATAAAAGTTATGGGTCTTTCGAAACAACCGTCATGTAATACTTGCAAACGATTTGTGTTCTATAACATCACAACACCTCACTCTCAATATTTTCCGTGTTAGGACCTCATCTCCCCCTCTTAACGCACTACCATGGTCTACACTTTGCAACTCCTTCCTCTTGTGATTCTTCCTCATGAAAGCTTTCATTTTTGTTTTATTTTTTTATATAACGAGAGCTCGCTACACTACAATAGATTTACGGATTTACAACACTTAATATATACTGGTTACAACTAATAAAAATATTGGTTGTAGTTAATAACCGTCATGCAAGAATATATAATGCCTAAAAATAACAGTAGTTAATTATGCGACCTATCATGTATTGTGAAGTACAATTCTCAAAAACACAAAAATATCGGTTATAGTTAATAACCATCATTTATTTAGTAACAAAAGTTATGGGTCTTTCGAAACAACCGTCATGTAATACTTGCAAACGATTGGTGTTCTATAACATCCCAGCACCTCACTCTCAATATTTTCCGTATTAGGACCTCGTCACCCCTTCACGGCTTTAAAATAAGTCAAGAGGGGGAGGTATCCAGACCCTTATAAAGCATCTTTCATTCCCCTCCCCAACTCATGTAGGATATAACACTCTACCCACCTTTAGGCCAACATCCTCGCTGGCACATCAACCCACATTGACTCTAGCCTGGCTCTAATACCTTATGTAAGGTCCCAACATCTCACTCACGATATTGTCCGCTTTAGGCTCCGACTCCCCCTCATGGCTTTACAATGTGTCAAGAGGGGGAGGTGTCCATACCCTTATAAGGTGCCTTTTATTCCCCTCCCTAGTTGATGTGGGACATAACACTCTATACACCTTTAGGCTTAGCGTCCTCATTAGCACATCAAGCTACATTGACCCAAGCCTAGCTCTGATACCATTTATAGCATCTTAGCGCCTCGCTCTTGATATTGTCTGCTTTGGGGCCACACCACCCTATTACAACTGATGTGGTGTAACCCCCTGCCTTGATTAGTGTAATTAAGATTCGATAATATATAATAAAATGAATTAGAGACTGTTGGATAATTCAAAACTCATTTGAAACTCCCTCCTTGTAGCAGGGACTTCACAAAATTTTCAAAACTTCTTCTCTATCCTGGTTTCAAGTTCAAATATCGAATATAATTACCTGTGCAGTTATATCACATTTAAACATATCAGAGTATATAACTTAATCGCTGGCAACCCCTAGGTTTCATCTATACATAGGACTATAGGGTTTCAGTTCCCTATTAGGGAATTACACCACCATGTATTCAAAAACTATTTACAACTCAAAATATCATACAATAATCCCTATCCAAAATGAATAACCAATATGGTCCGAGTCAAATGTCCCTACAGGGTCCTAACCGCTCCAGCTCGTTCACTTTTCCTTGGAGCCACTTGCCCTATCTGAAACGTTAGTCAATGGAAAGAATGAGATTCAAAAAAATCCCAGTAGTAACAAACTATTCATACCACACGTAAACACATAACATGTAAGCAAATCACCACTCAGCAGCAGCAACACAAATCACATTCCACCCTCATCCCCTTTTACCGCCAAGAAGGCACATCGTCCTAACCCGAACCATTGTTAGCGACTCAGGGACTGTTGGTATGGCAGTGCTTACAAATAGCCTTTTGGCCCACAATATAGCCTTTCGGCCCACATAATCACAAATATCACACCCCATCCTCATCCCCTTTTACCGCTAGGAAGGTATGCAGCCCTTACCCGAACCATTGTTAGTAACTCAGGGACTATTGGCATTGTGGCGTAAACACAATTTCACACATATTGCAGCATTCGAATCCATCACAAATCAATGATATAACATACATACAATACATCACATAAGGTATAAAAGAAGAGCCACTACCTTGTTCCTTCCTGACGTTTGCTGGCACAATGGGCTCACGAGGGCGACAAATATCAAATCTTATAAACCAAATTAGGGACAATAGATCAATCACTTTTCCAAGTCCTTAATTCCATAATACTTTAAGTTGGTATTCATGTAAACTCTTTAGGTGGCTATTAGATGCCCAAACATATGCCTAAAGGGTTGGGAGAAACTACCCCGAAGATCCCTTTTCAGAAGGAAAATACCAATTTTGAGCTGACTCACTCGAGTGTTGCCCTCAAACGCACTCGAGTCCCAGCGAGTGAGACACAGAAAGTGTGTACCCGAGAGCACCAACACCTCCCAGATGACCAGTGCACTCAACTACTCACCCGGGCACTCGAGTGATGACATCTAGTCACCTGAGTCTCACTAAGTGGGGTGTAAGAAGTGACAACCCGAAAGCAACTAAGGCTCCAAGGTGACAAGTGCAATCAAGTGATAACATATGTCACTCGAAGATGAAAAAAGTTCACTTGTGATCTCAACTTGCGGACTTAACCAAAACACCGAGAATTTCATACTGCACTCGAGTGAGACCTCGCCTCACTTGAGTGAGGCTTATCAGAAGTTAGATCGCAGCAACTGATATGGTTTTCCAGATTTACCAAAACTAGCTCCAATGGTTCCAAAACTCACACCAAAGCTCATTCCCACACAAAATCTCCTAAGGAACCTATTCGTAACCTCAAAACACCCAAAATCACATCCCAACAACAATTTCGCTCTTAGGTTTCCACTTTATTTTCAAATACTCAATCACCAACGGTATCATTCCCTATTCCCCATATCAATCACAATGGCTCAAAGACACAATAGGCTACCAATACAATAGTAACACTCTATCCAATTCCTACATTTCATTCAACATCATATTCAGGGTAAGATTCCAGAATTCACATAACTTAACCAAAAATCAAAATGAACACACCAAAATGCATCAAATTCTTACCTTTTCAACTTGGTAAGATCAAATCTCTATTTTCCCAACTTTCTAATTTGTGCAAACACTAAATCACCACTTTTCAAAATTCTGAAAACATAGCAAAGAAGCTCTCAAGCTCTTGAACTAGTTTAATAAAGAGGCTTTAAGTGTAACCCCCTTTGTGATTAAGGCCAAGATTTACGTTTATAAACACATAATTAAGGTAGAATTAGATACCATAGATGATTTGGGACTTAAGAAAGTAAATTTTCCAAAATCGGGGTTTTCAAAAACTTTTACAAAAACCTGTTCTCAACAATCTCATATCCATATTTCAACACATAAATGGCCTATACAGGTTGATTTCATTCAGACATATTAGAGTATAGCATAAATTCCCAACACACTCGGGTTTCATTAATTCATAAAAGGGTTCTTACAAGGTATAATGCCCATGACTTCTTTCCCTTTACTTGAGAATTACACAAAACTATACAACGTATCCCAATATATATACAATTGATCCAAAAAGAGATATCCAATTGATTTTACATGATAACTAACAACCAAATAATCAAAATGAACTCCTACATCAGAGCTCTAGCCACTCTTCGTCACCCGCTTCCCTTTTGATCATTGGCCATGTCTAAAAGTTGTTTTGGGAGAGTAAGATTCTAAAGAATCCCCGTAGTAACAAATCACTTATAGTATACACAACAATAAGGCATGAAAGCAAATCATCACACACACATAACGACTACAACGGCAGTTAAAGCGGCAAGGGCAGGTATGACTCATGTCACCCTTACGTTTACTCACGCTGCATTGCATCACAACAATCCACACAATATATTTCACCACAGCTGGGATTCATATAAAGCATTTTATAACGCAAGCCACATTGGCAAGATTTACAACACACAACCCACGGCTGGATTCACAACACATCGCCCCATGGGTTGGATTCCACAAAGATCTATGTCGATTACAACGATACTAGAACGACCGAGCTAGAAATGACCAGCGTCAATTCCTAAACGGTTCACACTGCATTGCTAGCGCTATAATGGACCATGGTACACACGGTTCACAAAACCCAATGACAAGTCTTGCATACCAAAACACCATACACAACATGAGAGAAGAGTCACAACCTTGATCCTTGCGTGCGTGTCCTAGCGCCAGTTTCTCCCGAGTAGGGCAAATGTCAAATCCTATATCCATAATAAGTGACGAAGAGTTATTTCTCTATTCCAATTCTCAATATCTTCTTAACACTTAATTTGGTTATCATTATTGCTCTTTTAGTACCCATGAATAACTCTATCAAAAGCTCTAAAGGGTTGGAAGACTATCCCCAAAGATCCCCTTTTGGAAACACAAATACTGACATTTTTCACTGCTTCACTCGAGTAAAGATGACCTCACTCGAGTGATGGTACAGTCTGCACTCGGGTACAAGAGAGTGATAGACATCGAGTAAGCACCCGAGAGCACAAGAACTTCTTTAGAGACAGGGACACTCAAGCACACAAGACCTCACTCGAGTGATAGCCAAATGCCTCACTCGAGCACTAGAGAGTGAAGTCCAGGAAGTGAAGACCCGAGAGCATAAAAGTTCTCAAGGATCAGGATCACTCGAGCATAGCCAATTGCACTAGAGTGGATACCACATAACCGCGAGTGACAACTCGAGAGGTAAGTCCTGGGTGTCAAATACACCAGTACTCGAGTGAGAGGAGGCTCACTCGAGTGATATCCCACCACACTCGTAAGTGAGGCAACACTTGCCTTTGACCACGGAAGTGCAACAAGAACACAAAGAACAGAAAAAGAAGTTTGCACTACCACACTCGAGTGGAACCCATCACCACTCGAGTGTTATTCATCCTGTACTCGAGTGAACCCTAATCACTTGAGTGATTCTATTAGAAACCAGAAAACACAACAAAACTGACCACTTTTCTTAACACTTGCCCAAATGATCCCAATGGACCCAAAACTTCTACCAAAGCTACACCCACATAAAAACATCCAAGGAATTCAATAGGATCATTAGAATTATCCAAATCCTACTCCATTATCATGCTTTGGTTTTGGGCAACAAAATCATCCAAATTTCCAAAATCATACAAACATACCATTTCAATCCCAAATCAATCTATCTATCTAAAACTCATACTAACATACCCTTACTATACAAAAAACATGCCAAAAGCCTAATGACTCTCATTTTTGGATTAAATGTCACAATTTCCAGAAATTCCAAACTAGACCATTTGGCATAAAACTTAAATAGATAGATTAGTCTCACTTACCTCTTTCACTTTGCCAAAGAGGTTCTTTGATTCTCTAATCTCCAAAATTTCATGGGAGCTCAAACTAACACCAATGGCCAAACTATACACATCAAAATGAAGCTCTTCATTCAAGGAACAACATTAATGAAGAGAACTTGAGCAATGGAGGTCATTTACTTATCCAAATCACAAGCTCTTCTTCTTCTCACTTGGCAGCCATGGAGGATGAATGGGAGAGAGAAAGTGAGGAAGAGATGGAGTGTGAGAGATGAAAATGATGATGAAGCTACTCCCTCCCCTTGTCAGCCGTAATGGAGGAAGAGGAAGAAAGGGAAAATAATAATTAAATCATATTTGACTTTTATTTATTTCTTACTTTTCTTCCAACTTGTCACATGTCGCACTAACATTAGCTCTCATAAAGGTAAACACCCAATTAATCACTTAATCCCTCTATTAGCCATTTTGTTACACATCTCATTTTCTCCTAGTTAGTAATTAATTTTCTCCCTTAATTACCAACTCATGGCCAATAATTCCACTCTTCTATTTTTTTCCCACTAATTATGACATATTAAATTATATTGTCATAAAACACATAATAATGCCAATTAAATTCATAATTATCCACCATAATCATGATTAGCCCTTAATCAAAAATTAGGATATTACATTAAGTATAGGGAGACAATTACCTACTCAAGATCAAGCTTTTCTCTTTCTCTTTCTTGCTTGAACTTTAGTGAAAATGGAAGGAAGGAGAGAGAAATGAGATAAGAGGATGATAATGTAATTCCTTCCCTTTTCCCATGCACAAACCGACTTGAAAGTGAGAGGGAAGAGAGAGAAAGAGTTGAATCTTTGACTCCCATCCGAGGGCCCTCATTGTGCCACTTGCCATGATCTCATGCCTCCCCTCATGAATCCATATAACCCATGCACACTTGATTCCACCTCTTACTTAACAAATCCTAACCATTGATCTCAATTTACCTATGAGTTTCCTCTTCGGTAACTAATCAATTGGTCGGTAAATTTACCATTTTACCCCTTATTGTCATAACATATACTAAACCATCATCAAACACATTTGCATCACAATTCACCTCATATACCTCAAAAGTGCTTTATTAACATTAATTACATCACTTTTAAGGTCATTAGCCCTTAATTACAAGTTAGGATATTACATGTGGGATATAACATCTTCCAATCTTACATCAGTGAAAACACAAACATAATGGTTATAATAAATAATCAACATGTAAAGAACAAATGTAAAAATCAACTTTTCAAAATCTTGTTCTGTCTGACACCAAGTACCAATTCTCTGAAGTTAAATACTTTAGAGTGAAGCACCTATTCCTTTTGTTCTTTGTACTTTTCTATAAAGCACATTTTCATAGCCTCATCCTTTTCTCTCCCTTATCATGGTCAGATGCCGGAGAGCTCTTTCCATTCGCCCTCATCTTACTCCTTGTCATCCTCACCCTCCTCCTCTTTAAGTTCCTCCTCTTCCACCACCTCCTCCACCACTACTATCACCACCACCACCACCACCACCTCCCCCTTCTCCTCTACCACCACCTTTTCCTGCTCCCCAAATGGAGGCATTGCTATAGATGTTAGCCAGCCTTGACTGTCAACACCTATTTCCATTTTGATACTCCCATAGTAATAGGGCATAGTTCCACAGGCATATAAAAAAAGTACATATATACTGATAAAAGTAATTGTTTACATACAGGAATCAACCATGCAAAATTTAAGAATATTTACAATTTTATATAAAAGGTCCAAACATAAGGACTTCATATAACCCCTAGCACTATCTCAGGATCTGCGCTATGAGTTTCCCGTGTCTATCACGCCTTTGGATCTGCTGGCTCCTACTAAAACATTATCATTTATGAAAAAGAATGAGATTTCGAGGAATCGTCTCAGTAGCAACATACTATCATTCATGTAAAATGCCAGGACATTATCTAAGAGGTAGAGTTATTGATGAATATCGTTCTAAATTGAATGAATAATCTATTGAAGCACTTATTTGTGGTAGGTATGGGTTTCGCAACAAGTATGGTTTGAAGAACAAACCTAATGTACACATTTTGGATTGGTAAAATAATACCATTTCTTATAGTTATTACTAGTTAAGTTGTTTTATGGTCTAATAATATACATTCGATTTCTTCGATTTCTTCTTTTCAAGTTGTTTGAACAAGAAATTACATTGAAGATTGGATACTGTGACTTGTAGCTATATTTTGATACGGTTTAAGTAGTTGTAATTGTAATCAAAATTGTTCTTTTGTTGTATTTGGTAACAACAATTGTTGATTGATAAGATTAAATCATATTTGATAATGTATTTTGGATACTTTGAATTATTGTAATATTGGGTTGACTTCTATAATTATGGCGTATTAGCATGTTTAAAGTTTTTAAAATGCAGGTTTTTATAATAGGCTTTGGGACTAGCTTGGCCTTTATACAGACCAGGCTTAGACTGAGGGGGAAAAACCTATGATAGGCCACAGATTAGACTCAAGCCGACTTGTTACAAGACATCCTGACTTGTTAAGGATAAAATCTGGCCTAGCCTATTTCCGCTTCTAAGTATGAGCTACATCTAAACAATAGCATCAGCTTTGCCTCTTGGTGTCACCAGACATCTATCACCATTGACAGCAAAATTCAATTTTTTTTTAAATTACATAAAAATTCGTGAAATCATAATATAGGAACTTGAATATATATGAACTCAAGTAGACTATATATTAATATTAACTAAAGTTTTAGTAGTGAGCACAAGCGATCACAGTCCGATCTCTCAATTTTCTCACCAACCAAGCTGCCAAATTACTGTTCTATTCAGTTTAATATTGGAAGATAATGAAAGAATTGCCTTTTGAAAGCTACGGTATACCATTTCGTCAAGAACTATACATCAATACCTGGTTGAACCAGTCCTACAAGAAATCAAAGAAAACAAGGTCAATCAATACAAGATAACATTCAGCAGGTAGCAAACATTAATCAGTCAAGTGAGGCATAGACTAGAAGTGACATGTATTATGACATCATATGCTCTTCATTATGAATCTGACCAGTGACAATTCTTTTAGGCCTCCCAATAGAAATGCCCAGGAAAAATATGACAATCATATAGCAATGGCTTTTGAAAAAGGGTGGCTCCTTTTAGCACTAACCATAAAGGTGTTGGAGCCTTTCAAACAACCACATTAACAACCCATAATCGCTTAATGTTCATACGTTGGCCAAAAAAAAAAACAAAAAAAATTGTTTATACAAAGCCTTCCACTGCCAATCTAAATCATGTTCATAGAAGCTCTTCTGCTGCCAGATGGACAAGTAAAGACCACTTCATGTACAGATTGGTCATGGAACATGAATGCTCTTTCAGGAGATGCAGGATAAATTTAAAGGGGAAAAAGGCTAGGTTACTGATAATGCGCCTGTGTAGTGTGAAACACCTCTATCTTATCTTCTAATTGTATTTCAGTTACTCTTCGATTGAGTTATTTTGCTTTGGCAAAACCATGTTGCACGGGTTCTTTAAGAAAGTAAGATTGGAGTTATTTGATGGGCTACGCCTTTATATAGGCTTTCTATCCAATTTAAAGGGATTTTGAGCCACTAAAAGAATTATTCAGCCAGCGCCTGTCAACAACTAGCTGAATTGAATCAGCACATGTTTTGGCTGTCTTACAGAATCTAGATCCCTCAGCCCATTCTATTCCCTTCAAATATGATGTATGCTAAAGAATGACTCTAGGGGGTTGAATGGGGAATAATTACTCTAGGACTTGAATCCTAGATCATTAAATTTTTTTCACACAAATAACATCACATATTATCAAAAGAATTAACACAAACGGAGCAACATTCAAGTGTCACAAGAAAACCAGATAAAGCATATTGTTAGGTAACAATAATCAGAGGCAAGTGTTGGGTCATTGACCATTCCTCGATCTTTCCAATATTTTGTGCGTAGACATACAGAATTCAAGAAAACTGATGCAAGCACGCAACAAAATCCTAGTCCCCCCACCCAAATATATATAAATAAATCTAGTCTCTTGTAGCTTGTACTCATTTAATAATAAAAGAATGTAAATAACAAAAAATACACTGTAGACAATGATATATGTTGTATAGGTATATCCTAGATGTGAAAGTATACAGAATTGGACCAAGAGAAGAACACAGCTTTTTTCTTTTAAAAAAAAAAAAGAAAAGAAAAAAAAAGCTAGGTATAAATCAAAACCAAAATAAGGGTCCATGTGATAGAAAAACAAAATCGTTAAAACAGTTCAGGTTTGAATTCCACAATAATATAGACAGTATTGTCTAAAGCAACAAGGATCTTATATTTTGAGAATAAGTTGGTCAAACTAGCAAAGACTTGTTGGAATTGAAAAATAACTGAATTGGTTGGATGGTAACAAATTCCAGTATTAAATACCATTCTTATTGAATCAACGGATCAACTTGCTTTAATATCAAACATTTAAGACTACATTGGCCAAAAATACAAGCTTCAAAGAGGGCAAGGGAGAATCGAAGCACCAATTCATACCTAAATATTGGCTTTGGTGGCTGCTCCGGCCTATCCATACCATCTTGCACAATAACATCTGAAGCTGACCGATCCATTCCATCAGACAATGTGTCTACAATGTCTATCAAGCCCTGCAAGTCAAAACACGATCGTATAGCGTATTCTAAGAAGTTTCACACTCCCTCTAGTCCTTAATATAGGGCCTACTTGAGGAGTTGATCTTGGTCCTAACTCTTAAATATAAGATATGGTTTTATATTTGTCAATCTTTTCCTAAATTATCCCTATTGATGCTCCCCAACAATCATCAAGAAGGAGAGGGAATGAGGAAATTAAGGAATATGACTAAAATGCTTTAGAAAATACATGTCCTATTAACTAACTTAACTAACTTCCTTAATCTAATCAAATTACGTAAGTATGTCTTATATTAAGGACCGGCGGGAGTATTTCAAAAGCACCAAGAAACCTGGCAGATTTTTTTTTTCTTTGCCCAAAGAAACCTAGCAAATTGAGTAAATAACACAGCATTACAGGGAAGCAAGTAAAGCTGCACTAAACTTCATTGTCGACAGAATTTATTTTAGTTACGAATGATAGGATAATGAATTCAGTGATTATTATTTTCATCATAATACACTTAAGCAAATCAAGAACAAATGAAAATAATGGTTTTAGAAAATAACTAGAAATGACAGAAAAACAGAGTTTCTTTGCAGGGCGGAAACATAATAAGAACAAGATAGTGGCAAAACCTTGACATTTGGGTTTCCAGAGTATTTGAGCAAACCAGGGGGCTTCCCAGGATGTTTTGGCTGCCCCTGTTACATATTTACCATAATGCATTAGATGATAATCTAAAAAGGAAAACCCAAAACATAAAATTGACAGTTAAACAAGCATTATGAACAATTATCAGTGTCACTTAAACATCCACAAGAGAAGATGGATGATGGCACATTTCTATCCACAGAAGGACACTGTCAAATGTCAAAATAAAGCTTGCATATCTAGCAACCGCAGAGGGTAGGGAAGGGGAAACAAACAACAACAAAAAATTAATAAGCTGAAGTAAAACTACCTGCAGAAATTCCGGCCTTTTCCCAGATTTTCCATTTATGAAGTTAATGAGGTAATCCAAACCATAATTTGCATAATCCTGCATTCACACTGTTGTATCAGTATTTCCTTTAGGTGACACAATGTAAAAGTAATAATGTAAGTACCAAGATAAGACATATCAGTAATTGGCCAAATAATTCTCATACATATCAATGATTCTATTGCATGAAACCTTTTGAATATTAGTACTTCTAGCGGCAACATATTTTAGTAAGTATAGTAACATATTTTCAACATAAAAATAATTTTGTAGTATTATTATTAATCTCCAAATATTTTTTCAACAGAACAGGATTCTTTAAAAAGAGAATAGGTATTAAAAGAGGATTCTTTACGGATAAAAGAACAATAAAGTAAGTGCAAGAGAACATTTTACCTGCTTCCAACTTAACGTAGCTAATCTTTCATCCTGAAAAGGAATAATAATAATAAGAGTAAGAATAGACCAGGAAGAGACAGACAGGTAGCCCTTTTATTTCTCATTGATGAGTTAGGATTTCTAATGCTTTAAGTAGATAGATGACAGCTAAAGCATAGAATAATCCAAACTCAAGCAAGCATTCACATAACACTCATCACTTAAAGCAGAAAAAAGCCCAAAAAATTTAAAAGCAAAAACTTTGATTTCGAAAATAAATGGCAAAACAAGAAAAACAAAATGATTTGAAATAACTGGGTCTTTTTTGTCTGAATAAAATATATACTAAACTTCCCGCATCCATCCACCTTCAAAACTATAAACAAACAAGCCCACCAAGACAACCAATAATTAGCCAAATAAAGATGATAAAGCATACCAATGTTTCCACTGTTTGTTGCAAGATACCCAAGTCATCATGGAAATTAGTGATAGTGTTTCGAACTCCAGCAACCTGTTTTATAGGTATGACAATGTCAAAAAGAAGCTACATAATTTTTCACATAAGTTTATCCAAGAAGCAAATATAAATCAACTAAGCTTGTGATCATAAATCATATCAATTAAAACTATCCTATACTGTAAAATAACTTATTAGAAGCAAGATATGTATTTGTACAACTGACCTACTTTTAATATTTAATCCTTCTAAATTGCAGGGGGGAAATATCAGCCAAAGACATGGGTAATCTCTTTTGAATATATCTAAGCATATTTACAATCATGAAAATCTATATGTAACATTGTGTCAAAGGGCATACATCATCCTTAATTGAACGAGCCAACTCATTCTGCTTCAGCATTTTATCATCCAAATTTTGAATCCTTTGTGTCAAATGCTTCTTGGCGTCCTGCATACGAAATAATTGAAAGGAAGTTAAGAAATAAACCAATCACTATTATAAATAATACAAACATTACATAATTTCCATAAGACGACTAAACTTCTTTGTATCTCCACAAATTCACAACAATAGAGGGCAGGATAAACATTAGACCATCCATGTGTGATGATGCTGCAATATATCATGTGAATTATATACCATCATACTTGATCATCAACAACAAATACTGTATCAAGTACCTTATGAATATTAGTGCCATCTGTCTCAAACTCTTAAACCACATATTTCAAGAATAGTTATATATACAAATAAGCATATTCTTGAATTAATTGTGTTAAAAGTCAGATATGGTGTCTTAGCATTATATTATTGACTTCATACTTCATTTCCATTCATACTTCATTTCCCCTTCTGTCTCTCCGTTGATTGCTCTATTCTCTGTGTCACCTACCCTGTTTTTCCCTATATAAGTCTTATGTAATCTACATTTCATATATGAATAAGAGATTAAGCTCCATAAGCTAATATGGTATCAGAGCGTAGGCTTTGAGCTTCAATCCTCTGCCCAAAATGAGGCAGAACCAGTGGCGACAGTGAGGCAGCAAGAGAGAGAGAGAGAGCACAGCGTCAGCACCCTTTGTGTTCTCTCTGTCCGTGAGCGCGTGGGGCTACACCGCCCACTCCAGGGTGACCGGAACACGCCGATCAGTGTTTCCCAGAAGTCCAGTCACCATCCGACCGGCGAGTGAAGCACACGCGCCTCCACAGTATTGGCGCATGAACCCCACGCGCCGGCGACTTCACAGATTCCGGCAGCGCGTGACCCCACGCGCCGGCGACCCCAGAAACCTCAAACGACTCCAGATCACTTTTTTACCAGATTTTATGGATCCCTTGCAATTTCCCCCCTTGTTTGGGTCCATTCCAACTGCTTTTATGTCGGGAACCAATGGTAACAATCAAACCACAACCTCTACCTCTAGTACTACTACTTCCTCTCTGTCTTCTCCTGTACCTTCCATAAACACCACTCTACCAAAATTCCTAGAAAATCAGATTATGGTCATTAACCATAAACTCAATGGGAAAAACTACCTTCAATGGTCTCAAAGTGTGTTAAGATACATTCGTGGAAGGAGAAAAGAAAAATATATCAATGGAGAAGCCCCTCAACCAGCTCCTGATGATCCAAGTTTCGACACATGGTTTGCAGAAAATAATCAAGTTATGACTTGGTTATCCAACTCTATGACCGTGGATATTAGCGAAGGATATCTCTTAGCCAACACGGCCAAGGAGATATGGGATGCAGCAAAAAGGACATACTCATCACTAGACAACACTGCAGCCTTGATCCATCTGAAATGTCAACTCCGAGACTTGAGACAAGGAAATATGACGGTGACTGAGTACTATAATGCTTTGCTGAAACTTTGGCAACAACAGGATCTATTTGAGGTACATCCATAGGAAGTTGTCAAGGATGCTCAATTGTATCAAAAAATACTAGAAGGAAGAATTCATGATTTTCTTCTTGGACTCAACGATTCCTTTGAAGACATAAGAGGAAGAATTATGGGTTTAAAACCCCTACCACATCTATTTGATGTAGTTAATCATGTTCAGTTTGAAGAAAGCAAAAAACTCCTCAGTCAAAGCAGCCAGAAGTACATTGAGGGCTCAGCTCTAGCGATGAAAGGGCCACAAGATGAAAGGAAAAACACTAAATGGTGCAATTATTGCAAGAAGAAAGGTCACATAAAGGAAGAATGCTGGAAACTCCATGGCAAGCCTTCAACTGGAAAACAACATGCCCAACAAAGTCACCTCACTACCACTGAACAGAAAGTGAAAGATGTCGACTACCTAAGCCAGGAAGAATTACAGATGCTTCGTCAGATGCTTAGCAATCAAAATAAGTCAAACTCTGTTCCTGGTATGAATCTTGTACAATCAGGTAATTCCGTCGTACCCCTTAATGCTGTATTGACTAGTGAAGATACTTGGATTATTGATTCCGGAGCTACAGATCACATGACCGGTAACAAAACTTTAGTCCAAAACCTTAAATTCTGTAATGAACACCTCAAAGTAAAAGTAGCTAATGGTGTGTTCACCAAGGTTGCAGGCATTGGCACAGTCACATTATCTGATCACTTGAAAATACAAAATGTTCTATATGTGCCTGCACTCACTTGTAACCTCATATCTATAAGCAAATAAACTAGAGGTCAAATATGCCGAGTTATCTTTGATGATAATCTTTGTATCTTTCAGGATTTAAAAACGACGAGGACGATTGGAACTTCTAGAGAATGGGATGGACTGTTATACCTTGAAGGATCAAACTTGAAGAACACGTGGAAGGCAAGAAGAGCACTGGTTAGCTCCAATTCTCAAAATCATGAAGCATACTTATGGCACTGTCGCTCAGGCCACCCTAGTTTTGATTATATGAAACATGTGTTTCCAAATTTATTCAATAAAAATTCAATTCCTTTTCATTGTGAAACTTGCCAACTTGCAAAACAAACTAGATCTTCATATCCCAAACAGCCTTATACACCTTCTTCACCATTCACATTAATTCATAGTGACATTTGGGGTCCTGCTCGAACAAAAACCCTCAACAATGCTAGATGGTTTGTTACTTTTATAGATGATCACAGCAGAACCACATGGGTTTATTTAATGAAAGACAAATCCGAAGTCGCCAAAGTATTTCAAAACTTCTATACCTTTGTGCGAACCCAATTCAATGCTCACATTAAGGTACTGCGAAGTGATAATGGCAAGGAATACATGAGCAACACTTTTAAATAATTTCTTGATCAGCAAGGAATTCATCACCAAACTTCCTGCCCTTACACCCCTCAACAAAATGGAGTAGCTGAACGAAAGAATCGTCATCTGTTAGAAGTAACCCGAACCATACTAATCGAACAAAATGTTCCTACCATTTTTTGGGGTAATGATGTACTAACCGCAGCATATCTCATCAACCGTATGCCATCCAAAGTTCTCAATTACTCCACTCCTATCCAAAAACTCCTTGAACACTTTCCACATTGCCCACTAATCAATTCATTACCACCAAAGGTGTTTGGTTGTGTTGTCTTTGTTCACAAAAACGATGGCAACAAATTTGCTGTTCGAGCTGACAAATGTATCTTTCTTGGCTACTCTCCGACTCAACAAGGGTACAAATGCTATTGTCCTATGTCCGGGAAACTTATTGTCTCCCGAGATACAGTCTTCTCGGAAGACGAAGCGTATTATCCCAAAGTATCCATTCAGGGGGAGCACTCTGATATTGAATGGCTAATCCTGAACAAACCTGAACCAACATCACCACAACCTAATCTTATACCCATCATTGACTCACTACCTTCCACAAGCCAACCTAGTCTTATCCAAGTTGATCATGAATCCGAATGTCTTCCACCTCAACCTGAACTGACACATAATGAATTGGAAACAAATGTTGAGATCAATTCAGGGATGGATACTGAACAGCAACGAGATGAAGAGTCAATACTACAAATTCAAGATGAATCGAACACTGGTAGAACCATCTCTCCCATTCAAAGGAATGACCATGACTCCAATTCGGGATTAAATCATGAAGAACTAGGTTGGCCTATTGCATTGAGAAAAGGGGTAAGATCTTGTACTCAGCATCCAATTCAACGTTTTGTCTCATATAGTAACCTATCCACAAAAATGCAAAGCTTTGTTGTAAACAGTGCACAGATTAAAATCCCAAACACGTTTCAACAAGCTATAGTTGATCCGAATTGGAAGCAAGCTGCAGAAGATGATTTGAGGGCACTGAAGGATAATAAAACGTGGGAGATTACAACTCTTCCCAAAGGGAAGAAACCAGTAGGATGCAAGTGGATCTTCAACCCAAAATTCAATCCTGATGGTAGTATCAATAAATACAAGGCAAGACTTGTTGCAAAGGGATATACCCAGACATATGGAGTTGATTATCAGGAGACATTTGCTCCAGTAGCCAAGCTTAATACCATCCAAGTGCTATTATCAATTGCAGCCAACTTGGATTGGTCGTTGCACCAACTGGACGTGAAGAATGCGTTTTTGAATGGAAACTTGGAAGAAGTTTACATGGAGATTCCAGATGGAATTCTAGCTCCTAACAACTCTGTATGTAAACTCAACAAGTCATTGTACGGACTTAAGCAATCTCCTAGAGCGTGGTTCAGTAGATTCACCAAAACGGTGAAAGGACTTGGGTATACTCAGGGACAAGCAAATGACACGTCGTTCATCAAACGTGTTAATGACTTAGTTACTATCTTGATAGTCTATGTTGATAACATAGTCATTACAGGAAATGATGAACAATCCATTGCTCAACTAAAACAGGACTTGTCAACTGAATTCCAAGTGAAAGATCTTGAACAAATGAGGTATTTCCTGGGTATGGAAGTGGCAAGAACTAAAAAAGGCATCAACGTATCACAGCGGAAGTATACACTAGATTTGTTGCATGAAACAGGAATGTTAGGGGCACAACCTGAAGGAACACCGATGGAAGAAGGTTGTCACTTAGAAATCAAACCAAATGGTGTTCCAGTCAACCCAGAACGGTACAGAAGACTTGTCGGGAAACTCATATACTTGACCCACACACGTCCAGACATTAGCTATGCAGTTGGAATAGCAAGTCAATTCATGCACCAGCCACAAGAAGAACACATGGCGGCTGTGTACAGAATCCTAAGCTATTTGAAGTTTAATCCTGGAAGAGGGATCTTTTTTAAGAAAAGCAATATCAGAAATATTGAGATCTATACTGATTCAGATCATGCAAAAGACAGGGAAACTAGAAGATCAGTCTCCGGATACTGCACATATGTGTGGGGAAATCTGGTTACATGGAGAAGCAAGAAACAGACTGTGGTGTCAACAAGTAGTGCGGAAGCGGAACTGAGAGCTGTTAACAATAGAGTACGTGAAGGAATTTGGGTCATCAGATTACTGAAAGAGTTGGGGATTTCACATGAGGGACCAATACAAGTTTGGTGTGACAACAAGGCCAGCATTGAAATGGTCAAGAACCCGGTTTATCATGATAGGACAAAACATGTTGAGATAGACAGACACTTCATTAAAAAAAAGAATTGAAGGAGGTATCATGAATCTGTCCTACATCAGATCTGAAGACCAAATTGCAGATGTTATGACAAAACCACTAAGCAGACCTAAATTTGAAAGATTTCGGTGCAAGCTGGGAATGATTGACATATATTCTCCAGCTTGAGGGGGAGTGTTAAAAGTCAGATATGGTGTCTTAGCATTATATTATTGACTTCATACTTCATTTCCATTCATACTTCATTTCCCCTTCTATCTCTCCGTTGATTGCTCTATTCTCTGTGTCACCTACCCTGTTTTTCCCTATATAAGTCTTATGTAATCTACATTTCATATATGAATAAGAGATTAAGCTCCATAAGCTAATAAATTGTCAGCAGCATTTCAGGACAATTGAAACAATAATACAACGTATTTCAACCACCAAGTCAATGTAAATTAAATTTTATGACAGTAGCATTCATATCAATGGCCCTTCATCCCCCTTCAAGTGCACAGGTAAGACGTGCAGTCACTTATTCATACATACCACTACATGTTTGAATGTTCCTATCTAACAAAAACATTAAAAAATTAACTCCAATGAAATAAATCGAAACTTACAGCAATAACATCTGAAGCATGCTGCAGCTTTTTTGTCAGATCTGCAACAGCCTTTTCCATGTTACGTTTTGTGACATACATAAAACCTGAGAAAGAAATACCCTGATATTGAGTAAAAAATGCAGAAGATCAATAAACCAAATCACAAACTGATCAGAAATAATATAATAGATATATCATTCAGAAAAATTTAAAGGTATAAAATAATCCCTCCGTCCCTTATTATAAGCTTCAAATTTGTGAATAGGTGTGTCCCAAAATATAAGCTTCCTTTAGGTTTATCTAAACATTTATTGCGTTTTGTCCAACTTTGCCCCTTGTTGACTGTTTTTGTTGTATTTATTCTCTCTCACTTATCCTCTTTACACATAAGGGCATAGTAGGAAAAACAATACATATTTATTGCCTTAAACTAATTTTAAATTTTTCCTTAATTAATGCAAATCAGTTATTTGAAGCTTATAATAAGAAACAAGGGGAGTAACTATTAAACTCTTGAATAGAAATTGTTTTAAACAACAGGTACTGCAAAAAGAAAAATCAAACGTCAACGATAAAGCAATGAAGCCCACTGAAAAACCCACAATTGGTCTAGTTATTCCTTACCTTCCACCACATGTAACCATACCCTAGAGCACCCAAGGTAGCCGCTGGAACCACAAGGGATGATACGTTTCCTGGAAAAAGGATAAACACAATGAAATAAGTCAAAACTCAATTAACCAGAAAAATCTCTATAAACAAAAATAAAAGAAGTGGAATTGGCTACATGACAAATAGATGCATGCCATGCTTTAGGAAAGAAATAATTGAACTCTAAAAGCAAAATGCAGTACTTGAAAATAAACCACAGAATACTGCTGTGGCCAGAATAGAAAGTAAATTGTACCCATTTGACCAGTACTCCCATTAAGTACAGTGATCGGCTTATTTGAAGCTAATTGCCGAACCTCATTTGCTAGACGACGAACCTAGAATAAAGTCAAGCTAAATTATCATAACAAGATAATTCATATATATATATATATATATATATGTTGTGTGTGTATTTTGGAAACAAAAATTGACATTCAATTGGTTCAGAGATGATATCTTGTTTCCAACCACCTGAGTAGCTATGGCATCAGCATATTCACTGTCACCATCAGATTGATCCCCAGATTTTTCCAATCCTTTTACAAGAGCCTACAAATAAAGAGGAAAATTAGTCCATTAGGACAGGAACAATCTTGATACCGTAAAAATTGTTACTGGACTTATCAATTCTAAAATATGGAAAGCATGATGCAGAAGTTAATTCATAACTTATCAAGCAGGACTGCAGGAGAAAACACACACCGACCGTCTTCAATCTTACATCCATATTTAGATCATTATGAATCGGCTTCGTTTATATGGAACTCACCAACACTCACTTTTCACAACGACCGTTAATTAGAATACAGTAAAAGGGTGTAAAATGACTAATTAGAGAACCAATCATCCCCGCCTCCACAAAATTAGGCATCCTCCAACATCCCAATAGCGTCATACAAGCTACATAAATACGGGGAGTTGTGTATTTAATTCTTTTCGAATGGGGATTGCAAGAGAAAAACTATAAAGTAAAACCGCATCTTTAGCAAAGTGAACGCCGTCCAATTCGATGACGCAACATAAAGTAGCAGCAATTACTACCTGAAGCTCGCCAATCAAGTCCGACAATTTCCCGTTCTTCATAAGAATTGTGCCAGTATATCCTTACACAGAAAAATTCAGATCAATAACGCAGGTTCGAACTTCATCAGCAACTAAAAGAGAGAAAGATATAGAGAGAAAATGGTTGTGTGAGTAGTACCAGCTCCAGCTAGGATAATGATCTTCGAAAACCCAACTCCAGATTGTAGAGCCATGGCTGCTGATTCAGATGAAGAAGTCCAAAGGAAGAGTGAGAGGGAAAGGGGAGATGGGGGACGATGTCGGACTTAGCACCCTGTTGGGGTTGTAAGTTGATCAACGCCGACCCTATTTAGGAGGCGGGGAGGGGAAAACCGACGTCGTTTTACGGCCAGAACCCGGCAGAATGCTCGGTTCCTTAAATTCACCGTTGGATGGATCTGATGCCGCCCATCTTGCCACGTGGCATAAAAAAATTCAAAATAAATATTACCTCTCCAATCCTAAATTTAAAACCTAATTTAGATATAAATTTTGATTTTAAATATAAGACTTTTTCCCCCCATTTTATCTATGATATTTATCATTTTTCTTTAAAGTTATTTATATGACTTATAAACTAACATATAATTTAATATTATATGAAAGTGTTTTATAAAAATAATCTCCCTCTCTCTCACATACACGTGTTCTTATTATAAATTTTGTATTAACTATAAATAATTTAAATTTTTCTACTGCTTTTACTATAGCTAAAAATTCTTTCCAATTAGAATGATGCTTATTTTGAGATTCATCAAATTTTCCATTTGCATATCTAGTTATTATTTCTTTTTCTTCTTCTTCATTCTTATGATATAAGGCTTTACTACAATAATTATTTGAGATATCTTTATATAATCCATTTTACTTTATTATTCATGGGAATTGTTAATTTAAATAAACTTTGACATAACAATTTTATTTTATCTATTATTATTTGGGTTTCTTTTTTCCAAATCCAGCTCGCTTTTTCTCCTACAAATTTAGATATTTTTGCTATTAATTTAGATAAATTTGGTATATAATTTCCTGCTTTGCTTACTAATCCTAAAAAAGATTGTAATTCCTTTTTAGTATTTTGGCAACACTCTAGCTAACTAACAGACACAAAACACCTCAGATGAGAAATTTGAGACCATTTAATTAAAGCTTACCGTGAGTAGAAGAAGTTTCCTAAAGGACTTACCGAACGATAACGGAGATTCAGGATCAAAATTAGCTCCGGTGTTCAGGAAAAATTACTATTCACACATCCTCTCTCCTCTAACAATTTTGTGGAATAAAATCAGATTTTTCCTCCTCTTCTAAGCCTTTGGCCGAATTCATAAAAGGAAATGGAGAGAGGAGATTACAGCTATGTTTGGAATAGCATTTTTTTGAAAAATAAGTGCTTATTATGTAAGTCGAGATAAAACTCCTCTCATATACTTACCTTGTATACCGTAAATCACGATTTATAAGCATTTATAAGTAAAAAAAATATCTCAAACGAGCAATACATCTTGGCTTTGGCTTTGGTGGATTCTTATGATGCCATGTGTCAAGTGATTGCTCCACAAGATGACATGTGTCCAAAAAGCAAATGGGTCTTCTTCTTCTTTCTCCTAGGTGGTGCATAAATGGTCAGGGGAAGGAAGTAGCTTGATAATTTCCCTAGACTCCCGACTCGGTGTTTAAGAAAGTCCAGTACCTGACTAGACCAGGGATTGATGGATTCCCCAGACTCAGGCGCTAAGTGTCACGCTCCGGGAATGCTAACACAAAAGGCATAAAGGTAGTGTAATGATGAGGGATACTTGTCACCTCCACATTTGGTCAACACAAAAGTGGCTTTATACTTTGTCATCATTAAGGGACACATGTCAAGCTCTTATTTAGCTGACCAAAAAGGTGTGTTATCATAAGTCATCATTACTTACTTTATTAAAATTGCTTTATCGGTGCATACTCGGGATTCTACTCGGGACTGTGGCACACATATCGAGGTACACTACGCGACATCTAGACCCCTCAAATCTTGAAAATGGTGCCTATATGCCCTGCGGCTATCGACGAATTCTCCTCCAACTACTTACACGCATATTTTACAATCTTGACTTCTCGATTTCCATGAATGACATATTGGTTATCTGGGAATTCTAAGAGTGACTCTACCTTTTCTTTCTAAGTTCAAATTATGTTTTGTAACTCACTAGTCACATTTTTACAGGAATTAAATCTTTTCCTTCATTAGTCGGAAATTAATTCCATACAAAATTCCCAAAGCGATTGCACTAATATCATTTACACTGGCCTTTAGGATTCTTAACCCTTATATGAATTTTGGGATATTACAATATTGGTCATATTTCATCTTTGCCCCTGTATAAATGACCGACCATGGACATTTAGGACAATTATTATGATTTATCTAAGGATAGTTTTACAATGAACATGCAGATAATATGATAACAAAATAGAGAAGTTCAATGAATAACAATATTCAAAGTACAATGATTGGCACATATGGCACAATTTTCAACAATAACAAGTAGCATGTAAAACTGAATTTTACCTCTTTTACTTTTCCCATGTAAATTGGCACAAACTCCTCTTGTTAAGATTATAATATTTCATTTGACACTAAAATAAACTCATAGTAAATATTATGCTTAGTAGATGACACAAATCAAGGGAGAGGAAGTGAGTTAGTATGGTCATCTCGAACAATCAAAGAGAAGAAAGGTTGGGGTGAATAATTGATGCAGAAGTAAGGGTTGATTGTGCTGACATGGGATGTGTAATTGAGAATTAAGGTTAAGGTAGTATACTTATAAATAATTTATAAAATTATTTAGATGATATTATATGTGCTTATATAATAGTGTAAAATAAAATAAAAAAGTAAAATAGGGCATGTTTGTGGATTTGCATGCTAAGCCTGGCTTATTTATCTAAAGAGACATGGTAATAGGCCTGATCTATTTACTAAATAGGTTATCCTAGATTTTATGCAGGCTAAGTCATAGACCCCCTATTAGAAGCTTAGTTTAGCTTATTTCCACCTCTAATGCTATGAATATAATATTGAAATAATCCAAGATTTTGTCTTCAAATAACGCGGATGTAAATAGGTCTTTCAAACACCTCATAAAATATATTTAAATAAAAATTATTCAAGAGCAATAGGGGAGGAAGAAGGAGAATAAATCTGACGAAAAAAGAACATTAAAAGTACAGTGAGACCATAATATAATCGTATTTTTTATAAAGTATGAGTTATATTTTTACTTATTAATTTAATTTTACACTTTTGGTTGACAAGTTGAAAAGATTCTAATTTCAAACGATGCCTAATGATGGGAATGATGATGATAATTTTGTCAAAAAAAAAAAAAAAAGAATGACGATGATAATGCTCTAGTTATTGTGGGTGTGGCACTGTGGCACCAACCTCGTATGTATATAAATTTATTTTACATTTGAATATATATATATATATATATATCATTATATTATTATACAATACTATATAAGTTATTGTAGGGATCGTAATCTAAATAATAAATTTTTAAAATTTAAAGTAGCAACCGAAATTTGACAAAATTCTTATGCAAGAATTAGTGACAGAATATTACACGGACATTTGTTTTTCAACAAATCCATCACATAATAATAATTGTTTATTTTTCGAACAAAAGAATTGGTTATTCTTATGCCCAAGGGTAATTAACAGCCAACATTTCTGCCACTAATTTCTGTTGCTGAGCGACGGAAATATGATGCTTTTTTGTAGTGAAATTTTGAAAATCATAAAAAACTTAATATAAGAGATATATATTAATGGAATTATAAGATACTAAATTTTAAGTTTAATATTAATATAATTATTATTATATAATTATTTGTTGTTAATAAAATGTCAGGAAAATCCTTTTTAAAACCATCTAAAATATCCATATTTTTATTTGAGTCACTAGGCGTGTTTGGTTTGACGGGAGGGAGGGGAGGGGAGGGGAGGAGAGGGGATTAAATTACCTTTTTAAATCGAAGGTATTTAAATTTTGGGCAAGAACCCAAAATTTAAAAGGAATGAAAGAGTAAATTTTAGACGGGAACCCAAAATTTAAAAAAATAAAAGGGTAAATTTTGGATTTCTTTTATCCAATATTGTAATTTTGCCCCCTCCCCTCCCCCTCAAACCAAACACATCCTAAACTTAACAAATCATTAAATCAAGTTACATAAAGTAAAGTGGGATTTAGAAATTGGATCAAATTACCTTCATACCCTTGATATCTTTAAAAAGTAAAACTGAAGTGTGACTTTTTTCGATCGATCATTAAAAAAACAAATTTGAACTTGTTAATTTCCAAGCCTAATTGTCACTAAGTTACAAGCTAGATGTAATATCTATTTTTTTTATATAGTAGTATCTATTAATATAAGGATTATTTTTTATATAGGCTAAATTTACTTTAAATATTTTAAATTTATATGTTGTATTATTTTAGTCTCTTAATTTTATAAAGTGTAATTTTAGTCCTTTAATTCTAACATTATCATTTTAATCTATAAATATTTCAAGAACTTTCATTTAAAATTTGGAAAAGGTTCTTTCAAAATTTCCTTACTTTAAAATGAACATACATCTCTAAGAAGCGTACTTGTTAGGATAGACGAAAATCATTTACGCTCTAAATCTTGAAAGTGAAAATTATTAGTCCAATAAAAAAAGTGTACGTACACCTAACTTTATTCTATATTATGACTGTCATTGTTATTTACTTGTTAAACAATATAATATGTAATTTTCATAAAAATAAGATTATTTAAATTTTTTCGTATTATAAAAAACTTTCAATCTCATTTATAAATATATTAATTAATCAATCTGATCAGTATATTACATAGAATTTCAATAGTCAATATTTTCCAAGACACATTGAAAAAAAAAAATATTTCTTGAATCCTATCAGCTGGAAGGTAAGAGTTCCTCTCTCTCTCTCTCTCTATATATATATATATATATATAAGAGAAGCCTCACACTTCTATTCCATTTGCAGCTTCTTGATGAGATAAATATATCATTTAGAAGAAGATCAGAAACATTACAGATATAAAGAAATATCTCAAATAGAAGAATACTTCTAGTTTGCTTCCGACAGAGAATAAGAAGATGATGCCACCAAGAGATCAGGAAATGAATGAAGAAATGAAGACCAACAACAAGAAGAGGAAGAGGAGATTCTAGAAGCAAAGAAAGACAATGAAATTATAAGGTATGATCATCAAGATTCTAATAATCTTTTCTTCTCTAGACCAGTGTTTAAAGAGCCGGACCGGACCGAACGGTCAGGCCGTCAGTTCATTAGTCAGCAACTCCTCCGGCTTTGTTCAGACATGACACTCGCTCTGAAGGTCAGGCCATGTTAGTCCGTCATTTTGTAGCTATTTAGCCGCTGACTGTCATAAATCCGGGAACCGGAGTGAGTATATAGAAGCTGGTCGGTCAGAATCCTGTCCAAACTTTCACTTCAAACTTGAAAGCTCCGACTTCACCCTTTCCTCTAGTTCTGCAAGTTCACCTTTTTCTATTTGCAATGGCAAGTTTGTTCAGCTTATTCACTTCCCTCAGCTACTGTGGTGCGTCTAAGACGAAGGTTAGGAGGCATGTATATATGAAAATAATGAGGGAAGAAGAGAAATGGTGCCTGAAACGGGGAGAGAGAGAGAGAGAGGAAAGTGAGCAAGAGAGGAAGGAGTGAATTAGACAGGAGATTCAAGATTGGTGTGGTATAGAGTAGTAGAAGCAGGCCTTGAGAAACTAAAAGAGAAGACTTGAAAATCACAATACGTACAGTGGGGTTTTGTTGTTATTGACCAGTGGACATTAGTTGGTCACTTAGGGTAATTCATTTTTTCCAATGGGTAAAGACAAGCAGCCACCATACCTACATCTTTGTTTTTTTATTCCGCCATACCTACGTCACATCTAACTTCTAAGGAGATCTTACATTATGGGGATAATTCCATTGAAAGTTTAATATTTCATAATATTGTATTGCTATTTTAATTATAAAATATATTTTTTTTTCATGGAAAAATATATTTCTATTTTTAATTATAAAAATGTATCTAAGTCATCAATAATCAATCCAATATATACATATATATTATTTTTTTAAGGGGAATATATTCAACATTTTTTTAATGCTGCTTTATTATCATTATTCTTCATATGTTTTTTATATTTACTATATAATACTATTTTTAATTTAGTTATTATAGTACCGGTCTGACCAGACGGTCTAACCGATCTGATCGTTTGAACCATGACCCGTTAACTTTTCTGGCTTGATATCCAGTCTGACTTTTAAAACATTGCTCTAGACCTTCACGTCTGGTGAATCTGGTTCAGGAAGTGATACAAAATATTGAAGAGGATTTCATAGGTCATGAAATCAAAATGGTGATACAAAAGAAGATTTGCAAATATGATTTATTTGAGTTTCCATGCCTTCTCAATTTGAGAAAACGAAATCTTGGAGGAAGCCAGAGATTTTCTTAAACCTCATGAGGTTGATTTTGAAAACCACTACAAGTCAAAGTATATCTGTGTCGCTGTTTGATCATTATCTTCAACAATTCCACATGTTTCTGAGTTGGTGGCAAATGAATAATGTTTCCTTTTATAACCAAACTCAGTGATGGAAAGAGGTTGTGCAACATAATAATTTGAAGCTGGATGATATGGTGCAATTATGGTCATTTAGAAGGGATGATGATGAACTGGGATTTGCATAGGTCAAGCTTACTCGATGAGAAGATTCTACAGATTGCACAAGTTTGATTTATTTGTTTCAAGTTTCTTTAATTGTTAGGATTTCATTTCTTGATTGTAAGAACTTCTTAAATCTTAGATTACATATATGCAATAAGAAATCTCTTTTGCTTCCTTGCTCTTTCTTTTTCTTTTTCTTTGATTCTTGGCATAGTTAAATGAAATTATGATCAGATTGTGGATCTCGATTTTTTCTCTTACTATATTATTTAGACATTACTTTCAATGAGCGAAGGACTTAATATTTTTTTGCCAGCGAAGGACTTCATTGTTATTATTATTATTATTATTATTATTATTATTATTATTATTATTATTATTATTACCAACGAAGGACTTAATATTTAAAATATTATACTTTTTATATAAATAATTCCAATGGTAATAGTGGATAATGATTAAGATAACAAAAATATAACTATTTTTATGTTATTCTTCCTACGCAAATTAGTTTAATCAAAAGATTTGGAAGACGCCATTGACGAGCAATTGAAACTGTTTAATTTTGGATTCATTTTCGTTATACGCATAAAAAGGAGCAGGTTTTATATATGCAATTAGAAGTCGACCTCTTTTTTCTTTGCCCTTTCTTTTTTCTTTTTCATTGATTCTTTGTTTTGTTTGAAATGAGATTGAGCCCATTAATTTTTATTTATATATTGGCGTTAAGAATCAATCAATCAGAAATTTTTTTTTCAGAAAGCTGATAAGCGAATGTCCTACAGTTTATGAATAATTAGATAAACGTCTCTCAACGGAAGAAAAACAAATTTACAAGTAAGAAATTTTCCCATATTTGAAAATGGTAAAATTAAGACAAGTAATTTGCATGGCTATGTCCAAAACAATGGCGGTTAATTGTGATAACTAACCTTGAAATGTTGCATCCAAATTGAAGTTTATTTTTACAAAACGGTTACAACTAATTATAGAGGGACTAACTTCCATCTTATCTCAACACTTGATAACAAATCCTTTATCTTATCCTATGTTTTCTAAACCAATTTAATTCTCACAGGCTTTTTTTTTTGGACATAAATTCTCACAGGCTTTAGATGTTTGTATTTCATACTTTTGTTTCTTAATGTGAAATTCAGTTTTTTATCAAGGAAGAAAAAAATAAATGGAAAAACCTTCCGCCATGAAAACTTATGAAGAAGTTCTTTTAAAAAAAAAATGTCACGTTGGTGTAATTGAAATTTGTGAAGTACCTAAAACAAACTAGATTAATATTTTTTTAATTTTTAGGCAGCATGTTTTATACACATTATTAATTGTGATAAATATAATACAGTTAAATTTCTTGTAAAACAAACAATTCAAATTTATTCTCTAACGTTGCAAGGTTAAAATGTATGGAGTTTTACAAAAATAATAATGAGCCGCAAATGTAATATTATATTGCTGCTAGCAAATCCCAATGAATAAAACAAACAATGCCTCAGAGTATTTTCACATTTTTTGCCATTTAATTACTTTCACACTATGTTTAATGGATTACCTCTTCAAGTGGACTTGAGCTTCTTGGATGACAACGCACACTAGACTCGATGATGTAGGACAGAAGCAGAAAGAAAAACAAGAAGTGGGAGATATTAAGGCAAATTTAAAACACCATCAACATTTTTTATTTTTAGAGGGAAAAAGAACGTTATTTTTCATAGCTGTTTTTTTTTCTGGGAGAATGTAATATCCCAAAATTTAGTAAAAAGAAAATTTAAATGGTGTTAGAGATTAATTTTGAAAATTAAAGGCCTATTTTCCCAAAAAAATTGAGGGACAATAATTAGAGATCATAATTTGACTTGGAAAATTTTTAAGAAATTATTTTTAAAAATCTATGAAGTTATTTAAATAAGAAAATCCTTAAAAAAATTGTTAAGGATTAATTTATAGGAGTTATATAATAATTTAAATTATGAAACCTATGAAATTTAAGAAATCTTAAATTTCACAAAAGGGAAAAATTAGAGGCTAATGTGTATAATTAATAGGATAAAAATTTATCTATGTATATATAAAAACACACACACCCAGACACCAACACACCCACACCACACTTTGCATTTTATAAGATCACATTAACATTTGCTTTCATCATTAGAAGTGCACGGTCCACTTATAAACTCACGCTTACACCTTTACATACACAAACACTCAATACCACACACATTCAACACTCCTTGTTTAATCATTCAGCTCTTCATTCGATCAAGTAGCTGGAAAAGAGAGAGAAAAAGAAACATAAAAAAATAGAGGAAACAAAATAGAGAAAGAGAGAGACATGAGTGAGGGAGGTGAACCAGAGGAAGAAAATGATCGGAGAAGAGGAAGAAGGAAGTTTTAAACCTCACATGCAACCATTGATTCTTGTGTAGGTGTGTCTCCAACACGGTTATCTTTGTTTTTCCTTTGCATTTGAGTAATTTCTGGGGTGTTTGGGTGGCTGGAAGTGAGAAAATTCACTGAAAAGTTTCTATCATCGAAAAGTTTTAAAATCAGTGATTGTGTGATGATTTTGGGGTTCAGTTTGGGATCCTTTAGCTTTGGAATTGGATCATTAACCTCAGGACATGTGTGTAGAAGAGTATAAAATTAAAATTCGGGAGGTCTAGAGTATAAATTTATGGCTACATGTTAGTTTTCTTTATCTTGTTCTGCTTGCTAGAAAATAGAGTATCTACTGGAAAGTTGCATAAGCTTAAATAGAGGCTATAGATGGAGTTTTTGACTGGGTAGTTTTGGTATAGAAATTTTAGGACGTAGTAGGTGATATAATCAATAAGAGTGCAATTTAGAGTAAAAATGAATGAGTTCTTGATTTTTAAACTCAAACTGTCAAAACTAAAGTTTTTGGAAACCAGTCAGCTTCATGTTTGAGTTTTGACCACCTAAACCTCATCCAATATTTATGAAATTTTACAAGAATATAGTAGACATTCATATCTTTAAAATGAGTCCAAGAATGCATCATTTGGATACCTGTAGAGAAAGTTATGATTTTTTAAATCTAAGTCAGAAATAGGGGAAATTCTAGACGTCCAGGTTCTAGCCGTTGATTTTGCTATGTTTTTGAATAACAATCTTTTCCTATGGTCATGAAACTTTCCAAAATAAAATTATACATACTAAGCTTTAATCTTATATATAACATGTGTTATTTGGATCATTATATTAAGAGATATAAATTTGTGAAGTTTGTTACTGTCAGATTATGCTTCTGGAAGTCAAATTGCTTGTGGCGAAATTTTGGAAAACTAAACCTTAACAAAAAATTATGAAACTTTCCATATTTAAAGTACACATTTATAGCTTTAATTTGATGGGTAGAACATAATTTTTCTACTAGTATATTAAAAGACATGATTTTTCACAGCTATACTCTGTTTCAGGAATGTAATTTGGAATAGTGGAGGTTTGCCCAATTTCTAGGAATAATGTGGTTATGATGACTAGACTTAGATATTTTTTCCATAAAAGTGAACTTAAAGAGCTTCACTTAGGCTTTGGAATCAGTGAAATTGGATTTTCCTAGAATTAATTATGAATTTCCAAATTTGACTGAAAATCTGTCAGTTTATGAAAAACAGTGAAACAGCACTGTGCAGAATTGTACTGTGTAGAAACTGTTATAACTACATTAGATAACTAGCAAAATTTAATTTAAAGGCAGCAATTGTAATCCCCTGCCGTAATTATATCCCAAATACGCGATTAAAGTGAAATAGATACCAATAATAAACAAATAACATTTACTAACCCATCACATGACGGGGTTTTCACAATTACCTTTCGAAATCATTTATAAACTTGGTCTCATAATCACTTTTCGAATACAATTACTACGCGGAATATCACATTCATAACAAATTAGAGTACACAAAAATATTCCCGGCAATCCCGGGTTCCATACATTAACTCAAAGCCTTATAGGGCATATTCGCCCCTACAAGCCCTTATATGGGGATTACACAAAGTCTTCTCATACATATACAAATATCCAATAACTCATTTCAAATACATAACCAAATATACTCATCCATATGTACACATCCAAATCCAAATACGAATATCCAAATATACATCCCAACTAAGATAACCAACTACCGAATATTCAATCCGAAGGAAGTCCTTGCCGCCCTTGATTACTTACTCCATCCTCAATCCACTACCCTGTCTGAAAGGTTAGTAGGGGAGGGTGAGATTCGAGATAATCTCAGTAGGTAACAATATCAATATGCACGTATGATACATGTTTAATGCATGACATGCTTGCATCACACAACACATGATAACACAATGACAATTTGTAAGCTCAATGCTTCGAACAATATACCTATGGCCATAGCATAAATTGAAACATAGCTTCAAATTACACACAATTATGCAAAGCTAAGACATGCACCAACACACTAACACATATATCAAATACAAGTAGAAGAGATATGTTCTCTACACTCTTTCCACGTATGCTCCAGCTCCGCTTACTCGCGATCAGAACGAATACCGAACCACGTCCAGGGCGAACATCAACCCTATAATCAAAGCAAGGACATAGGGTTATTCCCTTTTCCAATTCTTTAACTCTCAAACACTTAATGTTGGTTATCATTTAACACCTTTAGGTAACTATTTTAGGTCTAAACATATGCCTAAAGGGTTGGGAAAGGCTATACCAAAAACCACCTTTAAAAGTGTAAAATACTGATTTTTGGGGGTGGGCCGCGGCCCAAAAATCCACTGGCTGTGGCCTAAAATTGCCCAGAAATGCTCAGAAACATTTGGTCCGCGGCCCAGAATCCGCTGGCCACGGCCAAGAAAATCCAATTTCTTGGCTGAACTTTCAAAAATCATAACTAATTCCACAAAAATCGAAATGAGGTGATCCCAAAGCCAAATGAAAGCTATTCAAGTCCTCTACACAGGAAAAATATTTGCCATTGCTAGAAATCACCACAAAAATACAGAATTACACACATTTCATCACTGCCCCAAAACAGAATCCATTTTCGACCTCAAACTTTGGACAGCTATAACTCCCAGTTCCCAAAACGAAATGGCACAAATTATATGTCCATTTTGAAGCTTGGGATGTGAACTTTAAGACTGGAAAGTTTCATAATTTTTTGACATCATTTGCTTAGTCAAAACATCCACAACACCAAACTGCCCAAACAGAATTTCCATTGGACAGAATTTCCAGTTTTGCACACAATGTATCCAATCCAATTCAAATCAATTCCAATGATTAAATACCACAACATGACACCATTTTCAACATAAAACAACATCCAATTCATCCAATTACATACCACACAAAAATACCATAAAATCAGGGCAAAATTCACAATTCACCATACTTAACCAAAAGTCACAAAACTTAGATCAAAAGGAAGCAAACACTCACCTCTTCCTCTTTCCCAAACAAAATCCTTGATTCTTCATCTTTCCACTTTTGCTCAAGCAACAAAACACCTCCAATCAAGAATCTAAAACTATAGAGATGAAGCTCTCATCACTATGAACAACTTTATAGAAGATGAATTGAGCATTAGAGGACAAGAAGCCAACCAAAATCTCACCTTTTGATTTCTCTTTCCTCCCTCCTCTTGGACGTCTATTGTAACCACCTCACCGTAATTACATCCGGATTACGAAATTTAAGTGAAATAGAGACCAATAAGATGAAATCACAATTTATAACCCCACATCCAAGAGATGGGGTATTTCAAAATCTTTTCAAAACATATATGTATTCGTGGTCTCACATTCACGTGCGGATATAATTATCAGAGAAATCAGAGTACATAATAAATATCAAAGTGCGGAAACCAAAATCCCGGCAAACCCCGGGTTACTTACATATATAACTTGGGTTCAAAGTTTCCCAACAAGGGGATTACATCACCAAAACATTCATTTACATTAGATGTACAACTTGCAATCCCAAATCCAAAACTATAATAACCAACTACCACTTAGATCTTGGAGTAAGCCTAACTACTCCTGGTTGTCCGCTTCCCTTTCGAACCACTCGCCCTGTCTGGAAAAGATTAATCATTTGGGAGGGTGAGATTCTAAAGAATCCCCGTAGTAACAACTATTTCATACCACATGCAATCATATAATATGCAAACACATCATCTCATATCAGCAGCAACACAAACTCACTCCACCCTCATCCCCTTTTACCGCCGGGAAGGCATACGACCTTTACCCAAACCGTTGTTAGCAACTCAGGGACTGTTGGCGTGGCAGTGCATACAGATAGCCACACGGCTCACATATAGCCTTTCGGCTTTCACAATGGCCCGTCAGCCTTCACCAATATCACACCCTAACCTCATCCCCTTTTACCGCCGGGAAGGCATACGACCTTCACCCGAACCGTTGTTAGCGACTCAGGGACTATTGGTTTAGCGGTGCTACCACAATATCACATAACGCATATATGACACCCTAACCTCATCCCCTTTTACCGCCGGGAAGGCATACGACCTTCACCCGAACCGTTGTTAGCGACTCAGGGACTATTGGTTTAGCGGTGTTTCTACACAAAGTTTTCACAAAACTTGCAGCATACAAAATCCATTTAATCACAATGATATAGCACACATATCATACATCACATAAAGTATAAAGATAGAGTCACTACCTGTATCTTTCCTGACTGGCTCCGGCACCGTGGCCTCACGAGGGCGACAAATGTCAAATCCTATATCAATTAGGGACAACCAATCAATCTCTTTTCCATGAGTATATTTCAATAATACTCTAAGTTGGTTATCATTTAGGACTCTTTAGGTGACTAAAATAGGCCTAAACATATGCCTAAAGGGTTGGAAGAAACTACCCAAAAGACCCCTTACTCGAAGGCAAAACACTCATTTTTGGTCATCTCACTCGAGCACAAATGCTCTCACTCGAGCACAAGTACGGACATCACTCGAGCACAATAGCGAGTGAGACTGCGAGTGAGCACCCGAGAGCACAAGGAAACCCTCGAGCACTGGCTCACTCGAGCACGCTGACCCTCACTCGAGCACAAGGCCAAATGCCTCACTCGAGCACCCGCGAGAGAAGTCCAGGAAGTGAGGACCCGAGAGCACCCAAAGCTCTCCAAGCACGGGATCACTCGAGCACAGCCATATGTGCTCGAGCACACACCTCACACCCGCGAGTGAGAAGGCTCACTCGAGCACCTTACTCACGAGTGAGAACCCGAAAGCACAACTCCTACCTGAAGCACACTCTCACTCGAGCATGACCCCCAGTGCTCGGGTGAAACGGCTATGCCCGCGAGTGACAGAGCTCACTCTTGGCATCAGCCCACGAGTGAAGACCCGAAAGCACACCCTTCACTCTGGACTCACACCCTCACTCGAGCAGACCAAGCTCACTCGAGCAGGTTCCTCGCTCACTCAAGCACAAAGCGATGTGCTCGAGCAGCACTCGCAGAAAACCCAGGTGACTCGAAGCACAAAGGGAAAAACTTGCGCATCACTCGAGCACGTTCTTCCTCTGCTCGAGTGATGTGTATCAGAGACCAGAAACGCAGCCAAAAACCAGAAACACCAGATGGTCAAATTCTCCCCCAAAGGTTCCCAAACTCTTCCCAATGCTCATACACTCTAAGCACTAACAAGGGAACACAATGGCAACTCCAAAAACACTCCAAAACCCAATTTGACCACAATCAAACACTAAGGTCTCAATGACACATCATATCCAAATTCCCTTAACACCCTTTTTAACATTCCAAATTATTTCCAATAATCAAATAACTCATCATTAAACCATTTCCACCATCAAACACCTTAAAATCCACATTTTCATCATTTGGCCTAATTAGGTGAAATTTTCCAGATTCTTCCAAACTTAGCCAAACATCATAAACAATATGCCAAAATACTCTAAATGCCTACCTCTTCTCTTTGCTCAATTCAGAACCTTGATTACTCAACTTTCAATTTCGGCCAAAAACCCAATCAACACCATTCAAGGCTCTACAATCATCACAATGTAGCTCTCATTGAGATGAACAATATTAGAGAAAAGGTTTTAAGCAAAAGAGGATCACAACTTACCAAGATTCAAGCTTTCCTTCTTCCTCTTCCCTTGCTTGCTTCAGCGAAATGGAGAGAGAGAGAAGAGATGAGAGAGAGAGATGGAGCAATGATGATGAAGCTACACACACACTCCCTTGCCCATGCCTCCAACCGAATAGGAGAGAGAAAATGAGGGAAAAGTGATATTTGTCTTCTAGTGCTTCATCCTATGACTCACACTATGCCACATGTCCACATCTTAAGCACTCCATCAAAGAGCTCACACAACCGCAAAACATAGGATCCCGACCTATTATCAATGAATCTCAACCATTAATCTCAAATACCACAAGTGTTTATTCTAAAATTCATATTACATTAATCCCAAATATATTTAAATCAAGATAATTACAATAATTATCGGAGTTATTAGCCCTAAACACAAATCGGGATATTACATCTATGGCTGCTAAATGAGAGAGAAATGGATCAGTTTTTGGATGCCAAAGACCCTTATGGCCGACCTAAAGAGAGGGAGAAGAGAGATATGAGTGTTTGAAATGTTGACCAAGATCAAGGGCTCATATTGTGACACTTGTCACAATCTTATCACACCAACCATGAGCTCACATAGGCACACCACATGGGATTCCACCCCTTGATCTATTACACAAATCAATCTCAACCATTGATCTTGAAGTTACCAATGAGTTTCCTCTTCAGTAACCGATCAATCGGTCGGTAACTTTCCCGTTTTGCCCCTGCTTATGGCAATTCCTCTTAAATCACCGCCAAATACATTTTCTCATTCATTTTCTTTCACAATGCGCCCTCCCCTCTATTTTAAGTCAATTTAGAGGTTAATCCATAATTGAGCTTAAATACAGGGTTTCAGCGCTGCTCACAACACATACGAATCACATTTGAAACTCAAATCACATCATATTCTCCAAAAGGGTTATTTATCACTAACCACATCCACTTTTGGAGTCATTGTCTCTTAATCACAATTTAGGATCCTGCTAAACCAGGGCTTAGCAGTCCACTAATCTCAGGCTTATTCTCTAGCCTCAAGTCTTAAAATTCGAGGTATTACAGTAATAGTATAAGTAATAACCAGTTACTTGTTAACTTTAATTTATAGGAATTAGTAATATCCCGAGCCGAATTCAAGTTATTGGACAAACAGTGAAACTAAGAAAGGGTTCATCTAGTAAATTTTTCTTGCATATACTATATGATTATTATATATTTGAGTATGCCATTCTTTGTAACATGAGCATAGTGTCTTAGACACACATATTAGCTTAGTTGTGGTCTGGGACCCAATGGAGGTGCAGAGTTCAACTAGGGTTGCAAACAGTCATTTGACCTTGGACAGTGTACACACAACATTCTATCATGCACAACAGTCTATCATTTTTTCATGATATGGTGTATTGCATATTTATTTTTACATTTTATATGTCTGAAAAGCATGTTACTACTGATTCGCTCGAATATTACTCTTTTTCTACACTTGAAAACATTCCAACCAAAACTAGTGGCTCAAAGGGGAAAACAGGGGCTATAAGTGCTTAGAGTCCCTATGCATACAGAGTTGTTGTGGTTATCAATATTTGTACTTTTGCTTTCTTTTGAAAGCCCTGTACATTTGTTTATATTTTTCAAACTCTGCAGGGATTCTCCTATATTGTAAACAGGTACCTAATAACAATATGTTTCCGTTATTTCTGTATGCCTTACGGAATTGTGCGCCTAATACTCTATGAATATCAAAATGTTTAGGGGTTTGACAAATAATTTCATATAAGTTTCACTCATTGGACTTAATTTTCAATGAGGTTCATCAGATTTTGAGATTTTAATTAAGTCTTTTTGCCCCAAATCGAAATTTTGTTGGGAAGAAAGTTGACCTAAATAACTATAACTATTAAAATGAAAAGCTTTGTAAAGAGTATTAGTAGCAGTTAAATAGCTGACTTTGTAGCAGTTTTAACTACTGCTAAACATTTAATAGCGGTTTTATAATCGCTACTAAATTAGGCATTGCAAATGGTTTTGTCATAGTTGTTTGAAACCGCTAATTGTAACACCCCAAATTTTGATTAAGGGCTAATGTTGATTATTGAGATGGTAATTGTGGGTTGAAGTTGAATTAATTTGTATTTGTGACAATATTATCTAATATGTCATAATTGATGGAAAATTGATAGAATGAAATTATTGGCAATAATTTGGTGATTAATGAGGAAATTAATTACTAATTAAGAGGAAATGAGAATTGTGATTAAATGATTAATGAAAGGATTAGAGAAGTTAATTAGTGGTTTATTTTAAAAGAATCAATAGAAAAGTGACATGTGGCAACTTGGGGTTGTGGGAGGAGTTGTAGAAAAGTCAAATGCATTAAAAAATGACTTCTCTCTCCTCTCTTCCCTCTCTTCACACTGAACAAGTATAGTAGGGGAGAGTAGAGTGATCATTCTTCATCATCTCCAAGCTTCATCTTTCATCTCTCTCATTCCTCTCTCATGCATGCTGCCATGGTTGCTACAGAAAGAAGAAGAGCTTTTGATTAAGGTGAGCTATTTGACCCTTCTAATGGCCTCTAATGGAAAAACTCTCTTCTATAAACTTGTTCCTTGTGTTGAGAGCTTCAATTTCATGATTTTAGATTTGTCATTTGGTGTTGTTTGAGCTCTTAAGGGATTTTGGAGTTTAGAGAATCAAGGAACTCTTTTGGGAAAAGTTGTAGAGGTGAGTAAGATAAATCTATCTATATAGGTTTTATAGCCATTGGTTGAGTTTTGATTTTCTGGAAATTTGGGCTTGAATTTCGAAATTGAGGGTCAATGTGTTTATAACATGTTGTTGTTATGGAAATGGTGCCTTGTTTAGTGTTTTGAATGAATAGAATTGAATTGAAGCTTAAAGGTGAAGTTTGGGAACTTCGTGTTTGATTTTGTGTATTGGTCAAAACAGGGCATGGTGATAGGTTGGGATTTTGGTCATTTTGAGGTTACCATTGTGTTCCTTATGGAAAATTTTATGGGAATAGGTTTGGTTATTTATTTTGGAGTCATTAGACACTTTGGTAGAAAAGTTGAAAATCTGTCTTATGTGAACTCTGTTCTGGGAAGTCATTTTGCACGAATATTTTGAATGACCAAATGGTATTGGAAAATTTTGAAACTTTTCAGTCTTAAATTTCACATCCCAAGCTTCAAAATGGACATATAATTCATGTCATTTAGTTTTGTGAACTGAGAGTTATGCTTTGCCAAAGTTTGGAACAAAAACTGGACTTTGTTTTGGAACAGTGATAAGTTTTGTGTAATTTTGGAATTGTGTGATGATTTCCAGTAAAGGTCCATAGTTTTCCAATAAAGAGGACTTAAATACATTTCATTTGTATTTGGAATCGCTTTGTTTTGATTTTTCTAGAATTAGTTATGATTTTCGGAAGTTTAGCCAAGAATCAGGGAATTTCTTGGCCGCGGCCCAAGGTGGCTGGCAAAGGCCCAAACCTTTCTGTCCTGATTCTGGCCACGGCCCATGGGTGGTTGGCCGCAGCCAGTGACCTTCTGACCATATTTTGGCAGCGACCCAAGGGAGGGCTGGCCGTGGCCAACCTCTGTGTTTCAGCACTTTGAATTTTTGAAAAGAGATCTTCAACCTATTATTTTCCAACCTTTTAGGGGTTATATTATAGGCATTTGTAGCTTCTTAAGGGTCATTATTGATAACCAAATCTAAGTGTTGAAGAGTCAATTGAGTATTGGAATAGAGAATAATGCTTCATCCTTAATTATGACTTTAGGATTTGATATTTGCCCGGAGCGTAGAAGGCTTGTGCCTGATCAAGAACGAAAAGACCAAGGTAGTGACACTTTATCCTATATCATGTATATTGCATTGCTTATTTGCATTAATCATTGAATACAGATACAGTAAGGGAACATGGCGAAAGCCCAATCTCAAATACAGATATAGTAAGGGAACGTGGCGTAAGCCTAAACTTGAATACAGATACAGTTGAGGGGACGTGGCGTAAGCCCAACCTTGTATACAGTGAAGGGGAACTTGAATATTGATTGCTGCATTGTGATATATGTTTACTTACTTTGTTTATATGCATCATATACGTAAACTGTTGCTATTGGGATTCTTTTGAATCTCATTCTTTCCAGATAACATTTTTAGACAGGGCAAGTAGATCAAGAAGCAAGTAAGTGGATAAGGGCGATTAGGACTGCCGGCGGTAGTCTTAGTTAGATATTCTTAGTTTTATTTTGGACTGGTTATCATTATGGACAAATGTATATATTGAATAGAATTATAGTATTATAGTTTTGTGTAATCCCCGGTATGGATACTGAGATGGGCAATAATGCCCTGAACAATATTTTGGATTAACATTATTATCCCGGGTGAATGTTGGGAATTGTGGTATACTTTGATATTGTACATGTAACAGACCGAACAGACCATTTGTTTTAAGGAACAAAATGAATGGAGATCTATTTATACAAGTGTTATAAAAGTTTTTTTTAATTATCCCGGATCTCTCATTCGATTATTAAACGTGTTTAAATGCTATTTGTAGCCTTTATCGAGGTGATGGTTACACTAATCACATAGTCAAACCCACCACTTTATTAGTAGCAGAAAGAGCTAACCGCTACAAGTGCCAAAGCCCGGTGTGGCTCCCAAAGAGATAGTAGTAGTAGTCAAGAAATTGTTACTATATATGGGGCCATAAATTCAAAGTCATGAGAAGCAAATTTTGAATTTTGAGTCCAAATCATTGGTGGCAGTTGTCAATCGCTACTATATGGTGCCGAAATTCAACTGATCACGCTTATGCAGGATAGTGGTCTATATCACCCACTTAGATTGGAAATTAACGTAGTTAGGGAACTACTTTATTCTGAATGGGACATTGAGCTCCGCTATACACCGAGAGATACAATCTGGTGTGCTGATTATTTGGCGAGGGATGCCCATAATTTAGTCCAGTGCTTAGTTGTTTTACCAGTTCCTCACCCTAGGTGTATTCCCATCATGAGGGAGGACTCATTACATGCTTTTTGATGTTTAGCATGTTTTGGTGTATGTGCTCTCCAAGCTAGCTTGGCCATATTATGAATTAAACAAAAAAAAAAGAAATTCAATTGATCACATCAAGTGAAATCTGAATTTTGGCTCAAATATTTTGTAATGGTTGGCAACTGCTATTATATATAGCACCAAAAATTCAAAGTCATAGACTCGTAGGAAGGAAAATTTGAATTGATGGTGCCAACTTTTTGTAGTGATTGGAAACCACTACTAATGTTGAAGAATTTTTTTAACTATTATTGAATATAATGTTTTAGTACTAATTTTAAAAGGTTAAAATTTTTCATTAATTACATACAATTAATTAATTAAAAATGATTAATTTCAGAAAAAATGTCAGATTAAATTAATATGTTAGTTCATTTATAAATTATCAAATTGTTGTCTTAAAATTTTGATGATTTAAATTTAGTGTCATATGAATAAGAGTAGAATGATATGCAAGCCTTGTATATTTATTGAGATCTCAAATATGGTAGAGAAATATGACACTTGATATCCCTGTTTTAGCAAAGAAATGATATTAGCAAACCCACAAACATAGAAAACAGATGGAACATGTTTAAGATAACAAATATATATAACTCTTGTTATGTTATTTATGTTACGCAAGGTATGATCAAAAGATTGGAAAGACGGGATAAACAATTAGTTACCTTGGTGTCATAGAGTATTTATGTCTTCTCTAATAAGGCAATGATCCTAGCCTACTTTCAGCTCAACTAAGTTTGAAACTGTAAAAAAAAATTTTGTTCCTTAATTCTTAAAGCTTCCAAGCAAATGAAAGGCCGAAGGATAAATAAACTTGTTCTTTCGTAAACAGTGCATCTAGCTCTGTCTTTATCCTTGCATGTGACCAGTCACTTATGCTTTACCTGCCCTTTCTCACTATACATTTTGTGTTTCATAAACCTTTAACAAGTTCCTTTTGATGAAAGAGAAGCCGAGAAAGTTACTTCCACATAACTGTTGCAACTCTGTCAGTATATAGAATTTATGTAGTGAATGGAGAAAATGAAGTATGCTCATGTCATTCCACCTAGACATGAAATCTCTTGTTTCTACATCTCTCCATCTTCCGAGCCCAGCAACGAAATACGACAAAATGTAAGGCCTCTTATAATTTCACTACGAAAGCAAACTTCGCTTCACCTTTGGCAGAATAAATCAATGAGTAATGACATCTCCTTGTCAATCACGTAAGACAATTCCAGTCGAGGCCATATATGAACCATCAACGTTCAGCTACTTGAGAATTAGCATCAGGTTTTTTTTATTGACATTCAAAGGAGAGTGTTGTGAATATGATAAAATACGGCTTTTTCCCTTCCATGCCATATTGAATGGCACTATAGCTTATATTCCCCCAAATTGAAGGGCTTCTAGCTAGAATTAATTTTTTATAAAATACAATTATGTTGCTTAATCCTCTTCCTTATGTATTTAATTTGTAACTATTAGGGTTAATCTTCAACATCGGTGTCTTATAAATAGAGGCATGTACGTACATACATTTGTAATAAAGAATGAACTAAGAATCACTTCCTCTTTACTCTACAATTCTCTCCTATCTTAGTTATCTCTCCTATTCCAAATCTCTTTTGTATTTTTCTTATTCTTCATAACACAAATATGAATTTTGTATATTATTTTTTAAGAAAAATCATTCAAATGGTATAACTTTAAAGTTTGAAAATCATATGAAAATTTAATATAACTCACATATATATAAATGGAATTGTAAGATAATAAATTTGAAGTTTTCGTATCAATATAATTATTATTATTTTATTATTCAGTGATAATAAATTGTTAAAACCTGCTTTTCAACAAATCAACTATAATCTTTAACAGCCCGTTTGGTACAGGGAATTTATAATTAAGGAAAATTAAGGAAGGGAAGTAAATGGAAAGGAAGAGAAAATGAGTAGGGAACTTTGAGGGCTATTTTGTTTGATAGATATCATGGGAAGAGAACAAAGATTAAGGGAAAAGAAGATGTTTGGTAAGAGTAAAATAGAGTGGTGGATGTAGAAAGAAAATGTGAAATACCAAAAAGACTCTGAAATTAAATATTGTAAAAAATTAAGGAAAAAGTTTTTTTTTTTTTTAATTTAAGCAAGACCAGAACCCTTGTGCTGATAATCGTACACATTGAACTTTGCTCAGTAATGGGGAAAGAGGGAAATTGAAGAATTGGTGGAGTGGATCTTCGTCGGAAATGAGCAACGTGACCTACGGTGGTGGAAATGACAACGAAGTGCGACAAATGTACAGCGCGTGATCACTTTCTTCAGTTCGAGAGGTTAGTTTCGATCGAAGTCATGTATGTTATGAGTGAATGTTAAAGATAGAAGAGAATTCAGGATGTCATGAAATCAAAATGGTGATACAAAAGAAGATCTGCAGATGTGATTTGAGTTTCCATGCCTTCTCAATTTCAGAAAACAAAATCTTGGAGGAAGCCAGAGATTTTCTTAAACCTCGTGAGGTTGAGTTTTGAAAAAAGACTTCAAGTCAAAGTATATCTGAGTCGTTATACACTACGACAAAAATTGCTTTTAATGTCTGTTTTTTTTAATCTTTTAATATCCGTTTTCAGGGAAACGTCTACGTGGATGACGTTGCAAGTCATACTTTCAACGTCCGTTTTTTGAAATCACCTTCAATCCAAAAAAATGCCTATATATATTTAGTCTCTGCGTTTTGTTGCAGCCTTCAACCGAAATGCTAGTGAATATTAAAAACTCATATACATATTCAATCATATTCATGTAGCCACTTCACTGCTAATCAATTTTAAAAACATTCATAATGGCTAATGAATTGTATACTTAATATTATATTCTTAATCACCAATATCCACTGCCCAAATCAGCTGATGTCCTTTGTAATCCTTCAGCAAGAAAGCCCTGCAACAAACCATTACTGCATTTAATACCCATTATAAGTTAACTGCAATGTGAAAACCAAAATGTAAGGGATATAAAATCACTGAGACACACCTGAAAACAAGCAGCATCGAGAAAGAATCACTTCACTGGGCTCACAGATAACCTTTCCAAAACAGATTTTATAGCCAGAGATGGATCATGAAGAAATACAAAGAATTCAGCATGGAGAAATACTAAGATAACATCATTACTTATGCAAGATAAATCAAAGCTATATTTAAATAGTGATATATACACAGTTGCCGGAATTAAAGTGCAGTTGTAGTAAGAACTGGGGTGGCTAGCAGTATTTGGAAAATGAAATATAGAAAACAAAGTTTCAGGAATTACCTTTGTTCTTTCTTTTTGTGAGTATGGTGAACACCATTTTGTAAGTTTCACCTTCCCTTGACAACTAATAAGCAGCACAAGTGAATCTAACCCAAGAAATAAAGTATGGTGATAATGGAAACTAATCAAGAACGTTAATTGAATAACATGATGCAGAGTTGCTACCATAAAATAATACTGCCCCATTCTGTCATCTCCATATAAAATATTACAAGTTAATAACGATAAAAAGATCAAAGGAGGCTACCTAAAAGCTTAAGTGTTCTCAGCTCAAGTATCAGATTATTCTGGTTATGAGGGAAGACTTCCTATCCTACTCAACTTGGCGCGCGCACATACTTGTTGAAGGATTCTTAGTAACGCATTAGCATGATGATCCTTTTGTTTTAAGATATTCAATAATACCCATCCCATTCAAATATATAATTAACCCATAAAAGTAATCAAATCATCACGAGAAAATCACAAAAACCACATTTATCAATAATTCACATTAACATTGCATATTGTCCATTGAGTAGGAGTATACTACAAAAAACACTGAATTTCTGACATTTACTACAGAATTCAGAGTTTCCGACAGAATTTGCCACATATTTGTAATAGAAACAGATTTCTATCAGAATCCATTCCATTGCTAATAGGACCGTGACAAACCAATTCCCGACTTCCAATGGGATTCCGTCTGAAATTTGAATTCCGTTGGAGATGTATTTTGCATTTTTTAACTTCAAAATACTTCGGCGGCTACCACATGTTGCCGCCTCACTCTGCCACATGTCATTGCTTCATATTTCTTGAAAATGCATCTCCTCTTGGCCCTTTATTGGTTCAAACCCAAGACCTCACCTGTACGCATGCGATGCCTTATTAGTTAGGCTAGAATGCTTTAACATTTTATTATTTCACAATTATATACATAATCTTTTTATATATAATCAATTATTTAAAAATAAATATTTATTTCTTATACATAAATAAATATTATTATCAAAAACTAAAATATAAATATAATAATATAAAATAATTTAATATATTATTATAATTTTTAATATAAATTAATTTCAAATTAAAAATTCTACATCTTAAATAAATTTTCTTATGACTATATTTTTGTTCAATTTCTGAATTTAAATTTTATTTTTAGTTAACATTAATTAATAACTAATAATATATACATACATATAGATAATAATAACTTTTTAATGTTTCTGATGGAATTAGCCACAAAATTATTCTGTAGCAAAATTAGCCATGTTAAGTTCTATGACTAATTCAGTGACAACCTTAGCCACAGAATGGAATTGGCCACAAGTTCTTTTTCCACGGCTAATTTTGTGGCAATTTTTACCATGGAATGAATTCCATCATAAACTTTTCTGATAAAATTTCTAACGAAATTTGCCATAAAATCAATATTTTTTTTGTAGTAGTAACATTATAATTGCTAATGTTATTATCAAATACCTAGAAGATGCAAATTCATCATCTAACTAAATATATGATAGAAAAAGATAAGAACAAACTTAAAAAAAGAACAAGATTGCTTCTGATTTTGCTTCAGTTCTACAACTGAGAACATTGTCCATGGAATGCTGAAAGAAGATCCTCTCTACTGCACATTGGCTGTGCAGCGTACAGAGCGAAAGAAGAGACCCTTACCAGCGTAAACGTACATCCACTGGGGTCAGCTGTTACAAGTTCCATCTTTGAGAGGTGTTTCAACTTGTGTGTTTTTGCCCGCTAAGACCACAAACATCAAGTAATTTAGTTTCATTTTATCTGTTCCTTACATTAATAGCAAGATGTCAACAACAATACTTCAAAGGCCGAATTTTAAGAACCATTACAGAAATAGATAGAATTATGAAGAATAATGGTTGGCGGCAAAAGGGAGTTAAATCATCTTCATCATCCTCTGATACAGCCAAAATATAATACTAAAACGTCTAAAATTGTAATGTGGATTCAAACTATCCAAGTTTCTGGAGTATTAATTACTTTAGAATGTAGCAATACAGCTAAATAGCATGCATTGAAATGGAAATAATTATTGATTGATGCAGAAGCGAAAATGAGGATGTACTGCAGAGGAGCGCTAACTCTTGGCTTGGCCATTCCTTAACGGTCGCCTACGTTTAGCATGCCGATGAACAGACCGATGAAATAGCCATCAAGACCCAAGTACTTGGTGCCACCGCCGATGGCCCATGAACTTCCATCAAACCCAAACACCGCATTGAAAACCCTCTACGGAATTTTCCCCAGAATCGAACTTTTCTTGTTGAATAACGCTGACATCTATCAACAACATGAAAATCCAGATCATCAGCCCAGTCAAAAATTTGGGGGAGGAGGTAAAGAATCGATCTTCAATTTGTATCGATGGCTGTTGGTGAGAAACCTAATGAGTTTGATTTAGTTGTGCAAGAAGTGTTCGTTGAAATGTCTTACTTGTGTGAAGGTGAGGATATCAGACTGGTAACAAGTGCGATCGCCTTTATCGCAATCAATATCGACAGAGACGTCAGAGAAGGGTCCGAAACTAGGAATCGCGAGCTCTCTTCTCTCAGTTTCATTGAGAAGTCCCAAACAGTCTTCGCCTTTGTAGTAAACACCGGTAGTGAATAGAGGACTAGTGGCTTTCCAGGGAGTCAAAGTGGAGGAAGAGACCGCCGAGCTCGATTCTGAGTTTGTGATCTAGAGAGGGAGTAGGAGGCCTCTGAGCTGGATTGCGAGTTTGTGATCTAGAGAGGAAGGCGAAGGAATGAAATCTAAGCTTAGGGTTCTGATTTTTTTTTTTTGGAAAACACTTTGGGCCCGTTTTGTTCAACTGCAGACCCCTCTGGTAATGCAATGGACTGCAATGCAATGGGGTGCAATGCAATAATGATTACCATCATTATGTTTGGTTGCTTAATAATAAGATGTGGAGAAATTTTTTTTTATATTTAAATTGAATTATAAAAGGACCAAAATACCCCTTAAACATAAAAAAAACCTCCATCACCAATCATCTCCTTCTTCACCCCAAATCACAGCGTCAATGCATAACTCAAACAAGAATAAGCAAGTTAAAATTTTTTTGAGCAGATCTGAGCAGTAAGGTCACATACTAACGATGGTGGAGGATGAGCACGGTAGAGGGGACGAACGATGATGGAGAAGGACGGGCACGAAGGAGGAGACGATGACAGCAGAGGATGAGCACGGCGGACGAGATGATGAAGGCGGAAGATGTGCACAGCGAGGGGGCGATAAATTGTAGGTATCTGAGTTTTTTAATATGAATTTGTTAGTGATTCTACTGTTTCAATTGCTGATTCAAGACTTTGAATGCCGACAGTCGGGAGAAATTTCTTGAGTACTTGAATGAGCTAAGAGAAGCTGATCCCAGTCAATCGATTCCCAGGTTGGATGATATTGTGGGGAGTGCATACTATGTGGCTCCTGAAGTTTTGCATAGATCTTATGGGACTGAAGCAAACATGTGGAGCATCGGTGTAATTGCTTACATTCTATTATGTGGAAGCCGTCCTTTCTGGGCCCGGACAGAATCTGGCATTTTTTGTACTGTCCTGAAGGCAGATCCAAGTTTTGATGAAGCTCCTTGGCCTTCTTTATCAGTTGATGCAATAGATTTTGTAAAGAGACTATTGAATAAGGATTATCGTAAGAGATTAACTGCAGCTTAGGCTCTTTGTAAGTCACTGAATTATAAAATTAGATCATCTGCTATTGAATCAACTGGTTACCTGTGGGAACAAAATTCAATTCCATGTATTTTCTGATTCAAAACTAGTAGAGCTCCTAGTTGTATGAATTTTGACTATAATTGATAATGAGGGAGGGGAGGGAGAAACATGCTTGTCTGTTTTCCATTTTCTGTTGGTATTGTAAATAGAATTCTCATTCCCGTAGTCTGATTCGATGTTAGGTCATCCATGGCTGGCAAATTATCATGATGATATGAAGATACCTCTGGATATGATAATCCCCAAGTTTGTTAAGGCTTACACATGCTCATCTTCTTTACGCAAATCAACACTAGCGGTATGTAATGTTGTTTGATACTGATGAAAGGCAAAAAAAAAATGAATACAAATTTTGATGTTTTGTCTATTGAGGGTATATATTGTCTTTTTATTATATTAGTAGGGTCAAAATTGAGATTTCATCAATGATTACAAGCCTGCAATGAGTTTTCATAGGGGTCCCCCTATGAATGAAGATTACCATAAAATATGCAATCTATTTTACAATTGTAATCTACATTACCATTAATAAGCCCAACCAAACAGGCCACAAATGGTAATGCAATCAAGATTACCATCGCATGTATGCAATGCAATCTAACCAAACAGGCCCTTTGTCTCTTTTAACGTATGCAACTGACATTGTGAGCGTTTGGAATGGAAGAGCTTATGGGGGTGTTTGTGATAGCGTTTTGAACAGTCAAAACGCACTTATTACGCAAGCCGAGAAAAAACTCCTCTCACATACTTATCTCGTATACCGTGAATCACGAATTATAAGCACGTTTTGGACAAAAATAAGCTCTTCCAAACGAGCACAATAAGTCCTTATTACTCAAGCCGAGATAAAACTCCTCTCATATATTTACCTCGTATACCGTAAATCATGAATTATAAGCACTTATTACTAAAAAATAAACTATTATAAACAAGCACATTAAAAGCTTTCTCTTTCGTGTCCCTTTTTTCAAAACAGACGTTAAAATTTTTTTTTAACATCTATTTTTTAAAACGGACGTTAATAACTATTTTCAACATCTGTTTTCAAAAAAAAAAAAAAAAGACGTTAAAACTAAAGCAAAAAATTATAAAATGCCACCGCCTAATTTTTGACTTCTGTTTTAAAAATATACGTTAATTGGGGACGTTAAATGGGTATTTTGTGGTTGTGCGTTTGATCATAATCTTCAACAATTCCACATGTTTTTGAGTTGGTAGCAAATGAATAATGTTTCCTTTTATAATCCAAGTCATTGTAGGAATGAGGTTGCGCAACGTAATAATTTGAAGCTGGATGATATGGTGCAATTATGGTCGTTTAGAAGAGATGATGATCAACTGGAATTTGCATTAGTCAAGCTTACTCAATAAGATTTACAGAATGCACAAGTTTGATTTATATGTTTTCAGTTGTCAGGATTTCATTTCTTGATTGTTAGAACTTTTTAAATCTTTGATTACAGTATGCAATAAAAAGTCTCTTTTTCTTCTTTGCCACTTCTTTTTCTTTTTCTTCCATTATTTGCATGGTTAAATGAAATTATGATTAGATTGATGATTTCAGCTTAATCTCACCAGAGTTTATTGTTTAGATATTAATTTAATGAGCGAAGGATTTTTTTTTTTCCAACGAGGGATTAATTTTTCAAATAATTATACTTTTGATATAAATAATCTCAATGGTAATAGTATTCATATTTTATATATTTTTAAACAATGTGAACCTCGTGCACATTTATTGGTGGCCATATAAATTTTACTATTTTAACATTTTTAATTTATCTAAGTTATCGTTATCTGGTAGTATTTGAAAACTATATTTGTTTTATATTGCGTTAGATCTATGACAACTCATGGATCCAACCAAGTCACATGATGTGAATAAATTGTCGGGAATATATAAATTTGTGTTAATTTTCAAAGATTAAATAAAAATAAAAATTGATATCATTACAAAATATACAACTTATTCTTTATCAAAAAAAAAATATATATATATATATATACACGACTTATTAAAAGTGACATTTTGAAAACCATAAATAATATGAGAAATAATATATGTTTAACAGAAGGATAACATTATGCCACTTTGATAGTTTAAGGTAACCAGCATTCCTAAGAACAAAAGCCCATTAATCTTGTCATATTTAATAAAATACGTTTAATCAACACAAGGATGATTAACTAAAAAATACATTATTTTAATTAATTACTTGTTCAATTTAATAAAATAATAACATTGAATAACGAGTACACAACAACGTACTTATATACCACTTATGGTTCTTAATATAAAATCCACTTTAATGAAGAAATTGAACTACAAAGTAAACCTTGTATAACAGACTAGAGGTGGGGTGTACTGTGTGCGTGTGTGTCTCATAATTTTACCCATTTTTTATTTTTATTTTTTTATTTTTGGAAGTATATAATAAAACTATTTATCAATTAACTTTTAAATTATTAATTGTTAAAAGTTGAAAATGTGAATGGATTTATATGGGAGTGTGGTGACTCAAAAAATTTAAAAACTAGCAATGTATTTGAAGATTAATTAGAGAGCTAAAATTTCAACCATGCACAACACCTAAAAAAAGTTCAAAAAAAGGAAGTGGCGACCTAAAGAAAAGGTCAAAAGGAAAAAAAAAGAGAGGATGGTGATTACACTACAAAAAAATTGACTTTCAGTGACAACTTTTGTCGCTGCTGAAAGTCAAAAAGTCACTGCTAAAGGTTTTCAGCGAAGTCGTTGCCGTAGCAACTGTGGCTGAAAGTATTGGCGGCGACTATTTTAGTCGCCGCTAAATGTACGACAAATGTCACCGCCAAAGAGGTATTTTTAGCGGCGACTTTAAATGTCACAACTGAAAGTCAACATTCAGCCGTGACAAATGTCGCCGTTGAAAATGGGAAAAAAATAATAAATAAAGCCACATCAGCATCTATGCCACCTACACTACTACAGAATTGAGATATAACCACCCCCAAAGACGTCCCAAATTGAGAATTGGGTGGTTAAAAAGGGAGGCGGTGGCATTTTCGTAATTATTTTTGTGTAGGGGAACCTTTAGGCGTCCCAAATTTGAATTTGGGACGCCTAAAGTGCTTCCTGGCGCGAAATATAAATTTTATAAATTTTTTTTAGCGCCAGGAGCCCACTTTAGGCGTCCCAAATGAATTTGGGACGCCTAAAGTCCCACTTTAGGCGTCCCAAATGATATTTGGGACGCCTAAAGTGGGACTTTAATTTGGGACGCCTAAAGTCACCTTTAGGCGTCCCAAATACCATTTGGGACGCCTAAAGGCGTCCCTGCATGTCAGACACTTGTCTGACATGCGGTCTTCTCATCACCATCACACCCTCACCTCACATACTTTACTCTTCTTCCTCCTCTCCCACCCACACCGTCGGCCCTCCTCCTCAGGAATTTTTTTCCTTCAACTCCTCCCTCCTCCCTTGTTCAAGCTCCCTCCCCCACCATCGGCCCTAGCTTTGTTGAACTCTTCCCTCCTCCCTTCTTCTTCTTCCTCTTGAACGGCTGCAACCTCACCTCCTCCACGGCTGCAACCTCACCTCCTCCACAGTGGGTTTTGCTCTCTCCTCCATTGTTGTGCGTGGGTGGAGCTCCAACATCTTCTCAACCTCTCAAACATAGTAGCTAGGGGGCGCCCTCAGGTTGGTTTATTTTCTTCAATTTTTTTTTGTAACAGAACATGGTTTATTTTGTTTTTGAAAAATATTTCCGAATGGTTGACATAGTGCTTATTATATATATATTGCTTATATTGAGATATCAAAGATTAGCCTGATGTGTTTGGTGTGGTTATATTGTTTAAATTGCATTGATTTGGGAATGGTTTATTTTCTTGTTTAAATATAAATTTACTTGTGTATAATAGAAACAAGTCTTCTTAGTTCTCACCCGTTCCATTGTGTTAAATATGAGTAAAGTTTAAAAGTTACTCCCTGTTTCAATTTGCCTCTCGTTAATTATTGATTGAACTTTTATTTATTTATTTGTTCAAGTGTAACATAATGAAAGTGGCTCATAAAAGTTTCTTTCAATCATTGATTAGTGTATGCCACATGAAACCAATACAATTCATAGTTGTATTAAAATCCTGCACCATTAATTAGTATATATAATAAAATAAAATATGATTTATTTAAATTAAAGAAATTCTTGTATTAATTACACACAATTGTTTTGTTAATTCCAAATTCTTGAATTATGAAGAATAATTCAAGCCAAAACTTAAAAAGAAAACGATAACCCCAATATTCATTAAATGATTTTTATCTAAATATTTTCAATAAAACAATTTTATTTTTGGAAGAACTCAACTTAAAATTGTTTTGTTAATATGAAACTCGTTTTGTTTTTAATTCTTCCAAACCTCAAAAAAATTCTTTAATTTAATCTTATTGTATTTATTTTATTATACATTAATTTTATATACATATACTTATTAAAAAAATAAGTTACATAGCACTGAAACCCTTTTAATAGGAGAGATGAGGCTAGGAGGGGGCAATAAAGTTATTAAGCCCATATTTTAAAATCCTAAATTGGGTTGATAACTTAATTAGGCAATCCCATCATATGTCCTTGAGAATTGTACTAAACGTGTGAATGTTATTGGTAATGCCTTAGGTGGTAACAAAATGGATCATAGTTGGATGAATGCTTTGAGAACTAGTGAGGAATATGAGAAAGGGGTGGGCGAATTTATTGAATTCGCTAAAAAGAATGCTCCTGCAAGAAATGGGAAGTATTTTTGTCCTTGTGTCAATTGTTTGAATGAGAGTAGACGGGATGTTGATGTCATAAAGGATCACCTACTTTGTGATGGAATAAATCTGCGATACACAAGGTGGATATGGCATGGTGAGGAAATAACTGATTGTCCGTCACACAAGAAGGGAGCTGTGGATGTCATAGATGAAGATAGAATGGAGAGAATGATTAACGATGTTGAGGCAGAATCCTTTGCGCAGTCGCAGGAGTATGATAGCCTGCGGAGTGATGCAGAGACACCATTGTACAGTGGTAGTAAGTACACGCGGCTGACAGGAACATTACATTTGGTTAACTTAAAGGCAACTTGTGGGTGGACCGATAGTAGTTTCACATTGTTGCTTGAACTATTGTGTGATATGTTTCCGGAAGATAATGTACTTCCAAATCGTATGTATGAGGCCAAGAAAATCCTGTCTACAATGGGTATGGAGTATAAGAAGATACATGCTTGCCCTAATGACTGCGTACTGTACAGAAATGAGTACGGAGGTCTTAGTGAGTGTCCTAAGTGTAAAACTGCACGATACAAAGTGAAAAAAGATGGTGGTTGTGGTGATGTGACAAGTAAAAGGCAACCTTTAAAGGTTATGTGGTATCTTCCAATAATACCACGTTTTAAACGTTTGTTTGCGAGTGCAACAAAAGCGAAGAAGTTGAGATGGCACTCTGATGAGAGAATATCTGATGGGAAATATCTTCGGCACCCAGCTGACTCTCCACAATGGAAAAAAATAGATGAAATCTTCCCTCAATTTGGCAGCGAGCCGAGAAACCTACGGCTTGGGCTTTGTACAGACGGCATCAATCCGTATAGAACTCTTACTAGCACACATAGTGCGTGGCCGGTTCTCCTTGTAATATACAACTTGTCTCCCTGGCTATGTATGAAACGTAAGTATATGATGCTATCTATGATGATTTCTGGACCAAAACAGCCAGGGAACGATATTGATGTCTATTTGGCGCCTTTGATTGAGGACTTGAAGAAGTTGTGGGAGGAAGGCGTAGATGTGTTTGATGCTTATAAGAAGGAGTCTTTTAAGCTACGTGCAATGATTTTCACAACGATAAACGACTTCCCTGCGTACGGAAACTTGTCAGGGTACAGCGTGAAGGGTCACAAAGCATGCCCAATATGTGAAGCAGACACACACTTCCAACAACTAAAGCATGGAAGAAAAACTGTCTACCTTGGCCACAGGAGGTTTCTTCATCGGTACCACCCGTATCGTAGGCTAAGAAAGCGGTTTAACGGCTTACCGGAGCATGGAATGGCTCCAAAGTCACTAACCGGAGAGGAAGTCTACAGTCGAGTGGAACGTATCCATGTCACTTTTGGTAAGAATCAGAGGGTTGCGGGTGAGAAGAACATATGGAAGAAGAGATCCATTTTCTTTGATCTTCCATATTGGCGTTCGCTAGACGTGAGACACAGTATTGATGTGATGCATGTGGAGAAGAATGTTTGTGATAGCCTTATCAGTACGCTTTTGCACATACCAGGGAAGACTAAGGATGGGATTAATGCGAGATTAGACCTTGTCGATATGGGAATAAGAGAACGATTACATCCACAACTAAGAGATGATGGTAGGAGGGCATACATGGAGCCAGCAGCGCATACACTATCAAAAGCAGAGAAAAGAAGTTTGTGTGGGTGTTTGCATGAAATGAAGGTGCCGCAAGGGTATTCCTCGAATGTGAGAAGATGTGTCTCAATGGACGATTTGAAGTTAGTGGGAATGAAGTCCCATGATTATCATGTGTTGATGCAACAACTATTACCAGTAGCTATTAGAGGCATAATGAAAGATGAAGTACGAAACACAGTGACAAGATTGTGCGTTTTCTTCAATGCTATCTGTAACAAAGTCATTGACACTGAAAAGTTGGATGAACTAGAAAATGAGGGTTACATTATTTTGTCACAACTAGAGATGCACTTTCCGCCTTCATTTTTTGATATAATGGTGCATTTGGTAGTTCATTTGGTGAGGGAGGTAAGGCTATGCGGTCCGGTTTACCTGAGGTGGATGTACCCTTTCGAGCGATACATGAAGATCTTAAAAGGGTATTCTAAAAATCCTTATCGACCAGAAGCCTCAATAGTTGAAAGATATGTAGTTGAGGAGGCTATGGAGTTTTGCAAAGATTATATGTCAGGGAAGAAGGAACAATCTCGGCATGAAGAAGGGAGAAGCAAGGGAACACGAGGACTGAAAGTGAAGAATGTTCCTCGTGAAGAGGTGTTGCAAGCCCACTTGTATATCCTGAATAATATGGAAGAAGTTCAACCTTACATAAATGAACACAGAAACACTTTGAAGAACAAGAATCCAAGGAAGAATGACATGCAGATTGCTATTGAGCAAAACAAGACATTCATGCAGTGGTTCGAGGAAAAGGTTTTGCACGAGATCGGTGTGTCTGAGACAATCGAGTGGCTAGCTTGGGGGCCTTCGTTTCAGGTCATTACTTGGACCGGTTATGATATAAATGGCTATTCCTTCTATACCAAAGAGCAAGATGACAAAAGTACCATGCAAAATAGTGGGGTCATGGTAGAAGCTGAATCTATGTACTTTTCCAGTTCGAGAGACAAAAACCCCATATTAGCGTCTATGGCCTATTATGGAGTTATAGAAGAAATATGGGAGATGACGTACAACAAGTTCAAAGTTGCTTTATTTAAATGTAAGTGGGTTAGCAACAATGCCGTGGTAATAGATAAACAATTTGGTTTTGTCTCAGTCGATCTTGGAAGAGTTGGCTATAGAGACGAGCCCTTCATTTTAGCAAGCCATGCGAAACAAGTGTTTTTTGTCACCGATCCTGCCAGAAAAAATATGTCCATTGTCCTTAAAAGTAAAAAACAGAAGTATGGTGATCCGACCTTCAACCTTGATGACACACCACCTTTCACAACAACTACACCTCGAACAAATGAAGTTGAATTGGTAGATGATGACGAATATGCTGTAAGAAATGACCATGGTGAAGGACTATGGGAAACAATCTAGAGTAAGACCTTAATTTATAAACGAGAACTATGTTTTTTCTGTTTTACTTCCCGCTTACTATATACATGTGTTTTCATTGCAATTTACTTACGTTTCTGATGATGCTTTTTGTGTTAACAGGAATATGGACAACGTTAGTGATGACGAGAGGCGTGGAGATGACGAAAGCTCTAGCAATGACGAAATTCCTAGAGTTGAACCCCCTGCAAGAAGGAGGGTTAGAGGCTGTACAAAGATGGGAGCATTGGTTGCACGTCATGAACATCAACAGGAGAGGCTGCATATAGACTTCGATGACAATCTGAATCCAGTTGGTCCTGAGGAAGACCACTTCATTAGCTACATAGGGCTTTTGGCTCGAAGCAAAGTGCGCATTACCTACGATAATTGGAGATTGGTTCCCCCAAAAACGAAAGACATGATTTGGCAGCAACTTTTGGTATGTAAGTTTTGATGCATTGTAGCTTTGTTCTTATTGTTTCAAATATAATAATCTTATGTTTTACCTTGCAGCAAACATACGATGTCCCCGACACCACAGAGATGCATAGGCACTGGATGGATGAGGTTCGTGTACGATGGAAAGGTTTCAAGAACAAGCTAACAAAGCATTACATTCGAGGGGCCCTTAGGGGTAACGATCCATGTGCACAGTATACATATTTATCTCCAGAGGACTGGAGGTTGTTTGCGGCATCACGAGCAGATCCTGAGTTTTTGGTAAGATTTCTGTCATGATATAGAACTACTTATATATTTGATTTCATATACTTTATATCGTTGATTCATTTTTTGTTGTTTTTCATTCATAGAAATTAAGTGCAGCAAATGCCCAGAGGCAAGCAGAAAATAAATATCAACATTTCATGTCTCGCTGTGGATATCGGAAGCTTGAGCGGCAAATGATGGCAGAAGAGTTACAGAAAATGAAGGAAGCAGCGGAATCTGATCCTAGCGTTGTTATCCAGCCACCGGCACCTCCTCCACGTCACAAAAAATGGAAAGCAGGGAGGATTAAGGCTGGGAAGTACATAAATCCGACTGTTGCTGAGGTTGCAGCGAGGATTGTAAGTAGTTATACCATAAGTACCTAATTTTTTACATGTCGCGAGTGGTTTCGATACATTTACAATAAACTGCATGCTACAGGATGACCTGGACGAGCAGAGTAGCCAAGGTTCATTCAATCCAAGTAGACGGATGGACATCTTGTCAACGGCTATTGGGAAGGCAGATGACCTTGGTCGTGTTCGAGGAGAGACACGGGGAGTTAGTGCCGCGAGGTATTTTGGACGACAGCCACGTTATTCGTCACAAGCTGGACCTAGTAAGGACGTTGTGGCCAAGATTCGAGAGGACCTCGAACGAGAGATCGAGGCCAACCTTCGCGACAAGCTCCGACAAGAGCTGTTGCCAGAGCTTCAACTTGAAATGGCAAAGATGTTTGAAGCACAAAGGGCAAGGGACGAGGCTCGAACTCAGGAATCCCCTGCCTTCAATAGCACCAGAGGAAGTTACAACCCTCTGGAGCAACCACTTGGCCACCCTTCTCCCACTCCAGTGTCGGGACCACTTGGCGACCCTTCTCCCAATCCAGTGTCGGGAGACCCTTGCACCCTCTATTTGGATGATCCACTGCTGCGTGTTGTTGCTGATGCTCTCGTTCACACATATGCTACCACCCACCATAATCAGCAAATTCCGGAGGATTATCGTAGGGTGAATGTGACGAGTGTTAGAAAGGGGGAAGAAGGTACAGCCATCCCTGTTCCCGATCCAGAGGTTGGCACGTTAGGTCAAGCGATAGGATCTTTCATCCTTTGGCCTCGCAATCTTATTGGTTCAGACGCAACACCTCCAATGGTAGGAATTACCTTACTGTTACTGAAAATCTGTTGGCATCCTAATAACAATTTGTTTTTTGATGTTCTAAAAGGATGACGAAGCTGCGAGCAAATGGCCCTTCTTAGCACGGCTGCAACAGATCTACAAGGGCATTAAACAGATTGACTTGAAGATGCCTCCAGGGATTGTGGGCCAAGAGGAGTATCCCTACACGATTGACAATAAAGATCTCAAGCAGTTTATCAGGTTGGAGGAGATAGATGCAGGCTGGGTCAAATTTGCAGTCCGGTAAGTTTTTTTTTTCAATTTTCCCATAGAATTCATTTAGTGGTTTTTTGTTTTCATACATTCAATCATTGATTCCTTATTTTAATTCTATTATAGCACCTTGCACGATCTCTGCGCAAACATGGAAAGAGGTAATTGGTATGGATTCTTATGTCCTGCGAATACGACAGGGGATACTTGTACTGTGGCGCATAGGACTCACTATGTCGGCTACCAAATGGCACAACACAAACTTCGTTGTTATCTAGCACCCATTGTCCAACGGTTCGTATTTACATTTTGTCAATTTCAGAAGTTTACTAAATAATTGTCTTCTCACTCATCTAACTTCATTTTAATGTGTACATGTTGTTAAAGAAACCACTGGACTTTGTGTGTTATATGTCCCCGCCGCAACATAGTCTATTGGTTTGATCCCTTGAGTAACAAGCCAGACAGAGATACAAAATCCGTCTTCGACACGTAAGTTATCCTGTTTGTATTTCATTGACAACAAAATAAAGGAATGGTTCTAATTTCTGTTCATTTTGCTTTTCATGATAGTGCTTGTCAAACATATAGAATCCTAGGTGGGTCACGCGAGGGTGCAGTTGTTAAAAAGCCAAAGTGGTTTTATCCCATAGTAAGTACATTCGATCCTACATAATTGTTTCATTGACGGTCCTTTTATACATACCTTTATTGATTTTAACAACCAATTGCATCCCTTTGATTAAAAGTGCCCTCGGCAACCTGGCAACACTGAATGCGGATATTATGTTATACTTTATATGTATAACATAACTCAAAGTGGAATTACTAGCGATTTTGAAAAGGTAATTGCTTCTTCATTCTCAAATGATAATATTTTTGGTGTTCTAATCGAAATGCTAATTAATTCATTTGCTTGAGATTCATTTCATCTAAGCTTATTACTTTCTAATTTTCAGATTTTTGATAATGAAGATGCCTACCTACGTGAAGACCTTGATTTGATCAGAGATCTTTTGGCTGGACATCTTCTTCAACATATAGAGCAGTAAACTTGTTATTTTATATCCGTTTGTACTTGTGTGATGACAGCGTTTTGACACTTTCTGGTTGTTTTTTGTTGATATATATAGTAGTAGGTTGCATGAAAGGTTATTGTATGTATATATAGTAAAGATTGTAGTGCTGGATGTCCTTACCAGTTTGTAACGGACAGTGTGGTTTATGAATCCATCTTTTATTCTGTCTCTGCAGTTTCAATTCGTTGGGTAATACAGAATGTAAATTATGGTATAAAAAAAAACCAAACTTTTAGACGTCCCAAATTAACATTTGGGAGGTCTAAAGTCCCCCAGGTGAGACTTTAGGCGTCCCAAATTAAAATTTGGGAGGCCTAAAGTAACCCAGCGTGGGACTTTAGGCGTCCCAAATTAAAATTTGGGAGGCCTAAAGTCCCCCAGGGTGGGACTTTAGGCGTCCCAAATTAAAATTTGGGAGGCCTAAAGTCCCCCAGGGTGGGACTTTAGGCGTCCCAAATTGTAATTTGGGAGGCCTAAAGTCCCCCAGGGAGGGACTTTAGGCGTCCCAAATTGTAATTTGGGACGCCTAAAGTCCCACCCTGTGGGGACTTTAGGCGTCCCAATTCTTAATTTGGGACGCCTAAAGTCTATCATTAGGCGTCCCTATCATTTGGGACGTCTTTTGTTTCAACTTACTACGCCCCCAGCATCTACGTCCCCCCGTTTTGGGACGTTAAAAGTGCCAAATTTGGGAGGTTAAAGCCCCTTTTTGTAGTAGTGCTATCACCTGTCATGTCAGGCCACGTCAACACCCACTTACCACCTTATTATTTGCCATGTCATGCCACATCATCTCCCCATATTTTCACCTCCCAAATGTGCCTCCACTAGGTTCGAACCTCCCACCTCTTGGTTGTTGTTTTGATACTCTACTATGTGAGCTGTGATGAAATCCCATCATGTAAGTGCATAATTTAATACACACACACACACACACACATAATTGAATATTATTATATATATATATATATATATAATGATATTCATATATAAAATTACCAATAAAAAATGATATTCATATCAATATATATAATATAATATAATATAAATATTTATTTATTAATATAATATTTCCATACACATAATAACGTTGATTAATTAATATAATATTATTAATTTAATAAATTTTGTTTTTTTATGTTGAGTGTATAATATTATATAATAAATCAATAAATGAGTTTACATTTAATTTATATATAAAAAATTAAAAATTATTATAAAAAAATAAATAAAAATACAAAAATAAAATTTTTTGAGAGATTAATATTATGTAACAAATTATTATATAATATTTACATTTAATAATATTTTATTTTTTCATGATAAGTATCATATTTAATATTTTGAGGGATTAAATATTATATTTAAGAAAATAAAAAAAATTATATTTTTGGCGAGAAAAAAATTAATTGGAAAATTTATACTTTCGGCGGCGACATTCTGAAAGTCACACTTTCAGCGGCGATACTAAATGTCGCCACTGAAAGTGTGATTTTTAGCAGCGAATATAAGGGTCGTCGCTGAAAGTCACACTTTCAGCGGCGACAATTAAAAGTCACCACCAAAAGTGGGACTTTCAGCGGTGACAATAAATGTCACCGTCGAAAGTCTAACTTTCAACGGCAAAAAAAAAAGTGTCACTGCTGAAAGAGTCACTTTTAGCGACGAATCTTATTGTCGCCGCTGAAAGTGAAGTTTTAGCGGTGACTTTTTAGAGTCGCTGTAATACCCCGAATTTTGAGACTCGAGGCTAGAGAATAAGCCTGAGATTAGTGGATTGCTAAGCCCCGGTTTAGCAAGATCCCAAATTGGGATTAGGAGTTAATGACTACAAAAGTGGACGTGGTTAGTGATTAATGAACCTTTTTAGAGAATATAAAGTGGATTGTAGTTGCTTGTGTTATGAGCAACGCTAAAACCCTATATTTGAGTTCAATTGTGGATTAACATCCAAATTGACTTAGAATAGAGGGAACAATTGAATGGGGTATTGTGATGGAAATGGTGTCTTGTTGTGGTATTTAATCATTGGAATTGATTTAAATTGGATTGGACACATTGGTTGCAAAACTAGAAATGTTGTCCAGTGTGAATTCTGTCTGGGCAGTATTCTCGTGTGGACGTTTTTAATAGGCAAATGATGTCAGAAAATTATGAAACTTTCCAGTATTAAATTTCACATCCAAAGCTTCAAAATGGACATATAATTTGTGCCATTTCATGTTGGGAACTAGGAGATATGACTGTCCAAAGTTTGAGGTCGAAAATGGACTCTGTTTTGGGGCAGTGATGACATTTGTGTAATTCTGGATTTTTGTGGTGATTTCTAGTATTGGTAAATATTTTTCCTATATAGAGGACTTAAATAGATTTCATTTGGCTTTGGAATCACCTCATTTCTATTTTTCTAGAATTAGTTATGATTTTTCAAAGATTGGGCAGAAAATCTGCCAGAAAATCTGAAAATGCCAATTTTGGGAATTATGACATCATCAAAAGGCAAGATGACATAAGCATGGAATTAAAACATCTTCTCATCATCTTCAGCTGCTCATTCACGCACAGCACCTGAACATAGTGTGAGAAAGTTGAGAGAGTTTAGAGAGAGAAAGAGAAGAAAAATCACAAGGTAAGCCGATTTCTCCGACGATTTCGCTCCTAGCGCGTATAACTCCGACTCTAAACTACTCCTCTTTATTCTTTAAGGTTTGGAAAGCTCAAACTTGGTGTTTTGAAAGTTAGGGTTTTCAGCCATCTTTGAGAAAAGCTAGTGGGAGCTTGAGGTAACTTCCAAACTCTTGTATATTGACTATTCTAGCTGCTGTGGGCAATTTAATCGGTGAAATTTCGCCGGATTGCCATTGGTTTTAATTTTTGGAAATGGGTATGTGGGGCTGTTATGCTGCCCAAATTGGTACTAAATGGTAGTTGTAACCTAATGGAATAGTCAATAAAGTGGTTAGGAGTAGAAAGGAACGCGTTTGCGGAGCCGAAACCGAAAAACCCTGATTTTCCCTAGAAAACCCATATATTTCGGTCTGGGCTATAAATGGGTCTTAGAGTTGGATTTTCAATGATTTGATGATTCCATTGAGTTCAGGAGGGAAAATTAGGTGGGGTTACAGTTGGGCACTTTTTCGGAAAAGGCCGAGAAAGCATAATTACGGAAACGCCCCTAAAACCCTAAAAGTAGGGCTGCCAAGGGTAATTTCGTAATTTGACATTGAATTTGATAATTACGAGTCCTGAAATGGATTCCTTGGGCGAAAATATGTCAGAATAGCCCATGTCAAAATTTCAAGAAAAGTACAGCCGGACCGGGTACGGCGGGGCAGGGTCGGGTCCCCGGGGGTATTTTAGTAAATTTTCAATATAGCCTCATATAACCCCCAGAAACACTTTGGAAGTGTCTAAATAGTACATTTGACATTGTAGGACCGAATGTGAAGCCCCGAGTTGCTGGCACACAAATCGAGGAGAAAAGACTGGAGGTAGGGGACTTACCTTACTTGCATGTATTTGATAATTTTGCTTGTGTTGTGATGTATGTGATTGCTTTACTTGATTGTGTAGAGCATATTTGAATAAATGAAGCTCTGTTTCTGTTTTGCTGTGGCCATAGTTTTGTTACATGAAACATTGAGCATGCGGAAATATCATTATGGGGCATGCATCTAGATAAAGCTAACATGTCATACACATAGCATCTATCATGCATGCATTATGGTATCTGTTTCCTACTGAGATTCTCTCGAATCTCACTCTCCCCTACCAACAATTTAGACAGGGCAAGTGGCTCGTGGAGGGAGCGGCTAGGACTCCTCCGAGATGAGATTGTGTAATCCCCATTTGAAGAACTGTAATGGGTAATTGTACCCTATGTATCTTTAGCGAAGGTATGTACGCGGGATTGTCGGGATGATTAAGTTGTGCACTCTGATATTTATATGAATGTGATTTATCTTCGCGTAGTAATTGTATTCGAAATGTGAATATGAGACCATGTTTATAAATGATTTCAAAAAGTATTCGTGAAAACCCCGTCATGTGATGGGTTAGTAAATGTTATTTGATTATTATTGGTCTCTATTTCATTTTAATCGCGTATTTCGGATATAATTACGAAGGGGGTTACAGTCGCCGCCAAAAGTGGTCGCTGAAAGCCATTTCTTTTTGTAGTGTTAGGACGCACTAAGGGTTAAGGTTGGGGAAATGGGAAATGAGGAAGGGGGAGTGGGGATAGAGGGAATGGGTAAAAGGGGATGGAAAAGGGTTGGGGGTAGGGTTTGGAGAAAGAAAAAAATGGGGAAACAGGATGTGAGAAAGGAGAATGTGTGGACAAGAGGTGTGGGGAAGGGTGAGGGAAGAAAACAAAATAGAGAGAGGAGATGAAAAGGGGTGTTGGTGGGATTTACAAAAGAGAGTGAGAAAGTGAGGATGAAAAGGAGTGGGGACGAAAGGGTTTTGAAGGTGTTTTAAAATTTGAAATAAGTTTTTGAAGCGCTTTCTCAAAGAAAGTACATTCTATTTCAAAACAAATTGAGATTCGGTTGCGCTTTCTTGAGAGAGAGTTACAAATAATAAATATTTTTTAAAAAAAATAAAAATGAGAAGTTATAACACTTCCTTAAGGAAGTCCAACAAAACATGCTCTACTTATTAGCATTTTGTAGTAGTGTAACCATGGAATTATGATTATCGAACTAATTAACTAGAGTAAATTCACTACTATAGAAGAGGGATTTAGTAGCTCTCTTCTTATAACACTTATTTAAAGAAGTGCCACAGATAACTGTTTTTTTTTCTTTAAAAAAATTTAGAAGCTGTGGCGTTTGCTCTTACAAGTGCC